>CM053783.1:298415395-299032895 GCA_028749045.1 Cupressus sempervirens
TAGAAGATGGAGTTTCAACATGGCCATATTTCTCAAAGATATTCTCTACCAATGTCTCTATGAAAGTGTGAATGCTCTCTTTCATCGATAGGATCACCATGAAAGTGTGAATGCTCTCTTCCATCAATGGCATCTCCATGAAAGTATGAATGCTCTCTTTTGTTGATTGAACTTTCAAGAGTGAAATACATTCCCCTTTTATGCTGGTCCAATGCAAATTCCTAGTACCTACGAAAATTCAAAGAAACAAAAACAATAATAAAACTTCATATTCTTTTTGCACCATATTTCATGATTTTTTCAGGCCTTCTTGAGCATTCCGAATAATGTGTCTGACATGTGTTGTGTTATGAGAGATGAAAGAAGAAATTTGATGGTGAGGAGTTCAATTAATGAATTCTCATTTTTTGTACATGAGCATAGAACCACCAATCAAACTTATGATGAAGCTATCATTATCATATCTTCAACATGAATAAATTTGATTTTCTTTTGATATGGCCATCATACTTCCTGCCTATTTAAATAGAATGTTTTGATGCTACATGCATGTTCATTTATTTGCATGCTTCTTCTCTTAACATGGTACATGCTAAAATCTTTCATTTTAATAAAGTCTATATAGAACAATATGTTGGCAATAAGTACACTATTGAAAACACAACCTATAATTTTCTTTGTAGATATAAATGACTGTTAAATTGAAAAGTAGAGGAAAACAACATATTAATAACATCCTTCCTTGGATGCTCTGACGTGTAACTATCAGAAGCTGGTCACTCTCATTTTAGAATCTTGTCCATGCCTTTTGTCTTCAAATTGTGATGTATAGTCTCATGACTTGCATGAACATGTCTAAAACTAAACATGTTCTTCTCATAACAAACATTTTCAAGAAATCTAAAGCTTCAAGAAATTCAAGTTCTAGAAATTGTTTTTGATGGTAATAGTTGTACAACCATACCACTGCCTACATCCGATCCAAAAAAAAACTAATCAACATGGCCCAAACCAAGAAAAATAAACCCAAAACAAGGAATAGTAGAAAATGATGACATACAAGCATAAATTGTGAAGGGAAAAATAAGATCACACCATGAGTCATAATGCCAATGATACCTATTTGGCAATGTCTTAATGAGCAATAAGAGATGGAGTTTCAACACGGCCATATTTTTTGAGGATAGGCTACAAAAACTTCTATATGAAAGTGTGAATGCTCTCTTTTGTTGATGGCATCTCCATAAAAGAATGAGTGTTCTCTTCTTCCAATGGCACTTTCAAGAGTGAAATGCATTCCCCTTCTACCCCGGTCCAATGGAAATGACTAGTACACAAGAAACTTCAAGGGTAAGTGCACCAAGTTGTGCTACCAAAAAGATGACACCCTTTTTTTTTCTAACTTTGAATAGCATGTATGTGATATATCATGCACACGCTATGGCTTGGGTATCCCAAGCTATAGTATGCACTTTACAAAACCCAAAAATGGGCTACAAACCCATAGCCCATTCATTTTTTCTTCATTTTGCAACTTCCTCTCCTTATAGTGCATACCTAAATTTAGCAAATCGAAGATTTTTGCCACTTGCCTCATCAATATGCCTCCTCATCATCAAAGTTTGAGATTGCAATCATGCCATATGTTGCCTAGCCTTCTTTTTGCATTGTTTTATATGTTTTTGTATTATTTTGTAGGTTTTTTTTCAATTTTTCTTTAAATTTATTTATTTATTTAGATCTCAATTGGTTTCTTATCAAGAAATGTGAATAAAAAACCTTCAAATCCCGAAAAAGATCAAAACCAAAACCCTCAACAAGATGAGAATCATAACCCTACACAACATGAACAAGAAATTCTGCAACTTGCACTAATTGGAAGACCTCCTCCTGGCACACAAGAAAAAATAATAAATGAAATAAAAAGAGGTAAAAATGAATTAGAAGCACTCATTGGTAGGTTGAAAGCTTGTGGAAAAACCAATCCAATGAGAGCTCAATTGGCATCCTCCCTTGAGTCGATTATGACCCACGTAGCTTCTGTTAGTGGTGAGTTGGATATTCGGAAGGTTAAGAGGGATGAAAAAAAAGGATATTATGCAAAAAAATTATCATATGAATATGTAAGGAATAAAAAAACACCAAAACGTAGAATTTGTGTATTGTTTAAAAAGCCTGGTGAAAAAATACTATTAGAGAGACAACTAAATGGTTCCCCATCCATTGGTGCATACACGATGGTATTAGAAATAATTTTTGGGATAGATGGTGGATGGTTTTTAATAACTCTCCCTATAATAATCATGAGTCCTAATGTATTTCTTAAAGAAATTGTATTGTGAGTTTTTCCTTGGGGAGATCCCCAATTATTTTGATATATTAGAATCTCAAGGTAGAGGTGGGGGGTCATCATTTGAGAGGTTGGGGGCACATCGTGACCCTGATGTAGTTAGGGCACCTGTGGTCAAGCAATAGGGTGATCATGTGACTATTCCTTCAGTTGTGAAGGAACATATAGAGGCCAACACTCTAGGGACTATTAATGCTTTGACACAGACCCTTATTCATTACATGAGTCCATTAGTTGAGGATGAACCTTCTATGCATCATAGTCACATGTGCACATCACATGAATCCTTATGCATATTTGGCAGTCATGCTAGAGATAGTGCAAATGATGGTCTAGTCACTAATTAGTTCCTGAATGAGACATTTGGCATTGAAACACAGGTAAATTACAATTATAATAAACTAATTTGATCACATTTCATATGTATAGTGAATGACTAATTAATTAGCATGTATTGACATTGTTCAAAATTTAGGGTCAGAGTGTTGGCGGCCCTAGTAGTGATCCCCCAGCCCCATTTTTTGTCTTGTCGATGAGTCTAGAGGTATGTATCGATTTAATAATTTCAATTAATACATATATCTATTAAGTAATCATATGAAAGATTGACACAAAAAATTATGCATGTGCATCAGTTCTCTACGTGACAGTCAACATTCACTAGGGACTCCAAGCCTAGACATGATACGAGCTTTGTAGAGGTACATTTGTTTCATGTTTCATGTTTCATGTTACATGTAACATGTATTGTATGACATGCAACTCTTGACATATAAGAATCCTCCTCATCTTCAGTAGTCCATCAATCATGGAGTGGCTGTAGCTATGGCTAGTTCATAGCCATTGACTGAGGTATCAAAGAATTTTCTTGGTTTTAGTTGTTGTTTATAATAGTTAGTATCAAAATTTCTAATGTTATTTATAAGTGATTATATTGATTGAATTTTTGTAGGGTCTTGTTATACCCGATCATCCATGAGACTTTGAGGTGGACTTGTAGAGCAACTATTTAATGGCGGCAAGAAAATAATTAATTTTGTGTATACATAATTTTGATTTCAATGTATAATAATTATTGGTTTATATCTACTTTGTTTGTATCAGCTCAAGTTAGAGAAGAGCCTCAACAAGAGGACATGTGAGCATGTGAGGAAGACCCCATCATCCCCATCATCTCCCTCCACACATTGACCGAAGACCTCTAGAGATTTTTTTCCTTCCCCTCGTGGGAAATAGAAGATATAGTTGATAGACACACATGTATAGGCATCAACAGACATATATGTTGGATTTTATGTTAGTGGACATATTCGATATGCATTTGATGTATATAAGACATTTTATATTTGATGTATGACATTTATTTGATTCATGACATTATTAGACTTATGACATTATTGGTTAATATATGATATGTTTGTTCATATATGAAATTATTGGTTATCATAATATATTATGTGTTTGTTAATGTATGACATTATTGGTTATCATTTTATATTATATGTTTGTTCATGTATGACATTATTTATTATCATAATATATTATATGTTCCTTCATGTATGACATTATTGATTAACATAATATATTATATGTTCGTTCATGTATGACATTATTGGTTATCATAATATATTATATGTTTGTTCATGTATGACATTATTGGTTATCATAATATATTATGAGGTTGCATGGGTACTTGTACCCACACCCTTGGTACTCATACCCATGACCTAAGTACCAGGTACACATATCCCAAGTACTGGGTACTTAGTGGAGAGCATCATAGCTAAGGACCTTGATTGAGATTTCAGATTATTTTTTTCAATTTTTTGTTTGTGTATCAGCTCATTGTTTATCAAGCTTAATTTAATACCTAATTAGTTCAAAACTTTGATAGAATATTGATTAATAATAAAATTTATCACTATTCAAGCATAAGTTTATCATTTCCAATATATCATCATCATATGATTTATGATCTTGTTCATGTTCAAATTTTTCCTTCTCTGTTATTTGTTTATCAAGCTTAATTCAATACCTAATCAATTTGAAACATTGATACAATATTGATCAACAATAAAATTTATTAGTGTTAAAGCCAAAAAAATTTCATTTGCAATATGTCATTGTCATATAATTTATGATCTTCTTGTTCATGTTTAAAGCTTGCCTTCAATATTATGCATCTAAACATTTATCATAAATTATTATTACAAACATATAACAAATCTGAAATTGAAAAAAATACATTACATTTTCAAACTTTATCATTGTTCTCGATTTGAAAAATCATTTTCATGACTCATAAATTCAAGTTTTCTATAAATATAAAAGTATAATTAAAAATAAAGTTTTATATACCCAAATACCTTATCCTTATTATTAAAAATAGCTATACTCATACTTGTACCTATACCGTACCCTAAGTACCTCAAGTACCCTTTTCCCTATGTAACCTTGTATATTATATGTGCATCTTGGCATTTTCTCTACACCTATGTGGTCTATAGGATCTCTTGCTACTTATAACATCCCTTGACCTTGCCCAACCTCCTCACCAAGTTAACTAATCCAAACTTGCAACATCACTCCATTACTCTTCTAGGAACAATATCCCTCCAAAGGTTTTATAGGTATACTAGGGTACCATAACACTCCCCAATAAAAAAAAGGTTTCCATGATGTCCTAATATTTTATTGGAACACTTGTACTATGCTTGAATGGATAGCAACAATGGGTTTGTACTCGATTTCCAGATTTCTTCACAAAAGGGCTACAAGGAGAGCCCCTAATTAGGCCTCCACCTAGATTTCTAGGGCCAATAGCTCCTTTTTATTAGAGTTTTAACACCTCTAGCCTTAAGAAAAATTTATAAATAGGAACCATGCTGAAGGAATTTTAGGGTCTCAGGGTGCATATAGGTTGTACAACAAAAATAGCAAAATTGAGGGCTTGGTAGGGTTTTGTTGGCTACCTATTGTCTACACTTTTAAGACACCTTCAACACATCATCAAGAATCCTCCTCCAAAATTTAGAACCTCCTCATACCCCTTTTTAATCCATCAAAATGGGAAGTCTTCATTCTTCAAGCTTTTCTCTCAATAGCTCTTTCTTTGTTGACAGTCCCTAACCAAGCATTGGCTAGGTCACCTGGGGCTTGGTCAAAGAATTCTTTGCACTCACTTTTAGGGCCCTTGGTTGCATAATATAATACATTAGGGTCCATAGCCTTGAAATCTATAAGACCATGGAATTTCCATGGTGTAGACAAGACTTACAACCCTTTCATGATATACAACTCCAAAATTGGCAGCAAACAGGTATCTTTGAAGAAATTTATAAAACCTTTCAAAACTTGGTCACAAACTATAAATAATGCATGGAAAATGGAAAAAAAAGAAAAAGACAACTACAAAATGCAACACAATGATAATATCCATGTGATTTTCCTCCAAACAAGAATAAAAACTAGTAAAATCTGTGCTAAAATAGTCACAGTCTACTGCATACATTCCTATAGTATGGATTCGTACAAGAAATGAGTTGCCAACCTTTGATTAGAGTTCCTCCAAGAATAAATAGGTTACTCCTTAAGTTAGAGATAGGTTTTAGGGATTTTTCAAAGCTTCTTTACAAAGTACATGAAAATATTATACGTATGTTGGAACCCAATATTGGTTTTCACGACAAGAAACAAGATATTCTTTGTTAGTTAAATATTCTTGCTTAGCAGTCTAGGAGAACTAGAGAAGATTAGCATAGAGCTAGTAGAGTTCTCAAGGAGGAAGAAGATATAGATGATGTTCTTAGACAACTACAACAACAAAGACAAAGACAAAACCAAATAACCTCTAGAAACCAAGAATCTCAAATATCTTAGTTTGTGAACCATTGTTGGGAAAATTGGAGTTTGTATTCTCTAGATAATATAATAGATCTCAAGGAAGGTATCCCTGATTCTATATTTCAATAATTACAAGACCTTAACTTCTTGCCAAACCTTATAGGGTCTAGAAGAAAAGAAAAAAGTAGACCTTCATCTCCTTTGAAGGAAACCCAGTCAACTCCCATCCTACTATTTGGAAAACTTAAACTTTACATGGGAAAAATCTTCCCCTAAAGTAACTATCTCAACTCTAATTGCTGCAATGACTCAACCATGGGGAGCTTCTGCCTCTTAAGTGCTAATCTAAACAACCTACCCAAAGGAGCTAAGGAAATCTTGCCCAAGTTCAATGGTAATTCCTATAGAGAGATGGTTGAAAATGTAGGAAATCCTTAAATGTCTTAGACTCTATAAATTGTCATCTTGAATATAAATTTGATCTAAAAAAATAGGGCAATATCCTGGTAATGTCAGAATATCCTTCATGCACTATTCCAACAAGAAGCCAATAGATCCTTAAGACTCTGGGGAATACATTATGCCCAAAGTAGTTGAACAAAGGTAAACATCATTTTAATCAAACCTTTGGTTCAAAATTTCAAAGTTCAATGAATCCAAAATCTCATTTGTTAAAAAAATCCATAGTTTTGTAAGTCATCCAAAAGTTAAAAAATCCCCCCTATGAGTACCTTTGATCGAAGCCTAAAAAATTGGATAAGTTGATTGAATATTTCATAGGTCATCAATTTTTGCCTAAAGATGTTGATAAATAATTAACTAATGTTTTATCTTTAGAAATTAGTCAAAATTATGTAGTTCATTCCTCCATTGTTAAATTTGAGGCTAAAGTTGGTTCATATGACAAATATGTCTCATTAAATATGAAGCTCAAACCATTCTATATTTCTATGTCCATATACAACCATAAGATCAAAAATTGTATGATTGACTCTAGGGCCTCTAACAACACAATGCCTTTAATATTCTGAAATCCTTAGATCCACCCCCCTCCCCCCTAACTAAAATCTTTGGTAAATGGTCTTTTATGGATTATAAGAAGGCCCCCCTAGTACAACAAATAAAAAAATGCCCAATTTGTATTAGCCACTCATCCAGGAAAGACACTAAAGATAACTATTTTAGTTCCTAATATCCTAGTTAGTAATGACATGTCGAGAAAAAGTTTTTATAGGGACCTAGGAGGAAAAGTTAAATTGGATTGGTCCCAAGATACTATACTAATGGGTAAGGAAATTGTGACACTCCAACCAAATGGAAAGTCTATGTACATTCCTTTCATTAGAAGATCACCAAGTCCAAATTCTATGCACTAGGTGTTAAATTTCTAACTACATTATTTTAGGAGGGGAAGAGGTTGTTGAATCTATACTTAATAATAAGGATTCCCTATAGGATATTGAGTTCAATGGTATCTGTTAATCCAATATTATAGGAGTTGGTGTAGTGTTGATATCACCACAAGGTGATAAATTCCCTTATTCCTTTAAACTAGAATAAAACAACACAAATACAATAATGGAGTATGAAGCCTTGTTGGTAGGAATTTTCGAGCCTTGTTGTTAGGGGAATATTAAATGTGAAAAACCCAAGGTTGAAGAAGTATCAAAATAGGGCATGGGATGAAGTAGAAAGACTTGAGGATTACCTTATTACCATAAAAAATTAACATGTTCAAAATGATGTGTATGATCACCCCTTTACCTTCTATCATGAGTCTCCATCATTAGATGAGATGACATATCTAGTTACCATAGTCAAAGATCACTACCCTATGGCATTTAGTGACCCTTAGGGATGTTTCAGTTCAGCATGCTTGAGAACATTTGAGTGCTCAATGAGATGGGATTAGCTTGGGGCTAGTGTTTACCTAGCCACCTGAAGCTAATGGAACATACATTTCAATCCCATGACAAAAGGTGAGAGAGATTTGGTAGTTGGCAACTTTGTACTAGCCAACACTACAAGTTTCATCATCACTTGAGATGGCATTGCAAAATAAAAATAGAGTAAGACCACCAAAAAGTGAGAAAGGTTATTGTAGGTCTCTGTAACATGGTCCTATAGGACCTAGAATCACATCCATACCTTGCATGAGCTCCGAGATATGCCCCATCAAAGATCGCTACCCTATGGCATTTAGTGACCCTTAGGGACATTTTGATTTGGCTTGCTCAAGAATGTTTGAACACTCAATAGGATAGGATGAACTTGGGACTAGGGTTTACTTATCCACCTAGAGCTAACAAAATAAATACTTCAATCCCATGATGAATAGTGAGGGAGATTTGGTAGTTGGAAAAGGCCAACACTATGAGTTTTAGCATCACCCAAGATGGTATTGTAAAATTAAAATGGAGTAAGATCTCCAAAAAGAGAGAAAGGTTATTGTAGGTCTCCACAACACAATCCTATAAGACCTAGAATCACATCCATATCTCACACGAGCTTTGAGATATGCCCCGTCAAAGATCGCTGCCCTATGGCATTTAGTGACCCTTAGGGACATTTCAGTTTGGCATGCTCAAGAATGTCTGAGACCTCAATGGGATGGGATGATCTTGGGGCTAGGGTTTACTTGGCCACCTAGAGCTAATGGAACAAATAGTTCAATCACATGATGAACAGTGAGAGAGATTTGGTAGTTGGCAACTTTATACTAGCCAACACTATGAGTTTCAACATCACCTAAGATGGCATCACAAAATCAAAATAAAGTAAGATCTCCAAAAAGAGAGAGATTTTATTTTAGGTATCCATAATATGGTCCTATAGGACCTAGAATCGCATCCATACCTCACACGAACTCTGAGATATGCCCCGTCAAAGATCGCTGCCCTATGCCATTTAGTGATCCTTAGGGACGTTTCGGTTTGGCATGCTAAAGAATGTTTGAGTGCTCAATGGGATGGGACAAGATTGGGGCTAGGGTTTACCTATCCACCCAGAGCTAATGGAATAGATAGTTCAATCCCATGACCCTTTTCCCACTAAGTTGCAAATTTGGGCAACTTTTACAACTTTCAACAATGTAACTTTACACAAAAAGTGCAATTTTTACATTTTTCACTTGATTTCACTTCTAAAACTTGGAAAAGGTTTGAAAACAATAAAATAACTTATTTTCAAATTCTCAACCCTTCACCAATTCCCAAATTCCTTCCATTCACAAATCAACACGCTACAAGAGATCAAATCCTTCATGGTACTTGACATAGGGCTTGATTGGAAAAATCAAAAAACACATCCTCTAGTCTTGAAACCCTGGAATCTTAAAAAGAACCCTAATAAATACCATTTTCCAAGTGGGAAGAAATTTCAATGAAGGAAATTGTAGTTAGAGGTCCATTTTTGTTGTGTGCACAAAAATGTTGTCCTAAAAACCTAGTTTCACTAAAAATACAATAACTTGAGTTAGAAAACACGTAGAAAAATGAGACTAGAAGAAAAAGGAAGCTGATTCAAAGATCTATCTCAAAAATCCATCACATATAGTCTAAATTTTTTTACATTTCATACAACATGAAAACGATAGTAAAAATGACTTGAAAACTGAATTTCTTTCTTTGCAACTTCTTCCAATCCATATATTAATGCACTCTAGACCTCACAAATGAGAAATATATATGTACTATGCATATTTTAATGGTTAGAACCAATATTTTAATAGTTATAACTCTTTTCCCAGTAAGTTGCAAATTTGAGCAACTTCTACAACTTTCAACAATGCAACTTTGCACAAAAAGTGCAATTTTTACATTTTTCACTTAGTTCCACTTCTATGACTTGGAAAAGATTCCAACATACCTAAAACCAACTTAAAAAAACTCATTCTTATGATTTCTTGACCAAAAATATTATAAGTCCCAAATTTTCCTAATTAGCAACTTTTGCTTATAAATTGCATAAAGTTTCTTAAGCATACAAAATGGTGTCTTTCTTTGACAACCATAGACTTCTCATTTAGGGTTGTTTATTCTAGCCTAAGTAGGTAAAAAAAACATGAAAACCAAAATATAAACCGAGTTGCAAGCACCTATCGTCTTATCGGTTTCAAATTTGGTATAACACCTAAATTGGAGGTTGATGCTTTTTTTCTTTTAGTATGATGACAACTCTACCATGGTTGTCTATCATTCCATTAAATTAAAGGAAATCTCATGATGTATTTGAAGAGGCCCTTTGATACCTTTTTATGTCTCTATGAACTTTGTAAAAATCACTAGATTGGGATAGTATCTAAGATCATGGAGGGAACATTGCGTCTACTAATGCTATTTATCATTATGATGGTGTATATTAGCATGTATATCTTCAGACTATTATGTATTTTAGTATTGATGATCCATTTTCCTTAGTGCCCTGCACCATTTTCCTTCAAGAAAAATAATGTAAGCATCCCCTCTCTTTTCTAATTATGAATTGGGGATGGATTACTAACATGTTTTATATATAATTATGCATACAAATGCAGGGAATAGTTAGAGGATGCAGATGATTGGTGGAGAGTCTGCAACCTTAATCCACCAAAACCTTCTTAAGTGCCTAGCAGCACCCAACCCACTACAAGATTCCAAACAAGGTTTCCAGCCTTTACCCAATGCTAACTTCTATCTCTTCAAGTGGACTCCACTTCTCCAAGGTCTTACCCTCTCTGTAGGGTTCTTAGCAAACTTGGGCCAAAATAAGGTTTTAGGGACACTAGCCCTCAACTAGGCCAAATAGGGAAAATTAGGAAAAATTCTTTTAGGGGTTCAAAAAAAGACTTTTTTTGACATACTTAGTCCTATCCCATTGGAATTCATCCAGTTTTAGGGTTCCCACACCACCAATAGACCTATTTCCAAAATCTAGGCCTAGAAATCCTAATAGGTTTGTTTTTAGATTTCCAAGACTAACTCCCAAACTCCCCAAACAATGTGGAAAAAAAAACACATTTTTGGATACTCTTTTCTAGACTCTTGAAGATTCCAAAGACTCATGAGCTGATCCTACTCTAGCATACCTAAACACCAACTAGGTTCATAGTCCTAATAGGCCTAATTAGGCTAGCTTTCCAAGGCAAGTGTCAAGAGATGGGGTCATAGAATCAACAAAACCAATTGGGAATCTTCCTCACAATTCAAAAAATCCATTCCACCCTTCAATTGGGTCATTAAAGAAACTTTGAGAGTTTTACACCAATTTCTATTCAAAATCGGGTTGAACACATGATGATGTTCAGCCTAGGGCCTACAAGAAAAAAATAGTAAACCAAATTTTATGCCCCCAAAACTCTTCCATATGTAATAATACAACCCTAACTTGCTTCCCACCAAATGGCATCAAGATCCCACTATTGGATTGCAAGTTAGAGGGTCATAAGTACAATCTAGTCAATTTATAGGCTTATCGAAGCAACCCTTAGTAAAATGGAAATATCTTACACAGATGAATAGATCAAAACCTCAAACGAAATGAAAATTAAAGATACTTAAAATAAGTATCCAACCATATCAAATTTTCACATGTTCCAATCTATACACATTCGTACAACAACAAAATACAGAAAAAATGGCAAAAAATCAAGTTTTTATTGCTCCAAAAGATATCAAATCCATACAACCATCACCCACTGAGGCTTGCATAGTCATCTCATACATATATGATTCCATTCTAATGGTTATAAAAAAAATTTAAATTTTGGTTGTAACATACACTTGGTTTTTCAACAAAATTGCAAAGTTGTTAGCATTTTTGCAATTTGGCAACTTTTGCAATTTTTTGCAAATTTTGACATCTTAACTCCTAGACACCTAAAACTTAACCCAATGACCCTAAGGAACTTTATAATCTTTTAAGAAACATAAAAATCCTTTTTTCCTTGAAAAATCACCTATATTGCTCATTTTTACCCCTTGGTTCAATTTGGCACTCTAGCTTAAAATGGCACCTAGAGTCTAATTGACCTTACATCTTAGGTCTTATTACATAATTTTGCAACCTTTTTCCTAATTTTCAACTAGGATGACACCTATCTATTTTTCTTAGTGCCCTGCACCAATGATCATCCAACTGGACAAGTTTGGAGTGCTTGGGTGCATGAAAATACATTAAATTTGATGCCATAGGTATAACACATGGATATTTTCCTAAAGGAGGCCATGGTTGTATGTAAAATAGTCAATTTAATCATCAAAAATATGGTTTAGGATCAACTAATAGGTCTTGGAAGTGATTTCTTGGTTAGATTTGAAGAGGCCCTAGTTTTTGCCCTTGTTTGGCGAGGGTTTCATAAAAAACACATATAGAGAGTTGATGGGTTCAATAAAATTGAAAAATTCCCACTTTAGGATCATATTAAGATAATTCAACAAGTTTTATTGTTGAGGGATAATTATTCCATATAGTTCCTTTGTAAATGGAGGGGTTTTTATCCCTTAAAAGTGGCCCATAATGTAACAACAAAGACTTGGTCCAAAACAACCATATTTAATATTTTGATATATTATAGAGAAGAAAAATAGGTATCCTAATATTTAATTTATTTTCTTGATGTTATGGAAAAATGTGGAGAAAAATGCAAGAGGGCAACATTTGAGGGCTAATTGGGGCTTGTAGGCCCAGTAGGCTGGGATGATTAGTTTACCTTAGAGATAGGCTCTTGGTATTTGGTATAATAGTTATTTGGAGTGCATTAGGGTATTCAAAACCTTTATATTACTAATAATTCTTTGGATAAGTCATTTACCTAATTTGGGAAACTTAAGCCTTAAGGTTGCATTCAGAAACAGGTACCTTTAGGTAGATATTTCTTGACATGTCTTCAAATTGTGCTAGACCTATGAAAATATATTAAATATACACATGATGGTAGTATATGGATTACACCTTTGAGACTTCACATATATTTGTATCTTTCATGGTTTCTTTGTCCCTTGTGAGATTGTTTGAAGACTACTTCTCACTTCACAATTTTTCTTGAAAAAGTTCTTTTTATTATTAAACTCAAACATTTTCATATTGTCAAACATTACTTAATTAATCAAAATAGCAAGTCAAGCTACATCTTTTAGGTCAAACTCTAGGGCATCTTGCACTTTCAATTTCTTTTGTCGAATGCAATTCTGAGTTTGATTGCATAATTCATCATTATATAACCTACCAATATTTCAAACTATCACTTGTCTTCTATTGATTTATCACCATAGTTCACCATTAATATGATTTCTGAGAAGTCTAGTGCCTATCTTCTAGTGATTTATCATGTTGTTGTCATTTTGTCACCTGGTTCACAGATAATCATTGAATGATAGTTGTTCCAAGCCTCTAAAACTTTAAACTTGTTCTTGGTTGGTTAGGGCAACCTATAATTGGTGTTTCTAATTTTTGTCTATACTAGTAAGTTAGTGGGGTGTTCACTTGTATATCTTTCTTAGCATAACTTATATTGCTCTTTTTATCTTATTTTTGCTTGCTTCACAAGTTTTGCACATAGGGCATTTACCCATGATTTAAACACCTTTGGACAAGTTATATTTTCTCTCTTTACATCGTCACTTTGAAAATGTGAAAATATTATTAACCTAGTTTGAAAATCAAGTCTATTCTAGTTATCCTATTGAATTATTGTATCTTCTTTCATGCCAGTTACAACTAGATATAAGATTCGCCAAGGAAAGTGACCTAAGGCTATCTTTGACATATCACCTAGAAGAGAGTTAGAATTTTTGGGTTTTGATCCATTTTCTACTACCTTTAGTTGTATACACCCTCTTTACCTAGATTTGAAAATAATGTCTAATTGACATTATCTAGGGAGGAGCATGAAAAAAGGGAAGGTATTTCCAACATTATTCCTATAGTATTCATTATGCAATCACTATGCTAGACTTATGCAACATCAAACAACACCAAGGAAAATATTATATTTCCTTTCTTCAGTGATGGAGGAAGCTTTATTCATGATATCCAAGGCAAATCCTTGAAGCTAAAAAGATTGATATATTTATCAACAACCTTGTGCCTTAATTGTAGCATGAACTTAGGAAACAACTATTTTCCAATTCCTTACAAATTGAGGATGTTTCAGTTAAAAAGGGTGAACTCAATTGATAAAGGACAAAACCAACAACAACGATCAAAACAACAACAATGTAAAGAGTAAATCATACTCATGGAACAAGAAAAATAATATGGTAAATGACCCAAACCTAAGGAGCCTAATGTGATTAACTTGACCAATGCCATTCAAACTACAAAACAATATGCTTCTCCAAGAATATTGACTCAAACAAATCTAATGAATCTAGTAGAGGTAAACCATCATGGGTTTCTAAATCTAAGCACACTTGTACACCTCTAAGAGACTCACTTGAAATGGTGTTGAATACTTCGATATCAAATAAGATTATTACACTACCATATAACTATAAACCTTATGAACCCAAGGTTAAGCCTAAATTTTGGAATGACAATCACTATTGCATCTATGATAGGAATAAGGGTCATAAGACTAAAAATTATATGAAAACTTAAATACCTAATTCAAGATCTCATTGATGATAAGAAAGTTGGGGTGGATGGACTCATGACTAATATTGATCATAAGGTTTTCAATGAACCCCTACCCAAGCACCAACAAGAAGAAAGTTCTAGGAAGAAATAATAGGATGCAAAGATCAACTACATATGATTGAGCCAACTTGTGAGAATATAAACATGATTAGGTCTAAAGAGAAAAAGGAAGGCTACAAATCAAATATTAATGAACCACCTATGATTATCCTTAAGGGTGTGGATTCTTCCACACAATCACAACCTTACAATCTTGAGACTAAGAGCGAACAAAAATAACAACCTACGGTCATCCTTAAAGGATTTGACCCTCGAACCCATACATATGCTAAAACCTTGAATCTTGTGATTGGGAGTGAACCAAAGATCACACACTTTGGTCTTAAAACTTCCAAATAGACAACATCTGAAAAATTTATAAGATGGGTTTTATAAGTTTATGATTCAAAAATAAATTTGTTTTGGAGTTTATCTAAAATAATTACATATGACAAAAAAAAACAAAAGATAAAAACAAGTTAGTCATAATATCATTATTGGTAACAATGTTCCAAATGCAAAGAATTATTTATTTGAGCTTCTAGCAATGATCAAGTAGCTTATTGAATGGCTTGATGAGTCTTGGAAATTTCTCCCATTATATTCTTGCTTTTGCCAGTTTCAAGTTTCTAGTTACATGCACAATATCATGACTTTACATCACAAAGCATTCACATTCTAAAAATTTTCATGTTCTTTCATTACATTTTTATCTAAACAACAAATTCTAAACATTCACTTATTCAAATGGCTAATTTGAAAAAATGGGTCCTATTAAAGAATCTAATATAAATTCAAATAATGTATCTAGATTCTAAAAAAATCAAAAAATAAAATCTGTGATTTAAACTTATCTCATCACTTACACATAATAACAATACCCACCTTGTCATGTGGATAGCCTTGGGGGAGAGGTTGCAACATTGTATTTGGATCCAATTGATCTCTCTCTCTCTCTCTCTCTCTCTCTCTCTCTCTCTCTCTCTCTCTCTCTCTCTCTCTCTCTCTTTCTCTCTCTCTCTCTCTCTCTCTCTCTCTCTATTCAATCTAATGAACCAACTATATCTACCCTACATTTTAATGTCTCAAGTATTGCCTCGTAGTCTGACTCATGAACTTTCTAAAGAATCTTATTATGTGGTTTCCCACCATATTTTATCAAGTGGATATTTGATGCAACAATAAGGTTTGAATAATAAAGAGTCTTCCTCTCTATTTTCCAATCCTTGAATAAGCACAAGTTAGGGTTCTTCATAGAATATCATCTAAGCCATGTACTAGTTATAACCACTGCACTGATATGGTACTCTAAACCTTCACCATCTATAACTGAGTGATCCAATTTTTGTTTGGCTTGGACATAATGACACAAATAATACTCTGTCATTTCTTCATTGTCTTTAGGTGCAATAATAGTAAAAACATGGCCTACAGTGACAAATGTACAAAATGTGGTCATTAATTCAAAAAATACTTAGGTAAAAGTTATAAAGTTACATATTGAAATTACAAAGCTATATATATATATATATATATATATGATGTAGGAGCATCTAGATGTATAAGGGCAATCCTGTGTCACCCAAAAAAATATACTTAGACTTAGTTTCTATTTCATGTGTTTTCATTTTTGGATACCCATTTGGGTCAAATAAAGGTTCCAACTCTCACAGTTCCACTATTAGTGTTCGTGTAAATCCTAAAAAAATAGGAGTATGTAATTGAGCCATCATTTTAGTGAACTAAAAGGTGTACATTGGCTAGATGAATGTAATTGTAATTTAGAGCATTCCAAAAAAAGAATAAGGTCAAAAGGCCCCACGGTTTGAAAGTTATTGCAATTTTTTGAGTTGTGGAGACCTCCTAAGAATGCTTCAAAGTCAGGTTAGGGGCATTAAATGACCTCAAAAAGGGCTAAAAAATGGGGGACGAGTAAAACTTGTCCATAGGGCTATAGAGCGCTTTGAGAGCTTTTCAAAAATGTAAACGGTTCGTCAATCGGAGCTATGGTTCAAAAGTTATGCCTCCCAAAAGTTCGGTTACCATTTCTAGATTCTTCTAGATTTGCATCAACTTCTAATGCAGCTTCTAGAACCTTCTATTTAGTTGGTAGATGCCTACTATCACTTTTTAGAATGTACTCCTAGTCCTTAACCCTCTAAGGTCTATTTAAGAAGATTTTTGACATTGTAAAAGGAATTCGGAGTGGAGTTTGAGAGGAGGTATTGAAAGGAGAAATTATCTATAGATTTATGCTATTGTAAGCCCTTAGGGCATGTTTTGAAGTTTATTTTCTCTATATCTTTTGTACTAGCTTATTTTATCAGTTAATATAATTTTCCCTTTTCTTTTTTTTCCATTCTATGCTTAGGTTGTGTCCCCATCAAGTCATTCTATGCTTGGGTTGTGTCCCCATCAAGTAGTATCAGAGCTAGTTTTCCTGAGTGTGTAGACAGAGCGCCGACTGTAAGGCAGTTTGCACCAGGACTGTGTGGTTGTGGGTTTGAGTTAAGAAGATACCTCCATGAAGAGAGCATGGTGGAAGGGCTAGAGATATTAATCCTAAGGAGGTTAGAGCCCTCCAAAGGTAGGTACAAGCATTGCAGGAGGAGCTCTGTAGAGGAACAACTGTGGCCGCAGGTGATGAAAGTGAAGATGACAATGAAGAAGATGAAATTGGACCAAAAGGGGAATTTGACAGGGAAGTTTTGAATCATGTAGAGAAAAGGCTTTTTAGGGCCATTACTAAGTTTGGGAAAAGACCTACAATTGAAGTGAGTGTATTTTCAATAAATCTGAAACTAGATGAGTTGATCGATTGGATCAATGAACTAGAAGAATACTTTGAGTATGAGGATATCAAAGACCCAGATAGGGTTAAGTTTGTAAAGGCCAAACTAAAAGGCCATGCCAAAATTTGGTGGCAAGAGGTCCAATTGGAAAGAAATAGAAGAGGAAAGGAGAAGATCACAAGGTGGGATCGCATGGTGGACAAATTGAAGAAGCAGTTCATTCCTGTGGACTACGAGCTTGATTTTTTTAAGAAGATGCATGGGTTAAAGCAAGCAGGAAGATCAGTCCAAGAATATACAGAGGAGTTTTATCGACTCTTGATTAGAGCAGGGGATGCAGAAGCAAATAAGGAGAAGGTTTCTCATTATATTAGTGGGTTGCGACCTAGCATCCAAGAGGAATTAAGTCTGGTAAGAATGACCAGTGTTGAAGAGGCATACCAGTTTGCCGTATGAGTTGAAGAGAAGTTGAATAAAAGGTTTGAAGGAAGACAAAGAGGGTGCAATCAAGGAGGAAGAGGAAGCGGTAGGTCATCTGGAGGCCGCAATGAAACCCAAAAGAAAAATGAAGATGAGGGTACTAGCAGGAACCAGAGGAATGAGGCTTTCAACCGCTCCTATGACCAAGACTTTGGAAATCAGAGAGGAAGAGGTAGAGGATGTGGACAAGGAAGAGGAGGCTTCTATGGTACCTATTTCCATTGCAATGAAGAAGGTCATCATGCCTTTGAATGCCATTAATGACAAAGAAGGACAGATAGGAGAGCTAAGGGCCAAGCTAGGGTTGCTCATGTGGATGAGGATGCACAATTATCACATTTAGAGGATGCAAAAAGAGGAGAGACCTTGGTAAATGAAAGAGTCCTACTAAGTGGTGAGATCAAACCAGGACAACGGAGGAGTTTGTTCCATACCAGATGCAAGTGTGAGGATAAATGTTGTGATGTGATCATTGATGGTGGTAGCACTGATAAATTGGTATCAGAAGAGATGGTCTCTAAGCTGAAGCTCAAGAGGGAGAAACATCCCTAGCCCTATCGGATTACTTGGGTAAAAGATGATCATAAGGTCCTGGTAAGTGAACAATGTTTAGTAAAATTCAAAATTGGGAGTTATCATGATGAAGTTCTCTGTGATGTTATTTCCATAGATATTTTCCATCTATTGTTGGGTAGACCATGGCAGTTTGATAGGCATGCAATACATGATGGTCATGCAAACACATACTCTCTAGCAAAGGATGGAGTTCGCCACAAATTGAAGCCCATGAAAAAGGAAGGTGAAAAGGTATATAGCAATGCTAGGATTTGTCTTGTTGATGGAAGGAAGTTTTTAGATGGCATGAAACATCAACGTATGTGCTATGCTTTGATTCCTAGGAAAGATAAAGAAGGTAGTAGTGAAATACCACTTGAAGTTTCAAATTTACTAGGTGAGTTTGGAGATATTATCTCTGATAATGTTTCAGATGGATTGCCACTAGTAAGGAAAATCAGTCATCAGATAGATTTAATCCCAGGAGCCAATTTTCCTAACAAGGCTGCTCATAGGATGACTCCTACTAAAACAAAGGAGCTAAATAGATAGGTTCAGGAGCTGTTGAGGAAGGGCTTGATTCAGGAGAGCCTAAGTCCATGTGCAGTACCTACAATACTCGCACCAAAGAAGGATGGAGAATGGAGGATGTATACAGATTCTTGAGCTATAAATAGGATAACCATCAAGTACTGGTTTCATTTGCCAAAGATGGATGATCTTATGGACTGCTTGAGTGGAGCTCAGTACTTCACAAAGATAGATCTGAAGAGTGGTTATCACCAGATACGGATTCGAGAAGGAGATGAGTGGAAAATAGCCTTCAAGACCAAGGAGGGTCTTTATGAGTGGTTAGTCATGCCCTTTGGATTGACAAACGCCCCAAGCACCTTCATGCAGCTCATGAATGAGGTACTTAAGAAGTTCTTGGGAAAATTTGTTATTGCTTATTTGGATGATATTTTAATTTTCGACAAGACTTTGGAAGAACATTTATTGCATATTCATAGTGTCCTTGAAAGGCTAAGGGAAGAGAAACTATTAATTAATCTGAAGAAGTGTATCTTTGCAAAAAGGGAGTTAGTCTATTTGGGGTTTGTTATATCACCTGAAGGTCTCAAAATGGATCCAGAGAAGGTAAAAGCCATCTTAGAATGGCCTAGTCCAAGGTTTTCTATTGAGGTAAGTCATTTCATGGTCCGGTTAGTTTTTACAAGAAGTTTATTAAGAATTTCAGTGGCATATGTGCACCCCTAATTGATACAATAAGAGGGGATAGAAAAGAGTTCAAATGGACTGCAACAGCTGCGAGAAGTTTTGAATTGCTAAAGAAGAAGGTGACATAAAAGCTTGTGTTGGCACTTCTAGATTTTAGAAAAGTGTTCCAGGTGGATTGTGATGCTAGTGGCAGCACTATTGCGGTTGTATTAAGCCAAGAAGGTAAGCCTATTGCATATTTTAGTGAAAAATTGAATGATGCAAAGAAGAAGTATTTTGTTTATGATCAAGAGTTCTATGCAATAGTTCAGGCCTTAAAGAAATGGAGGCATTATTTATTACCAAAGGAATTTGTTTTGTATACTGATCATCAAGCATTATAGTACCTAAATAGCCAAGGTAAATTGAATCAGAGGCATATGAAGTGGGTAGAGTTCTTGCAGAGCTATACATTTGTGTTGAAGCATAGAAGTGGAAAATCTAACAGGGTTGCAAATGCACTAAGTAGGAGATAGTTGTTGCTTATAGTAATGTAGGTTGAAGTAGTTGGGTTTGATGAACTCAAGAATTTGTACCTCGAGGATCTTGATTTTGCTGAAGCATGGAAAGCTTGTAAAGAACCTGTTGCTATGGATAGAACCAAGTGGTTAGACTATTTGATTCAGGATGGCATGTTGTTCAAAGGTAGTCAATTGTGCATTCCAAGGAGTTCCATGAGGGAAAATTTGATTAAGGAGAAACATAGTGGAGGGATGGCAGGAAATTTTGGTCGAGATAAGACCATTGCCATTCTTAGAGAACATTATTTTTGGCCTCAAATTTCACAGGATGTGAAGAAGTTTGTACAAAGTTGCCAAGTTTTCCAAGTTGCCAAGGGGTTTAGTCACAATACTGGCCTATATCAACCATTGCCTATTCCATCGAGGCCATGGGAGGACATAAGTATGGATTTTGTTCTTGGATTGTCGAGGACACAAAGGGGTAATGACTCAGTATTTGTGGTGGTTGATAGGTTCTCCAAAATGGCACATTTCATTCCATGCCACAAAACTCATGATCCTATCCATATTGCAGACTTGTTCTTCAAAGAGGTGGTGAGACTACATGGTCTCCCAAGGAGTATAGTTTTTGACAGAGATACTAAATTTGTGGGGTATTTCTAGAGGACATTGTGGAAGAAGTTGAGAACAGACCTAAAATTCAGTTCCACACATCACCCGCAGACTTACGACCAAATAGAAGTGGTAAATAGAAGTCTAGGCAATTTGCTAAGATGTTTAGTTGGGGATAAGACCAAGGGATGGGATTTGATTCTACCATAGGCAGAGTTTGCTTATAATAACTCTATAATTAGGAGTACTAGAAAATCACCATTCCAAATTGTATATGGGAGTAGCCCAAGGACTGCACCAGAGCTGAGGAAGATAGAACAAGGGGAGAGGACAAGTGCTAAAGCTGAGGAATTTGCTGAACATATCAAGCATCTACATGAGGAGGTTCAAGCACACATTACCAAGATGAATCAAGAGTATAAAGCTAGGGCTGATCAAAGAAGAAGACATAAGGAATTCCAAGTAGGAGATTTAGTCATGGTGCACTTACGAAAAGAAATATTTTGAGTCGGTACTTACAACAAGCTAAAAATGAAGAAATTTGGCCCCTGCAAAATTTTGAAGAAACATGACTTAGGAAATGCATATGAGGTGGAGCTGCCAGATGGTATTCACATTTCTCCTATTTTCAACATTGTAGACTTAACAGAGTATCATGATGATGGTGCAGATGACGAGCCAGTGTTAGAGCCATGTCTGATTCCTACTTCTAAGAAGGAGGAGATTGAAGACATTCGAGATCATCGTGTGGGTAGGAGTACCAAAAATAGGCAGTATGAAGAGTATTTTGTGAAGTAAAAAGGACAGCCAATTGAGGACTCAACTTGGATTTCAGTAGCTAAGGTTTCCCATTCGAGATTTCCTCTACCATTCTTTAAGTGACAGGGTCACTTTTCAATCTACCCTGGGTGTCTGATGCAGGAGTATCCAGAGGTATAAGGGAATTCCTATGTCACCCAAAAAAATATACTTAGACTTAGTTTATGTTTCATGTGTTTTCATTTTTGGATACCAATTTGGGTTAAATAAAGGTTCCAACTCTCACAGTTCCACTATCACTGTTCGTGTAAATCCTGAAAAAATAGGAGTATATAATTGAGCCATCATTTTGGTGAACTAAGAGGTGTAAATTGGCTATATGAATGTAATTTTAATTTAGATCATTCCAAAAAAAGAATAAAGTCAAAAGGCCCCACGGTTTGAAAGTAATTGCAGATTTTTGGGTTGTGGAGACCTCCTAAGAATGCTTCAAAGTCAGGTTAGGGGCATTAAATGATCTCAAAAAGGGCTGAAAAATGGGGGAAAAGAAAATCTCTCCATAGGGCTATAGAGTGCTTCGAGAGCTTTCCAAAAATGTAAAAAGTTCGTCAATCGGAGCTACGGTTCAAAAGTTATGCCTCCCGAAAGTTCGGTTACCATTTCTAGATTCTTCTAGATTTGCGTCGACCTCTAACGCAGCTTTTGGAACCTTCTATTTGGTCGGTGGATGACTACTAGGAATTTCTAGAATGTACTCCTAGTCCTTAACCCTCTGGGGTCTATTTAAGGAGATTTTTAGCATTGTAAAAGGAGTTCGAAGTGGAGTTTAAGAGGAGGTACTGAAAGGAGAAATTATCTTCAGATTTATGCTATTGTAAACCCTTAGGGCATGTTTTGAAGTTTATTTTCTCTATACTATTTGTACTAGCTTATTTTCTCAGTTAATATAATTTTCCCTTTTCTGTTATGTCCATTCTATGCTTGGGTTGTGTCTCCATCAATATATATATATATATATAACCAAGTTGCACTAGATTAGACAAGCAGTGAAATTCAATAAAAAAATCCATCTCTACCATTTATAGTGCTTGTGGGGGATGATAGGTGTCAATTGGGTCCAAAACCTGTATATCCCATTTGTCCACCCATTTAGTTGACTCACAATCATCCCAATTTTCCTCTGCACATGATGGACAATAGCATGCCATTTTTCATGTGTGGATACTCTGTGAACTTGCATCAGAGCTTCTAAAAGAGTGCAACTCACTGAATCCTATTAGTGTGCAACAATCCTCATATGGTGCAATGTTAGTATTATCTATCAACCAACAAAATATACAAACTATAGATTCACCTTCCTCACCTCGATCCATTGTAGCGTTACACCACTGGATGATGGATTTTGCATTTGTCAATATTACTCCATCTTCAATCATGCTTACAAAACTCCACATATATTGAATTCTGCACAACTTGTGCATCCTGCTCAACCAATAGAACATCCATACATTCTTGAATTGAGATGCACAATTGTCTGATCAAATAATGTGCTGATGATATATTATGCCCCTTTTAGCCAAATCTCCATAAAATAGTTGAAAACAACCATGTACAAACTTCATAGAATGTGATAAATCATCACTAATGTAAAAATGGTACTCCCTCAAAATCTTCCTGTCATCCTCTATACTTGTAGGTGAATGCATGAATTCTATGTAAACAAATATTGAAACCTATTGAGAAGTATAATACTTTTCTTGCACCTCATTTTGTGGTTGTAGTGTGTAGTTAGCTACGAAGTCTACAGCTAAAACAATGGTATCCAATGGAAACGTATTCTTGCACAACTTGAATTGCAAATCCAACCATCAAGCTCTATGTGTATGCCTTGCATACTTGTAAATAATCTTTTCATGAAAAAATCTTCATAAACTCAAATATTAGAATCTTTTCAATGACTAAATCACATCTTTTACCCTATTTCCCATCTTTTAGAGCAATTGTCACTGTCTTAAATTTTTCATAATCTACTATTTTATTTCTAATTGCATGTGTACTATCCATATGTTCACAAGTTGATAAAAGTTGCAAAGAACCACAAAATAAGCATGTACCATCGAAGCATGATGTCTTGTAAAATTGTTAGTCATCCCCTATTTCACATAAAATGTTGGATATGATTTCTCTTGAATATCTTGGTGGCTCATTCATGTCACAATCTTGCAAAACAAACTTAGAATACAAAAACATAAATATATGCCTAAAAACATCAAAATGGTTCGAAAATTTAATATGTATCCTACAACAACAAATTGTGCATGTGTAATTTATCTTCACATAAAAAGGTTTACCCATCTCAAAAAATCTTTGACTTATTTGATTTTGAAGATACATACTAATAAATTTTACAAAAAATTGTGTCTGAGTTGAGTCAAAAAAATGTTTCACATGTGGGTCACAATTTTGGCTACCAATCCTCCTTACAAAATCTCTTTGATTAGGGGAAACACGTGTGTTATTTTTCCAAAAATCTTCGATCAATGATTTTAAAGCTTCACTAATTTCTTTATCCTTTCATGGCAGTCTATCGCTAAATGTCCATAACTCATTTTTTGTTGAATCTTTCAATCTCTCATGCCTTAGCATGACTCTCCTTAGAGTACCCCTACCAGTTTTCAATATTTTTTTTGTCTTTCTCATAAGTCAAGCTTTCTTCATTTGGGTACTTACTATTGTTGATGTAAGTTCTCATCTTGTGACATTGCTATCTTTGGTGCATGATTTAGAACCCACTTTGTCATTAGCACTCATTAGATTCTTTACAATGCTTTTTTCATTTGAATTGTCCATCATTCTTAGCCCAAGAATTTTCATGATAGGCCTAAATTTCAAATTCCTCATCATTTCAACAAATAATTGGCATTGACCTGTAATATTTAATTCTTCAAAGAATAATCTCCACATACAATTAACTTTTCTTTGACAAGTATGGTTGGTAATCTTATCAAGCATTGATTTCAAAATGCTAGTATCAATATCGATCAAATATTTTGGTATTCTAAAACAAATTCTAGGTGTTATAATCTCTTCCATTCCCTCGACATTTTGAATATCAAAATAAGGTTGAGTGTTTTGTGTACCTTGAAGATGATGTGTCTTGGCAATAAGATGCAAAAGATGGAATATCACCTACTTGATATGTTGATGTTGTTCCTTCAACATGACATGATGGAGTGTGTACATCATTAGATATAAAAATTAGTGTCTCTTCAACATGAGAGGATGATATGACTCCAACATTGGAAGATGGTGTAGCTTCACAATTCAATTGTCTTCTTGAGCATAATAGTCTAATTGGTTCTCTTTGTCCTTCTAATTCTTCCTCTTTATTTCTTTGTATTGGTAGTTCTTGTTCCTCTTCAAAAGAAAATTCTTCATTATTGCTTTGCAATTTTCTTTGTTCACGTAGTAGTCTCATCTTATCTCTTTTAATTGCCAAATCTCTCTCCCTCTCTTCATTTGTTTGAGTTTTTGGTTTCTTCCTTGGCATGATGATGATTTCTACATGTCAAATTATTCAAACATTTGAAGTACTTACAATTTGTAAATTACAAATCATTCAAATACATATAAAAATTATAATTATTTTAATGAATACACAATATATATCAAATGACTTGCCAAATAGAAATTCATTCAAACATACCAATTTCAATGAATTCACTATATATTAAACATGTCAAATTATAATCAAATTTGTCTCTATATATCAACAAACAATATTTAAAAAGGACTGCACTAACCTTTTCTATAGAAAGAATATTCAAAAAGCCTTCAAATAGCATATCCAATGATTGAATTTGGTGTTTGCTAGCTTCAAAATGTCTTCAAATAGTGTTTGCTAACTCCCAACAACTTGAAACCCATGTTTTCTACTGGAACAATAGAATGCACAACAGACAAAAAACATAATATGGATCAAAAGGGACCCAAACTTGCTTTGTGACAATTTTTTGGTGATTTCACATAGTGTTTATGCACTATGTGAAAATACATCTCTCCTCTGACCATCCCCCATCCCCTTCTCTCTCTCTCTCTCTCTCCCTTCTTCCATCCCCTACTCTCTCTCAGCCTCTCTCTCCTCTCCCATCCCCTACTCCCTCTCTCACTCTCCCTCTCCTACTTCCTCTCCCATTGCCTACTCTCTCTCTCTCTCTCTCTCTCTCTCGCATCCCCTACTCTCTCAGTCTCTATCCTTTCCCATCCCCTACTCTCTCTTGCTCTCTCACCTCTCCCATCCCCTACTCTCTCTCTCTCTCTCTCTTGCTCTCTCTCCTCTTCCATCCCCTACTCTCTTTCACTCTCCCTCTCCCATTGCCTACTCTCTCCCATCCCCTACTCTCTCTCACCCTCTCTCCTCTCCCATCCCTACTCTCTCTTACACTCCCATCCCCCTCTCTCTCCCATCCCCTACTCCCTCTCCAACTCCTGCTCCCATTTCCTACTCTCTCTCTCTCTCTCTCTCTCCTCTCCCATCCCCTACTCTCTAGATCTCTCACACACACTCCCATTCCCCCCTCTCTCTCCCTCTCCCACTCCCTCTCCCACCACCTACAATCTCTCTCTCTCCCTCTCTACTCTCTATGTCCCATCCCCTACCCTCTCTCTCTCTCTCTCTCTCTCTCTCTCTCTCTCTCGCTCCCCCTCCCCCTCTCTCCCATCCCATGCTCTCTCTGTCACCCCCTACTCTCTGACACTCTGACACTCTCTCCCATCCCCTACTCTCTCTATCTTACACACATTCCCATTTCCCCTCTCTCTCTCTCCCACTCCCACTCTGTCTCCCACTACCTACTCTCTCTTCCCCATCCCCTACTCTCTCTCTCTCATAGACACAAACTCCCATCCCCACTCTCTCTCTCCCTCTCCCACTCCCTCTCCCATTGCCTACTATCTCTCTCTCTCACTCTCTCTCTCCTATCCCCTCCTCTCACTCTCTCTCCCATCCCATTCTCTCTCTGTGCTACACCTACTCTCTCTCACTCTCTCACACTCTCTCCCATCCCCTACTCTCTCTTACACACATCCCCATCCACCTCTCTCTCTCTCTCTCTCTCTCTCTCTCTCTCCCACTCCCTCTCTCACCACCTACTCTCTCTCTCCCAACCCCTACTCTCTCTATCTCTCTCTCCCCTCTCCCATCCCCTACTCTCTCTCTTTCACACACACACCCATCCCCCCTCTCTCTCCTCTCCCATCCCCTACTCTCTCTCCCTCTCCCACTCCCTTTCCCACTGCCTCTCCCACTGCCTACTATCTCTCTCTCTCACTCTCTCCCTGTCTACTCTCTCTCCCCCATCCCCTACTCTCTCTGTGACCCCTACTCTCTCTCACACTCTTGTACTATCTCCTATCCCCCCTATTCCCTACTCTCTCTCCTACACACGCTCCCATCCCTGTCTCTCTCCCTCTCCCACTCCTCCCACCACCTACTATCTCTCTCTCCCCCATCCCCTACTCTCTCTCTATCTCTCTCCCCTCTCCCATCCCCTACTCTATCTCTCATTCACTCTCCCTCTCCCACTACCTACTCTCTCTCTCTCACTGTCACTTTCACTGTCACTCTCTCTCTAGCACCCACTACTCTCTCTCTCTCTCTCACACACACATTTCCATCCATCCTCTCTCTCTCCCTCTCCCACTCCCTCTCCCATTGCCTACTCTCTCTCTCTCCCCCATCCCCTACTCTCTCTCTTTCACACACACACACACACTCACATTCCCATCCTCCTCTCTCTCACTCCCCCTCTCCAACTCTGTCTTCCACAGCCAAATCTGTCAGTCTCTCTCTCTCTCTCTCCCCCATCCCCTACTCTCAATCTCTCTCTCCCATCCTATACTCTCTCTTTGCCACCCCTACTCTCTCTCTCTCTCTCTCTCACACACACACACACATTCCCATCCCCCCTCTCTCTCCCTCTCCCACTCTCTCTTCCACTACCTACTCTCTCTCCCATCCCCTACTCCCTACTCTCTCTCTTTCACACACCCACACATTCCAATCCCCCCCTCTCTCCTCTCCCATCCCCTACTCTCTAGATCTCTCTCACACACTTCCATCCCCCCTCTCTCTCCCTCTCCCACTCCCTCTGCCATTGCCTACTATCTCTCTCTCTCACTCTCTCCCTTTCTACTCTCTTTCTCCCATCCCGTACTCTCTCTCTACCACCCCTACTCTCTCTCACACTCTCAAACTCTCTCCCGTCTCCTACTCTCTCTCTTACAAACACTCCCATTCCCCTCTCTCTCCCTATCCCTCTCCCTCTCCCACTACCTACTCTCTCTCTCTCTCTCTCTCTCTCTCTCTCCCCCCCCATCCCCTACTCTCTCTATCTCTCTCTCCCCTCTCCCATCCCCTACTCTCTCTCTTTCACACACACACACCCATCCTCCCCTCTCTCTCCCCTTTCTCATCCCCTACTCTGTCTCTCACTCACTCTCCCTCTCCCACTCTCACTTTCACTCTCTTCCTCTCTACTCTCTCTCACATTTTCAAACTCTCTCCCATACCCTACTCTCTCTCTCTCTCACACACACACACACACACAAATTTCCATCCCCCCTCTTTCTCTCCCTCTCCCAGTCCCTCTCCCATCTCCTACTTTCTCTCCCCCCCTCTCCCATCCCCTACTCTCTCTCTTTCACACACACACACACACACACTCCCATCCTCCTCTCTCTTTTTCTCACTCTCTGACTTTATCTCCCACTTCTCTCTCTCTCTCTCTCTCTCTCTCTCTCTCTCTCTCTCTCTCTCTCTCTCTCTCTCTCTCTCTCCCCCCCCCCCATCGCCTACTCTCAATCTCTCTCCCCCATCCTATACTCTCCCTCTGCCACCCCTACTCTCTCACACTTCCTCTCTCTCGCATCCCCTACTCTCTCTCTCTCTTACACACATTCCCATTCCCCCCTTTCTCTCCCTTGCCCATTGCCTAATCTCTCTCTCTATCCCCTACTCTCTCTCTCTCTCCCCTCTCCCATCCCATACACTCCCATCCCCCCTCTCTCCCTCCTCTCCCATCCCTACTCTCTAGATCTCTCACACACACTCCCATCCCCCCTCTCTCTCCCTCTCCCTCTCCCACTCCCTCTCCCATTGCCTACTCTCTCTCTCTCTCTACTCTCTCTCATCCCCTACTCTCTCTCTCTCTCTCTCTCTCTCTCTCTCTCTCTCTCTCTCTCTCTCCCCCCTCTCCCATCCCCTACTTTCTCTCTCGACCACCCCTACTCTCTCTCACACTCTCTCCCATGACCTAATCTCTCTCTCACTCCCATCCTCCTCCTCCTCTCTCTCTCTCTCCCTCTCTCACTCCCTCTCCCATTACCTACTCTCTCTCTATCATCCCCTACTCTCAATCTCTCTCTCCCATTCTGTGTTCTCTCTGCCACCCCTGCTCTCTCTCTCTCTCTCACACACTTCCTCTCTCTCCCATCCCCTACTCTCAATCTCTCTCCCATCCCATACTCTCTCTTTTCCACCCCTACTCTCTCTCACACTTCCTCTCTCTCCCATCCCATACTCTCTCTGCCACCCCTACTCTCTCTCACTTCCTCTCTCTCCCATCCCCTACTCTCTCTCCCCCCTCTCCCATCCTCTACTCTCTCTCTCTCTCTCTCACACACACACACACACACGCACGCACGCACGCCCACACACACACACACACATACACACACACATCCATCCCCCCTCTCTCTTGCTCTTGCTCTGCCTCCTCTTCTTCCCTCTCTATGCACTATTTAGGTCTCAATAGTGCATGCACACTAAAGCATGCACACACTATTAAGACCCAAATTTAAAAAGCTTTAAATAGCATGTGCATGCGCTATAGGGCATACACATTATTCAAACCTTTGCATTCTACTAAGCCTAAGGCTTGGTTTTCCCTTGGGGATCCAACCTAAAGATTTGGAGTCTATAAACTAGTCCGAGATGTGTTTTGCTGCAAACATACAAAAAATGATTGATTTTTCTTGTGTGCTCTCCTTCAAGATTCCTCGTGGTTGAGCATCGATAAGATTGGGTTACGTAACATTGTAGGTCTCTATGTTAGCTATATAGCCATATAATTTATTTCAAATTTGAA
Source organism: Cupressus sempervirens (assembly GCA_028749045.1). Classification (NCBI taxonomy): domain Eukaryota; kingdom Viridiplantae; phylum Streptophyta; class Pinopsida; order Cupressales; family Cupressaceae; genus Cupressus; species Cupressus sempervirens. The sequence continues at coordinate 298,445,307 of CM053783.1, forward strand.
CTATTTCAAGCCTTTCATCTATAATCTCTTTTGAACGTATATCCATTTTTTGTCAAAAACCAACATGTACTAATTGGGTTGTAGATTTTTGTTTGTTCATCGAATTTTGCAACAACTTAGTTTATTAGAAACTAGACTCCATTCTACACACTTTGAAAAAAAGAAGTTTTGATTTTAGATTAGTTTTAAATCATTTCTAGGGGGAGCACAAAGATATTTCATGTTTTTGGGATGTGTCTAGTTTAAAAATTCATTAAAAAAATATACATTATAAAATTACCCAAAAAATCTAGGATAAACTACATAGTGTTAAGTAACTTTTGACCAGAGTGATTAAAGAATTTCAAAAAAAAGGTTAAAATTTTAGGGGGGCCACACTTTGTACTATGTTATGTTTTTGGGGAATAAACAGTACCACTTTCTGTGGCCCCCTTTTTTGAGGACCTAAAATTAAACCATTTTGAAAAAAAATTAGTAGTTTAGAAACTATATTCAAGGGAATACTATTTTTGTTTTTGTCATATCTTAAAATTTTGAGCATAACTATCTTCAAATTCTTGTTGAAGTTCAGAAATTGCTGATTTTAGAAAAAAGGTGTCCACTTATACCCCCCTTTTGGCACCACAACTTTGTGCCCTTACCCTCAATGAAATGAAAACAATAATAATTTATTTATTTATTTGCATCATATTTCATGATTTTTTAAAGTTTTATTTAGTGTACCAAATAATGCAACTAACATGTGTTGTGCTGCGAGAGCTGAAAGCATAAATTAGAAACCAAGGATTTCTATATATGAATTTTCTTTTTCCATACATGAGCACAGAACCACCAACCAACTTTATGATGAAGGTGTCATTATCATATCTTCAACATGAATAAATTTCATTTTCTTCTGATATGATCATCATACTTCTTTCCTATTTAAATAGTAGGGTCTAGCACTACATGCATATTCATTTGTTTTCATGTCTCTTCTCTAAACATGGTACATGATAAATAAATTTCATTTTAGTAAAGTGTATATAAAATGATATATTATAAATAACTACACTATTGAATACAAAACCTAAAATTTTCTTGGGAGACATAAATGACTTCTAAATTTAAAAGAAGAGTACAACAACATAATAACAACATCATTCCTTGCATGCTCTAATGTGACACTATCAGAAGCTAGTTGCTGTCATTTCGGAGATTTTCCATGCCTTCTCCCTTTGATGTGTGGTGTACAGTCTCATGACTTGCACGCACATGTCTAAAACAAAAAGTTTGCATCTGATAACTTCCATCTTGTATAAATGTAAAGATTCAAGAAATTCAAGTTCTAGAAGTTATTTTTGATGGTAATAGTTGTACAACCATACCACTACCTGCATTTGATTTAGATAAAAAACTAGTCAAGATGACCCAAAAGTGTAAATTGAGAAGGGAAAATAAAGATCAAAATGCAATGAGTCATAATGCTAATGATACCCATTTGACCATCTCTTAATGGGCAACAAGAGATGCAATTTCAATGTGACCATATTTCTCAAGGATAGGCTACACCAATGTCTCTACAAAAGTGTGAATGCTCTCTTCCATAGATGACATCTCCATGAAAGTGTGAATTCTCTCTTTCATCGATGGCATCTCCGTGAAAGTGTGAATGCTCTCTTCTATTGATGATAGTCTCAAGAGTGAAACACATTCCCCTTCTTCATTGGTCTAATGCAAATGCCTAGTACCCAAGAAACTTCAAAGAAATGAAAACAATAATAAAACTTCATGTTTATTTTTTGCATCGTATTTCATGATTTTTTTAGGTCTTCTTGACCATATCATAGAATGTTCCTGATGTGTGCTATGTTGCGAGAGATGAAAGAAGAAATTTGACAACAAGAAGTTCAATTCATGAATTTTTTTTTTCTATGAATGAGTAGAGAACCACCAACCAAATTTATGATGAAGCTATCATTATCATATCTTCAACATGAATGAATTTGATTTTCTTTTGATATGGTCATCATACTTCATGCCTATTTAAATAGTAAGGTTTGGCACTATAGGCATATTCATTTGTTTGCATGCCTCTTCTCCTAACATGATATGTGCTAAAATCTTTCATTTTAGTAAAGTCTATATAAAAGGGTATATTAGAAAAAACTACACTATTGAATACATAGCCTAAAATTTGTTGCTTAGACATAAATGATTGCTAAATTTAAATATAGAGCACAACAACATAATAATACCATCCTTCCTTGGATGCTTTGATGTATCACTATCATAAGCTAGTCACTCTCATTTTAGATCTTGTCCATGCCTTCTACCTTCAAAGCGTGTTGTACAATCTCATGACTTGCACGTACATGTTTGGAAATAAAAGGTGTGCTTCTCATAACAAACATCTTGCATAAATCTAAAGCTTGAAGAAATTTAAGTTATGGAAATTGTTTTTGATGGTAATAGTTGTACAACCATACCACTACATGCATCTGATCCAAACCAAAAACTAATCAACATGACCCAAAACAAAGAATAATAGCAAAAGCTAAGATATGGGTGTAAATTGAGAAGGGAAAAATAAGAGTATGCCATGAGTCATAAATCTAATAATAAATGTTTGGAAACCTATGATGGGTGACATAAAATGGAAGTTCAACATAGCCATATTTCTCAAGGATAGGTTGCACTAGCTTCTCTATGAAAGCATGAATGCTCTCTTCTATTGATGGCATCTCCATGAAAGTGTGAATGCTCTCTTCCGTTAATGACATCTCCATGAAAGTGTGAATGCTCTCTTCCGTCGATGACACTTTCAAGAGTGAAACATATTCCCTTTCTGCCCTAGTCCAATGCAAATCCCTAGACCCAGGGAACTTCAAAGAAATGAAAAAAAAAAATTCAACTTCCCATTATTTTTTTACGTCCCATTTCATGATTTTTTTCAGGCTTTCTTGAGTGTATGAAAAAATATTTTTGACATGTGTTGTGTTGCAAGATTTGATGAAGAAATTTGACAACAAGGAATTCAATTCATGAATTTTGTTTTTTCATGCATGAGCATAGAACCGCCAACCAAGTTTATGATGAAGTTGTAAGTATCATATCTTCAGTATAAATGAATTTTATTTTCTTTTGACATGGTCATCATACTTCCTACCTATTTAAATATTAGGGCCTGACACTATAGGCATATTCATTTGTTTGGATGTCTCTTCTCTTAACATGGTACATGCTAAAATCTTTCATTTTAGTAAATTCTATATAAAATTTTATGTTATAAATAAATACACTAATGAAAACACAACCTAAAATTTTCTTAGCAAATGTATCATTATCAGAAGCTAGTCATTGTCATTTCGGAGTTTGTACATGCCTTCTTCCTTTGACATATGGTGTATAGTCTCATGACTTGCATGGACATGTCTGAAACTAAAAATTAACCTATTTGGGTGGTTTTTGGTTTACAAGGTTTGAACTATTAGCATACATTTGTTATTTTTCATGTCTCCATTCAAAATATTGTATAACAAAGGAAACCATAAACACTTCCATATTTCTTAAGTTATATATGTTTCTGTACTAAGTGTTTGTGTAATGGATCCATGTGTTAGTTATCGTTACACCAAAAGATTGACATATTAATACTCGATACAACCATTAGACTTTAGAACATTGGAGGTTGTTAAGCTATATTGGGAACCCAAGAGCCACATCATATCTCAATGATATGAAGAATGCACACTTTGCAACAATTCCACCCAATCTATGACCTAGCTAGCTAATACAATTCATTCAAATCTATAACCTAGGTTCTAATAGAAATTGTTCATGCTCGATATAACCAAACTATACAAAGAAAGAGGATTGAGCACCAAGAAACACCAAACTTCACAGAAGCCCTAAATGTCAAGTAGTAGAGCACCTCCAAAAACTAAGGTCCCAACACATATACCACCTACCACAACCTACAAAAACCACATGCCAAGGACAAGAATAGATGATGAAGAAGGCATGATGCCCCACTTTATTGCAATAGTGTAAACCACTCCTCTACCATGTGCCAAGAGACAAACACTACCAGTAGGCACATAAACATGCATGGTTTAAGACAAGGGAATTTCTGCCAAAGCCAAACTAGAGGGAAAAGGAAAATAAATAACTCGCAAGATCTCTATAGGAAGGGGCCAAAGCAATGATGTCCAAAAGTTAGACAAGGCCGTGCCCCCCAAAAAAATAAAAACAAAATAAAAAACAAACAAAACAAATTAAAGCCATAACCAGATCATCCACATTACCATTAGATCTTTCTCCCTCACCCAATGTATCATAATCTCTATTGCAAGTGTATCAAACCTTAATTTTCAAAATGAACTCTTCTCGATCTCTTGCCCATTAGCTTATAGCTTTATCTATTTATTTTAATTACTAATAAATCCTAAGTTTATGATTATTTCCATCGTAAAACCATACTCTTAAAATTGTGTTCGTTCTTGTCACTTTTACAAGTCACGGGCTTATATTCTTTCTTAAGAAGACATCACTTCATGCCACCTCTACTTTTCAAACAAAAATATCTAGTTTAAAAAATATTTTATTATATAATCTTTCCAACAAACAAGTGAATAATTAAGACATCTGAGATTTGAACCCTTGTCAGTCTTAAATTCCGAGAGACAGCATAAAAAGGGAGTACAACAAAATTTAAGACATGGAAGCAAAGCAAAAAAAAAGGAAAAGGAAGTTATCCGTTGCTAGAGCCTTGGAAAATATCTTATGTGGCTTATGGCATAGATTCGTAGCCTAAATTGCAATCAATAGATCCGATAGTACTTACTGGTCACCAAAAGTGCCCTATCCTCTTATGGAAAAATCAGACTTTGGTGTATTTAAATATCTTGGTGAATAAATGTTTTCTAATAACAAACACCAGACCAAACACCCCATGGCTCCCCTTGAGTACATGCCAACCGGAATTCTTATGACATTCATCTTTGTGTTTTCAATTTTTTTTATGATCAAAATGGTCTGGAGATCATATCCTATTCGAAGTGGGAAGAATAGTATGAGACTTCCCCCAGGGAAAATGGGATGGCCAATTATAGGAGAGACAATATCATACCTAAAACCTCACTCGGCTACTACACCTGGAGAATTTATGGAAGAACACACTTCTAGGTAACTTTCATGACTATTCTTTTTGTGTTAAAGTGGATGAAATTAGTTTGAGTAATTTTACAATTGGTAAGGAATCAATGTGAATTGTAGGTATGGGAAGATTTTCAAGTCACATTTATTTGGACACCCAACTGTTGTCTCAGCGGACCCAAGTCTTAACAACTTCATTCTACAAAATGAAGGGAAGCTCTTCGAATGCAATTATCCCTCTAGTATAGCCGGCATATTGGGGAAATGGTCTATGCTAGTACTTGTGGGAGACATGCACAAACATATGAGAAGCATTGCCTTGAGCTTCATGAGTAACTCAAAGCTTAGGAGCCATATCTTAGAGGAGATAAACTCAAATGCTTTGTACATTCTCAAGTCATGGAAGCAAAACAAGACTATAAGTGCACAAGCTGAGTCCAAAAAGGTGGCAAGTCATATGTTGTTGTCTAATGAGGTAATGTGAAGAATGTTGCAATTGCTTATCTGCTAGCTAATTATTTTTCAATGCTGTTATTTTTCCTTGCAGTACACCTTCAATCTGATGGCCAGCCAAATCATGAGCTGCGATCCATGGGAACCTCAGACAGAGTATCTAATGAGAGAATACTTTTCTTTTATGAGAGGAGTTGTGTCTGTACCTCTGAATCTTCCAGGTACTCACTATAGGAGAGCACTCAAGGTAAAGCACTCTGTAACCCTAATTTTTTTAGGGTTTTTCTGTTTCTAATTTTGTTGTTGCTAATTCTTTGTTTAGCTACCCGGTTGAATTCACTTCTTATGAATTCTTTTTGTACCGTCTGTAAGACTTGATGTTACTTTTTTCTTAAGTTCGAGACTCGTGTGCTTTAAAATAATCAGAACTTAAATTAAAATGTTTTCTCTTACATATATATTTTTTATTCACTTGACAGTCAAGAGCAACAATACTAGAAGTAGTGAAGAAGAAAATGGATGAGAGAAGAAGCAATTCGGACTATAAACATAAGGACCTACTAAGCACAGTAATGGAGGAGGGTAGTCTTTCTACAGAACAGATCTTAGATCTCGTTCTTAACTTTCTCTTTGCCGGCCATGAGACTTCCTCAGTTGCCTTGAGTCTTGCAATTTACTTCTTAGCAAGATCTCCCAAGGCTATGCAACACCTAAGGGTACATAATATTTTCTAGTATATGTTATGAAATGTGAGTTCCTCATCATTTCTCTTATGAGATATTTCCTTCTATGTTGCAGTCAGAACATTTGGGTATATTAAGACAAAAGAAGCCGTCAGAGATAGATTCAGGCCCCAACTGGGAGGACTACAAAAGAATGAAGTTTACTCAATGTGTTGGTTCCTTTTACTTTTTCTTTTATTAAGTATAGACAAAATTTTGAGGCTTAGAAATTTGATTTAATGTCCATATTCCCATCTTCTTTACAGGTCATTAATGAGACCCTCAGGCTAGGAAACGTTGTCCGTTTTGTGCACCGGAAAGCTCTGCAACGTGTGCATTTCAAAGGTAGTGGCTTTTAAAGGACATAAATTAGCATGTTCAAAACAATTGTAATAAGTTTTTCATTGATATACATGCTTTGCAATGATATTCATATGTAGGATACGAGATACCTGCTGGATGGAAAGTTATACCTGTTTTTGATGCAGTGCATTTAGATTCAGCTATCTATGAGAATCCTATGGAGTTTAATCCCTGGAGATGGCAGGTTTGTATATGCCCACATGGCTGCTCTAGAATAAGTTGTAACCCTAATCATGTTTTTTTTAAAGTATATTACTTTAAGTTCTAACCCTAATCATGTTATGTAATGTATAATAAGTTCTAACCCTAATCATGTTATGTAACGTAGAATATGGAGAGTGGAACATATTTTACGCCTTTTGGAGGAGGCCCAAGATTGTGCACGGGAATTGAACTTGGAAAAGTAGAGATCGCTGTTTTCCTTCATCACCTTGTTCTCAGATATGGGTATACACTAAAATCTCTCGTTCACCACCAGTGAAATGAAATCTATAATTATGTTACAATATGTCATAAATGGGTATATATGGGTATGCAGAAAAACAATGCAAACGAGTAGAATATCTACAGTTTCAATAATGGATTGACTTCAATTGTTTATAATGCCAAGCTTTTTAAGTCGGGATCTTTATACAATTATCGAAGACATAGGAATTTCTAATGTGAATGTGGTTTAAGTACATTTCTTAGTATTCTAAAGTAATTTCTATGAAATTTAGATTGACCTAATATAGACAAACATAAAAACAATATATATATATATATATATATATAATGGGTGTCTAATTTTTTAAAAGAATCCTATCCTAAACTATGGTGATCATATGGGTATACGGAAAAAATCCCTAAAATGATTAGTTGAAAATACATAAAGAGTTTATGATTTCATTATGTCGTCCAAATTCTTTCATGTTAATCATTGGAAAGTTCATTGAAAAGTTCTTTTTGTTGTGCAGGTGGGAACTAGTTGAATCTGACCACCCATTTGTTTTTCCATTCGTGGAGTTCAGAAAGGGGCTTCCAATTACACTAAGCTCGCTCGTTGAGGATTGAATGTACCACATCACGGCATTACATGAGCTTTAGAAAGACACAATATGGATCATATTCAAACAGAATGGGTACAAGCACTTTGGCAAATGAGATAAAATGATAAACATATGTAAACATAAGGGTCCTAGTCTTAGGTAGTATGAATCACATGCAAGCTCTTAGGCAATATGCATCATATGTAAACATAAGGGTCCTAGTCTTGGGCAATATACAATATGCATCGCATGTAAACATAAGGGTCTTAGTCTTGGGCAATATGGATCACATGTAAGCTCTTAGGCAATATGTATGTCCTAGTCTTAGTCATATGTAAGCACTTATGTAAGCACTTAGGCAATATGCATCATAGGTAAACGGATTTGTCTGAGAATTACAATTTACCTTGTGAAACATAAGGGAAACATAAGAGTCCTAGTTTTATCATGAAAATGACGTCCTCATGTTCAAGTGAAGATGGGAAGAATCACTTAGTGTCACTATCTACTGTATATCGCACGCTTTGAGCCCATCAAAACAGTTGCATACTTGTTTGTGCCTTTCAGACAATGATTGTAACAGTTCCTTCAGATTCTAATGCATTTATTTCTTGGTGTTCTCAGCTTGTTTTAGAATACTTCATACAATATGTTTTCTAGTGGATAATTAATATTTCAGGAAATTACTTGTTTCTTGACTTTGCTATTTTTTACTCGTACCCTTTTCATCATGGTTATCCAAGCCTATTATTGCCTTGCGATTAGGAGTACAGTCCGAGGTTGACACTTTTTTTTTTCTCTGTTTTTCCCTTTGTATCGCTTAGAACACTGACAAATGCAAACATGGGTGGTATGAAAAGACGGTTGATTTTTTTTTTGAGTTGAATTGACAAGAAAATCAGCTAATCAATGTAGAAATCGTAGCTCAAACCAGTAAGAATCTGTATACAGATTTCTCGTAGAAGATAGTGATATTCCATTTAAAGTCTAAAGACAATAATAATCATGAAGCTATAGCTGATGTTGGAATAAAATGATAATATCTACGAATCTAAGAAATAGTTAAATATCTTCATTATATCTATTTGAAATACGTGGAAAAATATTTCTTGATGGTTGAGGATTTTTAGATAGACTTATCTAAAATTTTATCAAAACATGCACTCATCTCAATTATATAAATATATCAATAGTGTGAGGATTTTTGAGTAAAAATCGTGTCAACAATTCTATAATTATTATTCCTTTTAATATAATACAAACAATTAATAAAATACAAACAAAACAAATTGGTTATTGTATAGGAAATTATGTTTTATTTTTCATTTGAATTTGGGTTTATGAGTACAAATATATTTATTATCAAGCATAGATATTTTGATGGGTAAATAATAATGAGATATAAAAATAGAAATATATCTTGTTAATACACTCATTCTATTATATTAAACTTAGTTATGTCATTATAGTTTGTCATTAAATACAATAATTTTTAGTAGAAAAAGAGTACTCTATATACATGTTCCATAATATTAATTTAATATTTATTTTGTATGACCTTAATTAGGTGTTAATTATATTTTCCTTCAAGAAATAAAACTATTTGTAGAGGATATTCAGTTTATTTTCCATTCTCTAGAAAAGAAGTCTTATTATCAATCTATTTGTGCTCTAAGTTGTATGGGATGGTATCTACACTTGTGGGTTTACTTTATATGAGGGGCCTTTTGTATAAATGGACAAACATTGATTTAATTTAACATAATTAATTTTTCAATTTATTATATAAGTTCCTATTGATTTTGAATGTTATTATCTTATTTATAATCATATTTGATTCATTCACTTTGTTGCTACTTCTAATCTATAGATTTTGGTGTGTGTCTTTAATGTTTTTCCAACCCTTATTGAAAAACATCATGGCTTGGCCAACTAGATATATTTCATAAATTGTTTTTAACATGGTGAGCACATAATGGTTAGTGGAAGAATCAATTAAAGGGCAGGATGACATTGCTAGTTCGAATCTGAATGGCCTACGTAGGAAAAATGGTGGTGTTGTGTAGGTTGATGGTGGATTGGAGGGCACAACAAGGGCATCTCTCCTGGTTATAGGTTTTAATCCAGCATTTTTATGTTCCTAGAATAATTGGGTTCTCTAGTTGATTATGTGGTGAAGGATGCCAAGGGGGAGTCTTCATCAAGAGTTCCTATGGCAGTGACCCCACTTCCCATATTTGTTGTTTCTGGATTTGGTGCATGGGGAAATATGGTGGATGTGAAAGGAGGAGCTGGTGGTCCTATGACATGTACATTCAACTAGGGACAAAAGGATTGGGGAAAGTTGTTTGGGGCCTCCCTAAATAATAAGACTACCTCCCTAGTGGAGCCAATCAAAGTGGGTTTCCAGAATGGAAAATTCTCCATTTTCATTCTTGATCCTATTCTTGATTCATTAATTTATGTGTTTGAGTTAACACTTATAGGTAAGTTTCATGGATTCAAACCCAATATTAAGGAAGTTTGAACCCATGTTAAAAGGAAATGGCATATGAAAGATCATGTGGCAATCACACCTCTTTGCAAAGGCTTTTTGTCTTTTGAATTTTGTAACAAAGAGGATTGTAGTTGTATCCTTTGTTGGGGATGCTAAATGATTGGAAAGATGGGTTAAAAAATGGACCCCCAAATGAAACTTTGAGGATAATTTTTTTGCCCCTATCCTGGTTTGGATCTCTCTCCCTAGGATATCATTGGCATTTTGGAATAAAGCAGTTTCCAAAGGTATTGTTTCTTATTTTGGTCAACTTTGGGCTTTTGATTAGAGTACATCAACTATATCTTTTCTTATCTTTGCTCATATTTATGGACTAATATTTGTAGACTGGAGAATCTATCATTTGTCATCATGATCAATTCGAAGAAGGGGTTGTTCAAACAAGAGGTGGAATTTTAAACCCTTCCCTTTTCTTACTTTATTTGTAATAATACAATTCAATGGTTAAAAAGTTATTCTAAAATATTCAAGAAGGTTTCTTAGCCTCATCCATCACAAGGAGAGAGAAAAGAATAGATCTACAAATAGGTCCCTCCACCCAAGAATTATGTTGTGGAAGAAGAGAAGAGTTAGGGAAATCTTAGTATTCTTGTTTCATAGAGGATGTGATTGTGGAATCCTCTTTTGCTATCATCAATCATAATTTTGGAACAAAACCTCAATGTCCTCATGAATCTAATTCTATGTCAACCTAGGTGGTGGCTGATACCTTTGATTCAAATGTGAACACAAATATGCTATCTACCTCGAAATTAGATCTTCTTGAGGACCAAATTCCTCTTTGAGATGTTGGATAAAATGAGGTTTTTGAGGAATTTGTTGTGGGGGGGAGTCAATTGTTGGTTTAGGCCTCAAGAGGGTGGTTGTGGTTGAAATGGTAGGTGCCCTTTTTAAAAAGGGATTGATCCAAACTTTCCAAGTCATGCTTCCTTGACCTTCTGTCCCTAGTCTAGAGATAATTGTCAACCTTGTGGAGTTAGGGGTTCCACCTTGGGAGTCCCTTATTTCTTCAAAGTTACCTTCTCAAGTCCCTAATACCTATTTTACCTAGGGGGTCAAGAGTTGGAAGAGTAAGTTTAATATAACTTACTTTACTCTTACTGTAATCAACCCTAGCAATTTGTGAATCATATGAGAAATATTATGCAATAACTACTTGTGTTTGTCAACAAAGAGACTCACACCCTCAGCAAGCCAAATGTGGGAGGTAAGAAATATGGTCTTGGTAAGAAGAATAAGAAGAAGGCTCTAGAGTTTTCCAATAAAGAAGATATCAATTTGGGATGGAAAAAGGAGAACCATCTTGGAGATTTTCTCCCCAAGTTCTAAATATAGATTATGTCATGGAATATAAGGGGATTGAAAGCCTCTCAAAAGATCGATGTTCTGAGGAATATGATACATGATCATAAACCATATGTTCTATTAACCCAGTAAACTAAAATGTCTAAAGAGAAAGTTGAAGTCCCTTCTCTCTTCAAGAATGGAAAAGTTGCAAGGTGTGATTTTGAAGGAGCCTCAAGTGGTATGGATGTCTTATGGAACAACTTTCTTAACCAAGGTGAGGTTCTTTTTTCTGAAAATGATATTATTTGTGTTAATTTTCCCCATATTAGAGACAATTTCTCCTATATTATCTCTAATGTATATGCTCCTAATTCCAAGAATGGGAGGATTTTGTCTTTTTGGGAAAGAATGGGGTCTTTTATAATTTTTGTTAATATTTTCTAGTGGTTGGTTATTGATGAATTTAACTCCACCTTGAATGATAATGATAAATTGGGTGGGGAGGGGGGGTTGGGGGGGCATTTTAACCCAATCTCATTTGGATGGAAAGCTTGATTTTATGGATTTCATTAACCTTCATTCCCTACTAGATGTGGATCTTCAAGGATGCTCTCGTTAAAATGTAAAGTCCACCAAGATAATTGAGAAGGGGGGTGGGGGATGAATCAATTATCTGATCAATACAACTTTTATCAACTTATTTAAAATTCAAACATGTAATCAATATAAAAAAAAACTATAAGAAGATACACATACACAATAACACCATATTTGTTAACTAGGGAAAACCTTGTTTGAGTGAAAACCCTAGTGGTGATGATACCCACAAAATGATGTACTAATATAAATGTTCCTTGTAAGAGGATGGACTATGTTAGGAGCCAATGAAATACATTCAGTGCATATTATTCCATGTTAGGAGAATTTTAATCCCTTTTAGGAGATTCTAACCCTATTTTGAGTTGTGCCAACCCTATTAGAAGTTATACAAGATAGATGGACCACTGTCCAAACATCTTTAGGGCCATGACCACCAAAATCATTATCCAACTAGTCCATGGATTATTCCTTTTAGAATAATATAAATGCAACTCAATAGTTTCTATTTCCTCTTACCATGCCTCTACCACACCAAAAAAACTCTCATATCTCAATACCAAATGTGGAAACTCATAGCAAAATGATCCCTTTGATCACTTGCTTGAATTTTCCAAATTCACATATCACTTACTACCTATACATTACACATCATACATCACAAGGAGAACTACCAAGTCCTCAAAATAATTCATTGACTTAGCCTTGATGCTTTCCCAAATAATTAAAATAGGATCTCACTAAGATAACACACTACAATACATTTTTTTCATAATTACAAAATACTGTTGGTTCACTGTCTTTAAAACTTCTCACATGTGACCTCAAAATTTGCATAGTCATTGACATAATAATTTAGATATCTTTTGTCTCTATGTAACTTCACTCATTCACATTCTATCCCTATTAGGATATATAATTTGAACACCAAAAACCACTTCTTAGGTACTCTATCTAAAAAATATCTTCTATAAAACATAAATAGTTGCTACCAATCTTTGACTTTATACATGCACACTTGACCCCTAAATTAGGATACACTACAGAACATGTCCCCAACTTCACTTGACCTCATCTTCTCTAATCAATCCATATGATGTCAATCTCTATCTACTACTCTGCCAATCTTCTTAGTATATTGACATAATGACAAACATAATCATTAATGCAATACATAGTTATACTAGCTATCTCTCCACTACTTTAGCAATGCTAGAATACTCCCCCATAGGAATATCATCAAAATTCATACTAATAATCTCTCCCTTTGGCACTGATGGAAACATAGATGAAAAATATCTAAGCTCCAAGAATACCAAACATACTACTCTGTTGTTGTTGCTCTCTTCTTTCCAAATCCTCTTCATTAATTGAATCTAAAAATTTGAGGAATAGCTACTACTCTAACAATGATAAACTTCTCCCTCATTTTGTATACTCATCTTTCTCATGTATTTTTTTTTTACATCTCCCTACTCACTCTCTTCCATTCATAAGAAATGTTTCTCATGCACTCTATCCCCCCCATTGACATCAATGACAAAGGCATCATTATGTCAATCAACTACTCAAATATTTTCAACCATCTTGAGTGTCCAAAGACATTGTTTAATACTAGCTACCAAGAGTCCTTTATGAATCTTCTCAATCAAAGATACTCCCCCATAAAGGAAGCATCAACATTCAATCCAAATAAATAATAGTGCTATGTATCACTAGACTGATGCAATCTCTACATCTTCTATTCTAAAGAAGGTAGGGGCATAAACCCAAGCACACCTCCCAAATGCTCAAATGTATCCTTAAAAAAGGGCATTATAAATATATCTATAATTTTCTCATTTATATTAACATACTCCAATCTGAATTTTTTTTTCTTGCAACTTTATCTCTCTGAACATGCTACTTAATCGATATGTAATTTGTCTTAGAATGTAATACATGATTCTTAGACATACTCACTATACTTGTGTTATCACAACGTATGATACAACATTCTAAAAAATCTATTTTGATATCCATCAACATATGTTTCATCCACATGATTTGATTGCAATTTCTATGTGCTACTAAATACTCAACTTATGTTGTACTTTGTAAAATAAAATATTGTTTCTTACTTAGTAAAGAAACCATTCTTCCTCCAAGAAAAAATACTCCACCACTTGTACTTTTTCTACCATCCATAATGCCTTCCCAGTCCACATAAGTATATGCATATTGAGTAAAGTCATTTGATCTATCATAACATATCCCAAAATCAGATATACTCTTTAAATATTTGAATATCCACTTTACTATTTCATAGTGTGATTTGCTAGGATCCACTTGAAATCTTGCTACTATAACAAGTACATTTTCTATATAATTTATAGTCTTGTATGAGTTAGATAGTGAAAACCTCTGATCATGGATCTGTACTTCTTCTTCTCAAGTGTAGGTGTCTCAAGTGTACTTATAGGCTTACAATTATCCAAGCCAAATTTCTTTTGTATGTCTTTCAAATACTTATTTTGTGAGAGGAAAATATGATAACTACTTTGCACAATCTATAAACCCAAGATATATTTCATATCACCAATCATGCTCATCTCAAATTTATTCTTCATTTCATTAACAAATTTGTCACTTGCTTCATCATCACCTCCAAAGATTATATCATCCACAAATATCACAATAATGAACAAATCATTCTCAATTTATTTGAAATATAAGTTGCTATCTGCAATACCTTTAGCAAATCCCAATTTTTTAAAATACTTATCCAACCTCGCATACTAGGTTCTAGGTTCTTGATTTAGTCCATACAATTTTTTCTTCAACTTGCATACCATATGTCCTTCCTCTATCAAAGGAAATCCTTAGGCTTCTCAATGTAGACTTCTTCAAGTTGTTCGTTCAAAAATGTTTACTTCACATTCAATTGATATACTTTTAACTTCTTATTTTCTGCATAATACAAGAACATTCTCACTATTTTAATTCTGGCAACAAGTGTAAATGTTTCTTTATAGTCTATACCTTCTTTCTTTGAATATCCTTTGCATACCAGTCTATCTTTGTTTCTCACAACATCACCTTATTCATTCATTTTATTCTTGAAAACCTACTTAGTTCCTATAACATTTTTTTCCCTTAAGTCTAGGGACCAATTAACATTTCTCATTCTTCACAATCTGATCTAGTTCTTCCTTCATTGCTTGAATCCAATGATAATCATTATATGTTTAATTAGTACTCTTTGGTTCACCTTGAGAAATAAAACATAATTCTTCATGTACTCTATTTTTCATCATAAGTCCTATGTCTTTGATTCCAATAATCTGATCAATAGGGTGATTCTTTGTCAAATCCTTGTTTGGTTTAGGTATCATTGTCTCAACTCTTACTTCTAGTCTAGGCTCAGATCATGGTTCCTCTCTCTATTCCACAACTTAAATGTCATTATATAAATCATTGTTAGCCTCATTAAAAAGACTCAACATTTTCTTGGAGAGGTTTGGCATTATCATCTTCGTCATTAGTATTATAATCAAACATTTTCTCCTAAACTCCAAACTTTTCATCCACTTTTACACTTGCACTCTGAACAATAGTCTTAGTCCTTTGATCAAAACATCTATAACCTTTTCTTATTAATGATTAACCAAGGAACATACCTTCATCGCTTCTTGCATCAAACTTACCAATATCATCATCTCTCTTGATATAACACTTGCTTCTAAAAATTATGAAATACTTCACTGATGGTGCATTTTCAAACCATAGAAATAACCAAATAATCATGAAATAACTTTAACCATAGAATCCTCTTGTCTTTTTTAGTCTACTCGGATCTGTGTGAACAATCTCCAATTTTTTTTCTGTAGAAAAATTCTTGCTACAAAAATAACTTTTCTTCTACTTAGCCATAAGACATTCCTTCCACACAATATTAGTTAGCTTCACAATCTCTAGTAAATCCATTACAAAAAGTGTACAACTTTCTCTCACAATATTATCAAAATTTATATGACAAAACCTTCAATGTCAAAACCAAATGTTATCAACTTTGGAAACCAAACATGTCATCTCTATAGGATTTAGGTTAAAAATATTTCCTTTTGATCTTGTACCAGTGAAAATTATCTTACCATTCTTATCCTTTATGATGTATGACTTATTTGTGAGTTGTAAATGATATGAGCTATAAATGATATCCCTTATCAACCAAGTATCCAACAATTAGAAGATTATGTTTCAGTCCATCAACAAATAAACATCATCTATGTTAGTCTTCCCATCAAGAGTAATAGATCCCATTCCCTTTATATGACAAGTTTTTGGCAATGTAGCGCCTCTCCCATTTGAACTCTATAAGTTATCCTGATGGATGAAACCTTGATGATCTTGCTTGGTGAGTGATCATGATTGGGACCATGACTGGTCTACACTCTTGAAGTGATTGGATTTATGTTACTGTATGTTGCCCAAGTTTCAGTTCATATTTTTTTGCCTTAATATTTTGAGTCAACTAAAGTGTCAAACTAATGATTCTGTGTCTAGATTGCCTATAGGATGATCTTGCTTCTCATCATTCCTTTGAGTTAAATAATGTAGGAATCATATGAGAAATGCATCAGTCCAAAGCTAGGTGATTAGGGTTTTGGAGGGTTTTTGTTATGTTTTATCTTGATGAGAAGAAGGTTTGGATATTCTATTTATTCATATATTCTTGTTCTTAATAATATTGAAGGAAAAGAACCATGTTGAGAAATAATTCTTCATGAAAGAATTCCTATATATTTTTGAGAATCCTTGATTCTATGATCAAGTGTTCTATTAAAGAATTAACATAGTTAGAATGAAGATATCACAAACTTATTTAGAGAAAAAGATGACTGAGAATATTGAGGACTGACACTTAAAGATAAAATATAGATCATGAGAATGAGATACAAGAGAAATTAGTTGAATTCGATGCAAAGTGAAGCACTCAAAAATGAGAAAATGATGAAGGAATCAAGTCAAAGGTGGTGAAGACCGAAGTTGGAATCAAATTGACAAATCAAAACACATTTGAATGTCCACAATGTCAAGTAAAATAGTCAAGTTGCCTTGGAAATAAATCATGACCGTTGGATATTTTGAGATTGACAGATAATGTTTTAAGATGAAATTATAAACTGTCTAATGATGTATCATGTTAGCTATCAGATCAAAGAAGATCTATGAAGTTCATAATGTGACATGTGAAAAAGTGACTTGATGATACATGGCTATGGGGGCCATATTCAGTTTGTGAGCCACAAAAGAAGATTGTCAGAATGGATGCCAAATTAGTGTGCTACGATTGTTTAGGTTCTCTAACATGATGAAAGTGTGTTAGCATTACATGATTACCCAATCTTGGAGATCAACAGTGGGCACTTGCCTGCATTTTGAAGATGTTGAGACTTTAAACAATATGAGCAAATGACTTGATAACACATGTTCAGAGGGCCATCACATTTCAAAAAACATAGTTAGAGTCTAGTCATGAGGTGCCAATAAGGTAAAATAATCCAATGTTAGACAATAAACTTAGGTACCCAATTTCATCTAACTACCATGGTGTACCCAATCGGAAAGAGGGACCTATGTCGCAAAGTAAGGAAACCTAGCATCATTTTTTTATCACCATCAGATTAGAAAGAGATCCATGGTTGTCACTATCTCACTATATGAAATGGCTTGAATGTTAGTCTTAAAGTGACATAGTGACATGAAGACACGTACTCGATTGATGTAGGAGCATCCAGAGGTATAAGGGCAATCCTGTGTCACCCAAAAAATGTACCTAGACATAGTTTCTATTTCATGTGTTTTCATTTTTGGATACACATTTGGGTCAAATAAAGGTTCCAACTCTCACAGTTCCACTATTAGTGTTTTGGGTTAGAGTATTTAAGCACCTTGGGATACGTGTAAATGCCAAAAAAATAGCACTATGTAATTGAACCATAATTATGGTGAATTAGAAGGTTTAAATTGGAGGGAGGATTAAAATTATAATTTAGAACATTCCAAAAAAAGAACCAAGTCAAAAGGTTGCACGGTTTGAAAGTTATCACAGTTTTTTGGTTTTTGGAGACCTCCTAAGAATGCTTCAAAGTTAGGTTTGAGGCATTAAATGACCTTGTACAGGGCCAAAAAATGAGGGAAGAGAAAAGCTATCCAAAAGGCTATAAAGCACTCCAAGGGCTTCCCATAAATGTAAATGATTTGTCGATCGGAGCTACAGTTCAAAAGTTATGCCTCTCAGAAGTTCGGCTATCATTTCTAGATTCTTCTAATTTTGTACCGACTTCTAAAGTGACTTCTAGAGCCTTCCATTTTGGCGGTGGATGCCAACTAGCACTTTCTAGAATGTATTCCTAATCCTTAACCCTTTGGGGTCTATTTAAGGACATTTATGGCATTGTAAAAGGCACTTCGGAGTGGAGTTTGAGAGAAGGTACTGGGAGAAGAAATTATGTCCAGATTTATGCTATTGTAAGCCCATAGGGCATGTTTTGGAGTTTGTTTCTCTACACTAAGTGTACTAGCATATTTTCATAGTTAATGAAATTTTCCCTTTCCTGTTGTGTCCATTCTATGCTTGGGTTGTGTCTCCGTCATTAGTGGACCCATGGTGGAAACCATAAAGGAAAGTCTCAACATTTAAATCATGATCGTTGATTTACGATCGATGGATTTGGCACAAAAAGATAGAAAATGAAGAATAAACAATTTTCTACAAGATTTTTTGAGACTACATGAAGATGAATAATCATGGGGTGTTTTAGGGAACATAATGGATTCAGAATTGGTAGTGGAGAAGATGTAACGTGTTCATATGACTGGACATATTTGATTTTCTTTTTGTGACTGTTGCTTTGCCAAAATTAAGAAATGATAGAGAACTATAAATGTAACTTCATTTAACATAGCAAGGGTTGGCAAACTTGATGGTTAATTGGTGTGTAATTCCATTTACCCTATTTTCTTGTCATGTTTTATTTCACATGCATAGATTAGTTCTACATTAAGAGTTGAACGACAATTATATATGATCCTACGATAATCAAGGTGGATTCCATTTCATTTTGATATTTTCAATTGAGGTGATTCCATTTACTTCTTTCATATATGATTCTACTTCCTCTCTTGTTAATTTCATTTCATATTATGTTAGATAGTTCATTGGGAATTGAAGGATAGATGTGTATGAATCTATTGGTAACTTGCTGAATTCTATTTTGTTCAACTCTGGTAGTCAAAGCAATTCCATTTTCCCTCATGTGCATTTCTTCTTCCATTCCTCTTCATATTTAGATGATTAGCACTGCATTCAAAATAGAGGTTAAGGGTCAAGAACCTCAAGATAGTCTATTATAGTCATTCCATTGGGTGTGATAGGTTGTACAAAACTACTTTTCCTAATTTTTTTGTGCCTACAAAAAATTTGGTTATCCTTTACTACTCTTAGGTTAAGAGCTTATCAGGTTAAGACTTCTAATCTCATAAAAACATATTCATTGCATAATTGCAAAACATAGGGAGTTGTACCTAATCAATTCAAAGGGCAGTAATAGAATACATACACTAACCCATGTTTTGGTTAACATCCTTTTGTTCCTCATATTTAGGGCATCTAGAGTCAAGGTAAAGACAAGTTAAAAGGAGGGACAAACTTTTAACCAACAGTTTTTGGCAACTCTACAGCTGAGAATTCAAATGAAAGTTTTGAAGAATTTCCCTTCATAATCTATTGCACTCAATGTGTGTGTGTGTGTGTGTGTGTGTGTGTGTGTGTGTGTGTTTAGCAAGAAAAGACTTGTGGTATTCAGGTATTTTCCATAAGGAATTGCTACCAATTTATGTAGCCTCAACTCGAGGGAGAAGTAGAGACAAATTCAAAGTTGAAGAATGGTAAGATAAATTTGAAAAACACCATCTATATAAGCATTTCATACACTCTAGATCCCAAATATACTAGGAGTACCAAGGAGAAAGGAAAGATTGACCCAATATACGAAGAGCTCAAGAAGGCTAACTTTCCTATCCTAGAAGATCTTTGTAGAAGAGGAAGAACATGTGCAAGAGAATCCATAACCAAACAACTTCAAGATACACTATTGTATGCAATTGTTCCTCCAAATAGAACACATAGCAGTCAATCCCCTGCTCCTTGTATTGTCAAAAATTCTATTCCTTCTATTTTTTATGCTTTTCTATTGATTGGTACCATTCTTCCTATTTTTATTACTTTTCAAACAAATCAAATCATTGTACCAACAATTATGGCATAACCATGGGGAAATGCTATTGGTATTCTTGCCCTTGGGGCTAATAATGATCTGCCAAGAGCATCAAGGAAAAACTTTCCAAGATTTAATGGAGATGACTCTACTTCTATAGAACAACACTTGAGTTATTTCCATAAAGCTTGTGATGTAGTAAATCCTCAACATTAGGATGTAGTGGTTAGAATGTTTGTTGACACATTGGTGGACAATACTGATAATTGGTTTCAAGACCTACCTATAGGATGCACCAAAAATGAGAACACCATGAAATAAAGGTTTGAGGAAAGATACAAAAGCACAAAAGATGCACAAATCTTGTTATTATAATTGGCACAAATAAAAAAAAAAACCTCAATTTATATGAGAGATTTCAATGCAAAATTCACTAAACTTCTCAAAAGAATTCCTATTGTAAGTGCACCTACTAATGATAATAAGAAAACTTTCTACATTAGCCCTATGCCACCTAATCTAGGATACTAGATTAGAAGAGAAAATGTAGCCAAATTGCAAGCTTTTCAAACACTAGCTGTGGAGATGGAGGATGACATGATAGCCTCTAATAAGTGGAAAAGAGAGTTTCAATCTAAAATTGTGATCAATACAACTAGTATTTCTAATACTATAGAATCCATGCTTCAAAAGTTATCTAATGAGCTCATCTCATTGAAGAAAAAAATCAGTAGACCTACTTATCAAACTCATCAGGAAGGTTATATAAATACAAATGGAGGAAAAGAATTGCAAATACAACCTATTCAATAGAGACTACCAATTGATCCTACTCCGAAAAGATAAAATATGTGTTCTTTTCACCTAAGAGTAGATCATGATCAAGACACATGTGCTAAAATTATTAGATATAGAAAGATTGTGGATAACAAAGAACAAGCAATTGAATATCCTGAAAGTGAGGATGATCATGCTCATTGTGGTGACCCTAAAAATTATTTCTTGGAGTCGGATTCAAAAGTATGAGGAAATTGTTTTTCTAGTCTAGAAGGACATCAGTTAGCAGTAATGACCAAAGGTTAGAAGAACAGAAATTATAACAACAATTCAGTTCCTATAAAAAATAATGCACCATCAAATAAATTTGATAAATATAGTGGCATAGTAACTTCATCTTCATACAAGGAGTACAAAGGTAAGTCTACTAATTCCTTTGACATAGTGCAATATTGTGAAGAAAGAATAATTTAGATATCTCCATTGGATTATTTGAAATCTAATCTTGATCAATTTAAAAGACTAGTTGAGCATTGCAATAGTAAAGAGATAGATCATGCTAATATTAATGCCAATGTTGGAAATCATAATAAGGTTAGCACTAGTGGATCTTCTTTTGATAATGAAGATTTTGCAATTCCTAGACTATTTCAAGAAGAAGAATTTACTGTTTTAGCTACCTACCCAAGTCAAAGGCTAGATCCTTTTGATATTTCTTTGTTCATTAATTGAAATAAATTGATTAATTGCATCATAGGTTTAGGAGCTTTTAAAAATTTAATGCCTACCTCAATGGCCAAATTTTTAGGTCTTCCATTGATTAAAACTTTTGGTAGATGCTACTTAATGGATGCAAAACAAGTGTCATTGCTAGGACATATTAAAGATGATCAAGTTGCCCTTGCTACTTACCCCTCTAAGAGATTGAAACTTACCATTCTAGTAGCAGAAATACTTGCAAGCTATGGAATCCTCTTGAGTAGAAGC
This sequence comes from Cupressus sempervirens, assembly GCA_028749045.1. Classification (NCBI taxonomy): domain Eukaryota; kingdom Viridiplantae; phylum Streptophyta; class Pinopsida; order Cupressales; family Cupressaceae; genus Cupressus; species Cupressus sempervirens. Next base: position 298,467,475 of record CM053783.1, read on the forward strand.
TTTTGCAAAGACATGGGGGGAGAAATAAAATTAGGTTGGTCTAGTGCCACTATACAAGTTAGAAACAAAAAGGCAAAGTTAGAACCATAATAGAAAGCAAAATTCACTGTTTTGAAATCAGATGATCTTAGATCTCAAATCTTGTATTATGAAATGTAGTTTTGAAATTATATTTTGTTCTTTGGTACCCCTAATATCTTAGAAGAATTAGAACCAACTAAAGGTGATCAATTGTGGACCCTAAAATTTGATGGTAGTTGTGCAGATCCTAGTTCAGGTGTAGGTGTGGTGTTGATATCACCTAATGGAGAAATGACTTGTTTTTCTTATAAGTTGGATTTCAAAAAAATTAATAATATTGTAGAATATGAAGCTCTCCTTCTTGGTATAATGAAAGCAAAAAAAAAAGGAGGAAAGACACTTAAAGCACAAGGAGATGTAGAGTTGGTAGTAAGACAAGTTAGGAATCAATATGTAGTGAAGAATTCAAGATTGAGAAACTACCATAGTAAGGTGTGGGATGAAATTGAGGATTTTGATGCCTTCTCAATTACATCACTACTTAGAGAGTTCAATTCAAGAGATGATTCTTTGGCAGTCTCTGCATCATTTCTCTTACCACACCCTAATTTCAAAAATCAAACCCATAAAGTAGAAGTTCTATTCATGCCTAATGTCCCTAATAAGGAGGAGTCATGGAAAGTATTTGAATATGATAAAAAAAATACTTGAATTTATTGAAGGGGAGGATCCTTTTGATTTTTTTTATTTTGAAGGAAGCACTAATATAAAAGGTAATGATTTAGTGGTAGGACATGAAAAAAAGATAGGTTTTGATGTGTTTTAGTTGAAAGGTAATAAGATTCCACCTCATTTAATCTCTTTAGAGAAACTCTTTGATAGACATGATTCATATATAAAGAAAGAAAGAGATAAGAAAGGAAATACCTGTGGTGAATATGATGGAATCAACATGGGGATGGAAATCAACTCCAAGATGATAAACATTGGCCAGTGTTGGGCACCAAAAGAGAGAGTAGAAATCAAGAAATTGCTCATTGAATTTCAAGATGTATTTTCTTGGACTTATGAAGACATAAATAATTTTATGGGTGGGAAGTTCAAAAATGAAATCCCCCTTAAACTAGATACAACACCATTCAGACAGAAACAAAGGAACTATAATCCTATAGTTGAAGGAGCAATCTTCAAGGAAATTGAAAAAATGTTGTAGGCTAGGATTATATACCCTATTAATCATTCCACTTGGGTGGCTAATATTTTACAAATGAGGAAAAAGAATGGAGAAATAGGGATCTATGTAGATTTCATAAACCTAAATCAAGCCTCACTGAATGATAATTTTTTCTCTCCCTAATATGGATCATCTTTTATAAACCATTGCCGGATTAGAGATGATGTCCATGTTGGATGGATTTCTAGGATATAATCAAATCTAGGTAAATGAAGTAGATCAGTTCAAGATTGCATTTACCACACCATGGGGTACATTTTCATATAATAGAATGTTGTTTGGCTTAATCAATGTAGGAGAAACTTTTCAATGTGGAATGAATTTGGCTTTTAAAGGTTTGAAAGATAGAATTATTGTCATATATCTTGATAATTTGATAGTCTTTTCTAAGAAGAGAAAAGATCATATCAGGGATCTAAAAAAGGTGTTACAAAGATGTAAAGAGCATGGTATCTCTCTAAACCCAAAGAAATTAGTATTTTATGTTACAGAAGGCAAGTTCCTTTGTCATATTGTATCTCAAGAAGGAATGAAAATTGATCCAAATAGGGTTAAAGCTATTTAGCAATTAAGTTTACCATTGAGAAAAATAGTAGCGAAGTCCTTCTTTGGCTAGGTAAATTTCTTGAGAAGATTTGTTCCTGATTTCTCTAAAATAGTTAAATGTATAGTAGATATGATGGAAAGTAATAAAACTTTCAAATGAAGTGATGTTGGAAAAAGGGCTTTTGAAGATATCGAGGATGCCATTGCTAAAGCCCCCATACTTGTCCATCTTGATTACATTAAGAAATTCATCATTTACTATTATGCCTTAGAACATACTATGTCAGCGATATTGATGCAAGAAAATAAAGAGAGCATACAAGCCCCAATAGCTTTCATGAGTATACCATTGAAAAATCAAGAACTGAGATATTCTCAAATGGAAAAACATGCATATGTAGTGGTGAGAGCCCTGAAGAATTTTAGATTTTATGTGTTGCATTCTCATTTAATAATATATGTGCTAGATCTTGCAGTGAAAAGTATTTTGACACAACAAGATGTTGGTTGCAATAATAGAGGAGTGTGGATAGCAAAAGTTCAAGAATATGATATAGAAATAAAACAAACCAAACTTGTAAGAGGAGATGCACTCTATAAAGCCTTAGTAGAGGATCAAAAAAGCAAAGAAGAAGATACTCCAAAGTTTCTTATGGTAAGTCTTCAGGATCCTTGGTTCTCAAACATTGCTTATTTTCTAACATATGGTGAATGCCCTAATGGATTGACTACTAAGAAAAGGAGAGATCTAAAAACTAAAGTCTTGAAATATGTAATTTATGATGATGTCTTGTATAAGAGAGATATTGATGGAACATTTTTGAGATGTGTGGATAAAGAAGAGGTGAAGTTGTTAAGATCTTTTCATGATGAAGCATGTGGAGGACACTTTTCTAGCACTATCACTACATTCAAAATTTTGAGGTAGTGTTATTATTGGCCTAGTATGTTTAAAGATGCATATAAGTGGGTGGCTAATTGTGAAAAATGAAAGATTTTTATTGGTAAACCTTAGTTGGCTACCTTACCTCTTAGGACAGTAGTAATTGAAGCTCATTTCCATCAATGGGGTTTAGATTTTATAGGTCCAATTAATCCTCCCTCTAGTCAAGGACATTCGTATATACTGATTGCCATAGATTATTTTAGTAAATGGGTTGAAGCTAAGCCAATGAAGAAGATTTCCTCAGAAGTGGTATGTGAATTTATCAAAGAACATATTCTAGTAAGGTTTAGAGTTCCTATGAAATTAGTAATGGATAATCCATCTTACTTTTCCTCCTCAGAAATCTTTGAATTTTTCTATGATAATGGTATTCAAGTTAGTCATTCCTCTATTTATTTCTCTCAAGGAAATGGATAGGTTGAGTCTAATAATAAGAACCTAATTAATATTTCAAAGATATTGGTCTCAAATAATTAGAAAGGTTGGCACAAGAAGATTCATGATGCTTTATGGGCTAATAGGACTACACCTAAAAGAGCTATAGGTATTTCACCATTTGAATTGGTCTATGGAGTCTAGAAGCTAATTTACCATTACCTTTAGAACTTGCCACTTGTAAATTAAAGACTATCATTGAAGAAGATGTTTTCAAAGATGGATTAGAGAAGAGAATCATGTATCTTACCAAACTGCAAGAAGAGAGAAGAGATGGTTGGCAAAATTATTGAAAATCAAGGAAGGATAAAGAAATTGTTTGATAAAAGGGAAAGGCCTAGAAAGTTTATGGAAGGTAATTTGGTGTTGTTATGGGATAAGAGACATGAGCCAAGAGGTATAAATTCCAAGTTTCAATCCTTGTCGAGAGTACCTTTTCAAATTATTCAAATGAATCAAAATAATTCCTTCAAGTTGGCATACCCCAAAGGGGAACCCCTACCATGTTATTATAATGGGCAAGATCTGAAGTTGTATCAAGTGCAAAATTGAAAGTAGGTAACCTATGGATAGTAGTCAGATAGGTAGGTTTTTGTTCCTTGCTATTTGTTTTAGCTTAGTTGTTGCTTTCTAGGTTGTTGTTGTTTCTTTCCTAGTTTAGCTTGTTCTTTTGTTTTCAAGTTGTCACCTTTTGTGTAGAACCAAAGATTGCTAGAATCCTTTTAAGCATTAGCATGCTTAAATCCCTAGATGGAGCCAACTATTGCCCAAGTTTCAGTTCATATCTTTTTCCTTAAGGTTTGGAGTCAAGTCAAGCATCAAAGTAACAAGTCTGAGTCTAGATTGCCTATAAGATATCTTTCTTCTCATCATTCCATTGAGTGAACTAATGTGGGAATCATATGAGTAATGCATTAGTCCAAAGCTAGGTGATTAGGGTTTTGGAGGGTTTTTGTTATGCTTTATCTTGATGAGAAGAAGGGTTGTATATTTTATTTATTCATATTTTCTTGTTCCTAATAATATGGAAGACAAAGATCCATGTTGAGAAGTAGTTCTTCATGAAAGAAATCCTACAGATTTCTAAGAAATCATAATTCTATGATTAAGTGTTCCAATAAAGACATAAGATAGGTAGAATGAAGATATCATAGACATATTTAGAGAAAAAAGAAGATCAAGAATATCGAGGACTAAGACTTAAAGACAAAATGTAGATCGTGAGAATGAGATACAAGAGAAATCAGTTGGATTTGATGCAAAGTGAAGCACTCAAAAATGTAGAAATAGTGAAAGAATTAGGTCAAATGTGCTGAAGACTGAAGTTGGAATCAAATCGATGAATAAAACACATCTGAATGTACACATTGTCAAGTCAAATAGTCAAGCCACCGTGGAAATAAGTCATGACCATCAGATGTTTTGAGATCAATAGATAATATTTTAAGATGAAATTATAAACTGTCTAATGATGCATCATGTTTTCCGTCAGATCAAATAAGATCTACAAAGGTCATAATGTCACTATATAAAAAATAATTATTTGTTAATTTATGTGACAAAGTGACTTGATGAGATGTGGCTATGCGGCCAAATTTAGGTTGCAAGTTGCAAAAGAAGATTGTCAATTGGTGTGCTACAATTGGTTAGGTTCTGTAACACGATGAAAGTGTGTTAGCCTTACATGATCACTTGATCTTGGAAGATCAACGATGGGAACTTGCCCACTTTTTGAAGATGCTTGGACTTTAAACAATGTGAGCAAATGACTTGATGACATGTGTCTATTGGACCATCACATTTCAAAAAACATAATTAGAGTCTAATCATGAGGTGCCAATGAGGTAAAATAATCTGACATCAGATAATAAAATTCTGTCATCTAACTACCATGATGTATCTAGATGGAAAGAGGGACTCATGCCACAAAGTAAGGAAACCTAACATCATTTCGTTATCACCATCAGATTGGAAAGAGATCCATAGTTGTCTCCATCTCACTATACAAAATTGCTTGATTTTTAGTCTTAGTGACATCATGACATGAAGGCATGTGTACTCAGTGGAGCTATAGTGGAAACTATAAAGGAAAGTCTCAACATTTAAATCATGATCATTGATTTAACATCGATGGTTAGAATTTGAAAGTGTGTTGATTGTTTAAATATGAAATAGATGGATTTGTTGTGAAAAGATAGAAAATGAAGAATAAACAATTTTCTATAGGATTCTCTAAGATTGCATGAAGATGAATAGTCATGGTGTGTTTTCAAGAACATAATGGATTCATAATCGATAGTGGAGAAGATGTCATGTGCTTGTATGATTGGACAATTTCATATTTGATTTTCTTTTTGTGACTGTTGCTTTGTCAAAATTAAGAAATGATAGAGAACTATAAATGTAACTTCATTTAACATATTAGGGGTCAACAAACTTGATGGTAAATTGGTCTATAATTCCATTTACTCTATTTGCTTGTCATGTTTTTTTGCCCATTCATAGATTAGTTCTACATTAAGAGTTGAAGGGAAATTATATGTGATCTTGTGATAATCAAGGAGATTACATTTCATTTTGATATTTGTTGTTAAGATGATTCCATTTACTTCCTTCATATATGATTTTTCTTCCTCTCTTCTTCATTTCATTTCATATAATGTTAGATAGTTCATTGGGAATTGAAGGATAGATGTGTATGAATCTATTGGTAACTTGGTAAATTATATTTCATTCAAGTCTGGTACTCAAAGAAATTCCATTTTCTCTCATGTGCATTTCTTCTTCCATTCCTCTTCATATTTAGATGATTGCATTCAAAATAGAATTTAAGGCTCGGGAATCTAAAGATAGTTTATTATAGTCATTCCATTGGGTGTGATAGGTTGTCCAAAATTATTTTGCCTAAACTTTTTGTGCCTAAAAACAACTTGGTTATCCTTTATTTCTCTCAAGTTAAGAGCTTATCAAATTAAGACTTCTAATCTCATAAAAACATATTCATTGGACACCATTGCAAATCATAGGGAGTTGTACCTAATCAATTCAGAGGGTAGTGATAGAATACATACACTAACCCCTTTTTTGGTGAACATCCTTTTGTTCCTCACATTTAGGGAATCTAGAGTCAAGGTAAAGCCAAGTTAAAAGGAGGGACAAACTGTTATCCAACACTATATAAGTTACTTTGGTTATGTTTATGGCTGATTTATGAGATTATGATGTGCTATATGGTTCATTGTGGTTTATGCCAATGGTTATGAGGATTGATGTGGTATCATGTGTTGTTCCATGATTACTTTGAGATGTATATAGAGATTGCATTATGTAGTATTACCCTGCTACACTAGATAGGTTCCTTTAGTAGTGGTTAGTCATGTTTATGACTATGTTTGCTTATGTGGTTTAAGTGCCTCTTATGTTGTTTAAACAACCATTATTAAATGCTAATATTTTTAAGAAATGGATTGTCCATATTGGATTGATTTCTTATGTGTTGTGGATATATACCTTGTTATATTTTGATCTGAGAGATACTTGTTACTCATTTTATGTTTTACATTTTAGATGATTTGAGGATTAGATGTTATACTTTGATTTCAATATCATAGATTTTAGACTACTATGTTGTTCAATTGATCATATTGCATGATGATGCCATTTTGGGATGACAGTGTGTTTTATGATGATATAACTAGTTATCTAATATTTGGACATATCTCTAATTATATTATGTAATGGATTTAATGCTATGATTATTTACTTAATTCTTACTTCATTATGCTATATGCAAATGTGAGTGATGTAAATAAATTATTTCAAAATAATTGAATAAATGGTTATATTAGGTGATTTAATGCATTTATTGCTTTGGCCAAGTTATTATATGCAATTGCACTTAATTGTGTATTTTAGTGTGCAGGATTTATATCCTTGGTAGTGGCACATGGAGTTAGTGATTCAGTTGTTCATATTTACCAGTGTCGTCCCTATATGGTTGACATATCTATTTAAATGCTTAAATTAAACCTTCTAGTTATTTGATTAAATTTGGACTCATTCGCATTATGTGACTAGACTTGTGAGCATGTCTATGCATTTAGAGGTTCACAGTGTCGCGAAGGTTGTTAAAAAAATTTTGTGGTTTTTGCGATTTTTGGATTTTATTTTATTTTAATTTAATTTTTGATAATTTTTCCATAGTTGAATTCCAATTATTTGGAATATTCTATTTTCATTTGGGCTGATTCAGGATTTAACTATTTCTCTTAGTTATTTTCCCTAATCCATTATTCACTCAAAAAGTGAATAAGTAATCAAAAAGGAATTTAATTACTCACTTCTCCCTTATGAATTAGAAAGTTTGAGTGTAAAATCCAAAATCCTCTTCATGAGAAATTAATATTCCATCCGTTGTGGGAGCTATAGGCCTAGGATCATCATGAGACTAGTCTCATTGGATCTAGCTTAGAGAGACTTTGGATTGCTAGATTTTTTGGGTACTTCTACAAGATTTTTATTTTATGGCTTAGATACCTATTTTACCCCTTTTTTCTGTGAGGTAGGGCTCCCCCATTTTATGGTTTCAACTCTATTTCTACTTCTATTTTTAGTAATAATTTGTTAGGAGACCAAGAACTAGTGTTCCCCTCTATTTTTGTATGCTAGCTCTATCCAGTTGGGTGGGTATGAGCATTTCCCTACTTTGTAGGATGAGGGTTTGGGTTTTTGCACCATCATGCTGGTCATTTTTACATATAGACTCCAAAACTAGATTTTATTTGATATTTGTGGCTTTTGTACCCTAAGACCAAATGGGTTTTAATTTCAAAGTTTTCCAATTTTTTGGGGTTTTTACCTCATTTTGTGTACCACCCTATTTTCTTAGAATTTCTTGGCATGATGTTAGTCATGGACCGAGATCATTTGTAGGATGTCAATCAAACCACTATTGCACTTTTATGTTTGCATTGGGGTGTGCATCGCATCCGTACTCCTGTCGTTGTGTTCATTTGAGTGATTTTTATACCTGGTATTATAGTTTCATTTGACCCTTGTTATTATTTTGTGGACACTAGGATTCATGTAGAATCTATACTCCTAGATTGAGGTTGGTTGAGTGAGTTCATGATGTTTGGTCTTGTTGCATCATTGGGATTCATGTAGAATCCATACTCCTGGATTGAGGTCGGTTTAGTGAGTTCATGATGTATGGTTTTATAGTTCTTGGGATTTGTGTAGAATCTATCCTCCCGAGTTTTTTTTGGTTGAGTGATATTTTTCTTTTGTTCTCATCCATTCATTGTGTTATGATCTTCATGATGGTGGTGCACTATACACAAACACGTGCACATTCATTTTTTGGGTGACTTGTGAGGCCCAATCTTTCGTGGTACGTCTAAGAGTTATAGTCATTGGGGTTGGGTTGGGAATATGCATGTCTACAGGAACTCATCATTGGATGAGCATGGGTAGGGTAGGTTAGCATATGGAGGGGGCTTTTATCTTGCAACCTAGTGATCATTTTACCTAGAGGGTTGGAAAAGGAAGTTTTAATTAAGTGATAACTAAATAAAACACTAGGTGGTAATAAAATTTAAAATAATAAAAATGTGGTGTGCAAGAGTCCTCCATCGAGGAGTTGAATCTGCACAGTATAAGCTTAGGCTTTTGGATGCCAAGTGACTCTCCATGATGTCAGCCCCTACTTAGTAGTCCACTGAGTGTCTGACCAAGACTTGTAGTTTATATGCATTATCTTTTATCTTAGTTCTAGTCATCATTACTATCTACCATAAGTGTTAGCCATGGTCATTTTCTTTATGTGTGTTTGTAGCTAGATCATTATCTCCATTGGCATGGTGCGAGTGGACCTATGGGTTTCACATGGTTGGAAGGTGTAGCTACCTATACCACAGTTTGGGACCAACGTACAAAGATAGTTTACTAACCCATCGTGATAATTATTGGAAGTTTTCACTTGGTACTTTGGGTTCTAGAGTATGCTTTTTTCATGTCCCCTTTTCAAATAATTAAAAATAATTATCTTTGCTAAGGCAGGCAGGCCCAAAAAGGTGAAGTTTCAGAAAAAGGGGATAATCTTTGGAAGCTAATGGAATAATAAATGAAAATTATTATTAAAATATGTTTTATTAACCCCTCTTGGAAGTGAGTTAGGATTATGCCCTCTTTTAAGGGGTTTGGAGGCATTTTGGGCTCATTCCAGAACTTGATTTTTGTGCATTGCTTTGTTGTTCTTCAGAGGCTGCCAAACCTATGAAGAAGGAGACCCAAGAATAGGAGTTTTTAGGTTTCTAGGAAGGCTAAGTATGGGAGTTTGAAGCCATTCCATGTGCATGCTCATGCAGAGTTTTCCTTTGTGCTGAACAGTGCAGATTTGTGAGTTTTCGGGTATATTTTTTGTAAGAGTTTGGTGTTTCCGGTTGAGTATTTCATATCAGTTTGGGTTCCTGCTATATATTAGACTTTTAAATGTTAAAATAGAGCTGAATATATTTATTTGGATATGATTATACTTCTGTGATAGATTATTAAGTTTTTGTGGTGATTCCAAGCTATTTTGTACTATTTTTGAGAGCCCGATGAGCATTGTTTTTGTCCTTCGTGTGGGAGCTATTGTGTGCAGATTTGGAAATCTCATTTTATAGGCTATTATGCTGCTCAAATTTCTGTAAAAATTTTCATTTTCAGATTTATTAATAATAGGTGAAGCTGTGAAGCTTTTGGCACTATTTCTGGCATACCCAATTTGGGGTTTATTGAGAAATTGGTGGATCTTTGAAATATTGGTTGTTTGATTTTAAAGATCTGATTTGAGGCTTGAAATATCATATAAAATCAGAGAAAGAGACATTTTAGTGGTATCAGAGCTATGATCTTGCTAGCCTGAGGGTTTGTAAAAGTTTGCATGTCAGTTTTGACAACTACCCAAATCTTGCATGTCAAAATTTATGGTTTCATGCTACTTCTAATCATTTGTATGTTAGTTCTTGGTGAATTTGGTGGTTTCATGTTGCTTCTAATCAGTTGCATGTCAAAATCTATGGTTCCATGCTACTTCTAATCATTTTCATGTTAGTTCTTGGTGAATTTGGTGGTTGCATGTTGCTTCTAATCAGCTCCATGTCAAAATCTATGGTTGCATGCTACTTCTAATCATTTGCATGTTAGTTCTTGGTGTTTGAAGAAGTTATAACCTATTGGGGTTACACTCTACTTTATCTAGAATGGATATGTATAGTACAGAGTCTCAGAGGACACGATCTTGGACAATTGATATCCAGAGTTAGAACAGTAAAAAGGATGGTTATTTAGACATTCGAGATAAACTTAGGAAAATAAGCCATGACATGTATAAACAGTTGGTTGAGCACCACCGTATGATGAATGACATGTTTTCTGACCCAGCCAAGGTGGATAAGTTGACTGGATTTCTATTTTGCAGATTTTCTCATAGGGCAGATGCCACAATTACCAAGAACCTACATGAGGAGTTTGAGAAACTAGCTTATAGCCAGGCAGAGGTCTCAAATTCTACTCTACCACAAGAGGTAGTGGGTTTAGATGATGATTATGAGGATGTTATTATGCGTGATGGTGAGATACCTGGTAGAGATGAGCAGACATTGAGCATTCATGACTTTGCTAAGAAAGAATACCAGACACAGTTAGATGCTTCGTCACATGAGGTTGAGGCAGGTAGTACTTCACATGATTTGTCCAACCAGCTGAAGGTGAACAAAGATAGTATTGTGACTTCATTATCTCATCATGACAGGATATGGGATATGATAGAGGATCACATTCAGATGATTCAGTTATAGGGTAGACATAAGGGAGTTTAGGAAAAGTCTTCTTGTGTTGACTTACAAGCGATTAGGGCAGGAATGGGAATGATAAAGTTCAATTATTTACATCTTCTATCAGATCGTGACCATCTTCTTAACCTTGTCAGAGATTATTCAGATGCCTTGAGGAGGAAGGAGGAGGAAGTTGACAGGCTTTCTCACAAGCTTGAGGACACTCGAGCTTCTTTGGTGAATACTCCATTGGCATTACAAGACTGGGAGAGACATGGGGATAAGCATGTAATGGAGTTGAGTTTAGTTTCATCTTGTACTCCTAATACTTAGCTTTCTACAAATGGTAGATCATATGTGGTCGTTAATAATGTTGTGAGTTCATCTTGCACTCACATCCAAGATATAGGGACAATGTTAGACAGGTATGTGGAGTTAGTTGGTATTGGTCATATTACTCAAGTGAGGAGTTTGCTTGAGTTACCAGTTGATTATAGTTTACGGATATGGACTCAAGATTGTTATATTGGCATTTGGGATTCAGTTGACTGGGAATCTTTAACACATTTTGGAAGCAGTGATTGTTTGGGTGCTATCATGGATTTGATTAGCAGATTGCACGGTGTTGTCTTTTCTTGTGCCAGGAGCTTATCCGATGTTGGTATTAGTTTTTATACACTGATGTTGGGCTTTGTTCATATATCCAGTTGACCATTTTTGCTGGAATGTGTTGATGATCTTTCATATTTGGCAATGTGTATAGATGAGTCTCAGGATCATATTGGCATTGATGACATCCAGGAGGATGTAGTGGGAAGTTTTGAAGACTTAGTTTCCTTGGTGGTTTCTTTTGGTACAGAGGAGTTGGATAGCAGTGCTACAGTTTTTGATACACCGTATGTTGATATGAGCTTTGGAGTTGATTTGCATGATATGGATGGTAATCCTCTAGAGACCAATAACCTTGAGGATACTCCTTTAGATAGTGTGTCAGAGGAGGTTTGTAGGATACAGTCTAGCCAGTGCCATCATGTGTCTAGTCAGTTGAGAGTTAGTGAGCGAGACATTGGTATTGCTTGCCAACATTTTGATGCTATTCGTCAATTGTTAACAGTTTATGGATGGGGTTCTCCTACTAGTGATGAGCAGGAAGGTAGTTATCTTTCCTTGACAAAGTTCCGCTCTTTATGGGAGGCTTTCCAAATTCTAAGACAGGATTATATGCAGTTGGTAGCTGATAGAGATTATCTTATGGAGTGGGGTAGTATAGCATATGATGCATTGTTGGCCAAGGAAAATGAGGTGAGTGAGCTTACTTAGCAGCTTGAGGTGACTTCTGAGATTCTTGAGAGTACACAGTTGGCTTTCAAGGAGTCACAGTTTCATTTTGCTAAGGTGACCATGGAGTTAGAGAAACTACAGTCTTTACCAAATTTTGTACAATCACAAGTTGTGGTGTCTGGTAATCTGAGGATGTCCATGGTCAAGATTGTCAAAGATAGTGGAGATGGGGATGCATCCATCCTTGATACTAACATTAGCATATTGGGTTCATCCCCACTAAAGTTAGGTTCAGTTGAGCTGGATGTTGTTGCAAATTATTGTGGTATGCCTAACATGGTGGTGACCTCTAGTACTAATGGCACAAAAATTAGAGATGTTGTATCAAAGACCATGTGTGATGTTGGTGAGCCGACAATTGGCATGGTTCCTGCTAGTAATACTACTCCCTTGGTGATGTCTTCAGAGGTAGTAGTCAGTTCCAACTTGGTTAGTGATCAATTGCAGTTAGTTACATCTAGATTGCAGTCTAAGCCACTGACTGAGATTGGCGCATTCTATCAACATTACATTGTGAGGTATGCTCATTAATTCACCTTTGATGACCATGTTGATGAGATGATGATATAGAGATTTATTTTGGTTCCTAGTGCTTATCATCAGTTATGGGATAGTTTGACGCCTCGGGATGAGAGTTGTAATAGGGATGACATGGCGATAGGTTATGCAATTGACAGCTTGATGATACATGACTTAGAGCAGGAGTTTTGGAGTGATGCTTCAACAGGGTATGTACATCAGTTAGCATTTGATCCTTGTGTTGAGGAGTTGATGGCAGGCAAATTTGGTTTGGGTTCCATTTCTTACTGTTTATCTTGTGATGGCTTTTCACCATTAGGGGTGCATGGGAGTTATGGTTATGAGATAGTGACCAGTGATCTGCAAAGTTGTGTTGACTGCAGGAGTTGTATAGTGTGTGGATTCTCCATACTTGGTATAGTTTCATCCGGGAGCATTCACCATTGTTGTAGAGTTGGATTGTACATTCCGTATAGGCTAATGGGATGCGTTGATGGTATTTACTATGTTGGCAATTTGATTTGTCGACTTTACTTGGATTTTGATGTTCTAAGAGTTTTTGTCTCGTGGGTTTTTGACTCTGGAAGTTGTGATTTTGGAGTTTGGTTGAGCTGTAATTGTTAGTTTGATTATGGATTCCTCTTGATTATATTGCAGAGGATATTGCAGGAGCCTGTATTAATTGACAATAGTATAGTTCATGACTACATTTGGGATCTAAGTGGATTGATTGGTTTATTTTTCATCCATTGCTTGAGGACAAGCAATATTTGGAAGGGGAGGACTTGTCATGTCCCATTTTCAAATAATTAAAAATAATAATCTTTGCTAAGGCAGGCAAGTCCAAAAAGGTGAAGTTTCAGAAAAAGGGGATAATATTTGGAAGCTAATGGACTAATAAATAAAAATTATTATTAAAATATGTTTTATTAACCCCTCTTGGATGTGAGTTAGGATTATGCCCTCTGTTAAGGGGTTTGGAGGCATTTTGGGCTCATTCCAGAACTTGATTTTTGCGCATTGCTTTGTTGTTCTTCAGAGGCTGCCAAACCTATAAAGAAGGAGACCCAAGAACAGGAGTTTGTAGGTTTTCAAGAAGGCTAAGGATGGGATTTTGAAGCCATTCCATGTGCATGCTCATGCAGAGTTTGCCTTTGTGCTGAATAGTGCAGATTTGTGGGTTTTCGGGTATATTTTTTGTAAGAGTTTGGTGTTTCCGGTTGAGTATTTCATATCAGTTTTGGATGCTGCTGTATATCAGAATTTTAAATTTTAAAATAGAGCTAAATATATTTATTTAGATATGATTATACTTTTGTGATAGATTATTAATTTTTTGTGGTGATTCCAAGCTATTTTGTGCTATTTTCGAGAGCCCGATGAGCATTGTTTTTGTCCTCTGTTTGGGAGCTATTGTGTGCATGTCATACAGATCTGGAAATATCATTTTATAGGCTGTTATTCTGCTCAAATTTATGTAAAAATTTCCACTTTCAGATTTATTAATAATAGGTGAAGCTGTGAAGCTTTTGGCACTATTTCTGGCATACTCGATTTGGGGTTTATTGAGAAATTGATGGATCTTTGAAATATTGGTTGTTTGATTTTAAAGATCTGATTTGAGGCTTGAAATATCATATAAAATCAGAGAAAGGGACATTTCAGCTTTCTTGTGATTTATGCTTTCATTGTAAAACTTGGAATCATATTTAGATAATGTTAGTTATTTGATGAATTCCTATATTATGATTTTCAGAATATGACTAGATGATTTTATTTGCTTAGTTAGAGTATCTATTGCTTATTGGATTAGAAGATTAGATTTCATGTTCTTATGATGTTATTACACATTAGTAGTGACATCCTTATAAGAAAAATCTAACTATCTAGATGGCATTTTGGGATGTTACATGTGGGTGATGGCTAGGACCTTCAAGGTTTCATTATGTTATTATGGTTTGGATTAACCATGCATGAGTTTTAGTTGTTTTGGTACTTATATGTTCTTGTTTACTTCATATGATGTTTGGTTTGTGAACCATGCATGTACATTGTAATGTTTCTTTATGCATGTTCTTTCATATGGTTTTATGGTTTAGATTGATAGATATTCCTCTTTCTTGTTTCATGGCACATTGTCATTTATGCTCTTGAGTGTTCATTCCTTGATTTCATCGATTTGATAGTCCCTGGTGTGGAGGTTCTAACTTATTGTTTACTTCTATGTTTACCTTGGCACATTTCTTACTTTTCCTGGGTGACCATGCATTAGCATTGGGCAATACTTTAAAGTATTGCATGCCCAAAGAAGAAGAATTTTGCAAAAACTCTATCGTGTGATACTTTGATGTATCACACACTCATTGGAGAAAGTTCATATGATACTTGTGAAGTATCACACACCTTTAGGAGAAGTGTCACCCAAACCTTGATTGTATCACACTCCTTCATTATAAAGGTTGTACGATACTAGAAATTATTGCCTAGTGCTAAATTAAAGTATCACCTAGCTCTTGGAAGAAACCTACCTAGGTAGATAGCAAACACTTTTTTCTTTGACTAGAAGTTTTTCAGAGCTGTCTTTGATACCCTTTACCATGTTCTCAAATACTTTGGAATTACATTTTGAATTTTGAATGTTTTTGGATTCAAAATCATTTGTGTCCTTCCATGGTTACTCATTTTGGTCAGTAGTGGTGTTTGGAGATCTGTTGGTGTTTGGATGTTTGTTTAGTCTTCTATTGTGATCTTTGTGATCCTCATGTATTATATGTTGTGTGTATCCATACTTTAAAAAAAAATAAAAAAATAATCTTGTCTTGAAGTTGATCTTTGTCTTGATGGTTGTCATTTATGGCAACATGTATTCAACATTTCATTTATGCATCTAGAGATAGAAAATTGTCTAAGTATTAGATAGTTTGTAGCAGCACAATGAACAGATATTAAGAGTACAGATGACTCATTGAGAGTTAGCTTATGGTTAGTTAACAGAAGCTTCATGAAACTATCATGATGATGTGGTTAAGTGCATAGATGCACAAAAACAATATGATGTAAGTTATGATTAAAATACCAGTGTGGATATTTAATAGAGCATAATAGAGAATATAAATAAATAGAGTTGTACATCTTGAAGAATTATTTTGGTTAAAAAATGATTACTAAGTTATGATGAGACAACTATGTGGATAATAATCCATAAGTTGTTTTATATTATTTGAAGTGTGTGAAGGCATGGAAATTACTTGTGTAGTAATTTGTGAATGTGCAAGGCATAAGTAAAAATCTTATATTGCATAGTTAGAATGAAGTGGTGAGATGTTGTAGATGCGATGAGAACTATTATGTAAGCCTTATATGATGTGAAATCCAATGTTTTATCAGAGTAAGTGTGAGTTACAATAGTAAAGTGAGTATTTTATGTATACCTATCTTGTGAAGAGCTGAATTGTATAATTACATGGTAGGGCAATGGGCTCTTCTTGCATACATTGTATTTATTCTACCAACTCCTAATAAGGTTGAGGATTCTAACAAGGCCTAGTCTCCTAACAAGGACTTGAGACACTATATGAATTTCATAGACATCTAACAAGGTCAATATGCTTAATAGGATCCTATTGCTTAGTGAATCATCTTGCAAGTTTTATCACCACCGAGATTTTCCCTTAGATAGGGTTTCCCTTGTTAACAAATAATATGTTATGAGTTCTCTATGTGTATGGTTATATTTACTATTGAGCATTATTGGTTTACTTTCATATGCATGTTATAAAGTAAGTAACAATATTTATTGGTGGGAAAAAGTTTGTAGAATACCAATTCACCTCCCCTCTCAATATTATCTATTCTAAAAATTGGTATCAAAACCCATTTTCTTTGAAGAATTTTAGCAACTTAAGTAAGATCCTAGTGAATATGAACAGTTGAAGAAAAACCTAGAAGAAGCTCTTGAGCATATTGAACTTCTTACTAAAGAAAGAGATAACATAAAAGATAGGTATGAAGATGCAAAAGTTTACATTGGCAATTTAAAAGACAAGAATGACAATTTAGAATTTGGCAAGGAACCAATTGCATAGACCAGTGACAATGATGTAGCAAGAAATTTTTAAAAGGAAAATTAGATCTTGAACCATGAACTAATAATAGTTGAGCTTAAGTTAAGTCTTAGGAAAAATGGTGGCATTAGTGAACTAGAATTGAAAATTGAGATTGCAGATCTTGGATCCTAGTTAAGTCAAGTTACATATAAATTAGATATGATCAAGATTGAATATGCTGAGTTAGAAAAATACAACATTATTATGAAAGGAGAATTGATACAAACTAAACAATAGTTGGAGAAACTTTATTCAAGTAGTGAAAAGATAGATTAGTAGATATTTCATCAAAGACCTTCTTATGACAAGATAGGACATGGATATCTACTTGGAGAGAAATTAGCCAAGAAAGTTGAAATTAGAAGCAAACTAGATTTAGTTATTGAGTTAATTGATTTGACAGTTAAACCTGATGAACCTAGGAAACCAGAGCATGTTGATGAATCCAAGCAAGATGAACCACCCAAGGAAGTAGGACATGAGTTCAAAGGTAGATTATTCATTTGTAATAAAGTTGGACATATGAAGAGAGATTACATAGATAAGTCCATTAAACCCAATACAAATTTCTATTGTTATAATTTTTTAGGGTTATGGACATAGAGAAATAGATTATAAGAAACCTAAATTTGATGGTAATAATGAGAATAGTTAAATTTTTAGGAATACTAACCCTATAGGTAATGGAAGAGGTAGATCTTAGAGAAGATCTAATGATAGAGAGAAACTTGATGGTGAAAGGAAGTGGTTTGTTTATTACAAATATAACAATCCTAAACATATTACAAGGAATTGTAGAGCACTTGAAAGTTAGAATGGAACCAATCAAAGGAGGAATGCACTTGTATGTGAGTTAGGTAATAACTTTGGGCACACAACAAGATTTTGTAGAATGGATAGAAGGAATTTCAACAAGAATCCTAATCATAGTGTAATGCCCTACCAAGGGATCCAAAGAATTAACCTAAAGTTTCACTAAGTTTGGTAGCATTTTTTTTTTGAAACATGAAAGAGAAACCATACACATAGTAATGGAAGCAATAACAACATTTAAATTGAAAGTAAACATAAACATACATAACAGGTTACATTCTTCAAGGATCCCTTAACATTGAATCACAATTATATCTACTAATATTAATTCCTTCTAATACTACATCCACATGAAATAATAATGATAACTCTAATGTTCTTAAAACAATATACTTTGTTCCAAATGTCCCTTGGTAAATTACATTTCAGAATGCTCATTCATCCACTGTACATGTCACAAGATATGAAAGGCATAAAAGAATATACATATGTGATAATTAAGTACATCATCCTAATCTAATCCATGATGCAAGTGCAGTAAGTAAATGAAACCACATGTCATACATGATACATCATCATAGAAGATATAAACATCCATCATGAAAGATAGCCTTAAATCATAACACATAATTATCTTAGTGCACGGTTCCTACCAACTGTAAATAGCATCATTAGACCATCGTGGGTCTTGGCCATCCCTCTATGTGTAACATTCCAAATCACTGAAGAGATCATCGGTCTTATCATAGTAGGAATGTCATTCCTAAAACATACTATATCATATGCAAAAAAAGAATCTAACATGCTACAACACATGCATAAGAAATCTAATCATGCAAAATGAAGCAAATAACATCATCTATCATATGCCAATCATCAATATAAGGATACATGTCCACCATCATAATCCAAAAATAGAATGAAGATAGACGCCAACAAAGAATGCATCAACCATGGTGCCTCAGACAGATCTCAAATGGTAAGAGTGAAAATGGACTACCACCCAACCACGTGGAATCTAAATAATCCACTCCCACCACACTAAGGAGATAATCTCAACTCTCAAATAGGCTATCAATCACATAGCACAAATACTCTCTAAGTACAGGAATCCTAAAAGTATAATAACTCAAGGGTTTCAACCACAAACAGACATCTAATCCTAGAGGCACAACAAAGACATGTAGGAAACCTACTATGTAAGTGAGAAATTTCATTATATGGATCATGCTAGATTTACCCTAGTAGTCTCTCTATAGACCCTAGCCCCCTAGTGATCCTTATGCAGCCACTAGTATCCTCTCATACTGACAAGGCATACTACAGAATGCAAGGTTGCAACCAAGCATTCTCTCTACTCCTATCCTAGTCTGTGCTAGCACTTGAGGCATGGGTGAGAACAAACAATTATCTTATTAGGTTCATTTAATTCAGTATTAGGTGTAATCTTTTTCCTTATTAAACAACTTACAATGAGTTACCCTGGCAATTTAGGAAAGTCGATACCCGATACCTGCAACCTGCATAAAATCCATGCATGTACATACAATATATATATATATATATATATGGTAAGGTAAAAAGGAAATGGCAGGAAGTGGTGCATCATGTAGATCTTGGCTAGAAGGTGATAATGACTCCCTTCCTTAACCATATTAGAAATACCATACAAAAGAAAAAAAACATGTACACCATACACATGCAAGTATGGGGTAACTGTCCATAAGAAAACACATGTGATAATAACCATCTAACTAATAATAATCAACAACTAGAAGCAATGTAATAATCATCATGCATACATGAAATGTAGAGACTAAGTAATCTCATCATATATCAACTAAATCCATAGCACAATATCTAATAGTCTCAAAACAATGCTACTAACCATCAACATATAACTAGTCTAATAGAGTTCGGCCATGATAGCAACAATGTATCTAGAAAAATGTGAACGAGGGCAGGCACTACATCAAGGTCTATAGAGAGACTACCAGGGTAACTCTAGCATGATCCGTGTGATGATACTTTCCCACTTACATAGTAGGTTTCGTACATGTCTTTGTTGTGCCTCTGGGATTAGATGTCAATTTGTGGTTGGAGCCCTTGAGTTAGTATACTTTTAGGATTCCTGAACTTAGAGAGTATTTGTGCTATGTGATTGATAGCCTATTTGGGACTTGAGATTATCTTCTCAGCATGGTGGGAGTCGACCATTTAGGTTCCACATAGTTGGATGGTAGTGTTTTTTCACTCTTACCATTTGAGATCCATCTGAGACATCGTGGCTGATGCATTCTTTGTTGGCATCTATCTTCATTCTATTCGTGGATTATGATGGTGGACACATATCCTTATATTGATGATTAGAATTTAATAGATGATTTTATTTGCTTCATTTTACATGATTAGATTTCATATGCATGTGTTGTAGCACATTAGATTCTTTTCTACATATGATATAGTATGTTTTAGGAGTGACATTCCTACTATGATAAGACCGATGATCTCTTCGGTGATTTGGAATGTTACGCACAGAGGGATGGCCAAGACCCACGATGGTCTAATGATGCTATTTACAGTTGGTAGGAACCGTTCACTAAGATAATTATGTGTTATGATTTAAGGCTATCTTTCATGATGGATGTTTATATCTTCTATGATGATGTATCATGTATGACATGTGGTTTCATTTACTTACTACACTTGCATCATGGATTAGATTAGGATGATGTACTTAATTATCACATATGTATATTCTTTTATGCCTTTCATATCTTGTGACATGTACAGTGGATGAATGAGCATTCTGAAATGTAATTTACCAAGGGACATTTGGAACAAAGTATATTGTTTTAAGAACATTAGACTTATCATTATTATTTCATGTGGATGTAGTATTAGAAAGAATTAATATTAGTAGATATAATTGTGATTCAATGTTAAGGGATCCTTGAAGAATGTAACTTGTTATGTATGTTTATGTTTACTTTCAATTGAAATTTTTTTATTTCTTTTGTTACTATGTGTATGGCTTATCTTCCATGTTTCAAAAAAAAAAAATGCTACCAAACTTAGTGAAACTTTAGGTTAATTCTTTCGATCCCTTGGCGGGTCATTACATTTGGTATCAAAGCAAAGTTTCAACATTGGGAGCTCTAGGTATTTTGGAACAAAACTAGGACTTTGAACTATTATGTGTATCTCTTTCAAACTTGAAACTAGGTGAGCTAAAACAAAATCTAAAACTATTACTTGCATATGTTTCACACTGCAACACTTAGCTTTCAAAATTGAAAATTCTACCTAAACGTAAACATAGGAAAAACTGAAATTTAACTTAGTCTATTTGTAAAATTTGTTCCTTTTATGCTATATAGTAGCATGCATTATGGTTGGCAAGTGGGACTAGCCTCCGATATTAAGGTCTCCACAGATTCTATAGTTCATAAGTGTGAGCTTAGTATAGGAGGATTTGATACTGCAGTTGACCTTCAGGTTATACCTCTTGGTTCCTACAATGTGGTTTTAGGAATGGATTGGCTTGGCTCTCATAGAGCTAGTATAGACTGCAAGAAGAAGATTATTATGTTTTAGGATGACCAAGGGAAGGATGTGAAGATTGTTGGGATACTGAGGCCTATATCTCTACGGATGATTTCTGCCATGCAATTGAAGCGAAGTTTCCATAAGGGATGTTAGATATTTTTTGTTATGGTAAATGAACTAGATGAGGAAGATCCTATGAGGAAGAGTTTAGATCACCCTATTCTACAAGAGTATGTAGATGTTTTTTCGAGTGAGATTCCAGGCATGCCTCTAAAAAGGGACATCAATTTCAGCATCGATCTTATTCCAGGAGCAGAGCCTATCTCTAAAGCTCCTTATCATATGACTACACAGGAATTGGGTTAGTTACACCTTCAACTAGAGGAACTTTTGGCTAAAGGGAGCATTCAACCTAGTGTGTCACCATGGGGAGCTCCAGTGCTCTTTGTGAAAAATAAAGATGGTTCTTTGCACCTTTGTATTGATTATAGACAATTGAATAAGGTAACATTAAAGAATAGGTATCCTCTACCAAGGATCGATGACTTATTTGATTAGATCAAGGAAGCTACAATATTCTCCAAGAATGACCTCAAGTCAGGGTACCATCAGCTTTGCATTAAGGAAGCTGACATTCATAAGACTGCCTTTCAAACTTTTTATAGACACTATGAGTTCATAGTGGTACCTTTTGGGCTGACAAATGCTCCATTAGTTTTCATGAGCTTGATGAATGGGGTGTTTTGATCTTATCTTTATAGGTTTGTACTTGTGTTTCTTGATGATATATTGATATATTCTAAGACTCAGAAGGAGCATGAGGAACACTTGCAATTGGTTTTATAGTGCTTAAGAGACAACTAGATTTATGCCAATGTAGCTAAGTGTGAACTCTTTAAATTAGAGATTTGGTATTTAGGGCACGTCATTTTAGGTGATAGTATTTCTTTATACCCTACAAAGATCTAGGAAATAGTAGATTTTCCTACACTGATTAATGTGTTAAAGAATTCTAGTTTCATGGGTCTAGCTAGTTATTATCATAGATTTGTCCAAAAATTCTCCAAAATAGCGCATCCTATCACTTCCCCTCAGAGGAAAGGAAATAAGTTTATATGGATGGAGAAATGTGAGGAAGAATTTGGGAAGCTCAAACAGGTTTTGACTAGTGCACCGATCTTAGTAGTACCCGATCCAGAAGGTGATTTCATGGTATGTATAGATGCTTCCCTTGTAGGGATTGTAGCAGTTTTGATGCAGATTGGATGAATGATTGCATATGAATCATGCAAGCTCAAGGATCACGAGCTAAATTATCCTACACATGAGCTTGAGTTAGCAGTGGTAGTTCATGCTTTAACAAGGTGGAGACATTTCTTATTGGGGCACAAATTAAAATTGCATGGTGATCATCATAGCCTTCAGTACATTTTCACTTAGCCAAATTTGAATGCTCGCCAAAGGTGATGGATAGAATTTCTATGTGAGTATGACTTTTAGGTAAAGTACATTCAAGGAAAGGAGAATGTGGTGGTAGATGCTTTGAGTCATAGCAGACATGTGATATCATCTATGAGTCTTAGTGTTGATTTGAGGAGTCAGATTCTTTAGGCACTTCCTATAGACTCTTGCTACCAGGAAGTGTGCAGAGAAATAGTTTCAGGAAGACCTTTGGAGGGTAAGTTTTTAGGCTATGTTCTAGAGTTAGATGGTCTCTTGAGACATTCAGGAAGGATTTATGCACCGCTACTGGATGAGCTTTGTACCTTGATTTTAGCAAAAGCCCATCATGCACCTTACTCAGCTCATCCAGGTGTCAAGAAGATGCATGCTATTTTGTGACATTTATTCTATTGGTCTGGGATAAAGCGAGAACTTGCAAATTATGTGGCTAGTTGTCTTGAGTTTCAAAGAGTCAAGGTAGAACACCAGCATTCAGTAGGACTTTTGTAACCAAATCTCTTTCCTTCATGGATGTGGGATGTCATCTCTATGGACTTCATAGTAGGATTACCTATGACTACTCATCGTCATGATGCTATCGTGGTCATCATTGATCGATTGACTAAGGTAGCACATTTTTCACCAATCAGATCTTCCTACATGGTAGCTTCTATAGCTAATGTCTTTATGCATGATATTGTGAGACTACATGGTATTCCCTGAAAGATCATTTCAAATAGGGATCCTATATTCACATCTGCATTCTAGACATTGTTGCAGGATGAGCTTGGAGCACAATTGAATTTTAGTTTGGCATATCACCTAGAGATAGATGGTCAAAAAGAGAGGGTGAATTAGGTTTTGGAAGATATGTTAAGGATGTATGTGATGGATAGGTAGTCTCATTGGGAGGACTATCTCTACCTAGTGGAGTTTGCTTACAACAATGAGTGTCACAGTTCTATTGGCATGACACCATTCCAGGCTTTATATGGATGCCCTTGTCATACACCCTTGAGTTGGGACAATCTTGAGGATAGCATTCTATTGGGTCCTGAGATGCTTCATGATATGGAGCAATAGGTAGTGTGTATCCATGAGCACTTGAATATGGCACATGATAGGTAGAAAAAGTATGCTGATGCACATAGGACAGACAAGCAATTTTTTGTGGGTGATAAGGTATTCTTGAGAGTGAGTCTATGGAAGATTTTGATCCGATATGAAAAGGGTTCAAAGCTAGCACCTCGCTTTGTGTGACCATTTGAGATTCTTGAGTGGATTGGCCCAGTTGCTTATCACCTTGCTTTACTACCCAACCTAGCTCGCATTCATGATGTTTTCTATGTTTTAGTACTTACGCAGTATATTCTTGATGTTGTACATGTTCTTGATTGGAATGTGTAGTAGGTAGAGGATGGGAAACTGGCTTTGGAGCTAGTTCATATTCTAGAGCAGTGGGAGTTGACCTTTAGGGGTCAAACCATAGAATAGGTAAGGGTCCAATGGGACCCTACTGATGACTCTTTAGCTACATGGGAGGGTGCAGCTAGATTATGGGATTTATATCCCTACTTGTTTGTAGGCCTCTAGGAGTAAGCCTAATCTTAGGGGGTGTGGATGTAGTGCCTGCCCTCATTCATATTTTTCTAGATACATTGTTGCTATCATGGCCAAACTCCATTAGACTAGTTATATGTTGATGGTTAGTAGCATTATTTCAAGACTATTAGATATTGTGTCATGGATTCAGTTGATAGATGATGATATTACTTATACTCTACATTTCATGTATGCATGATGATTATTACATTGCTTTTAGTTATTGATGATGATTAGTTAGATGGTTATTATCACATGTGTTTTCTTATGGATACTTACCAAATACTTGCATGTGTATGGTGTGCATGTTTGTTTTCTTATGTATGGAATTTTTGATGTGGTTAAGGAAGGGAGTCATAGTCACCTACTAGTCAGGATCTACATGATGCACCACTTCCTTACATTGCTTGTTTAGCTTAGCATTTATATATTGTATGTACATGCATGGATTTTATGCAGGTTGTAGGTACTAGATATTGACTTCCCTAAATTGCTAGGGTAACTCATTGTAAGTTGTTTAATAAGGGAAAATATTACACCTAATACTAACTTAAGTGAACCTAATAAGATAATTGTTTGTTCTTTCCCATGCCTCAAGTGCTAGTATAGACTAAGATGGGAGTAGAGAGAATGCTTGGTTGCGAACTTGCATTCCGTAGTATGCTTCGTCAGTATGAGAGTATACTAGTGGCTGCATAGGGATCACTAGGGGGTTAGGGTCTATAGAGAGACTACCAGGGTAACTCTAGCATGATCCATGCAATGAAACTTTCCCACTTACATAGTAGGTTTCCTACATGTCTTTGTTGTGCCTCTAGGATTAGATGTCATTTTGTGGTTGGAACCCTTGAGTTAGTATACTTTTAGGATTCTTGGACTTAGAGAGTATTTGTGCTATGTGATTGATAGCCTATTTAGGACTTGAGATTATCTCCTTAGTGCGGTGGGAGTGGACCATTTAGGTTCCACACGGTTGGGTGGTAGTGCTTTTTCACTCTTATCATTTGAGATCCATTTGAGACACCGTGGTTGATGCATTCTTTGTTGGCGTCTATCTTCATTTTGTTTGTGGATTATGATGGTGGACACGTATCCTTATATTGATGATTAGCATATGATAGATGATGTTATTTGCTTCATTTTGCATGATTAGATTTCTTATGCATGTGTTGTAGCATGTTAGATTCTTTTTTGCATATGATATAGTATGTTTTAGGAATGACATTCCTACTATGATAATACTGATGATCTCTTTGATGATTTGGAATGTTATGCACAGAGGGATGGCTAGGACCCATGATGGTCTAATGATGCTATTTATAGTTGGAAGGAACCGTGCACTTAGATAATTATGTGTTATGATTTAAGGCTATCTTTCATGATGGATGTTTATATCTTCTATGAAGATGTATCATGTATGACATGTGATTTCATTTACTTACTACGCTTTCATCATGGATTAGATTAGGATGATGTACTTAATTATCACGTATGTATATTCTTTTATGTCTTTCATACCCTATGACATATACAGTGGATGAATGAGCATTCTCAAATGTAATTTACCAAGGGACATTTGGAACAAATTATATTGTTTTCAGAACATTAGACTTATCATTATTATTTCATGTGGATGTAGTATTAGAAGGAATTAATATTAGTAGATATAACTGTGATTCAACATTAAGGGATCCTTGAAAAATGTAACCTGCTATGTATGTTTATGTTTACTTTCAATTGAAATGTTGTTATTGCTTGCATTACTATGTGTATGATTTATCTTTCATGTTTCAAAAAAAAAAATGCTACCAAAGTTACTTAAACTTTCGGTTAATTCTTTGGATCCCTTGGTGGGGCGTTACACATAGCAGGAACAACAATAGAGATAATGGAAGGAATGAGAATGCATGTGATGACAACTAGAAAAAAGCAATTAAGGAACATGTTGATGAATTCAAGGAAGCATTTGTGAAAGCTTGTAATCTAGAAACTTGACATGCAATATTGGAAGAACAATAGTTTGATGCACCTAATGGAAAGTTGAAGTCACAGATTGTTTGTGGCTCATCCCAATTGAATTAAGCAGCTCTAGTAGTAGCAAAGCATCATTTTTTGAAATTGATATTAGAGAGAGAGAGAGAGAGAGATTTGGAAGCTATGTAGTTAATAGGAAGTAGAAGACATAGAGAGGAAGCTATGGTCAAGTATGCAAGACTTGATATGATCAAAGTAAGAAGAGATTCAAAAATTAAGCTTACTAGTATATAAAGACAATATTTTGAATTTGTGGTAGATACAGATTTAATGTTCAGTCTAATTTGAAATGATTAAAGGATCATAATCAAGATTGAGCTTACCATTTCTTTACGCGAAGTGTCTTGAGAAAATTAAAGAGTAATTTTTAATAAATTGAAGCACAAAGTAAAGGTTGAGAAGCTAAAAGCTATAGAAGCCCTAAATCACAAATTTGAGGTATTTTATGAAGTATTGAATATAGTTTATTGTAGTATTTATAGATTACAGAGCTATGGCTAGTTAGAGAGTGTATGATGTTAGTGATAGACCAAGGTATGACTTTAGGAAATACCCATTTGTTTCTTTATTAAATGATTCATTAGGTGTATTTTTGCAAGTTCCAAAATATGTGTTGCACGTAGAAGATATCAGAAGTTATATACACTATAAGATTGAGAGCATTGGTGATGATAGAATTCATAGAGATTTAGGCCATATGTGTAATAGTAATTTATCTCTAAAATTTGAGTATGCACAACTAGAGGAATTAAATTTAGTGAAGTATATGCTTTATATAGAATAAAAAATCATGAATGGACCTGAATCATATTGAGTAGGGTACATGATGATAGGTTTTTGTTAGGTGATGCACCAATTGTCATTGAAAATGACCTAATTCACAAGGTCATAGGATTAAGCAATGAAGGTTTTAATCTTATTAATGAGAAGAATTTAGGGAAAATGGTTGAGAAAAACCTAAAAATAAAGTTTGACAAAAGAAATATGAAGGTTGAACCTATTCAAAATAAAGGAATTAAGTTGTTAACTAAGATATTGGGGTACAAGTTGAACCATGGATCAAGCGTTAATTTTGTACCAGCTAGATTTCTTCATGTAGAATATGTGATGGCTATTGAATGAAGAAAAGTGAATTCATGTGACATTAACAGATTGAAATTGTTGGCCAACATTACAAAGATCAAGAGAATGAAGATTAGTGTATTTAGATTTGAGTCTCGATTGATGCATATATTCTTTTATGCTACAAGGAAGTTTCTAAGACTAATTAATTTGGATAGCAGGGAGTGCGCAATGAAGTTAGTGACTCAGTGCTATAGATCCAAGCTTGAGAATGCTAGAGATAATGAAATAGACAAAATGATGAAGAGTTTCCAATCAAAGATCAAACTAAGGTTTAGGATACCTCCTTTTATGGTTGAGAAATATAAAGATGATTAATGTTTCATGGTGGAGACTGACAACATCTGCATGGAAGTAGTAATTCCCTGAGTGAAATTTATTTATCCTATGGGCTATGAGATGAGCAGAAAGCTGATAAAAGGGCATGCAGAGATCTTATTCAAATATAAGTGGAATAATAATGTCCTAGATGGGGAACCTATGATGAAAGATTAAGGATAGTTTATTCTGATCTTCATAGAAAGGACAACAAGAAAAATGTAGTAAAGGAGATAGATTCCATCCTCAAGGAATCTGGTATGTTAATGCAAGAATTTAATGATTTGAAAGGAATTGTATTAGAGATGAAGGCTAGTGGGTAGATTGAAGTGTTGGATGCAACACCCATTGTAGTAGTAGGACCTTCAAAGGGAGTAACAGTGGCATAGCCTTTTGCACAAGTTCTTATTTTACCTTTTGCAGCAGTTGTAAAAGTACAACTAGTAAGAGCAAGATTTGAATAGCCAAGGAGATAACTAGATGTTGAAGTACTGACTATCGAAAGGAAGTCTACTATATTGGTGAAGGTTAAGCAAGAATGTGCACCACAAGCAAAGAAAAGAGTCAAGAAGACCACCAATGGGTCCAGAAAGAAAAGAAAGAATATGCAAAGAAATAGTTTTGAGTGTTCAAAGGATGATGCTAAAGATAAACCTATTGAGAAAGATGCATAGGAAGTAAGGAAAATAGTAGGTAAGAAAGCATGGAAACCAAATGTAGAAAATTTTAATATGAAAATTATAAATGATGAAAAGTTTTATCAATTAAATAAAATTTATAGTATGTACAATAATATGGATAGGATGCAGTTAGAGAACACCATTATAAGATATATGATTTTAAGAAATAAGAGGTTTGAAAGTATACAAAATAAGATTCCTAAAGACCTATATAATAGGTTGGTTAATAGGAAGAGAGGGGTATTAGAAGAATATTTGAACATGAGGATCACATCAATAAATAAGTTAAGTCATGTTGGATCAAAGGAAGAGTCAAACAAAGTTTTGAAGGGTATTAAGACCTTGCTAAGGAACAAAAGAAGAGTAATTCTTCTTATGGGAGGCAATTATGAGGAAGTTAGGCAAGAAATAGAGGAGGCTATAGTAGAATATATGCCCTTAGTACCTAAAGTGAGTGCATAGTCTAAGGCTGATAGTCTAGTGTATGTATAGGCAAATACACCTTCTAGTGATGAGGAAGAAGTGGAGGAGATGCAACAGGCACTTTCACCACCTCACATTGTTATGGGTACTGAATCTATGTAAGTGGATACTACTCACATAATTGTGGACACAAAGGAGAATCATTTTACAAGGTATGGAGAAAATATTGTTGGAAATATCAGCAATATCATAGCTTATAATGGCTCAAATGATGATAAAGAAGATAAGAAGATTAAGGAAGACCAAGAAAAGAGGAAATAGGAAGCAGAAGAAATGAAAAGAAAAGATACAAAAGAAAAGAAAAGAAGAGAATATGAACAAAAGAAGCAAAAAGAAGAAGAGGAAATGAAGAGGAAAGAAAAAGAAGACAAAGTAAAGAGAGTAGAAGAGAAGAATAAGAAAGAAGCAAAAGAGAAGATGAAGAAAGAAGAGGAAA
Source organism: Cupressus sempervirens (assembly GCA_028749045.1). Classification (NCBI taxonomy): domain Eukaryota; kingdom Viridiplantae; phylum Streptophyta; class Pinopsida; order Cupressales; family Cupressaceae; genus Cupressus; species Cupressus sempervirens. The sequence goes on from CM053783.1 coordinate 298,496,923, forward strand.
AAAAGATAAAGGCTAATGTACCTTCAATAATATCAGTAGTAGTACCTATTCCATCTAATGATGAAGATCATAAAGAGCTAATGTGCACCATAAGTAAGTTGTTTGAGAAAAATAAATCTATAAAGTCTTTAGAGAAGACTCTTGCTGAAGTATTGGAGAGGATGTAGAAGATAGTTTCCATAGCTATAACAAATCTAGACTTGTAGGTTAAGGAAAAAGAGTTGGTGAATACCTTTAGTAAGGAGTTCACAACTTTAGCTGAAGTAATAGTAGTGCAAGCACAGACAAAGCATGATGCATCACTATTTGACATAGTATACACAACTATTAGGAATGATATGAAAACCTTAGATGTATGTATAAAGGAACTAATAAATATATTAGATAAATGTAAGAAGTTGTATAGATAATCTATAGTGTCTTACAATTACTTATCAAATTTTGATGCAAAGATCATAGGCCATATGAGTGAGCTTCATTTACTCACTACTATATTGCAGTAACCAAAGGTTAGAATTAAAGAATTTGAAATTGAAATTGAAAAGATTCATAGTGATATAAAATACATTGAGTTTAACAAGAAGAAGGCATTAAGGATATTTTTTGTTCTTAGATAATATTTGACACCCAAAGTTGTCATTTTATAGAGGCAGTTGGAGGAATGTCTTGCATCAAAGATGTCCTATGACAAACTTTCCCATACTGATTTGAGCATAGTTGAAGTGGCATATTATTCACTCATTAATATATCTAATAAATTCCAAGGAAACTAGAAGAAGAACATAAATAGGCTGATGATTGATTTTGTCAATTGTATATCCAAAATGTCAAGCCAATCATTAGTAGGAAACAAGTTTTGTGATATAGTTTTTGACACCTTTGTCACTAATGTCAAAGGGGGGTATTATGTAGAGAAAATTGTATAGATGTAAATGTATATGTAAGGGGGAGATTATGTATGTATCAATGTAAAGGAGTGATAAGGAATGTAATGATCCATCAAAAAATAAATAAAATTATTATGTTTTGAAAGCATTTTTGTAGTTACTTTATTTTGTTTTTTGTTATGTATGACATCATTTTCAAACTTAACCAACTTTCTCAAATGTTTCCATCAATGCCAAAGGGGGATATTTTGGCAATATGGTTAGATATATTTCTTGATGGTTGTCACTTATGGGAATATGTATTCAATGTTTCATTTATGCATTTGGATATAGAAAATTATCTAAGTGTTAGACAGTTTCCAATAGTATAGTGAACAGATCTTAAGAGTATAAATGAGTCATTGAGAGTTAGATTATGTGCAATTAAGGGAAGCTTCATGACACTATCATGATGATGTGGTTAAGTGCATAGATGTGTCAAATAGTATGACATAAGTTATGATTAAAATACTAGTGTGAGTATTAATAGAGAAGAACATAGAATATCAGTAAATAGAGCTATACATCTTGAGGAATTATTTTGGTTACAAAATAATTACTAAGATATGATGAGCAGACTATGTGGATAATAATCCATTAGTTATTTTATATTATGTCAAGTGTGTGAAGACATGGAAGCTGACTATGTCATAATTTGTGAATGTGCAAGGTATAAGTAAAGATCTTATATTACACAATTAGAGTAAAGTTGTGATATGTAGATGTTGTGCAAACTATTATGCAAGACTTATGCGATGTGAGATATGATCTATGATCAAAGAGAGTGTGAGTTACAATAGTAAAGCAAGTATTGTATGTATACCTATCTTGTGAAGAACTGAATTGTGTAATTGTATGTTAGGGTAGTGGGATCTTCTTGCATACATGGTCGAGGCTTCTAACAAGGCCTAGTCTCCTATTAGGGACTTGAGACACTATATGCATTTCATAGACTCCTAATATAGTCAATATCCTTAATAGTATCCTATTTTTTAATGATTCATCTTGTGGGTATCATCCCCACTAGGGTCTTCCCTTGGCTAGGGTTTCCCTAGTTAAAAAATAATGGTATTATGAGCTCTCTATGTGTATGGTTATATTTACTATTGAGAATTGTTGGTTTACTTTCATATTTATGTTATAAAGTAAGAATCAAAAGTTTGTAAAATATTGTTTCACCCTCCCTCTCAGTATTATCTATTTCTAACACATACCACATTGTTACCAACTTTGACAATTCCTCCATTAAAACTACTAAACACAATAAATTTATTTGTATCATGAGTCATATGATTTGAACCACTACTATTAATGATCCAATCAACTTCCTTCTTAACCTGTGACACTAGAGCTTTCTCTTCTATAACTTATTTTTCTAGATTTTCTATCTTTATAAAAAAAATCCTAACTCATCATCACTTTCACTCTTTTCTTTTGATTCATCATCATCATTTACATACAAACATTATTTGGGAATTTTACACTTGAAATTATTTTTATACTTCTTTACTCTGTTAGGAAATTTAGAAGCATAATGTCCAAACTCATTACAAGTCCAACATTTAAATATTTTCTAACCATATGGCTCTCTCTTCACAAGCAAGGAAATTCCTTCTTCAATATTTCTATCTTCTTTAGATGTTGATCTATTGTTGCTAGCATAAACTCTACTAGTGATTGCACTCCTTGATAAAGAAGGGCAAACATTTAATGCACTAAAGGAAAACTCTACTATAGGAAAATCTCCAGAATATTTCAAACTTACTTTTGTTGCTTACAATTTTACAAGAAGAGTCTCTTTGGAAAAATTTCCAATACAAGATATCACTTGCTCAATCATTTGCGTTGTCTTCTTGAATGGTGGTGTAAAATTCTTCAAGATCTTCCATATGATCTCATCCTCATCTTTAGTTCCATTGCAAGACTATATTCCTACAATAATTTCTAATATTCTTCCAATAAACCTTCTTACAGATTCATCTTCCATCATTTTATCCTCTTGAAATAAACATATCTAGTTTTACAATCTAATTGTCTTAGCTTGCTTATCACCTTTAAACATAGATTCTAAAGCTTTCCAAATTTTATGAGATGATACCAATGATTTTACTTGACTATACTTATTTTTAGGAAAATTTGACAAAATTTCTTCTCTAGAAGGCATGTTGCACATGAAAAAATATCTTTTAGCTTCTATACATTCTTCAAGTTTTCTTTCTTCCACAATTTTCCTTTTATTATTTGTAATAAGCCAATATCCTAGACTAATGCATAATAGATGTGTGTTCATTATCTCTTTCTAGCTATCATAGTTAACTCCATCAAAATTAGGACTTTCTTTTCTAAAATGACCCACCATTGATCTCCTTAAGTTGTTAAGCTTTTCCTTCATGGACCTGATGCTCTAATACCAATTGTTAGAAAGTAAAGTCCACCAATATAACTAAGAGGGGGAGGGGGAAAATCAATTATCTAATCAATACAAATTTTATCAATCTCATTTAAGCTTCCAACATGTGATCAATATATGAAAAAACCATAAGAAGATATACATACACAATAACACTAGATTTGTTAACAAGGGAAACCCTTGATTAGTGGCAAAACCCCAGTAGGGATGGTACCCATAAAATGATGTACTAATATAAATGTTCCTTGAAAGATAATGGACTCTATTAGGAGCCAATGAAATATATTTAGTACATATCCATCCTAATTAGAAGAATTTAAATTCATGTTAAGAGATTTTAACCCTATTAGGAGTTTTGCCAACCTAGAAGGACCCATTGTCCAAATTGCTTTAGGGGCAAGACCACTAAACTTGCTATGCAACTAGTCTCATTATTATTCCTTTGAAAATAATAGAAATGAAAATGGTCTCAAAAAATCAATACTTTCTCTATCCTCTTATCATGTCTCTACTGCACCAAAACACTTCTAAGATTTCAATACTAGATCTAAAATCTCACATTTCCCAAATTTGCATATTACTTACTACTTGCACACTTTACATCATACATCACAAGGAAAATAACTTCCCTTTATACCAATTCCTCAATATAATTCATTGACTTGGCCTTGATCCTCTCGCAATTATATATAATAGAACCTCATTAAAATAACACACTACAATACATTTTTTTCATAATTACAAAATATTGTCGGCTCACCCTCTAAAAAATTCTCACATATGCGACATAAAACTTTGCAAACTTGCTAACATCATCATTAGGTTTCCTTATGTCACTATCTAACTTTTCTCATCAAGATTCTATTCTTGTTAAGAGATATAATATAAACACCAAAAACTATTGTCCAGTACTCTATCTACAAAATGTCTTCTACAAATCACAAATAACTACAACCTATTTTTGAATTTCTATAAGTGCACTTGAAAACTAATTTAGGATACACTATAGAACATGTCCCAAACTACACTTGACCTCATCTTCTATACTCATTCCATATGAACTTAATCTCTATCAGCTACTTTTCCATTCTTCTTAGTATGTTGACATTGATGAAAAACATTGTCATGAATGCAACACACACTCATGCTAACTATCTCTCCACTACTCTAACAATGCAAGAATAATCCCTCATAGGAATATCATCATCATTCATGCTGACAACTTTTATATGCAGTCTGACTATAAAGGGAAAGCATCTCATTTAGGTAAAGATAGATAGATCTCTTATCTTGGGTAATTGGTTTAATATATTTCATTGTTCCCTCTCCTCTATTACCAAGATAGGGTCAAATTACTTCCTAATTTCTATGTTGGCTAATCCTTTTGTGGTCAATCAAAATTATACTTCAAGTTTGGAAGGATGTGGGTAGAAAATCCTTCTTTTAATTATCTTGTCATAGACTAGTGGAATGTGCAAGTTAAAGAGTTGGCTATGTTTAAAATAACTTAAAAACCTAGTCATATTAAAAATAAAGTCAAAGTTTGGAGCAAGGAGACTCTTAGGGATACTTATTTTCAAAAACCTACTATTAAAGTTTTTCTAAATGAAGTTCAAAAATCTATTCAAGAGGATGGGTGTGTTCATAATTTTTTTATAAGGAAAAGTTGATTTTGGTGAAGTGTCATGATATAGTGACCAAAGAAGAGCTTTATTGGAGATAAAGATATATAGCTCTTTGGCTAAACTCTAGAGACTAAAATAGTAGAATTTTTCATCTCATGTATTCTAAACATAGAGATTCTAAAATAATTTCAACTATTTATACTCTTAACAAGGATCTACATTCTGATGGGGATATCTCTAAAGCTTTTGTGATTTTTTCTCCAATATATTGAAAAGGATGTTAATCTTTTTTCTAATAGTTAGAATCATCTTTTAGATTCTATCCCTTCTCTGCTAGATGAGGATATTAATAGAATGTTGGTTTCTATTCTCTCTATCAATAAAATTCAAAAAGAAATATTTTCATTTGAAGGTGAGAAATCCTAGAGACCTAATGGGTTCTCAATATTAAATTTTCAATGGTTTTGGGAAGAAATAGGATTAGAGGTGTGTCCTATACTTAAAGAATTTTTTGGATCCAAAAAATTGGTCAAGGAACTAAATTCTACCTTCATTGTTTCAATTCCTAAAAAACAAGGTGCTAGAATAGTACAAGCCTTTAGGACAATGAGTTTGTGTAATTACATTTATAAGGTATTTTCTAAAGTTTTGACCTCCTTATTATTATCAATACTCCCCTCTTTCATTTTTCCTCAACGTAATAGTTTTGTATAGTAGGTGAAATTTTGGAATCCATTATTAAACCCCATCAAGTGATTCATTCCACTAATTGTTCAAATTCTCAAGGATTCATTCTCAATTTTGATCTGTCTAAGGATTATTATATTGTTTATTGATATTTTATGTTCAAATTTTTGAAGAAGATTAGTTTTGGAGATTGCTTCACTCAACGTGTTGCTCAACTAGTTGGTACTTCTTCATCTATGAATATAGTTAATGGTTATTCCTAAAAAAAAAAAAAAAAAACCTTGTAGAGGATTGTGACAAGATGATCCTCTCTCTCCCATTCATTTTGTGATCATAATGGAGATCCTAGGAGGATCTATTAGTATCCAAGTGTCTAAAGGTTTGATTGTTGGTCTTAAGACATCCTCTAACAATCTCAGTTTCTCTTATGATAAATTTGTTGTTGATACAATTATGATGGGAGAACTTTTAATAAAGAAAGCCAAAAGTTTTAAATATTTTCTTGAAGTGTATACTAAAGCTACTGGTCAATCAATAAATTGGGAGAAAATATCAATCTTCATTATTGATACCCCTATCCCTAAATAGGAGAAGATAGCCAAAATCTTGGAGTGTAAAATTGAGAAGGTGTCTTGCTTAGTCAAGAAGGGAAACTTCAACTTCTCAAGTTTTCCTTACAAAACCCTGTGATTTATGGTCTTAGGATTTTTAAAATTCCTAGTATGTTATTGGATACTATTGAAAAATCCAAAGGAATTTTCTCTAGTCTAGTGTTGAGGATAAAAAAGGCTGGTACTAGTGGCTTAGGATAAAGTTTGTATTCCTAAAGTGAATGGAGGCTTGAGTATTCACTCAATTAAAATTATTTAATTGTGATCTACTTGCAAAGAATATTGGTGCATTTTTTAAGATCATAAAGATTGGAATAAGATCCTGAAGAGTAAGTATATAATCAACAATTTGAATTTTATGAACTTTCAAAGCTCCAAAAATCTAGTTAAGGTATCTAGTATTTGGAATGGCATCTAACAAGGTAAAGAATTAATTATATCCAAAGCTAGATGAAAAATAGGCAATGGTGCTAGTGCAGATTTTTCACAAGATAAGTGAATTTTCTAGAGTCCTATGTCCTCTTTGATTAGGCTTATTCTCTTTAAGGATAGATGTATTCCTAGGATTGGATCTTAGTAGTAGACTATTGGTAGAATGGAAATTTGGTAGATCTCACTACTCTTTATCCTATATTTTATTCCTTAATGACTAATCTCAAATCTATTATACTGGTAGACAATGAACATGATAGGGTTATTGGGAAAGTAGTGGTAGCAGTTCATATTCATTGTTTTCATGGATTTTCTCTCATTAAACTCTCATATTATTTTCCCCTGTTTGAACTAAGGCATAGAACCAACTTCTTCTTCTAAAAATTAATATCTTCCTTTGGTTAGTATTTAGATCAAGATATTTATGATGGAGAATCTAATGAAAATAAGTATGTCTTTTTCTAATAGGTTTTTTCTATGTGAAGGGCCCCTAGAGTCTAGAGATCATAGTTTGTTACAGTATCCTTATTCCTAGGAGACTTGGATGTGTCTCTTCCAATTTTTGAATCTTTATTAGACCTTGCCTAGGATGGTGAATGAAGTTTAATCTATCTAGCATGACTATTTTCCTCTAGTGAAAAAAGGTTTCTAGTAGCTACTTACCTCCATTTCTTATGAAAGCTCTAGAAAGAAAGAAACAACAAAGTCATCATGGATGTCTCTTGAACTTCAACTATGTTGGCTACCATAATCAAACTTAATGTAATGGAAAATTAACATAGAAGCTTTGAAGGTAAGTTATATTTTAAGACTATGATCTTAGTTGATAATTCTCAAATTTCTAAGGTTAGTAGTTAAGCTAAAGAGATAATGTGAGATAATATTTTCCACCAAAAGGGTGGTGTAGATTGAATTTTGATGGGGCTACCAAGGGGAACCCAGGGTCTGCTAGTTGTGGGGCAATAACCCATAATTACAATAGTAATATGGTCAAGGTCACATAGGTTCCCCTTGAAATTCAAACAAATCACCTTGCCAAAGCTATGAGTTTCTTGCATGGTTTGAGGCTAGCAGTCAAGTGTGGCTATGAGTAGTTATTGATAGAATGAGATTCCATGAATATTCTAAATTGTTTTAGAAAAAAAGGTTAAATCTTCATATTCAATTTATAATATAATGCTAGAGTGTTTTTATATTTTCAATAGTCTAGACAAAGTGGTCATAACCTACATGTATAGGGAAGAAAACAATGTGGTAGATGTTCTTGCCAATATTATAGTTGCTAGCTCAAAATCCATAATTTCTAATCAGTATTTAGTAGAGTACAAAAATATCAAAGTTGTGATTGATCATGATAAGGAAATTTCTAATGTTAGAGATTTTAAAAATCTTGTTATTAACAAAAATAATGTATTGGAACATGAAGTGTAATAATATTGAGTATATTTTTATCAAGATTATGCATTAAAATTAATTATTTTCTCAAATTTTGTGAGTGGTTTTCATTTTGAGTTTTTATTTGGGCTTTTCTTTGTTAATAGAAAGATGCATTTTGAGTTTTATGGTTTTGGAGAAAGTTGGAGAGGTTGTGTTATTGGTGGAGCTTTAAAAAGGAGGGAGTCAGGAAACTTTGAACACTGAAAAAAAGAATTGAAACTATGGGAGAAGTTGGATAAAGGTGGTCTAGTTTTGTATATGACTAGAATGAAGGATACAATGTCAAAAATTACTAAAGCATTCATTAATGATTGGAATGTAGGCACGATGACTCTTGTAGGATGATGAATCCTCTAGATATTTACATGATGGTTATAATAATAGGTCTTAATAGAAAAGATATGAGTTTCTACCACAAAAAATAAATTATTGGGAAAGTGGTTAGAAATTTTCCTAAGGCTTTGGATAGGGCTCTAGTTAGAGAAAGGGAGGGGGTTATGCCTTCTTCTTACATTAAAAAATTATGGAAACTCATTCTTAAAGATGTAATTCAGTATGTAACTTGTGCTGAAATGTGTGATAGGGCTCATTACTATCATTTTATGTTTCTCAATAAATTTTTTCATGAAATTAGGGTTTATTTCCCTTTATAGTTGTTGTGTTCACTTTCTCATAGTATCAAATAATATAAGGAGAAACCAAAGAAAGCCCTTCTTCATGAATGGTTGATGCAATTAATTTTTTTTTTTTTTATGATGGACCATGTGAAGGAAACTCTCACTTTTCCTATCCTTGTTAAAAAAGAAAAATGCCCTAAAACCCTAGTTAGTAGTAAAGAAAAAGGAAAGAGATTGATGGATGAGATAGGAGATGTAGAAAGGGAATTAGCCAAAAGAATTGAAAATAGTGTCAAATATAAGGACATGGAGTTAGAATTGGAAGAACCCCTTGATGGTAATGCTAAAAACCTAGAAATAGAGGAGGAAGCTAAGAATGATTCTTTGGTGGGTCGGTGAAAAAATGTATTTGGCCACAAAGTACTTTTCCTTACCCTATTTCTTTTTAGTTTGAGGATATGAAGAATGGAATTTAGAAAAAGGAGAAGAGGGGAGGTTGAAATATGAAAATTGGTGAAGAATATGAGGAAATATAAAATGTAGAGACAAGGCAAGAAGAAAAAAAATATGATAAAGAGGTCAGATTCTATAAATCCTTTATGGATAATGTGACTCATGATGTGTACATTCTAAGAATATGGTATAGCTCTGATGCCATGTAAGAAATTGCCTTAGAGAAAAATGATGCCAAGATCAAGAAGCACAAGACTTAGCACAATATGGACCAAATGATGTATGATCATAATAATGTAAGAATGAATAACTAATTCTTTGATTCATCATGAAGAAACACAATATTCCATTGCCTAATTCTTATAAGGAAAAGGGGTTTTCATCTTCATATTCTAAGAGCAAAGGGTAAGCTTTCCTCACAAACATTGTTAGTTAGGGAGAATGGATTATTGACTTAGGTGCCACACATCACATGGGTGCTTTAAAGAAAGATTTTTTTTCCATGACACCTTCAAAGGTACCTCAAATCTTTGTAGGGGATGATACTAAAGTGGAAGTTGAAGGAAAAGGTGAAGCTGAGATGGAAAATAGAGCATTCAAGGATGTTCTATAGGTTCATAATCTTACCTCCAACCTTCTTTCAGTCTACCAAATCACTCACTATGGAGGTAGAAATAAGGTTAAATTTCTTCTAGATTCAGTGGTAGTGAAAAGCATCAAGGATGATTCTATGGTTGCAATAGTTGAAGCTAATCATGATTCAAAGCTTTACACTTTCTCTTCCTTTGTGCCTAAATCCAATGCACAAGTCTTGTTAATGCATTCAAATAAAGAAAGAAAACTGTGGCATGAGAGGTTTGGACATCTCAACTATAGGTATCTTCAATAACTTAGCAGCAAGAACATGGTTCATGGTCTACCTCAAGTCCATTTTTTTGATGGTGTATGTTTAGGTTGTACACTTTGGGAAGCATATAGAAAAAATGTTTGATAAGGGGAAGTCTTAAAGAGAACAATGTGTTCTTGAACTAGTTCAGAGTGATGTGGTGATCCCATTTCCAATGCAATCATTTGGCAAGTCTCACTATGCACTCACCTTCATTGATGACTACTCTCACTAAATTTGGGTCTTCTTCATGGCTCATAAGAGTGAAGTATTTGAAAGATTTCTTAGCTTCAAGGCTCAAGTGTAAAAGAAGTCATAGAAATCCATCAAAGTTCTTCAAACAAATAATTAGGGAGAGTATGTAAACTCAAGACTTATAGACTTTTGTACTCAAGAGGGAATTGACCTTCAACATTCAGTACCATATATGCCACAATAGAATGGTGTTGCCAAAGGAAGAATAGAACCCTTAAGGAGATTACCACTTGCATGCTACTACATAAGTCTCTTGATCAAGTTTTTTGGGTTGAAGTAATGAATTGTGCTAGCTACATCTAGAATAGGAGTCCTCATAAAGCTTTGGATAGTGTAACTCCTTTTGAAGCTTGGACTAGAAGGAAACCTTCTATAAATCACTTTAGAGTCTTTAGTTTTCTAGCATGGGCATGAATACCTCCACAGAAATGAAAGGCATTGGAATCTCAAAGTAAAACTTGCATCTTTGTTGGATATGTAGACTCTCATAAAGCCTACAAGTTGATTGATCCAAAGACACATGACATATTCTATGAGAGGAGTGTTCACTTTGAAAAAAGTTGTCCCAACTTTAATTCTTCAACTCCTCCTTCTTCCTCCTTCATTGAATAGAGTGACAGTGATGACAGTGACTTGGAAGATGTTCATCAAAGACCCAAATAGAGGCATCAGTCAGATGAGGTTGAGGATACCCCTTCTACATCTTCTTCCACTAGACCTAAATGGGCTCAGTAGACATTGGATGCAACACGAATATTGGCAGGGAATCCTTCAAATACTAGGAGGACAAGATCACAACACAACTCACTCCCCCATGCTTATAATGTAGTAGGTTTCGATCCATAATCATTCAAAGAAGCTTTAGGATTTCTAGAATTAGATAAAGAAATGGAGGAAGAATATAATTCTCTTACGAGAAAAACACATGGCACATAGTCTCTCTTCCTAAGGGAAGAAAATTGGTTTGGTGTAAGTGGATCTATCAAACAAAGTTTGCAGTGGAAGGAAGTGTTGATAAACATAATGCTAGATTTGTTGCAAAAGGTTTCTCTTAGGTGCCTAGTATTGACTACACTAAGACCTTTTCACCAGTTGCAAAAATGAACTCCATTCATTTAACACTAGATATAGCAGCAACTTAGAGATGAGTTGTTCATCAAATGGATGTGAAAAGAGCATTCTTGAATGATGATCTTTATGAGGAGATTTCTATGGAGTAGCCACAAGCATTCATTTAGGATTCTACCTTGGTTTGCAAATTGAAAAATTCTATCTATGGGCTTAAACAAGATCCTAGAGCTTGGTATGTCAAGATGGATTATTTATTTCTCTCAGCAAGGTTCACTAGATGTCGTTCTGATCTGAATGTCTACATTCATCACTAGGATGATTCTCACTTGCTACTTGTTCTTTATGTTTTAGAGTCTATTTCTCTGCACTAAGTGTACTAGCATATTTTCATAGTTAATAAAATTTTCCCTTTCCTATTGTGTCCATTCTATGCTTGGGTTGTGGTCCCATCAAGTGGTATCAAAGCAAGGTTTTCCTGAGTGTGTAGACAGAGTGCCAACTGTGAGGTAGTTTGCACCAGACTGTGTGGTTGTGGGTTTGAGTTAAGAAGATGCCTCCATGAAGAGAGCATGGTGGAAGGGCTAGAGCTATTAATCTTGAGGAGGTTAGAGCCCTCCAAAGGTAGGTTCAAGCATTGTAGGAGGAGCTCCATAGAGGAACAAATCTTGCCACAGGAAACAAAAGTGAGGACGATAATGAAGAAGAAGAAATTGGAGTAGAAGGGGAAGTTGAAGGGGAAGTTCTAAATTAGGTAGAGGAGAGGCTTTTTAGGGCCATTACTAAGTTTGGGAAAAGACCTACAATTGATGTGGGTGTATTTTCAAGGAATTTGAAACCAGATGAGTTGATCGACTGGATTAATGAACTGGAAGAGCACTTTGAGTATGAGGATATCAGGGATCCAGATAGGGTTAAGTTTGCAAAGGCCAAACTAAAAGGCCATGTAAAAATTTGGTGGCAAGAGGTTCAACTGGAGAGAAATAGAAGAGGAAAGGAGAAGATCACAAGGTGGGATCACATGGTGGACAAACTAAAGAAGCAGTTCATTCATGTTGACTACGAGCTTGATTTGTTTAAGAAGATGCATGGGTTAAAACAAGTAGGAAAATTAGTCCAGGAATATATGAAGGAATTTTATTGAATTTTTATTAGAGTAGGGCATACAAAAGCAAATAACAAGAAGATTTCTCATTACATTAGTGGGTTATGACCTAGCATCCAGGAGGAATTAAGTCTGGTAAGAATGACTAGCGCTGAAGAGGCATACCAATTTTCCCTACGAGTTGAAGAGAAGCTAAATAAAAAGTTTGAAGGGAGACAAAGAAGGCACGGTCAAGGAAGAAGGGATAGTGGTAGGTCATCTGGAGGTTGAAATGAGATCCAAAGGAAAAATGAAGATGTGGGTACTAGTCGAAACTAGAGGAACAAGGATTTCAACCACTCCTGTGATCAAAACTTTGGAGATCAAAGAGGAAGAGGTAGAGGATTTGGACAAGGTTCAAGAAGAGGAGGTTTCCATGGTACCTATTTCCATTGCAATGAACAAGGTCATTGTGCCTTTGAATGCCCTCAATGACAAGGAAGAACAAATAGGAGAGTTGAGAGCCAAGCTAGGGTTGCTCATGTGGATGAGGATGCATAGTGATCACATTTAGAGGATGTAGAAAGATGAGAGACTTTAGTAAATGAAAGGGCTCTACATTAGTGGTATTAGAGTGGGAGTTCTTGAGTGTGCAGATAGATTGCTAAACGTGAGGTAGTTTGCACCAAGACCTTGAGTTGGGTGAAGTTTGTCAAGAAGTTCTTGATTGTGTAGATAGATCATCGACTGTGAGGCAGTTTGCACAAGGTTCTTGTGTTTCATGAAATTTTTTTTCTAAAGACCTGAGTATGGAGAAGAGAAAGAAGAAGATGACTTTTGTGATTGGATGGATTCTAAGGATTCTTCGACTAGATAAAATTAGGGCAAAAAATCAAGAAGCATTGATAGTTGATTTGCAGAAGCAAGTGAATGAATTAGAAGCTGAGTTGTGGAAACAAAGAGCACATCACCAGAAAAGAGACGTTGATAATTATTTGGATGTAGAAAAGAAAGATGATCCTATGGAAGAGAAAGCGGATGAAGAGGAAATTATTTGCAAATCTAAAGTTGAAGAAGATGAACAAGAAGAGGAAGAGCATGAAGATGACAAGATTTATGAACCTAAAATAGATCAAGATGATTTGAAGATTACAGCAATGGAGGAAAAGTATAGTGCCTTCATTGGAGATCAAGAAAGTGGAGTAGTTACATGCATTCTTGACAACATGAAAGAGGCAAGCGAAGAAGAATATGTCAAAGAGGTAAATTCTTATGAATCATGGGATGTTATCTTTGAGATGAGTTTGAAAGATACTAATGATGGTTTGCATGAGGATCTTGTTTGTGATGTATGGAATGGTTTATTACAAGTGTGATTAATTCAACAAGATTGGATGAGGATGAGAGTTATACTTGGATAGAGTTCATTACAGAAGAGAGATTTCAGCAGCAAACACTTGTTCTAGCTAGGTGTTGGAAAAGAAGAAAGAAGGAAATATATCGGCACTGGATACTTGTTCTAGCTATGTGTTGGAGGAAGAGCAAAAAAATGTTAACAGTGGCTACTTCATTTTGTGAATCCATATTCACAAAAAATTTCCTACCATGGGAGTTGGATGCAGGAGCATCATGCATTAAAAAAAGAAAATGTGGAAGATTTGTATGTTGGTTTTCTTGTCCCTTTTGAGGTGGAAGCTTGTGGTGAAGATGAAGATGGTTGTATATCTTTCTTTTGGTGTCAAAGTATGGGACACACTTTTCTATCTACCAAGGGAGTCTGATGTAGGAACATCTTGGAAAAATTTATTATAAAAATAAAAAAAGAGAAAAAAAATTGTGGAGGAGAGAGAAAGTGACAAAAATAGAAAGAAAATAATAAAAATTTGAAAAATAGAAAAAAGGAGAAAAGAGGAATTTCTATTTTCAAGGTGCATAGGTGGCATAAATAGAAAAATAATAAAAATAGTTGTTATTCCATTAATCGAGGTGTGTAGGTGGCATCTTAAGAAGTTTGTGGAAAGTTCCTTAAATTATGCATTTAATATTTGTTGTGATCCATAAAGGAAATGTAATTTTCTAATTGGGCCACATGGTGGTGCTTAGTTGTATTTAGGTGGAAATTCTAGAAGGTTGTGGATATTGTAGAAGGTTGTGGATATTCTAGAATGTTGTGGATAAGTCATGCATTGGGTGGTAAGTGCCTATTTAAGGAAGGCTTATGTTCATTTGTAATGAAGCTCTTCGAATGTAACCTCTTGAAGGATAGGCTTTTCTTGTAGAAGCTCTTAGTGAGAAAATACCTCTTATATTGTAAGAATTTGGAGTCCTTTCATTTGGAGGATATTGTAATGAATTTCAAGTATTAATGGATTCTTTATCAAGAATTTTGTCATCTCTTTGTCTCTGTCTTATTTTGATTTCAGTTGTACATTTGTAAGGGTGGTGTGGCTCTACATCACATTCATAGTGTCAAGACTACTTTGCAGGACAGATTTTTGATGATAGACTTGGGTCTAATTTATTATTTCCTTGGTATCGAGATACATCAATCTTCATTAGTGATCACATTATCACAACCCAATTATTCTCTTGATCTACTTGCTCAATTTTGCATGAGTGACTGCAAGGCTACATCTACTACATTCCTTTCAAGTGTTAAGTTAAAAGAAAACTATTCCACTACACTTGTTGATGTTACTTTGTATAGATAGTTGGTTGGAAGTCTCATCTACTTGACACATACATGCCTTGACATATCATTTGTAGTTGGCATGGTTTTTCACTTCATGAAAGAGCCACATGAACTTCATTGGAAGGTAGCCAAATGAATCTTACCCTACATTCAGGGTACACATACATATGGGATATGATATGTAGCAAGTACTGGACTACAGTTAGTGTGTCATACAAACTTAGACTATGTAGGAGATATTGATTCTTGCAAATGCACTTTAGGATATATATTTCACCTTGGTTCCAACCCCATCTATTAGAAAAGTAAAATCAGAACACTATTTCTCTTTCATTGACTGAGTTTGAGTATTGAGGAGCTATCAATGTGGCTACAAAGGCTATTTGGTTACAACAAATTTTGAAGGAGTTTGGCTTCGACATACCTAGACCCATAGTCATACATTGTGATAATCAAAGTGCCATTGAAATCTCAAAACATCTAGTGCAACATCAATGCACCAAACACATTAAGGTTCATATGCACTGCATTAGAGAGCTGATTCATGAGTAGGTCATTGCATTGCAATATTTTCGTAAAGAGCAGTAGATTGTAAACATCTTCACCAAGACCTTCACTAAGGTCAAGTATCTTCATTTGTGAGATCTCTTTGAGGTACAGGATTTTTCACCAGGGGGGGTCATATGACTCTTCTCTTCTTTATTGTATTTATATCTCTTTTTGGGGGAGGGTTTTTCCCATGAGGTTTTCCCTCTTTCTCTATTTTTAGATAGATTGCATTAAATTGTATGTAGACCATTGCATTTGTACATGGGTACCTAACATGGCCTAGCAGCTAGGACCCATCATGTATTTTAATCATATCTTTGTGAGCTTAAGTGCATTCCCCTAAGTTACACTGAAGGGGGGGTGTTAGTGTAAATAATTAATTATTATTACACCTTAAATAAGTTTACTCAGGTTAAATTCATTATTTTATTACTTTTTAGTTAGACATCTAGGAGTATGTGTAATCATATGAGTTGTCTTGTTGACAACATAGGAGTTAGCAACTCATTTTAGCACATGGTGTCTATAACACAAGAGTTTGCATAATCAACTGAGTTTTCATGTAGACAACACAATTTTTCACATTCTAATTAAGCACATGGTGTCTATAACATCTTTTTATGTAACACACCTATGTAAGCTTATCCTCTCATCATCACACTAACTTCTATGTTATAGACACCATGTGCTAAAATGAGTTGCTGACTCCTATGTTTTCAACAAGACAACTCATATGAGTATGTATACTCCTAGGTGTCTAACTAATAAATAATAAAATAATACATTTAACCTAAGTAAACTTAAGTAAAGTGTAATAATAATTAATTAATTACACTAACATACATTGAGATGAATAATTCCCCTCTAAATTTAGTCTTTGAAGAGTCTAAGGATAAAATTGAGGAAAATAGAGAGAGGTAGTTCCATATGGCTAATATTGTAAATATGGAAGAATTTAATGTCAAATTATTGGAGGAAGATCTAAAAGGTGTTGACATCTATCTATTGGAAACTTATATTTGGAACAATTGTTATTTTTTCATTGATTTCAAATATTTGGATGAGACATAGTGCTACCTAATATAAATGTCATATTTATTTGATTAATAAAGAGGATTTGAGAGTTATTCATAACTATAACACCTAGAAGAAAGGTTGAAGTTATGAAAAGGAAATTATAATGGATATTTGATTAGATAGACTTTGATAAAGAAAACTAATTGATTATGTCAAGAAAGCTAAGCCAAGTTGAACAAAAGAGTAAATTAGAAAGGAGTGCCAAGTAATACTAGTGTCAACTAAGCCATAGTTAGTGCTAAGAAAATCTAGTGTTGAGTGAGAATTAGCTAATATTAATAGGGATTACTAAGAGGAAGGGGGGAGGGGGGTGAATCAGTAATCTACAAACCTTAGTTGCCAACTAGATATTATTTCTTACTATAAAGCATCCATAACAAAGTAATAAAGTAGTGTTGAAAATTAATAGTAACAATGTGCAAATATAGCTCATAACACCATATTTTTTTAACAAGGGAAACCTTGGCCAAGGGAAAACCCTGGTCGAGATGATACCCACTAGATACTATACTAATATGTAATTTACTTGTTAGAGGATGGACCCTATTAGGAGTCAATAAGAAAATTCAGTATAAGGAGTCCCTATTAGGAGACTTTGAATCCATCTGGTGTAGGAAGAAGTGAACAACCAAAGCCTACGGCACACCCAATGATCTAGATCAACCTGTAAGAGTTAACATAGTGAAAAACACAACAACAAGAACAAAAACCATAGGAGGGAGAAGCGAAACACATTATTAATCCTTCAAATATTCAACATACATGCCTAGCTACAAGGCCTTCTAGATTATGGCTAGATACAACAATCAATTAAAAAACTTGTAATCCTACTTTTCATTGTGCTCCTCACTACTCTCTCTCTCCTAAAACTTAATCCTAGACATCCTTAAATACTTGTGCGACCACAAGTTGGACTATCTAAAAACTAATCTTTACATTAAATGCATACACAGTCACAAGTCAGCTTACATCAAATATTAATTACCTAGATAGAAATTAAATGCAAACAAAATCAACCTAAATTG
This sequence comes from Cupressus sempervirens, assembly GCA_028749045.1. Taxonomy (NCBI): domain Eukaryota; kingdom Viridiplantae; phylum Streptophyta; class Pinopsida; order Cupressales; family Cupressaceae; genus Cupressus; species Cupressus sempervirens. The sequence continues at coordinate 298,514,757 of CM053783.1, forward strand.
GAACTAGACACAAATAAATCGGCAAACAAATTCTTCACAAAATACTAGCACTCGACATCCAAACAAACACTTGGTAACCACATGAGCTTGGCATCTATTGGAATCGCTAAACATCAACTATGAACTCGACATCCTGCAACACTTGACAACCACTGAAGAACTTAGCAACCAAAAGATCACTCAGCAACAAGAGGATCACTCAGCAACCAAAGGAATCACTTGGTAGCAACAAAGATATCACTTAGTAGCCAAAGGAATGACTTGGCATCCACTGAATGCTTGAAAAATATTAAGAATTTGACATCAATTGTTAGAATGAACAAAAGTGTAGGATTTAAAGGAAACCTAGGATGCTCCTACATCAGATAACCTAGGTTGGTGAAATGATTCTCCTGAATCATGCAAGTGTCACAACTTGAGCTAATCCAACTTAGACTAAGAAATCCATGTAGCATCTTCAATTGGTCTATCCTTCCACTTCACCAAATATTCATAGTAATATTTTCGTCTTGTACTCTTACCAACTCTCTGATCCAATACCTTATCAACCTCTTCAACCTTCTTCTTAGGATAATCTTCTGACATAACAACCTCATCATCTAACTCATGATATTTATACAAATCAACAACATTGAATATAGGAGATATATCCATTTCATTAGGTAACTTGACTTCATAAGCATTACCACTATCAAATTTCTTCAAGATCTTACAAGGTTCAAATTTCTTCATTTTCAACTTACTATATGTTTTGACATGAAATATTCCTTTCTTCAAATGAACCATCACCTCATCACCAACTTCAAAATCATGATTTCTTCTAGACCAATCAAAATTCTCCTTATGCTTCTAATTACTTTTTTCTAACCTCAACTTAACTTCCTTATGTAAAGACTCCATAAAATTAGAAAATTCTTCCCCTACAACACTTCTCTTTTCTTCACTAGCAACATCTCTCAAATCTGATATGCCTCTAAGTTGCATTCTAGTAATAATCTCAAAAGTTGTTTTCCATGTACTCTTGTTCATAAAATTGTTATATGCAAACTCATCTTGTACCAACACTACTTCCCAATTACTTGGCTTATCTCCAACTAGACATCTTAGCAAATTACCCAAGATTCTATTCACAACCTTTGTCTATCCATCTATTTGTGGATGGAATGTAGAACTAAGATTCAACTCAATACCCATCTTCTTCTACAAAGTCTTCCAGAAATAACCAACAAACTTACTATCTTTGTTAGAAATAATAGTTCTTTGTAATCCATGCAGTCTCACAATCTCTTTAAAGAAAAGTTTAGCAACATTCTCACCATTTGATGTCTTCTTACATGGTATGAAATGAGCCATCTTAGAAAATCTATCCACCACAAAAAAATATAGAATCATACCCTTTCACTTTTTAAAGAAATCCAAGGAAAAAATCCATGCTGATGTCACTCCAAGGTTTCTTAGGAACAGTAATAGGTGTATACAAACCAATATTTTGACTTACTCCTTTTGTAGCTTGAAAAACTCTACAAATCTTCACAAATTTTTGAACATTCTTATATATTTGTGGCCAATAATACTTCTCTTTCAGCAAACTCAATGTCTTATCAATTTCAAATTGTCCAGCCAATCCACCACTATGCTTTTCCTTAATCAAATTCAACCTCATAGAACTTCTAGGGATACACAACTAAATACCTTTGAACAACATATCTTCTTGAATGAAACAGTTATCATATTTATTGATGTGATCTATCAAATTTGGTGCTCTGAACTCTCTCCATGCCTTAGAAAAATTAGGATCAGCATCATACAACTCTTTCATTTCATCAAAACAAAGAACTTCAATCTTCATTTTACTAAACAAAGAATGTCTTCTACTAAATGCATTAGCAACTCTATTAATAACTCCAGTCTTACACTTAGTGACAAATGTGAAACTCTGCAAGTAGTCAACCTACTTCATATGTCTCTGATTCAATTTATGTTGACTTCCCAAGTATTGTAAAGCTTTATGACCAGTATACAACACAAACTTCTTAGGAAGAAAATAATGTCTCTACTTCTTCAATGCTTGAACTATAGCATAAAACTCTTTATCATACAAAAAATATTTCCTTTTAGCATCATTCAAATTTTCACTAAAGAAAGCAACAAGTTTACCTTCTTGACTTAAAAAAACTCCTATTGCACTACAACTTGCATCATATTCAACTTGAAATACCTTATTGAAATCAGGCAAAGCCAATACAGGTAACTCAACCACCTTTTGTTTCAAAGTATAAAAACTCTTATCACCTCCATGTGTCCACTTCAATTCCTTTTTATCTCCTCTCATTATCTCGGTTATAACATTACAAATAGAACTAGAATTTCTTATAAACTTTCTATAGAAACTAGCCAAACAATTAAATGATCTTACCTCACCCACATTCTCAGGTGTAGGTCATTCCAAAATTTATTTTACCTTCTTAGGATCCATCTTCAAACCATCAATTGAAATCAAAAATCCCAAATACAAAATCTCCTCTTGCATAAAAAAACACTTCTTCAAATTAATCATCAACTTCTCCTCCTTCAATCTTTGCAATACTTGTCAAACATGTTCAAGATGTTCTTCCTTAGTCTTATTGAATATTAGAATATCATCCAAATAAACAATCACAAACTTACCCAAAAATATTTTCAGAGCTTCATTCATCAACCTCGTGAAAGTGCTAGGTGCATTAGTCAAACCAAAAGGCATAACCAACCATTCATACAAGTCATCTTTTGTTTTGAAAGCAATCTTCCATTCATCACCTTCTCTAACTCTAACCTGATGATAACCACTCTTCAAATCAATCTTGGTAAACTAATTTGCTCCATTCAAACAATCTATTATGTCATCCATTCTCAGCATAGGAAACCTATATTTGATTGTGATCTTGTTAATAGCTCTGGAATTAGTACACATTCTCCATTCTTCATTCTTCTTAGGTGCTAATATAGTAGGTACAACACATAGACTCAAGCTTTCTCTGATCAAACCTTTCTAAAACAACTCATGCACTTTTCTATTAAGTTCTTCATTCTCTATAGGTGTCAATCTGTATGATGCTTTGTTTAGAAAACTAGCTCTAGGAATCAAATCCATACAATGACTTTTACTTCTCATTGGAAACAAACCATCAGGTATATCCTCTACAACAATCTATTTATACTCTTTCTAAAATTCTACAATTTCTTTCGATACTCAGTCAATACTACTAGCTATCACTCTATCACCACTAACTAGTACTCGGTTACTATTGACACAATTTAGTATCTTTGGAATTATATAAAAAAAAAACTTGATTCTTTTTCTTTTTCATTTCAAATTGTATCTCATTTACCATGCAAATTTTTACAGCAATAAAATTAACCTCATTCGGACTTTTAATCAAAGGTAGCAATCTTTTTTTCTTCCCATTCACCCAAAGAGTATATTGCTTCAATCTTCCATCATGTATAGCATATCTATCATATTGCCAAGGTCTACACAATAGAATATGAAAACAATCCATAGGCATAATATCACACAAAATTTCATCAAAGTAACATCTAATCTTGAACTTCACAAGGCATTGCTCACTTACCAATATTTTATGCTCATCTTTGATCCATGAAACATGATAGGTTTTAGGATGCTCTAGCCTCTACAATTGCAACTTTGTAACCAACTCTTCTGATGCCAAATTTGTAGAACTTCCATTATCAATGATCACCTTGCAACATTTTTCAGCCATCTTACATCTTGTCTTGAAAAGACTTCTTCTTAAAATAGGTTCCTCATCACTTCCCTTATTACATAAGGTTCTTCTCACAATAAGATCTTCTCCAGCCTCAGGTCCACTTGGTGAACCCTTATCTTCTCCTTGAATCATGAAATTTCTATTACCTTGCCCACTTTTAGATGATCTACATTCAAAGGATCTATGCCCTTCTTTACCACATCTGAAATAATTACCATGAAAACCACCTCTAGAAAAAGAATTACCTCTTCCTCGATAAGAATTAGTACCTCCCCAGTAAGAATTACCACCTTTCTATTCATTCTTTCATTTTTCATCATTCTTCCATTTAGATTTACCCTTATCTTTTATAGAATTATCAGATCTGCCACCTTCACTATAAGAGATACCTCTACCTCTCTAGAATCTACCACTTCTACCTCGTTGTATTTTTTCATGCTTCTTTGTCAAGATCTCCTCAACTTTCAAGGCATATTGGTATGATTTTTCCACACTTTCCAATTTCACAAAATTTATCTCATCTTGAATTCTAGACCTCAATCTAGTTATGTATCTTACAATTTTATCAACATCATCATCCACATGTCTAGATTTGATGTCCAATTTATAGAATTCCTTAGTATACTCTTTCACACTCATGTCACTTTAACTCAAATTTTGTATATTTTTCAATAAGTTAACTTGGTAATCAGCAAGAAAGAGTTTGTTCTTTACCTTGTTCACCATCTTTACCCAAGTTCTAATCTTTTCCTTTCTTCTCCTTTCTCTATTAGTTTGCAAATGCTCCCACTATATTACGGTATGTCCTTTCAACCTAGTAATTGCAATCTTCACCTTCCTATATCAAGAGTGTTTTCATACTCAAAAAACTTCTCCATTTCAGAGATACAATCTAACAAAACATTATTATCCAACTTTCCATCATTAGGAACAACTTACATAGTAGGCTTTTTATTTTCCCTAGAAAAAACCCTCAACAACCTTGCTTCATCTTGGTCTTCTTCAGGTTCTAGATTAGGGTTTGGTGCTATTGCTTCATCACCACTTACATCATCAAGATGTGCTCCTCTCCTCTGGGTTGTCTCCACAACATCTAATCTAGCTGCAATTTGTCTTAATGTATTCAATATTGCATTATCAACATTTCTTCTAACTCAAACCATCTTTTCAAATCAAGTTCTTGCAAGATCATAACCCTCTACAAGTTATAGATCAGATCCATAGATTTACAACCCTGCAACCCAAATTCACTTAGTGTTCTACATGATCTAGCTCTAATACCACCTAATGCAAGGAGGGAAAGGAATAACTAGGGCCAAAAGAACACCCAACTATCTAGACCACCCTGTGAGAGTTACCATAGTGGAAAAACACAACAACAAGAAAAACAACCATAGGAGGGAGAAGTGAAACACATTATTGATTCTTCAAATATTCAACATACATGCCCAACTATAAGGCCTTCTGGGTTACGTCCAAATAAAACAATCAATTACAACACTCGATAATCCTACTTCACATTTTGCTCCTCACTACTTTGTCTCTCCTAAAACTTAATCTTGTACCTCCTTAAATACTTATGAGGCCACAAGTCGGCTCACATTAGATATTAAATACCTAGACAAAAATTAAATGCAAGAAAATTCAGCCTAAACTAGAACCAGACATAGATAATTCAGCAAACAAAGACTTCACAAAATATTGGCACTAGACATTTAAAAAAACACTTGGTAACCACATAAGCTTGACATCCAAAGGAATCACTCAACATCAAATATGAACTTAGTAACCACTAAAGAACTTGGCAACCAAAAGATCACTCAAAAACCAAAGGATCACTTGGAAACCAAATGACTGATTAGTAGCAACAAAAAAATCACTCAATAGCCAAAGGAATGATTCGACATCCACTAAATGCTTGACAAACACTAAGAATTCAACATCAACTATCAAAATGAAAAAAATTGCAGGATTACAAAGAAATCTAGGATTCTCTTGCATCATCCTATTAGGAGATTCCAACCCTATTAGTAGTTGTAGTACAATAGATGCAAGATGAGCCCCACTACCCAAACATGCACTTCCAATTACAAGAAGAGCTCACTACCCAAATAAGTAATCAGACTTCTAGAATATTGGTACTATAACTTCTTCCTTGATTGATGTCTGATCTTTAGCTTGATCTTAGTTCACCAAATAGCTTTTGAAAAAAAATTCATATATCACTTTCAAAGTAAGTTTGCATTTCACAATACTAGCACAAATTTTTATTATTCATTGCAAAATGTCCTTTGCATAAATACCATTCTTTTAGACAAATTGGTGCTAGGTTAGCTAAGACCAAAATAAAATTTTCCAACTTAGAGTAAACATCTAGGATGTTGGCCCTAATTAGATAAGTAATTATTTTGTAAAAAAAAAATCCTTTCCTTCAATTCTGCTATCATATTTCATTAAAACATGAATATATTTGTTTTGTATAGTCCATGTAGACTTCTAAGGCTATACACATTGTCACTAGCATGTATACTATCTACATCTAACTACACTAGCCATAATATGACATTAGCAAAAAGTTATAAACAAAACAATACATTGTTGTATACCAAATTCTATACTTAGACAATTTTTTGATTACCAAAAGCTAAGCATCTTTATTTCTGAGGTTTCTTGTAAGCATGTAAATCATGTGTTTTCATAAATAAAAATAATTATATATCTCCTTTAGCCAATTTTTAATAGTCCCCCCCTTTGGCATTGATGGCAACAAAATAGGAAAAATTGGCTAAGTAACAAAAACTTTTAAAAAATAATACATCTATACTACATGTATTGCAAATTGTCCATCTTTACATATGCTCCCCCTTAAAATATACTTTAAAATCCTTTTGACCTACTATATCTCTCCCTTAAATGTACTTCTCTCCTTAACAATTTTCATATGTACTTCTCCCTCTTTGACATCGATGACATGTTGCACTGTCATTTTGCACAATGCTTAAGGATAAGAATCCTTTCAAACTCCTCTCTTTAAAAGCTGATTTGAGATTAACTCCAAGGTTTTAGAAAATCTTGAAATCTACTAGAATCTTCTTAGTTGAAGACAAATGTATTTGTTTACAGGGACATCTTTTTTGGTTCTGACCAATTTGGATAAGATTTTGAATCTACTTGCAATCTCAAATGAATAACCACACAAAAAGAAATATATTTTCCTATTTTTCTATTTGTTAATGAATGAAATCTAACAATGCAAGTATATGAATTCTAAATTTAACAAAGGGTTATTAAAGAAAATAATGAAGAAAGGGTAACAATAAATTTAAGAAAATGACATGAAAAGTAATATCTTAATAGACATAAGTCATGAAAACAACATGTCTGTGAGTTAAGCCTTTGAAAAGATTGGTAGGTAACTAATGAAAATAGGAGCAATTCTTCCTTAATCCCACTCATGCAATCATCGATGGGATTTTAGTAACCATATGATGTTTCACTTTTCATCAAATCACAAGGGCATGTAAAGTGCACTCATGCAAGACAAAAAGCTATGCAACAACCATATGGTGATCTCTTCTCCAACTAAGTACATCAAGGAAATTTGTAGATGTTTAGAAAACACCAGAATCAAAAGATTGCAGAATCAAAATAACACAATAAAACTATTGGCTCAATTACATTCCACAAACATACATTCACAAAGTATAACACATTTATGCAAGAATCACTACACTCCAAATGTGAGCACTAATAGCATATATTATTGCATCAACATAATGGCCCATAATACATATTACATTCCTCAATTTATAAGAAATCTTCTCCTCAATTTTTGTTGAGAGTGAGAGATATCTTTATGCAACCATATGCTTCTAAACTAATAAAACAAATCTATTTATGCACAAACTAAAGTTCTCTAACCAGTTCTTAGTAGGACTCCATTCATATTTATATCATTAAATGGATGCATGAGAAAATATGAGAAAATAAGAAGAAGAAAGTGATAAGATGATGTAGGAGTTTCTAGAAGTGCCAAAAATAGAAGCTCCATCTTCATCAAGTGTTTGTAGGAGTTAAACTATCATTAGAATGCATTTTTGATGCATGAAAAGCTCTAAATTTAGAAATAATAGTTAACTATTGGTGCATCTCTAGCTTCTTCAAGAACTTTTGGTGCACCTCTAAAAAAGTGCAGCTCAAAAGTAGTGCACCTGGCACACCTGTGCATGTAGGAAGCAAGTTCAAAATATGCAAAATTTCACCAAGTATCAAAATTGAAATTCTAGCTTCTGGGTTTTGTTCTCCTTTATACTAGAGCTATGTTTGAGTATTTTCTCTAGAATTTCTCAATAATCTTGATGACTTGGGTTGCATCTAGAAAATCTAAAGCTTCATATTTATCCTTTACTTTTTGCCTATAATTTCCTACCTCGATGTGAGTTTCTACAAAATCTCCTAGTTTCACATCCAAGTCTAGCAATGCTTCTTTAATCCTGAATGCCTATCTAATATCATCATCATTAGAAGCTTCCTTAAAAGTCTTCTACATTCATCAATAGTGGCTTCTACATTCATCAATTTGTCCCTTGAATCATCTTCAAAATAATCTAAGCATGCATCATTGTAATGTTTCTCTGCCTCTAAAATTTGTTCTTGTCTTTGATCCTTGAGCTTATGAATATCCACATGTAATGTTTCCATTACTTTATTTCCATCCACAATCTTCTCTATCCAATTATCAATTTTATCTAACTCTTTTGTTGTATATATCTCCATTAACATTTGATAGCTTTGACCCTTAATTAATCGTAGTGCTTGTAGGTCTTTGCACCAAGTATTTACTTCATCCATTAAACCAAAATCTTGGTTCAAAATGGCCACTAACTTATTTGTATTATTTTTCATATGGTGTAGCAATTTAAGATTTCCCTATATAATCTACACATATTTCTCTTCAAAAATTTCTTGACATAGTTGACAAGCCTTCAAAAATGGATCTAACTGTATAGTCTCCTTATCCCTCTTCTCCAGTGTTGCATTTAAAGTCTCTTCAAGATTTTCAAGATCTAATGGACAAACAACTTTGTTCAGATATCCTTTTAGCATCTCATTCTATTTTTGAAGTGTTATCAATTCCATGTCATCCTAATCTAAGTGCCTAAACACTTCTTTGATTCTTGTTGTTACCATTAATTTGGCAGTGTCTACAGTGGGATTACCAAGAAAAACCTTCCTAATTTGATAATCTTTTGGAGTCAATTCGTCAATATTTGCATGCAGAGGAGGGATAGCAACATCAAAAAAAAATCCTAATTCTAATCACTCATCACAAAGGCTAGTGCTCATACATCTTTTGCAGGTGACTTAGGTTCAATCAATTATTGCATTCCCTCTTCCTTAGTATCATACCACTAATTTTTATTTCTAATAACCTCTTTCCTAAACCATCTTGGAGTATGCTCCATCAAATATTTACCTTTTGATGAAAAAGGAGTTTTTTCTACTATTCTCTTCCCCTTATCACTCCTCTTCAGAGTCTTCTCCTTTTGTGTGAGATCCACATCAGGAGTCTCTATATATATCAAGTCCAAAATTCTCACCTCTATATCTTAGGAAGTCTGCTAAGGTTTCTCACATATTTGTCCTTCCTCTAACACTTCATTGATAGGTATTTGTTGTGGCTTTTCTTCTTATGTCACTTGGACTTGTTCTTCTTCATTGCTAGGAGGGAGAGGAGTAGTTTGATAGCTCCTCTTTGAGAATGGAAATTTTTTTCATTTTGTGGTGGAATTTTCAAATTTGTTTCAGTAGGGTTGGAATAATCTTTTCATTTTAGAAAACCTTAGTGAATTTTGTAATCATCATCTTTCCCTAACCCTAGGCCATATGTATGGACGGGTTTCATATTTTAAAAATACCTTGTTCTTTGATCTTTTTTGATCTTACAACAAAGGGATTGGCATAATATCATGGGCATGTGTTGTGGTCTTTCATGATCTCACAATAGTCCTTGTATCGTGTGATCATAGGAAAGTTTCCTTTCTTTCCCGATATTGCGGTGACCTTTATATCATAAGATCATGTCACATTGTGTTTTGCCTATGAAAGGATCTTTTTTGATCTTACAATCAATGTTTTCTCATTTTATTGGAAGCAAAAGACAAAAAGGGTCACGAACCTATGATAAAGCTTTTGTCATCAGGTCGTAAAGAAAATGGATGGGGCTTGGCAATTTTATGAGGCATGTCGCATGATCAAGGAATGTAATTAAAAGAGTTAAGACATTACAACAAAGTCCTTGTCATGTGATCGTATGATGGATAAAGGTATGTTACGATGGTGAGACACCCTATTGTCATAGGATCATGGAATTCATGAATGCAAGCATGTCACTTGCTGACATGATAGATGTATGTTTCCTCTTGAAATTGAGCTAGTATACATGTGCAAGGTATGTTTAGAGTCAAAATTTGTGGGACCAAGGATAGTGAGATGGCCATTGGATAATGGTATTCAATCTTATGATAAGTTCTTTCATCGTAAGATCTCAGAAATGTAAGGAAGGGTTTTCTGATGCTGCGATTGGGGTTTGTCATAGCATCACATGGATAAATTTGTGAACCCATAATGTAACAATGTAATGTTTTCAACTTAGCCATAACATCGTAGAAGAAAATATGAAGGGTTGCAATGCTACAAGGTGGTAAGCTCAACTGCAATCATGTGATCATAGGACTTATGAAGATGACTTACAATGCCCCAAAACCATTTGCCATGAGATTGTAGAATACAATGAGTAAGCTGTCAATGCTGTGATAGAAGGGTTATCATAGGATCATGAAATATTTTGTCACTCTTGTTGATTTCTTGATATAAGGTTTTTTAAAGCATATCGTGGTATCAAAGAGTCATTAATTTAATATTGTGATATTATGGAAGGTCTTTTCAGTTACCTTGTCATAATATCATAGAATCTAATCTCTTCAACAGATATAATGAAGAGAAAAGAGGTTTGAGCTTCTTAGCCAATTAGTTTTGAATGCAGTACGAAAAGTGCATTGTTGGAAATCAATTTGGTGCCTCCTAAGGCTGACAGAATGGATTGCAATCATTCTCAAGCATGTTGAAATCAATGTGATTTGAACATCCATTTTAGCCTATCAACTTATAAGTTTTTCCATTCTCATTATCACTATTCATAATCTATAGAATTAGTTTTTGAGTTCACCTTGTGTTTTCTATGTGAGCTACATCATTGTTTGAAAGGTTTCTAAGAGATAGTTTTCTACAATTATAGAGTTTCTAGTTGCAGATTCAAGATGTTTGACTAGGAAGTGGAAGAAATTTCACCTAAGGAAATGGTAGTATTAGAGACATCGACCTTGAGGGGAGGTAAAACTAGACATAAGAAACCTAGTCAATTTTTTGAGGAATGGGTAAAATTGTTCCTTGGATCCACAAATGCTAACTGTACTAATGATCATGCTTTCTTTGATCCATATGCCAAATGCAGAGATGCTAGGTGCCATGGTACCAATGGTGCTAAGATTTTCTACTTTTTCTACTACAACTAGGAGAAGAAGATTCCTATTTCAATCCTTGAAAGAAGAACCTTGCTAAGCTAATATTCCCAAAGGTGTTTGTGGATGTGGATTTAATGAAAGCTTTGTTTAGATGTTATAATCCTACTACCAAATCTTTTCACAGGAAAGATGGGACTATTCTATGCACCTTGGATAGAGAATCTTTCATTAAGGCTTTTGGGTTCACTAGGGCAATGGGTTAGCCTCTAGATTTGAAGGACCTACAAAGAAGGTTTGAGGCAAACCCAATTGCTTTCATTGGAAATTCATTGCTACAACATATTCCTAGAGAATTGAAAAGGGTGGGTGATTTTCAAAAGAAAATATAGGAGAAGATGCCCATGGAAAAGTTCAAAATTTATTTTGTCAAGACCATTTATGGTGTCCATAAGGTTATTGGAAAGGATGGGTCTGATGGAGTCTGGGGAGCTAAATATATAATTGATAGAGATGTACAAGATGCTTTCCATGCCTATGAATATGGCTATGTTAGTCATATATTAGATATCATGAAGGAGAATATTGCCAAGGCAAGGTCTGGAGAAATGAGGGAATTCACTTTCCTATATTACTCTCTGCTGATGCATTCGATCCTCTATAGGAATGTGGGATACATCAAATCTAATTTTATTGATCAAACCTCTGATCTAGAAGGAGCCTTGCCAGTATAGCTATGGACAGAGGTATGGGATAGCTCTTACCACTTTTCTCACTATATGTCATTTTTCAATAATTTTAGTGCTATTATAATGAAGATGTTAGACTCAGGGTACTTTAGGGCCCCAAAAATTTTAAAATATCTCTTAAGACCATCCTTGTTGCTTGATGGGAAGAAACTAGATCATAATTGGGGGGATATCTTTTTGTTTCCTACTTTTTCTTTAATGAGAGTGTATGGTTGTCCTCAACCACCCCACATTTTACCAAAGTTCATCCCTCCTATATTGGGGATAACTGAATTTATTTGGTAGTTGTTCATGGTTAATAGGGAATACCTAGGCCCTAAGGTACATAGGGGAACCTTTTTATGTAGATGCTTTAAAATCATTGATTTCACCATTGGTAAAGAAGCCCTAGGGCCTATACATACCTTTCTACATCATTTTAGCTTATTCACTGGCCCTTATAGAATGTATGACCCTGAGGGATGAATGAGGGCCACTTTAAAAGAAATGAGAAACTATGTGCTATGTAATTCCAAAGAATTTCCCCATGAAGACATCATTCCATTTATAGTAGCAGAGGGGGAGGTAGCTGATAAACTTGCAAAGTTGGATGATCTACTGAGGGTAGAGAGGTAATTGAAAAGAATTGACCCCCAATTCCCAAGTTTTATATGGATATCCATTACCCCCATAGAATCAGGAAGATGGTCATAGACCATGCTAAAATAATGGCTAAGGTGCTAGAACGTCTAGTGGGAGAGGAAGAAAGGGTGTGCCCAGATAGCCCTAAACCTAATATGCCCCTTGAGGTAGAAGAAGAGAATGCAACCCAAGTATCTTGGATGGCAAAGGGGCATAAAAGATAGAGGATGATGAATTCATCAAATCTAATGAATTCAAGAGTTTCTTATATAAGATAAAACACAGTGAACTTGTCCTCCTAATGAAACCTAATGAATCAAATGAGCAGAGGATGGAGTTGATTGAAAAGCTACACTCCTATGACCTTGAAAGTGAGGTAATGACCTTGGAGGAGGCTAGGGATCCTGTTCAGAGGAGTGGCATGTTGCTGGTACTTGGTTGGGACTTGGAGCAAGCATTTATGCTTGATCAAATCAAAAGACAAGAAAGTGCCATCTCTTATGAGGCAATTGGTGCTGGTGGTTTGAAGAGGGGAATTAGTTTTAACATTGATACCAAGTCCTTGGTAGTTTAGAGCATGTCCATTACTTCTAATAAACCAAAATTAATGGATGTTTAGAGTAAAAAGTAGGGAAACATGATAATTTGGACTCTATAGGGCAGCTCTTGCAAAGAAATCTTGAAGGCACTGAAACATTTCTCATTCATGAATGAGGCCAAGGTGGAGGAGATAGAGGATAAATTATCCCAGGCTATACATGACTACATTGATGTTAGGAAGCTCTATGAAAATGAGCTAAGAACTAGTCATGTATACAAAGAAAGAATTGCTAAACTAGAAGCTAGGGTCAGGGCACTTGAGGATTAAGTTGCATCCCTTAAAGAATAGTTAGTACAAATAGAACAAAGAATGGCTCTAGTTTAGGGAGAAGAGGGACAAGGGACTTCAATGCCAGCCAAGGATACTACTAAAGCTTTGGTATGGATTGAGGACATAGAAGAGGATAAATCCTCATAGATTAGGAGGATGAGCATTGACACTCAGTCAGTTCAGTAGGGAGGAGATATAAGGATTTGGATCCTTAGATCCATGATGAGCAATAGGGTTGATACTCTAAAGAACCTATCTCAACAGGCTCATAGCTCTTTTGTTTCTTTGCAGAATGTTGACCAATTTTGTAATGAAGCACTTTCATGGTTAAATCTAACTTTCAACCTTTGGGGACCTTACATGCAATTTTTGGATAGATTGATAATGCTGATGGCTAAGAAGCCAGACTTACCAGATAAAATTTTTACAGTTAACAAAAGCCTAGAAATGGTAAGAGAACTAAGTGGCTTCTTTTCTGTTAAGTTATAGATTATACAAGGAAAGTTGAGAACATTTTAAGATGGAATGGAACCTTGTATACCATCAATTATGGCTACTACTAATGTAGTAAGAGACTGGCAAGAGTGGTCAACTTCTTTTGATGACATTTTGATCCAGTAGTCTACATCAACAAATTTTGAAGATACTTTAGATTCCCCTTTCCACCTTTTAGTCAATTCTCTTTTCAAGGCCGAGATAAATTTTAATAAATTCATTACCGAGTCTAAGTCAATAATGGATGCTAGGTGGACCAAGGCCACTCAAGATTTACAAGGGCTAAATGACACTAACTAGCACACAAAGAGAGAAATTTATGTTTGGGAAGCAATGGGTGAAATAAAGGCCCTGCTGACTAGAAGTAGCTAAGATATTCTATATATTTACAACAAAAGTACAAAGGAAAGAAAAGATCAAAGGCTTCAATATTAATGTTTTTCTACTTCCTCAGCTACTTACTTTTTGATTGATTACTATGGAAGATTGATCTTTTGTATTTAATGTGTTCACCTTCCTATAGTTTTAGTGTTCCTTTCAAATTTTGACATGTGTCCTCCTCTCATCTATAGCTTGTTGCAATCCTATTTATGGATTCCCAAGATGAGAAGTAGAGGTTGGTTGTCTGTAGAATTTCTAATATGCAATATTATTATTTTGTAGTCTGTCTAGAGTGTGTTGTAGTTACTTGAATGATCTCCAAGATAGTGCATAATTTGAATACAAAAGGAATACTTTTTGAAAATAGTTGTCTCTCTATGTGTTATAGTTTGAGTTTTATCAGCAATATTGAAATGAAATAGAGGGATTTATTCTCAATAGTCATTATCCTTCAAGTTTTGTCTTTTTTTCATATATCCATAACCTTGAGACTAAGTAGATAAATTATCTTTTCAGTTAGTGTAGTTTAAATGATTGTATATCTCTTACTGATTGCTACTAATTTATAGAATTAGGTAAATGCTTTCTATAATTGATAATGTTTAGGGTTTATGAGAAGGATAATAATCATAATGAAACTAAGAGTTTGATGTTAACTTTCTTAATCACAAGTTGATTAAAAGGGTTTAAATTGCTAATTATTCACTCTATAGCCCAATGGATAAGACACTGACCCATCTAGAGGTTTGAAGGCATATTGGAATATTCATATAACTATAGAAAATCTATATAAAAACTAATATCATTTTACCATTTTTCTTTATGTTGAAGAGATAATAGTGTCGTTCATGGCTTGTTTATTGATTACTTTCCTTTGGTTAAAATTAGATACTTAATCAAAGAAGTTTATCAACAAATCACAGAAGAATATTGACCATTTTTACTATAGGGGAAAGTCTTGTAGAAAAGAAAATTAAGTTATTGAGATGTATCCCTTAGGTTTTCCTGCCTTGGCTTAGTAGAGCCTAAAGTGAAGTGAGTCCTGTTGACTCTGTTAATTGGTCCAGAACTAAAATTTATCCTTGCTAAACATAGGATTTAGCTCATCCTTAGGCTTGTCCTTAGTATTTGTTTCTTGGTATTAGGTCTAATTTCATCTAATATGTTCTTTACTAGAAAGAAGTCCAACATATTTGAACCTTTATCCATCAAAATGTAGTTTGATTTGGTGATTATGGAGCTTCTTTGGGTCCTTGTTGTAATTGACTCTAATCCTCTTATTAAGGTTGATTAGTTGGAGTATCCCTTATCTTATCTCCCACAAACTTAGTGCTGATCATCATAAAATAAAAATCTAACATCTAAAAGACATCAATCCCTTCACCCTCTTGTTCATCAATCCATTGGTGCATCTCATCCTCAAAAGTTGTAGATTGAATAGACTATGTGGGAATGGATGGTAGTGTAATGATGATGCTTCTTCTTTGCTCCAACTTAGTGGCCCTAGCAAGATGAGTACTTTGATTCAAAGGAAGGTTATCTTCTTTATCTTCATCATCTTCTTCTTCCCCTTTAGGAATGACTTCTGGGACTAATGAAAAAGGGATAACCTTTCTAATCACCTCTTGTCTCCTCTTGACAATAGTTTTGATCTTTCTTATCTTAGGAGTATATGGGGAAGCTTGTACCTCTTGGGTAGGTAGAGACACTTCTTGTACTTCTACTTTAGATCCTCCTTGCCCTTGATCTATTGGTGGTACTTGAGGATTATCCTAGGTCTACATAGCTTCTACATTCTCTAACCCTTTTCCATTTTCTACCCCTTGTGGCGATGCTTGAATTGTTCCTTCTTTTGACTCATCTTGTTGGGGAGAAGTTCTCTTCCTCTTGCCTTTACCCTTCTAAGCCCTATAATATCTAACTTCTTTGTCAAGTTTGGGCACTATTTCTAGCCTCACAGTGGACTGCACTGTAAAAGTGGGCATTATTACCTTGGCTCCTCTACCTTTTTCTGGGCATTCTATAGTGTGGAAGACTACTACTTCAGGAATTAGATCCAATTTGAAAGGTATTTTGATGCAATCCTTCTTTAATTTGATGATATGCCTAGCCCTATGATTAATATCTAAATTTTCTTCCTTATCAACCTACATTCATAATAGGTTGATCAAAAATCTTATCTCTATGATGCAATGGATCTAGGACATCTTCCATATCTTTTCACAATACCTTTAAAGGAACCTTTATTTTCAAAGCTTTTCTATCTAAATAGAGAGTCATCCTACAATAATCCATTATGCAAATATCGTAGTCATCTAATACCTTTATCCAATGGTCCTCAATTGCATCTTCATGTTGGATTTTTTTTGCCCACTAGGCATTGCACTTTTCCAATGTTATCAAAATAGGGATGAGGAGAGTTATATTCATTCAAGGGATACTAATCCCACTCAAACTCAAAAGATGAAATATCCTATCTCTGGACCACACTGAATGATCCTATGGTAATGGGCCACACCTAGGTTATCTTGTGTTGCTTCCTTACTTTGCCATATGTAGACAAGAGTTGTCAAGTGATCTCCAACAATATAAGTCTAACACTTGGATACCTAGTGAGATTCTTGGGATTGAAAATCAGACCCGGTATCCTCAAATAAGTGAATATCCTAAATTGGATGTAATAGGCACCAAATTTTGAAATCTTTTTTGCTACCTCATCTGACATCATTTTTGAATAATCCCCATCAATGAATTGGATAATAATGAGAATAAAAGTATCATTCACTATATTGTGTTCCTTGTTGTAATCTAGAAGCTTTTTTTTCACCAACTAGGAATAAACTATATAGGTTCATGCATTTACATCTTGCATGTTGCTCTTCTTGAATAACCTTGAATAGTCCATTGCATTTACAGTTAATAGGTACACCAAATAGGATGTCATGTAGAACTTCTAGTTATTTTTTATCATCACTAGCTTCTCATACATTTTATCACTAAGAATCAAAGCCCAATCAATTGGCATCTTTGATGTTCTGATGATCTCAATGAAATGCACCATATGTATGTTCAGGTGTCCTAATGCTAATAACCCCTATTAGAAATAATAGTCCAGTAAGATAACTAAGGAGGGGGGAGGGTGAATTAGTTATCCAACAATTAAAACATTTACCTTCTTTAAAAAAATTAATCATTCATTCAAAGTAAACAACAACCATAATAAAATGCTCATTGACAGTTATACTAGATATGTTGACTAGGGAAACCCTTGATTAGAGGGAAAACACCAGTGGAAATGATGCCCATAGGATGATGTACTAATATAAATATTATTTATTATAGGATGGACCCTATTAGGAGTCTATTACAACATTTAGTATAATGAATCCCTATTAGGAGACTTTGAATCCCTGTTAGGAGATTCCAACCATTTTAGGAGTTATGCCAACCTTGTTAGGAGTTGTGGTATAATGTATGCAAGAAGAGCCCACTACCCAAACATGCAATTTCAACTACAAGAAGAGATCACTACTCAAGAAAGTAATTTAATATTATCTTCTTTCATCTACTCTTTCCTTTTTCTTGTCAACTAGACCAATAATTTTCAAACCTTGTAGACTAGGTCACAAAACCTCATATCCAAATACCAAACCTTGGATCACTCAATAAAACCTTGGCAATGAAGTTTCCTTTGCTTCCACACTACTCTTCTTAACTTTTCATTCTGCACTCTCTTCTTCTTATCATCAATTCACATTCTATTCATTCAATACCATAATAAAGAAAAATTTCCTTCCTTTATATTGAGTCCATAAAACAATTCCCTGAGTCAATTATTATACCTTCTCATTAGTTATTATATGACCTCATTAAGAACACATTACACTTAGTGATAACATTAATCTTCTGCCTTACAACTTGAATAAATTTTCATACACACAATATTATGTTGAGCAAGCTTAGCTACATCACCAACATGTCTTCTTCATGTCCTCAAACTCAATCCTCAAAATATCAACTCTACTAAGGGATATAACAAGTTTACCTAAACATGCCTCTATAAACTCTATCTCAGAACATACATCACCAAAACTTACATAACTTCTTCTAGACATATCCTTTCTTCTTCTAATGTTAATTGCATATACTAGATACTTAAAAGTATCTCCCATAACTTTGGATGGTTATAATGCTCAACTATCCATCTGTACCAACTTGTTCTTTTTATTTAATTTCTATCAAATACCACAAAAAATTTCTATGTTGACATCAATGACAAACTCAGTCATGAATGTAACATATCATCATAGTAGTACTCCCCCATAAGAATATCATTAGCATTCATGATTCGAACCAATCTTCGCACAACCCCATGGATCTACTCAAAATTATTATAGAATATCTAATATCCTCTTTCGTATAACCCCTTGTCATGTCCACTTTGTTTTCTTTTGCCCAAGAGGAGTCTTCTCAATAAGGTACAAGGATTGGATTATTTTGGATGCTTCTACTACATGTTCTCTATACAATCTTTCTACTTGGTGATATGTCAATCTGATATACTAATTTTCCCTCAAAAGATGGAATAATTTTTCTATGTTCATAGGTCAAAGATCTAGCATGATCTCTCTAGTTATACTCTTCATAACCCTCTCTTCAAAGATATAGTTTTCTACTAGTGCCATGATCAACTCTGAGGATTATAGTGATTATGGGTCTGATGTTGTGCTGACTAGTCCTAATTGAATAAGAGTACATATCATCAAGAACCTCTTTTTAGGCTTGTTTCACAACACTAGGAACATGTTCCAGTCTATATGACCAAGCTCGGTGTCTCAGATCTCCAAATAGTCATCTTGGAAGCATGACTTTATAGGAACAACTTGAAACTTGAAAACCACTTGTTTCAGGACCATCTTTGTAGCGAGGGAGGATGATGAAGAAGCCATTAAATCTACAAAAAATCAAAATCCATTAGTCTAGAAAATTGAAAAAATTAATTAGGAAAAACCTAATGATGAAAAGAAAAAACCCAAAAACCCTAATTTACTGAAATTATTAAAAATCTATTTCTAACCCTAAAAAACAAAAATGGGCACACCTAGCACACTTCAAAGGTGTTCTAGGTGTGCCACACTACACTTAAACCTCTAATATTGAGGGTACACATCTAGTGCACCTAATTGGGTGTGCTAGATGTGCACCCTCATTATGCAAAATACAAAGCAAGGGTAAAACAAAAGAGTGCGCACTTGGAGCACCTCATGGGGTACACCTAGTTTGCATGCTTTTTTTCTTTAGTTAAATGCTTATCAGTAGTGAAGGTGCACATATGCCCACCTCTGATAGCTACCGTGTAGTGCACCTTCAACTAGGTGTAATTTTTTTAGTTTTTTAAGTTTTAGGTTAATGCAAGAAGGAGGTGCGTAGCTAGTGCACCTCATGAGGTGTGCTAGATGTACACCTTGTTTTAGACATGCTTAAAATTTTTTTTGGTGTGTTGTGTATAGGTGTGAGGGTGGAGAAGTGCACCTTGGGAGGTGTGGTGATTCGGGAGATGATAGCACAAAGAGAAGAATGGTAAGGAGAGTGGTAGGGTTTCAGGATTTATAGGCAAAGGGTTTAGCGCATCTCTTGGAGGTGCATAGCTATACAGTTGCACTATTGCACTATTGTATACTTCCAAGAAGGAAGTGCTTTTTCTCGAATAACTTAGCACACTAGCACACTTGGTGAGGTGCTCTAAGTGCACTAGTGCACCCTTTTTTTTAGAAAATTTAAATTTCTCTCTCCAAAACAAGGTTTCAAGGGACCTGGGTTTTTGGGTAGATACCTTAAATTAGGTAAAAACACTAGGCAAAACCCTATAAAGACTCAAACCCCAAACTAGGATTCCAAAAATCTTTAAAAAGAAAAAAGTAGGGGGTCCCCATTTCTAGGTGAAATGTGGTGTGCATTTTAAGACAACAACATGAAAAAGGTAAAAATGTGAAAATCTATCCAAAAATTGTCAAAAAAATACCGTGCTTCTGCCTTAAGCTGGTAGAATATTCATGTAATCATCAAAATTTACCTTAAGACTATTCATACCTTTAGTCCATGTCTCTTTGGTTGATTCAGTAGAGGTGAGAACTACACATAAAGCATACGATGCAATCTTAATTGCATTAAGTTCTAAATACAAGAAGTTATAATAGGTGTCCTTAGCCTTGACACATTCCTCCAAATATTTCTCAACAAAAGATATTTTCAAAGAAATAGACTCTCTAAAATTTAATATTCTCTTCAAAATATGTTCTTTCAAAAGTTCTAGTTTCCTGATATTGTTGTGAATATTGTTCACTTATCCTTCAAAATTATCAACTTTAAAAGATGGATGCTGAATTTGGCTAGATAGAGCCTCTAGCTCACTCATTTTATCTCCAATCTGACTGTTAATGTCTTTAGTTAGTTTATATGATAAAGTACACTTAATGTACAATATATTACCATCTTATTGACACTTTCAAAGTTCCTTGATACAATTATCAAGAATAATCAAATCATTTTAATATTTTGGAAAATGGTACTAAAGAAGTTAGCAACATGTCAAATTTGTGCCTTTGCTTCTGCAATATTCAATAATTTAGTAAATTCTTCATCAAATGACTTCAGCACTACCTATACCCTCTATTTTAGATCTACTTTTGTGTGCCATATAGCCAGAGTACTATGTTGTCTATTAGTAACCTCCATCAAGGTCTTCTAAAGGATTTTCACTATTCTATTCTTCTAAATAAGGGTTGATAGGGATGAGATCAAATTAGTTTTATCATCATCATTAGTTGCTAAGCTAGCAAGTGAAATTGGAGTAGATGAACTAGAAGATTTAGTGTCATCCTCCCTTTGCTTCTTGGCTACGTCTTTTACTCTTCCCTCTTCTTCTTCTTTCCTTTCTTTTTTTCTTTTCTTTCATTTTCTCTCTTTTCTTCATCTATTTTCTTTCTTATTTATTCCTTTTCTATTCTTTTCTTTTCTTCCTCTTCCTTCCTTTTCTTCTTACCCTCAAGCAATTTCTATTTGGCCTCTTCTATTGGAATTAACAAGTGGGAAGATTTACTTCTAGGGGGGGTGTTGAATTAGAAGTATCTCACTTTAACCTTTTCAAATCCTTTTACTAAAACCATTTACATGCATCTAATTCACGTAATAAACATGAAAGTAAAGAAATGCATAAAGATTGATAACACACAAATTTGGTAACCTAGAAACCCTCCAAAATCAAAAGGTAAAACTTGGGTGGGGATGACACTGACAAAATATCACTACAACAATGTGTAATTGTTCAAGGTTACAATTTTTGACCACTTATAATGGTCTGCCCTATGAAAGGCCTATTCTATTAAAGACTTTACACCCTATAAAATGTGACTTGGTTAAAGCATTTCACTACCCAACTAAAAGTAATCCTTGTTAAGGACTTTAGTACATCCACTTGGAATGACACCCTGTTAAAGGTTTTACAAATGGTTGCTAGGCCAACCTAAGTCCCTAGGATTTCCATTATCTAATACAATTGCTAGAGATTATTAGAAAGTCTTTGACCTGATAGTTTTGCAATATTCAATTGTTGATTCTAGATCCTTGTTTTTCTCAGACTGACCTAATTCTTTCTTGATTTAATATGTCACTCTTCGAAGTTCTTGATATTCTGTTCTTAATCAACTAATTTTTGTAGTGTTACTCTATTCTTCACTAAGTCTTTTCAAATTTCTCTCTGAATTTTTATATAGTTTACCCATATACTTCTCTCATCCATGCATACAATGGAGTTTCATCCTCATTTTAAAGATTTCAAAGACTTAGGGCTAGGTATGAATCTATGATCAATATTAAATCTTCATTTTCCACTCATTTCTTGCACTTTTCTTATTGGTTGCATGCCTTCTCCATTTTTCTTATTGGTTGCATGATTATTACATAGGTAATGTAAAAGATTTGATCTTATCTTCAAGTTCCTTAAAGATTCATACTATGTTGGCTCCAAAAATGGTTTACATCTGAGTTTGTGAAGGCACAAAATCATATGCTAATTTTGTGTTACTCGGTACACACTAGTTGCTGATGCTCAACACATATAGGAAAATTAGCTCACTCAGCTCCTATAGTAGTTTTGTTTGACTTGGCATCTGCACTTTGCTCAACACTTGAACTTTTATTGGCACCTGAGCTTTGCATGGCACCTAAAAATTACTCAGCAACTATTGAATTTTCTGGCTCAAGATACATTGTATTCTAAACTTCTATATTGTACTTGAGATCTACTAAAGAATTGGTTAAGTGTGTTGACACTCGAATGTCAAAACCAATCTAAGACTAACAATCTCCCCCTTTGACATGAGTGTCAAAAACACTTAACTTTAACATTGTGAACCTGATCTCTATGAGTATACTACATATTCTATTTGGCATATTTACAAGACTTCAAAAAAAAATTCAAAATTTTGTATACCTCAAAATCTTGTGACTCCCTTTGAGCTGATGTACCATTTCCATTTTTGTAACCAAAAATCTTGTGCTAAATTTGTCTCATGCTGATATATTTGATACTCTTTGTCTTGTCTGCCTTTGTTTCTATATCTGTTTATCCTATTTTTGCTTCCTGTACTCTGTATATGTTCCCTGTCACATCTTCTTGGCTTTTAATTACTTCCTCAAAATGTGAATTTTAATATCTCCCCATTTGGATATTCTTTATTGCTTCCATGTATTATCTCCTATTATATCTTATTCTTATTAACATCTCCCCCAAAACATTATATCTCCCCCTTTCTAATTACACACTATATCTCCCCTTTTATTATTTCTCTCCTTTTTGGCACTTATGTCAAAGGGTCCTAAGGGTGAATAGAATACTTTTCTGAAAATGTTTTATTTACCTCCATAATCATCTTGAGAGAAGCATCCCAATTATCTAAAGCAATTGGCAATGACTTGTGATAGATGGTTGTCTTTGTTACAAGATGAGCAAGGCCTTCTAAAGTAGAAAGATTAGGATCTTTCTTTAGAATAGTTTCTGCATAGGCCTATTCCTTATGGAGTACTTCTAGATGTCGAGTAATGGAAGATTGAATTTGCATCAATTTGGCCTTAATATTGGCCTCTTCTGGTGTCCATATAGCTAATTATTTTTTTGTATGAAGCATAGCTGTAAAATGCTTCTCACTCTGAGCTAGATCTTTGAGTAGTTGAGTGCTAGAAATCTTTAGATTTTGTTCCAAGTTCAATATCCTTTGGCTAGTTTTCTATGTTAAATATGATGAATCACACAACTTGGTGTACAATGAGAATACATTCTCAAGTACTTTCTTCACTTTTTCAATCCTCTTCACCAATTCAACTTGTAAAAGTGCTATTTCACTTGATATTTTCTCATTCACTTTCATCTGAAACTTCTTCTCTGACCATTCTAATAATTTAACATTAGTATCAAGGTCCTCATTCTATACCTAGTCCATAATGTTGGACAATTGCTCCATGATGGGCTGGGTTTCATCAAGTACTTGCAAGATAAATGCATCAAGAAATATGTTCTTGATTTCCACTACTGTTTGCTTCTACCTATACTCATTTATGAGTATCTCTTGTCTCTTCCTCCTCTTTAGTGCCTCTTTCACTTCATTTATCTATTGTAGCTTCATAGTTCTTGAGTCATAACTAGGTATGACTATTTCTTCATCAAGTGTAGGGTCTCCATAGTGAAGTACCCTTGCAACCTTGGTGGAGCTCAAGCCTAGTGCTGAAATCTACAATGGGACTACATAAGTGCTTAGCTTCTTATTAGGAGTCTTTGAGGTAGGAAAGTTTACCAATGTCTATATTACCTCTTGTTCCTTAGGGGTTTTCTCCTCTTCTTTCTCTTTTCTAATGCCTTGATCAATAATGATAATTTGAGGAGGTGCACCTTGGGTTTGTGCTGTAGGAACATCTTTTCCTATTTGTTCCTTGGCTGGCTCCTTGGCAATTGTTGTTTTTGTAACTATACTATCAACCTTAGCAATTTTGTCTTGTTCTTCTTGCTCTTTGGGTTGATCTACAGTAGTTGTGGGAGGTTGTATAGATTGTTCTTGTGTGCTTTCCTTCTCCCTTGTTATCTCTGCCACAGCTCTTTGCAATTCATCAACACTCACCAAAACTAGATTTGTAAAAAATTGTGCTTGCAATGTAGATTGTTGAAGGATCTTTTTGAGATCCTATGCAGTTAAAGGATTGTTGTTCTGAGCTAAAGTGTTAGGAACATCCTTTAAAATTACTATAACTGTAAGTGTTGTATGTGGAGGACTTGGTGGTGGCAGTTGAGTTTCTTGGACACTCTGTTTAGTCTACTACTCTTCAGTTCTTGCCTCTTCACTATGTGTCTTCTCCACTATCTTCTTTTCTCTTTCTTTCTCTACTTCATCTTTGTATTTCTCTCTTTCTTCCTCTTTCTCATTCTCTTCTTCTTCTTCATCATTTCTACCCTCAAATGGGTCTTCCCATCCTTCCTTCATAGTTGTCAAACCATATATCAATTTGTACTTTTGTGTGGATTTCTAGACAACATCTTCTATTTGATTTTGAAAATTTTTAAAAGCTTTATATTTGTGTGCAAATTTTCTCCCATGCTTCTTGCTAGCCTTTGCTATTTTACCTTTAGTAAGATTTAGGATTACATGAGCCAATGTAGACTCCCTTATTTCTTTTTCCATTTTGAGATAGTAATGCCATTTATTCTCAACTAATGAGGTTAGCTCCTTAGGTATTGAGTTGTCTAGTTCAAGTGGGGTGGTCTTGAACTTAGCCATCACAGTGTAGATGGACTCTTCCACTATGTTGTGTTGCTCTTTTGAAAACTTATTAAATTCAATGGTCTTTAGACTAGTTAAATCAACATTGTCTCTAATACTATTACAAATGCTTTCCAATTTAGATGTGGTAGAATAGCTTACCAATTTGAATTGATCTTCATCAGACTCTATCTTCTCTTTCTTTAATTTAGGAGGGGCAACATATTTTCTTCTCTTCTTTGGTTCTATAGGCCCTCCTTGTTTTTTTTCCTTATTCTTCTCATGTTCTTTTACTACTTGATTTGTAGCCCTAGTATCTACCCTTGTAGTTGGCTTGGCTAAGCTTTGCTTTGTTAGTTTCTTCTTTCCCTTGTGTTGTGCAACTGGTTATTTCTTTTCCTTTCTCTTCTTTGGCTTAGGCTTTGGTGCTTCTTTCTTGGCACCTTCATCTTCATCTACATCATCCCCTATACCTTGGGTTAAGGCAAGTGGCCCTTGATTTTGTTCTTCTTCATCACCCTCAACATCTTCATCTTGTTCTTTTTCTTCTTCTATAGTATCTTCCCCAAATTTAGCTTTTAGTTTCTTAACAAGCTTGTCCTTCTTTTTCAAAGTGGAGGTAGTCTTCAGCTCCATATCCACTTTTGATCTCACCGCATCATAAGTTCCAAAATGTGGTGCATCCTTGTCTATTTCCTCTACCAATAGTGCAGTTATTGCTGCTAATGCTTCATCTATGTTTATTTCATACCCAAGAGGTTTTAGCCATCTCACTCTTGGTATGGAAACTTGTATGTATGTATAATCTATATCTACAAGAAAACATACATCATTTACATGTTTTTCGACTAAGGAAACTAGAATTCTAAGAATTTGTTTCATTGTCTTCTTAAAGTCCTCAAAATAAGTAGTCATCAAGGTCTCAAAATTAGCTCCCATCTGCTCTATGTCTTCATTGAATTGAGCTATGATTGACCTATCAGTTTCCCATGCAACTTTTCCAAAAGAAGAAAATTCATTCTAAACAAAAAAGAAAATATATATCAAAATGGCATCAAATTTACATTGGGTTCCCTTGGTTCTCTTGATAGCTACTAGATTTTCATTGATCTGTTGTAGTTGCAGTTTTGCAAGATCATAGGTATGATCCTTCTTTACCAATTTGTATCCTACATCCACTGCAATGTAGGCCACACTATTGAGTCTACTAGATTGGTAGAATTTGTGTGCAATGACGCTAATAGCAAAGTCAATTAGAGGATCTTGGCTAGTGTCAATTGTCATTCCTCTCTTATTCCACTTAGCACTTGTATTTTTCTCAATTGCCTCCTTAAAATCACTCCTAAGGGTCTTTAATTGATCTAGGGTTGGGTATCCTATCACTCGATGTATAATCATATTTGTGATTTTTATAGAGCCATCCTCCAACCATAAGCTACCATCATGCATTACGTTCAACACTTGTCTAATCCATTCAATCTTGAATACTATAGGGGATTCTAGGGCATGTGTTAAACCCTTATTTTCAATGATTTTATACTCTTCCTTCAATATTGCATTTTCACATAATTTCTCATATTCCTCCCTCATTTCCATGTCACCTATTGCTCCAATCTTGTAATTATAGCATTTCCTAACATCCTAAACCATTACAACCTTAGGGGGTATGACGGATAGGGCTCCAACTAGATTGTTCTTATATGAAACTTTAGGTATTGAATTGAAATTGGGTTGTCTGACCTTTTTTAACACTAGTTGGACTTCGAATGATTCATTCTCCTGAGTTTTTCTAGAGCTAGAAGCCATTTTACATAATCTAGGGTTTTAACATGAAGAAAACACAAAACTGCGTAGCTCGACATAGTTGTAAATACCTTGAAATCAATGGAATCATGCTAAAATGCTGTTGAAATATTCTTATACAATGGATTCTTTGCTTTTGATTCACTCTATGCTATTTCTTGTCTTAGTTATTTTTTCAGAATGAAGGAAAAATGATAATATACCCCATTTTCATCACATTTAATTCTTAGTGCACTTAAAATTGTTCACTTAGCTTCTAAAGGATTACTAAATTACTCAACTTCCATTACCTTTTCATCACTTGGCTTCCATAGGAGTATTCTTTACTCAACTTCAACTAAGATTTCTTCTTCACTCAGCTTCATCTACCAACTCAGCTTCTATTAATCATTCGATTTCCACTGTCTTGACAATCAACTCGACATGTACTGGATTTTTATTTATTTATACTCGGCATCTGAGGACAACTCAGCAAAATTTGAACATTAAATCTTGAAATTTTAACTTTGCATCTTTGTTCATGTTGATCTCTTCTTTTTAGTTCTTATTTATCTAAGAACTGATGTATGATAAAACTTTGTAAATTAGTTTCTCGTGCCTTTTCTTTGCTTAGTTTGATGAAGCACGATCACTTGACCTATTAGGTGAAGTGATCCCTTCATTTGATGTGCTACACTCATCTTTCTTCTTCCACGTCTTACTCATTTCTCCTTTGATGTGTTCAACATTTACCTTCTCTTTACCTTTTCATTCTTTGAGTTGGGTGCCTTTGACTTTGTTGAGTAATTCTTACTGATATGACCAGTCTTTAAGCAACTAAAATATGTGGTTTGACTTAATCATCTACTATAGTTCCCTTTGAAATGTGTTCTTATACAATTTTGAAGAATGTGTCCATACTCTTGAAAGTAATCATAGCTATATCTGGTGTTGTAGTCCCAATTTTAGTGGTGTCCATTATTTGCACTTGCTAGCTCATTAGGCATGTCCACATAGACTTTCTCTATGTCCACACATTTTGCAATTGTAGCAGTGATCTTGAAATCTTGGTTTCCTAATAGTCCTAGTCCTATAGTTATGTTCTTTATGTCCTTGATTTTTGTACTTATGATAATTTTATGTCCTTTCTTTTTGCTTGTCATGTTGATGGGCATTCTTACTCCTACATACATTAGATGTATGTCCCATTTTAACATAGAAATTACAAGTAGGTTTAGTGTTCTTACATTTGTTACTCCTTTCTTCTACAATCTGGAAGACTCTCCTTATTTAGTGCTATTGTAACCAAGTCCTAAAGTATCATTGCTAGCCCTTGGTGATTTTAGTAGCTACTCAAAGTACTTGATGGCTTCATTAGGTTTGTTGAAGTTGTTTGCAATATCCTTTTTACTTTTTAGGTCATGTTTTACTTGATCATTTTCATCATTAGTGTAGAGATCTCAATATCCTTGACATTTAGTTCATGATGTGCATTCATCATTTGACTCAGGGTGTCTAGCTACATGTTTGAAATTTTTGCAAGCTCAATTGATTTTTCTTCCAATCTATTGGTAAGGTTTCTCTTGTCTTCTTCTAGCATAGCTTTGTCTTCAATGGCTCTTTTCTTCTATTCATTTACTTCACAAAGCATTATGGCTTGTGATTCTTGTTTAAGCTTGAGTGTTCTGATTTCTTCTACTTGAGCTCTATTCTTCTCCATTAGGTTTACTATTACTACATCAAATTCTTTGGAATCTGCATTTGAAAATAGATTTGAGGTGTCAATCTCCTTGTATTGTGTGTCATTCTCAGCTATGGCAATCTCTCTTCTTCTTTTTAAGGATTTTCTTAGTTCCTCTCTAGCTTCCTTTAGTGCATGTAAAGAAAGTTGTATATCAATTGCCTAATTCTCTATGGTCTTCCCAAGTTTGTAAACTTCCATCTCTAGATCTTTTTCTCCAAGGTGTAAGGCTCCTTCTTGTGAGATCCAAGCTCTGATATGAATTGCTGGAATTAACAAGTGGGAAGATTTACTTCTGAGAGGGGGGTGAATTAGAAGTAACTAACTTTAACCTTTTCAAATCCTTTTACTGAAACCATTAACATGCATCTAATTCATTTAATAAACATGAAAGTAAAGACATGCATGAAAATTAATAGCACACAAATTTGGTAACCCAGAAACCCTCCAAAATTAGAAGGTAAAACTAGGGTGGGGATGACACCCACAAAATATCATTGCAACAATGTGTAACTATTCAAGGTTACAATGTTTGATCACTTCCAATGGTCTGTCCTATGAAAGGACTATCCTATTACCCTACATAAAGTGACTTGGTTAAAGGATTTCACTACCCTACTAAAAGTAGGCCTAGTTAAAGGAATTTAGTACATTCACTTGGAATGCCACCCTGTTAAATGTTTTACAAATGGCTGCTAGGCAAACATAAGTCCATAGGATTTCCATTATCTAATACAATTGCTAGAGAGTATTAGAAAGTCTTTGACCTAATTGCTTTGCAATCTTCAATTGTTGATTCCAGATCCTTGTTCTACTCTAAATATCCTGATCCTTGCTTGATCTGATATGTCACTATTTAAAGTTCTTGATACTATCTTCTTAATCAATTGAGTTCTATAGTGCTACTTTGTTCTTCACTAAGTCTTTTCAAATTTCCCTCTAAATTTTTCTATAGTTCATCCATATACTTCTTTTATCCTCCTTTTTAAAGATTTCAAAGGCTTAGGGTTAGGTATGAATCTACAATCAATATTAAATCTTCATTTCCTGCCTATTTCTTGCACTTTTTTTATTGGTTGCATGCCTTCTCCATTTTTCTTATTAGTTGCATGCTGATTACATAGGTAATGTAAAAGATTTGATCTTATCTTCAAGATCCTTTGAGATTCATCTTATGTCAACTCAAAAAATGGTTTTCATCTAAGTTTGTTAAGGCACAAACTCATATGTTGATTCTATGTTACTTAGCACACACTAGTTGTTGATGCTCGATACATATAGAAAAATTGGCTCACTCAGCTCCTATAGCAGTTCTGTTTTAGTCGGCATCTATTAGTGACTCAACATCTACACTTTGCTCAACACTTGAACTTTTCTCAGCACTCAAGATTTGCTCATCACCTAAATATTATTCAGCATCAATTGAATTTTTTGGCTCAGCATATATTATAGCTCAGCTTCTATATTATACTTGGCATCTACTAAAGAATTGGTTAAGTGTGTTGACACTTGAATGTCAAAACCAATCTGAGACTAATATCTTCTACATTCTTCTTTTTTTCTTTAGGTAACCTCTTTTCTTCTTCAAGAAACCTTCAAATAGATTAGTATCATCAATGTTAATGGTAACATTGGTGTCATCTATTTATATAGTGTCATCATTCACTAACACTTCCAAGGTTTTAGGTGGTGGAGGAGATGTTGCCTTAGATTCTGTCAACATTTGACTTATTGTTGTTGTAGTCTCACTTCTTAATTTATCTTTCTCACCCACCATAAACAAAAATGGTCTTACTTTATTTCTCAAGTAAGGTGAAAATTTATTTAATAATCTCTTAATCTCTTCTTCATCATTAGTTCTATAAATAGTTCTTAGCATAGAATTCCAAAGTTCTAAATCTTCTTCTCTTGTAGGTGTCTTCTTCTCAATAAGTCTATCATAGAATTTTTGGTTTACGATTCCCTCAATATCCTTCAATTTTAGATTGTTTTCTATAATGTATCTCATAATAGAGATATCAATCTGATGTTTTTCAAAATTGTTATACAAGTCATAAAACTTGTTCATCTAAAAAAAGTTACCTTCATTAGCAATAATTTCTAATTTTTTCCTACTAATTTCTCTATTACTTTCTCTTCTTGTTTGACTTCTTCTTCTTCTTCTTCATCACTAGATTCAAGAATTTTCAATAATGTCCTTTGTCTCTTGCCTAGTCTAGTGGCTTGTTGCTTGAACCTTTTTGTTTTTGTGGTCACTACTTCCACTAATCTCTCAAATTTTCTCTTTGGCTCACTAGGTTGCACATCTAACACTATTGTATAGAATATGCTCCATTCTGAAGATGTCTCTATAACAAATACTGACAAAGGTTGTATATTTAATATTCCTTATTTAATGGTTTTCCTGACTACCTCAGATTCACTCTTAGTCATACTAGCCTCTGATAAAGATTTCTTCATGATTGACTCTATCTTTTTGTGTGATACCTTCTCCAAAGATGCTTGATGAGCTAAGTAGGTAATCTCATCATATGTTCCAAATTTGTATTCTGCTTTATCCTTCTCTAACTTTAACAATAAATCAATATATCCAACTACAATATCATCACTCAATTCATATAACAATGGATCAAGAAATATTTCCAAAGGTTCTACTGATTGAATATAAGTATAATCTATATCAACCATAATAAAATGTCTTCTTTAAATTTGTCTACAATTGAAGGTGCAATTATGAATCTCTATCTCATCTCATTGTAAAATATCTTCATTATCAAGTTGCCACTATCCAATATCTTATATGTAGGATGTCTTCTGTATTGTACATCTATCACTACTCATTATATCTATGAGTGATAAAGATGGAAATATTTTAAGTACATGAAAAAATATGTGATTGAAATTGTTGGTGTTTTAAAACTACTAAGCAACAAAATGCTTAATACCAAGATGGCAATATTCACACAATCTAAAGACTAGCCAATTCTTATTAACAATTGTGTGTGCAAATCATTTGGGTCCAACTTCAACAAGACCAAGGGTGGTTTTCTACTCTTTAGGCCTAAAAAACCAGGGTGGGTATACCCAGGGATGATTCAAGATTGGGAAACACTGTATGAGGATTATTTTAGTTTCATTCTGATTCTCATCTCAAATCCTCAAATACATGCATAATTCATGAAAATTTGCTAAACACATCCCATATAAAAAATATGGCCAAAACTCTTTTATAGTTTTGTAGATGTTCTTAGCAATAGTGGCTAACTAAAGCTAAACCATTCCATGCAGAAAAGTACAGGCCAACTTTGAAAATCTTCAAGAAATAAAAGTAAAATTGATTATAATTCTACATTTTGACAACCATTTGTAACACATTTCTCTTTTAGCTAGATCAAATTTGATCAGTGCCTAATCTATTGGGGTTTAGAGTCTACATCAAATCCTTAGATCTAATTTGTTGTATTACAAAATAATTTATCAGCAATTCTTATCAGAATTCATCATTCAAAAATCCTTTCCATTACTACAACAACCTTATCAAATTCATCAAAGCTTTTACTTAATCCATTGCACTAACATTAGTGATAAACTGATATACAACCTGAATGAATTGCATTCAATTGCACAAGCCTTTACTCATACAATATCAAGATTACTAGGCAATCAAAAGGAGACAAGATTTAGAAAGAACTGATATGGGGATAGTTCATAATTTGTGTTTATTTTCCTTGAAAATTGTATACAATTTATAGTAGACTTAGAATGATCTTTGGAAGAAACACAAGGACCATTCTATTATTCATGTATTCTCAATATTTGATTGAGAAAATACACCACAAACTTGCTCAAAAAATAGTGGACCAAAAATAGACTAAGTATATCACTTAGAAAAATAGAATTTGGACCCTCACATTGCCTTGAAAATTCACTTATATAGGCATGAGTTACAACAAGCAAAGGGAAAATGTGACTGATAGGTGTCCCTTACAAGAGGAAGACACATACAACTGTCAAGAAAATGATTAACAAGAAGTTATGAAAATCATATATTCTCTTGCAAGCTTCTGTCTATCACATCCTTTTGTTGATTTAGCTCCAACTATGATTCTATTATATATGTAACTATTATGCTTGCCCATGACAAAATCTAATTTAATGATTACAAACTAAATTGAACCTGTGGGTTTTACCATCATCATGGTACTGGGAGAAACATCCTTACTTCCCACTCTTTGCTGATTAATACAACTCCTTAAGATAATGAGATTAACCCTTAAGAAACAACACTCGAGCATGAAAATAATGTGGCTGTCAAAAATATCAAAATGAGCAGTTTCTATTTAGCCAACGATGTCTGTATCCAAAACCAACTTTCAACCAAAATTTGTCACCTACTGACACAAAAAGATGTACACTAAAAAAAAGTCAAAGGGACTATTCACATGAAGCCCATGGGTATAAAATCTTCTTCACCTTCTCCAAAAACTCTACACAGGGTCCTACATACTTCTGTTGCCATGGCATTGAAGTGTGCCATCTTGAAAATTTCCTCAGAGAAAGGTGTTATTGCTGATAGGGTTTTTATTTTATCAAGTTCATTCTTCGCTCCCCTCATTACCTTAGTAGCATGATCACAACCCATAGAAACACCTGGGATTACTAGTCTTCCTCAATCAAAATTCCACATACTTACATATGAGAAAAACAACTTCCTCTCTATAAGCCACCTTTCAAACATACTTAAACCAATTTGAGAAGAAGAAACACTAGGGATCCAATTACTCTTGTCAAGTAATCCCTTTGCTATCCACAATCTAAGGGTTAATGAATTATTTGGAGCCATTTTTGCTAGACCATGCAAGACTACAACACTTCAGAGACTATAATAAAATATGCACTTGGAAATCCCTTATCTATAGTTCTTTTATGTTGTTTGGCACTCATACCGAAATCTACACAATCCTCTGAGTAAATGTTCCTTATTAAGAAAAGACCTCAAAATCTTTATTCACATAAGGTGCTACTAAGAAAATCTTATAAGTTACACTCTATTTTTTTCTTTCACACGTGAAACATTTCATATCTCATTAATATGTAGAGTGCCACCACCTTCAGTATTTAAACCTGTGTTGTCAATCTTTAAAATCATATGATCATGGGGTACAAAGAAAGATAAATTGGCATTCCACTTGACAAGTTGGCCAGTCAAATCAATAAAAACTAACCACGTATACAATGCCTTCCTTGATGGCATTCTCACCTGGACCCATTGGTGACTGAGGACATGTGTCAATAGCTTGCTACTTTGCCATACATAAAGAATGAGCACCTTGCCATAGTGAAGCAGCGAAAGCCATCAATTCATTCTTGATCTTGTAGATGATATATCACTTGAACTACTTTAGAAGATAGTGGTGGGCCCTCACTTGCTATCTCACTATACATATCATTCGAGCAACTCATTGTGGCAAGATAGCGATAACCATTGATTTGAGGTTACATCAAAGGTTTTGAAATTGTACCAAAAACCCCGAAAGGTGGTGGGCACCATACTCACTATGTCGCACAACTTAAACAACCTACAACTTTCCAAAGTGGGATAGCGAGGACTATTGGTTCTATTTTGATCTGACGATCGAGATCCCTTGTGTGATTTCTGAATGGGGCGTGGATCTGAGGCATTGATGACGTAGGAAGCTCTGCACTGCTGGAACCCAAAAAAGTCTTTACTTTAGTCTTAGTCAAAATCCATGTCACTTGAAATCCCACTGGATGTTCTTTTCACGATCCCTCGCTACTTCGCTAATGGTGAGATGTCAAATTTTTTCAATAACGAGGTAGTAAGCTCAGGCAACCTTCAACAAAACTTAGTGCCGAGAAATATAATGACCCACTAAATCACCATGGCTCTTACTAACTACTTCTAATAATAGTAGTTAATGCTTGTCATGCCACCTGGACAGGCCGTTGTTACCGAGAAATTTTGAGGCCACCGTGCTTTCAATTTTGTGGCACCTCGCTACTTCGCTAATGGTGCAATTTAAAAAATTTTTGATAGTGAGGTAGCGAAGCATTGGAAAGACTTTCATTCCAGTGTCGACTTCTGACTATTTCTAATTGGGTCCCTTTTTTGACTCTAATAGTACTTGCAAGGTATGTGACTAAAAAATTGGCCAAAAAACAATTCTTTGACTGTCGTGCCTTCATTTTGCGGTCCCATTTTATAACTTTCTGGCACTCGCTACCTTGCTATATAGAAAGAGTGCCCATGTTTTTATAGTGACGAAATGACAATGGTGGATCTACTTAAATCAGACGGTTGGGGAGTCTGAGAGGAAAATTATCTCGGGGGTGTGGAAGATATAAAGGGAATAGAATATTTGTTTGATTTGAAAATTCAAATATTTTTTGCCTGACCATTTATGAATGGAATGAAATGTAGGGTTTTCACAAAAAAATTTAGAGGTAGCAAATGGAGGACTTATCTAGAAACCCTACTCACCACTTATGGATACAACTTGAATTTTCTATTTCTAGGAAAAGGATTTCTATCATATGAAAATTCAAACCAATAGAAATCTAAATAGACTATTGTTAGTCCTCTTGATCTTTTCTAGGTTCCCAAGTAATTGCATTCTCTGAATTTCACTGATGTTAACTTGTTCCTTCTCTATGCATATCTTGTATGTTGCATAGATGAATCCAATTGATAATTCATCAATCTTTGAGCTTGCACATATAGAGTAGGCAATGATTCTACTCAAAAATCTTACATAATCTTGCTTAATGGTGCTGATCACCATGGCCTTCCCATTATACATTGCTTTGGTATAAATTTCAACTTTCTTCTTGACCATTTTCTTGCCTATAGGTACATTACCTTATTTATTAAGACCAATTACCTCATGAATAAGGTCGGTGGAAATTTTAATTGCACTATTTGAATTACTCAAATTAGCTACATTAAACCTATTGATTAAATTTAATTTAATTATAAGTGTTTATACTTTAATTAAATTAAATTACTTATTTAGCTAATGTACAAAGGAATTAAATATATTTGATTTAATTAAATATTCTCATTCTAATTGTTGAATTTAATTATTCAATTTAGAATACTCAATTATGAGGTCATATTTAATTTCCTTAAATCAAATATCTTCTCCAATATTCTCTCTTTAGTTCAAAAATGGAAACTCTCGGTTGACTGAAATCATAAAAGGAATTAAAACAATTAACTTCTTATTCCACTCAAAAGAAATTAGTTAACTTTCATTTCATAAGGAAACTTTCCATTCTAACTGAATCTCATTTCTAATCTCGACTGTCCATCCAAATTGATCTTGACCATTGATCAATTCTTGGATTCTATTTAAGAAGCTCTCAATTCTTCATTTCAAAAAAGGGGAGGTTGAATCAAATTGCTATCAAATTATTGCTCATCTAGCTTATTATATTCACATATTCTCATTCCTAGATTAATGACATTTAGAGTTAAAATGCATACATTTAATCTAGTTTTTTTTATAAGTTCTTAGATTAATTGCATAACACATTTAGAATAAATTGCACACTCATATAGAATTAGTTGCATTCTTAAATCTTTCGCTCTTAGAGGGTCTAATTGCTTACACCTCAAATCTGAGGATATCTAAGAAGCAAAATCCCTTTAGATAGAAGGCAACAGGTTGCCTTGTCAGACTATTTTTGGGTGACAATCTCATGTTCATTCCAGGATGAATCTACATACAAAGACCATATTGAAGTGTGTGTGTTAACAGAGGCCACATATTCATGCATACATTTCTGGCACCCACCGTGGGGCTGAGAAATCATTTTTTTGGCCTCATTCTTTTTATTTTTCATTTTTTGTTTATATCTTGTTTTGTAGGTTTGACTTGTTGCAGGTTTGGAGATACTTTGAGAAGACATCCAATAATCACGAGCATTTGAGAAACCTCTTCCTTTTCTCCATATTAATCTTCTTCTATTTGTCTCCTTCTTATTCTTCCTTCTCATGTTCTAAAGTTTTTATAAAAATAAAAAATAAAAAAAAAATTAAAAAAAAACTAATCAAAATTCTTTTTTTTAATCATTTTTTATGATTTTTCATAAAAATCATAAAAAGTATATCAAATTGATGAATTTTGGTCTGATTTTTTTTTACTAAAGGTTCTAGACAATAGAGTGAAATCACATGAAAAATTCCAAATTTTTATGATAAAAGCTCTATTGTATATATATATATTTTTAATGATTTTATAATATGCAAATTATTTGAGCATGTAAACCATTGCATTTTTGATCTAATTTTTCTTCTATAGGCTCTAGAAACTGGCTAGAGTGCACAATAAAACTTACAGAATTTTTGGAAACAAATTGAATTTTTAGTAATTCATAAATGGTTTTTCATTAAAAAATTAATTTACCATCCAAATAAAAAAATTAAAATATAAAATTTTTATTGAAGATTTAGGATGATGACACGATACCCCAATAAAAATTTCAGAATTTTCAGATCTAAAATATATTTTAAATAATTATTTTTTATGGTTTTCCATAAAAAAAATTAATTTATGAGATAAATCTAAACATGTTGATCTGATATTTTTATTGTGGATTTAGGACACTTTCAAGAGTTCATAGTAAAAATTTAAGATTTTTTTAATTAGAAATTCATTTTAAATGTTTTTTTAAAAGCTTTTTCATCAAAACATTAATTCATGATGCAAATCCTTGAGTTTGAATCAAACTTTTTTTTATTGCAAGTATGTGGAAAGTGAAAATGAAGGACATGGGAGGATTTAAAATTAGAAAGGAATGAACTTGAATGATTAATCATTTTTCTTTGAAGGAATGTTGCAATTAAATTTAAAATCCAAACACACTCTTGAATGCCTTCAAATCTAAAACAATCAAATTCAATCTCAAATGTCTTATTAAATTGACAAATCTTTCATTTGAATTAATGTGCTAAAAACTCAATCTTGAATGTCATGGATTAAAATCTATATTATTTTCATTGGAATGAATGCTATAACACACTAGTCTTGAGTGCCTTAAAGAGAACACATTTTCGTTGGAATGTATGTTAATCAACACAATCTTGAGTGCTTAAGGATAAAAGAACCATTGTGATGAAATATTTGGATTTTGGTGCTTAAAATGAATACATTCAATCTTGAATGCATAAATGAATTGAATCTTTTCTCTATCTATTTCTTATGTTGATGACGCTCGATTTACTTTTGTTGATGAACTCTCAATTTATTATGTTGACAATGTTGTAAGTTGGAAAGAACCTTGCATTCTAAACATGATTGTCTTCAAGAGTAGAATACAAAAACTAAAGATTCATTGGGAAAGAATGAGTGTCTTTTAAACCCCAAGTCCACTTACATATTCACTCCTCTCGCACCTTTGGGTGATGTTGAGTGCACAAGAAATAAGTGGACTTATTTTATTTTTTTAGCAGGCCTGCTTGGGGATTTCATCACCCCTTGGGATGACCTTAACTCCTGTGTTCTGGAAGAGTATAAATATCAAGAGGTGAATCAAAAGACACCTCTCTTGGAAGTATAATCTTGTCACTCTTGGCTAAGCCCCAAAGAACTTTATACCTTTGGGAAGCGAAGGTGGAGATTTGGGTTACCGTCTCCTCCCAAATATGTGGCATTATTTTCTTTCATCTACAGATTTGGGCCTCATGTACCTTGTGTATATCGAAGACACCTTATAGTTGATCTTTGTATATACTAGTTGAAAGCCTTGATAGGATTGTTGATGTGTTTGGTGTGCTTGAGTACTCAAAGTCCAAAATCTACATAGAGATGACATTTTAGGTATGGTCTTAGTCTAAACCTATCAAACCTTTATCTATAGTTGTTCACTTAAACCTAGGACATCAAAATGGCTAACAATAAATGCTTTAAATTCAATATTCCTAGTGAGGAAGAAGAGATACTTATTGCAAACATGTAGCAACAATTCCAATCAATGAGCACTAAACTTCAAAGACTGAAGCAGGAAGATGACACATCATCAAAAAAAATTTCCTTGTGAGATTATTTACCTTCCTATAATGTTGAGTCCAAGCCATCTGAAAACAATCTACAAAGACCCAAGAAATCTAGAAATATTTTTGAAGAAAAACCTTGGGAACCTAAACCAAAGCATGATTTCACCCCTTTGGGAAGATTTTATGAATCAACATTGGAAGAAATTCTTCAAAAGAAACTCATTGTATTACCTAAGGTCAATTTGGCAGGAGTTTCCTTTATGAGTAACTATTGTGCCTATCATAGACATAATTTACATAAAACTTCCCATTGTAAGGAACTGAAAAAAAAATCCAAGATCTCCTTGATAATGGTAGAATTCAAAAGTATAAGCTCTCATCTACTAGAGATTCTACTCTCAAGAAGGATCAACATCATGAAACCATGTGTAGCAATGGTTCAAATGCAACTCCTACTTTTTCCAACATGCCATCACCTTCTAAAGTGTCTAAGCTTTCCAAGATACCTTCACCAAGCAAAGCACCTAATTCTTTTGGTATTGACTATGTGTACCCTCAAGGGTTTCCTCTAAAAAGAAACCCAAGCTAATCTTGACTTGGCTACAAGCCTCTCCCATAATGCTCAAACTAAAGATCCAAAACCTTCATTCATTCCTACTCTCATTATTCCCACTCCAACTAGCACATCACTATCTCTTCAAGAGCCTATCATGTAAACTTCGCATCCTACCTTGTCCTTAGAAGTGCATCCATGTCAAGAGGATTTAAAAAAATATAAAGATCAAGATCAAGAACCCTCACATATCCCTCAAGATGTCATCCCTCCATCTCAAGAACCATGTAGTCCTCCATCTCCCATATCATACCCCTCTACTAGGAAAGATCATGATATTCCTTCCACCATCCCTAATAAGATTATTGAAGATCATGAGAAAAATACTTTTCCTATGCCATCTGAAAATCTTGTCAAGATCAAAGTATCACATATTATTCTAATTCTTCACATCCACTTCAAAATTATACTCAAGCTTTAAGTTCTCCTATTAAAGGTGTTGCTACTATTAAAGTTATTAATGAGTCTATTAATGGCCTAGGTCATGTTTCTCACTCTAAGGATGCTGATATCCCTATCCACTATCCATTTGTATCTCCTAAATCTATTCTTGGTCCTTATCCATCTAAGCTAAAACCTTCAAACATTTCATCTATTTTGGGACCTTATGTTCCTCCATCTCCTACTTCCACTCTTAGCTCATTATACATTCCTCCTACCCTAGCCCAAGATCAAAAAAGATACACATACTTGAAGTCTGCACATCCACCTTTCCATCTAAACTAGTCATATTGGCCTCATTCATCCATAAATCCCAAGTCCTTTGGAAGTAATTTGGATGATCAACTCAAACACAAGTGCATGAATCCATCCTCAAAAGTTCACTATGTCTCCTCTAATCAACATGTTAATGTCAAGAAGGAAAATACACAAAAGTGACCACAAAGGTCCACTATTCAAAGAGATCAACCAAGGAAAGTGTGGGTTCTTAAATTTGTTATTGAAGAAATGCATTCCAAAGCATCTAATGAAAAATCAAAAGCTATATGGATTCCTAAGTCTCTTTTGAAGGACTTGAATATTGAAAACAAATCAAAGTTGACATTCAAGCTTCCAAAGGTTTCCCTCCATCTCCTTCCCAACATCTTCCTAAAAATATTTCAAAACCTTCTACTCCACCCCTCTTCAAAATGGCTCTACTACCTCACATATCTAAGCCTGAATCTATTTCATCCATGATTTCCCCATTTTTACACTACCCTTCAAGGTGTGTGTCAATGTTGATCTTGCCCATTTTTTCTGCTCCCCTTGCACATCTCTTTCAATACCCTATCAATTACACCTTCTATCCTCCACCTTTTATCCTTTCATCCCATTTATCTCATAAATAGCCTAAAATCTTATCCTCCATATATCTTTTCTACTATCTCCCTTCCATTACCCTATCAACATCTTTGAACATACCTTTCTATGGACTTGGCTTATCATAAATTATCCTTCTTATAGGAGTATTATTAAAATTGACAAAAGGCTTGAATTTTTTCAAAATCTCTAAAAATCCAAAAAAGAAAAAGAAAAAAGAAAAAGAAAAAGAAAAGGTGCCTCGATGAAAACCTAGAAACAGGCACCTTAGTAGCAAATGTAAAGAAAAATAAATCTGTCCTATGGTGAAAACCACTTCTTGTGGAACCTTGGATAAGTACCATGATGAAAACTTGGTAAACAGGCATCATGCGTAATTCTTCCATCCATTACATCCTATCATGATCTTGCTTATCCTTTAGATGTCCTCATTTCCAAAGTCATTCACTCATAACCTCCATAACAAACTTTTTTGTCCTATTCAATTAACCCTTTGGTCTTGATCAATGAAAGAAAGAAGAAAACTTAGTTCTTAGAAATCTCTTGACATGGTCATTTTCTTGGATTACTTAGATGATAACCTTCATTACACCATGATCTTCTATTGTTATATCCTTTTCCCTAGCTTGGGTAATCTTGTGAAGGCTTTCCTTGAGGGTAACATTCACCATTTCATACTCCTTGCCTATCCATCTCCACTTATCCACCAGCTTGCTACTACATATTGTCTTGCACCTTGCTAGAAACTAGAACAAAATCAAGGTAATCCTTCTTGAGAGCTAGTAATCTCTGACAAAGTTCTAAAAATTTGAAAATATCTAAAAGTCAAAAAAGTCCTAAAATAATTGTTACCCTAGTGAAAACCTAGCAATAGGTGCCTTGGTAACACTAAAAAAAGTGAAAAATCTCAAAAATGAAAAAAAAATCAAAAAGAGAAAAATACAAAAAAATTGAAAAACAAAAAAAGTACCATTAGTGAAAACCTGGAAATAAGCATCATGGTAGCAAAAAAAGTGAAGCTCTGCCAAGAAGGTGAAAACCTAGTAAACAAACACCTCTTATTCCCAATGCTCCATCTCGCATTGCATCTTCTAGCTTTCTATACAGTTGCTTTTCTACTTTTCCTGCTTTTCGTTCATGTGTCCATGGATTGAGTCTTGTCATAGCTCAAGGGAATTCCCCTTTAGTATCACTATTTTTGAGATTCTCCTTATAGAATTTCCTTTGCAATAGTCACTAGTGATCCTCACTGTGTCTACCTACTATCACCAATGTCACTATTTTTGAGATTCTCCTCATAGAATCTCCTTTGCAACAATCACTGGTGGTCCTCACTGCATTTTCCTACTATCACTAGTGTCAGTATTTTTGAGATTCTCTTCATATAATATCCTTTGTGATAGTCACTAGTACTCCTCACTGTGTCTGCCTACTATCACCACTATACCTCATTTTTAAGATTCTTCTCATAGAATCTCTTTCGCAGTAGTCACTGAATGTTTCAGCTATGTCTACCTACTATTACTTGGGTTACGTCTCCATATTCCTTTATGGAAGA
The DNA here is from genome assembly GCA_028749045.1 of Cupressus sempervirens. Lineage (NCBI taxonomy): Eukaryota > Viridiplantae > Streptophyta > Pinopsida > Cupressales > Cupressaceae > Cupressus > Cupressus sempervirens. The sequence continues at coordinate 298,556,980 of CM053783.1, forward strand.
TCTCTCTTGTGTTATTCACCAATCATTCTGATTGTTTCCATCTACTATTGCTTAGTCCTCTTTAGGTTCTTCATCATCAAGATTCCCCTTTGACCTCAGTCACCAGTCATTCTGACTACGTTTGCCTACTGTTGTCACCCCACTGAAGAGATTTCTTTCAAACATGTTCTGGACACTGACACCTGAGATCAATCCCATGACAAATAATGATTTCAAAATGACATACTTGTTTGGATATACTGAGCTCTTTCTTTTTTTGCTATGTTTTCATTTTATCATGTCCCCTCGAGCAACTCGATGATGTCATTTTTTATTAGAGAAGTAATGACTGGGGGCATGATCTTTTCTTTGCTTTCTGTTTGCAGTTTAGTTCCAATTAGTTGACATATTCCTATAAGAGGGGTGTCCCCTATAAGAGCCTCCATCTTGCATTGGATGGCTGGGTGTACCTTGACTCGTTTAATATGAATACATCAATAACATTGGTCTTCTCCTTGTTTGTTGGAGTGAACTCTTCATGCTATAGTAAATATTGATACTCATCTTGCTAAGTGAACATATGGGTCACTGTGAGTATGTCTAGCATACTTCTATCTTAGGTTATGAATGCAAGGGTTGTTGTGGATAGAATAAATATTAAATACTTAGCATAAGATGGATCTCTTGTGTGTTTGGTGTGCCTATCATGCAAGCAACATTCTAGTTATCCTAGCATTTATGCTTTGATGCTTATGTTAACTTGCTATATTAAAAGGGACAAGTGTTCTGATCATTCTAGTTTCTTGTGCCTCAAATGCTTACATTCAATCCTAAAAAACCTATAATGTATGGTCTATTCATATTCCATGATTGCAATGTTAGTGGGAATTGTATAACATACAAGCTTTGTTCTATGTCCAATGATGATAAATTGTTGAGGCTCAATAACCAGACCTAGGGTTGCATTTAATATAGTCTTGCATTACATACTTCACTTGCATAAGCACATGATTCAATTGCAACTCTGTTCCCATTCTTTGTGATGAGAAATTGTTGGCTTCTTCAAAGCATCATGTTCTTCATGACTGCAAAAATGATCAATTAATCACTCTCTTGGCTACTTTGGCTACTATGAATTCATTGCTAGGACTGAATTCTAAATCTAACACACCTAATTTGCTCAAAATTGTATTTTAAAATTTTGGGACTGACATGATCAAACACTTGTGTAGTCCAAATTTTTCTCATATTTTTCAATTCTTGGAATCTTTTCAACTCAAAATTCTTCAAATTTTCAAATTAATTCCCAAAAAAGTCAATCCTAGTTTTGGTCAAACTTGGTCTTCTAGAACTCAAAACCATGTTGAATTAACTTTGAATCTTCTTCTAATTTCTTCTACATTCTATTGAATCTTAGATTTCTTCTACTGCTTTATGTCACATTTCTGGTGTGTCATCTTTCAATTTCACTCCTGAGGGGGCAGGATAATTACGTCATTGAATACTTATTGCTTAGGGCATCTTGTTCCCATCTTATGTCCTCATCATTCGGGGCATCTCACCACTAGGGGCATCTTGTTCCCTCTTTCTGGCATCTTTTTCATCTTGTCCTCATTTGATTACAGGTATTGGGACAAACTAAACCTTGACTCTTGAGGATCAAGCCCCATTCTAGGGATGATTCTATGACTTATAATTTGATCTTACTATCTTTCATTAATCTTAGGTATCTAGATGTTCTATTTGGATCCTTAAAGGTTAAGCTCTGTTCTGGGGATGATCTTTTAAATGCTATCAATCTTAGGTATCTAGGTGTTCTATCTAGATCCTTAAAGATTAAGCTCCTTTCTAGAGATAATCTTTTAAGTGCTTATCAATTTCAAGAATCTAGGTGTTCTATCTAGATCCTTAAAGATTAAGCTCTATTCTAGAGACAATATTTTAAATGTTATTACTCTCAGGTATCTAGAAATTCTATTTGGATCCTTAAAGATTAAGCTCCATTCTGGAGACAATCTTTTAAATGCTACTAATCTAAGGTATCTAGACATTCTATTTGGATCCTTAAAGATTAAGCTCCATTCTAGAGACAATCTTTTAAATGCTATTGATCTCAAGTATCTAGACACTCTATTTGGATCCTTAAAGGTTAAGCCCCATTCAGGAGATAATCTTTTAAATTCTTATCACTCTCAGGTATCTAGGTGTTCTATTAGATCCTTAAAGATTAAGCTCCATTTTGGAGATGATCTTTTAAATGCTATCAATCTCGAGAATCTAGACATTCTATTTGGATCCTTAAAGGTCAAACTTTGTTATGACAGAAACCTTTAAAATGCTTATCAATTTTGGGTATCTAGGTATTCTGCTTGGATTCCTTGGGATTAAGTTCTATTCTAGAGATGGTCCTTAAAAGCTTATCAATCGGTCTCTGTATCATCAACTTCAGAACCAATCTCATTTCTTGATCCTCACATCATGCTTTCTAATTTTCTTTGAATTGAATGTGCTGGTCGCACATTCATTCAAAGTGGGGCAAAATGTAATACCCCAAAATTGGCTCATTGCCATGATACAAATTTTTGTTTATCCTGATAATTACTAAAGTCCTATTTCATTAGGCAAATTCTTATTCTGATATTCACTACTTGAATTAATTATCAAATATAGAAAACCCTAATTTTTGTTCATCATACTTATTATTTAATTCCTAAGTATTGACTCAAATTAGCTACATTAAACCTATTGATTTAATTTAATTTAATTATAAGTGCTTATAATTTAATTTAATTAAATTACTTCTTTAGCTAAGGAATTAAATATATTTGATTTAATTAAATATTCTCATTCTAATTGTTGAATTTAGATATTCAATTTAGAATACTCAATTATGACATCATATTTAATTTCCTTAAATCAAATATCTTCTCCAATATTCTCTCTTCAGCCCAAAAATGGAAACTCTCAATTGACTAAAATCATAAAAGGAATTAAAACAATTAACTCCTTATTCCACTCAAAAGAAACCAGTTAACTTCCTTTTCATAAGGAAACTTTTCATTCTAACTGAATCTCATTTCTAATCTTGACCGTCCATCCAAATTGATCTTGACCATTGATCAATTCTTGGATTCTATTTAAGAAGGTCTCAATTCCTCATTTCAAAAAAGGGGAGGTTGAATCAAATTTCTATCAAATTGTTGTTGTGTTATACACTCGTCTAGCTTATTGTATTCACATATTCTCATTCCTAGATTAATGACATTTAGACTTAAAATGCATACATTTAATCTAGTTTTTGTTATAAGTTCTTAGATTAATTGCATAACACATTTAGACTAAATTGCACACTCATATAGAATTAGTTGCATTATTAAATCCTTCATTCTTAGAGGGTATGATTTCTTACACCTCGAATCTAAGGATATCTAAGAAGCAAAATCCCTTTAGATAGAAGGCAATAGGTCGCCTTGCCAAACTATGTGAACAATCTCATGTTCATTTTAGAAGAAATCCATAGACAAAGATCGCGTTGAAGTGTGTGTGTTAAAAGAGGCCACATTTTCATGCATACAATACTCTATCTTCAACTTTGAATTGTCATCATCACTAGTTCCAAATTCAATAGATTCAGGCTTGGATTGGAGATGTTCAATCTTTTCCTTCAATTGTCCAATGTATACTTTGGAGTCTTCATATCTGTCCTTCAGCCTATATCTTTCTTCAGTAAGGAGATCAATTTGTTCAAGAGCCTCTTCAAGGTTCTTCATCAAGTGTTCCATATTCCTAGGGATCTTACTCAAACTATTAAGCCTCTTCAAAGTAACTACACTCTGATATGAATTTTTGGAAATAGGGATTACTGAGAGGGGGGGTGAATCAGTAATATACAAACTTTAGTCACCAACTAGATTTATTTCTTACTTTAAACTATGAATAACAAAGTAATAAATTAGTGTAAATAGTAATAGTAAAAATGCACAAAGATAACTCATGAAACCATATTTTGTTAAGTAGGGAAACCTTGGCCAAGGGAAAACCCCAGTGGGGATGATACCCACTAGATAATATACCAATATATAACTTCCTTGTTAGAGGATAGACCCTGTTACGAGTCAATGAGACAATTCAATATAAGGAGTCCTTATTAGGAGAGTTTGACTCCTTGTTAGGAGATTCCAATCGTATTAGGAGTTGTAGTACAATAGATGAAAGATGAACCCATTACCCAAACATGCACTTCCAATTACAAGAAGAGCTCACTACCCAAACAAGTAATCAAACTTCTAAAATATAGGTACTATAACCTCTTCCTTGATTGATCTCTAATCTTCATCTCGATCTTAGATCACAAAATAGCTTTCTCAAAACTTTCCATATATCACTTCCACAGTAAGTTCACATTTCAAAATACTCGAACAACTTTCTATTCTTCATCACAAAATGTCCTTTCCATAAATGCCATGCTTTTATACAAATCTTTGCTAGGTTGACTAAGACCATAATAAACTTTTATAACTTAGTATAAACATCTAAGATATTGGCCCTAATTGAATGAGTAATTAATTTGTAAACAAAATAATCCTTTCCTTTAATTTTTCTATCCTATTTCATTAAAACATGAATATCTTTGTTCTATATAGTCCATACTAACTTTTGAGGTTATATATGTCATCACCAACATGTATACTATCTCCATCTAAATTTGATAGTCATAATATGACATCAACAACAAGTTACAAACAAAACAATACACTTTTGTATACCAAATTCTAAGACAATTTTATGATTACCAAAAGCTAAGTATCTTTATTTCTAAGGTTTCTTGTAAGCATGTACATCATGTATTTCCAGAAATGACAACAATTACATATCTCCTTTAGCCAATTTTCAACATTAGCATCAACTGAGTAAGTTAGTTGATGCTAAGCCATAAAGATTGAACACTGACTAAGTATTTAAGTGTTGATCTAGTATCCAAATTTAGTGATTGCCAAATTTAGTGATTGTTGAGTGACAATAAAAGAAAAATTTCAAAGGAATCATAATATCAAGGTGGCTCAATTGATTTCTTGGGAGATGGAAAATGTGTTGAAGATTAGATTAATTAAAGTTGGATCATTAATTTCAAGATAGTGATTAGGTAAAGACCTAACAAAATGATTCTAGAGAAGTTTCTAGAGGATGATCAAGAAGTTGTAAAGATACAATGAATCGAGTTGAAGATTATCATTAAACCTACAATCTATGGTGGATGTAGAAAATAGTAAAGAAAAAAATTCTTATTTAAAGGGATGCTAAACCAAAATTTTGGTTCTATGTCAAGCCAATCCTAGCCAAGCATAGCCAATGTGTATGAGGGAGTTTATATGCAAAGCAAGGTTGATCAAAAGCGCACAATTGTGTAAATGCAAAGGTAAAGGATAAATCTTGCAAATTTGATGCTATTATTGTTAAGTGATTTTGGGAAGAAGGCTTAACTTTTGCTAAGAAGAGTAGACTAATTTCTTGAAGGGTGTTCAAGAAGATCAAGATTAGAGATGAAAATTAAAGGCTTATTAGTGAACTATCATTGTTAGTGTAGTTTTTTATTTTTCCTATTTTGCTAGATTTTTCCTACACTTTTAATAATCTTGCTTAGGTTAATAAAGCATGTCTTATTAGGTGAATGGTTGTAAGGTGTCACCTTCCTACATGTGAGCATCCATTAGCTATCTTGGGAAGATACTTTGCTATCTTTAGTCCAATAGATGGATGCTCCTCATTGGTTGGTGTTGCCACCTCCTCCCTCTTCCTAGCCTATATAAGCATGCTACCTGGCTTGTATTTGCATCTCTTGTTTTTACATCCTCTTAATGCTATTTTGCTTCCAGTATTTGCATTACTCTCTTGGAGACTAACTCTATGATATTATTTTGATTTTGTATCATTTGCAATCATAGTTTAGATATTTATTCTTTGCACTAGTTTTCTGGGTTATTAATCTTATCAGATTCTAACATGGTATCAAAGCTTTTCTATGTGCAAGAGTAGATTTTAGTTTCTTTATTTGAGAGATGAGAGAGGGGGGGTAATAAACTTTATTATAATTTTTTGAAAAACAAAGTATGCTCTTCTCTTGCATCTTTGGATGATCCTGAGAATCAGAAAAGTTTTGACAGGAACAGTTTTCTCTGGGGTTTCAATCTCAAATTTGACAACCAACTTGCATATTTGGAGTTTTCAATCAGTATTGTAGGTTCCAGCGTGCCATTGATGGACTTAGGAAGCTGATCTAGCATTTGCATGTCATATTTTGGTTGCTGAGGTCATTTTTTGATTTTCGGAGCCATTTTTTACTATTAAAGGCATCTAATTTACACTACAGTAGCATCTTCTATACATCAAAAAGAAAAATGCTTTTTGGGTTTTGTTCACAGCCCCGAAAAACCATCTGGGTATCTTTTAGATTTTGCATGCAAGCTGTATATTTTGCAGAATCAAGCATGGAAAGCTACAGCCACACCCCTCTCCATTAGTAGTCGCAGATTTGAATGCAGTTTTCAAATGTCTCGTTCTTGCTCATACGGACTCCGATTTTGATGATTCTTATTATGAACTTGGCTATTTTTTTGGTGCTCTATCCACTAGTGGAGTTGTTTTTTGATTTTCATGCATGAATTCTTCAAAAATTGTAGATTCTCAGTCGTGACTATGCACAGTTCTTGTTTTGGAAATTTCGGAAGATCATAACTTTCGCATACGACCTTGTATCGAGGTGATTCTTTTTTTGAAAGTGCATGATTTTTTGAGTAGATTGCAGTGGTGCTATTTGTTTCTTTGATTATTGTGCCCAAATTTCACTTTTAGCATATGCTCTTCATGAGGGTTTGTAATGCATTGAAATCAAGACCACTAAGTATTTCTTTCTAGTGGTAGTTGTAAATGAACTAAAATAAAGTGCAAATCATATTTCTTTTGGGGGGGCGGGGGGGGGTGGTTCTTTGATTGAGTAAAAAGGGTGGGGGCATTATTGTTGTTGGGTTCTCTTCTTTTTAGCATTTCTTCTCTACATTTCTTCATCATGGATCAAACAAATATACCCATCCTAACTCCATACAATTACTTTGAGTGGAAAACACACATGACAATTCACTTAAGAAAAGCTGGATTAAATAGGATAACTATAGGACTCGAAACTAAACCTGCTAAAGATGAAGACAAGCTTAAGTGGTTTAACAAATGTGATGAGGCATATGGAACATTGTGTTTGTATGTTTCTCCTAACTTGATATTTCACATTGATTCTTTAGATACACCAAATGAAGTATGGACAAAGCTAGAAACACTATTTGGCACACAAGATTCAATGAGGGGTCATATGATGGAAAATGAATTAATTAGTTTAAGTCCAAGAAATTTCAACACAATCCAAGATTTCTTCACCAAATTAAAATCACTAAGGCTACAGTTAAAACAATGTGGAATTGAAAAGAAAGATGAACAACTGATTCTTAGTATTCTCTCTAAGCTAAGTTCAAGATATTTTGTGTTTGTCTCTACCTTCTATGCTACTAAGGGTGCACTTGGTACTCAATTCACCATGCCATCTTTAGATGATTTTGATGTCAATCTCACTCGAGAACAAGACAAGCTAATCCAGATGGGCACTCTTAAGTCCTCTAAGTCACATGCCTTGGCTGCCAACCAAAGCACAAAAGAACAACAAGGACAAAGTAGTAAAAACAATAGTAAGGATAAGAAACAAAAGAATACCAAGGAGAAGAAGGATCAGATATCAATTTTTTCAAAAGCAACTATTGATACACCATCTTCCAAGGGCGATAAGCCTAAGAAAGAAAAGGTCAAATGTGCCTATTGTAAAAGACCTGGTCATGATGAACATAAATGTTCTCAGAAACAACTTGATCACTTGGCATACATTCTTTAGAAGAATAATATTAGTGTTCATGAGTCTATTAAACAAAGTTCTAATGAAGGGTCTAACAAGGAAAAAGAAAACAACAAGGGGAAAGGAAAGGGCAAGGCCTTTTTGCAGTTGCTTCCTCACCATCCACTTGGGTTCTTGATTCGGGTGCTTCACACCACATGGCTTCATCTAAGGAAGAACTTGCATCCTTGGAGTCATGTACTATGCCTTCTATTTTTATGGGTGATAACACTCTTGTTGAGGTGTGTGGGAGAGGGTCTGTTGATGTGGGGGTTGGCACATTCCATGATGTTCCTTGTGTACCCTCATTGTCAACTAATCTCCTATCGGTATACCAGATCACTCACATAGGTTTAGGCAAGTAGGTTGAGTTCATTCCTAATTTAGTGGAGATACATGAGATGCACAATGATTCTACAGTTGCAGTTAGGAGAGAAGATCATCAGTCATGACTCTATATGTTTTCTCACTTTGTTCGTAATCCTCCTTTGACTGTTTCACTCACTCACTCACTCTAATGATGTGAGCAGATTATGGCATGAGCGATTTGGCCATCTTAACATCCACTACTTGCATCAGCTTAACCAGCAGATCATATTCATAGGGTTACCTTCTACTTTGATATTGGAGTCACTTGTAATACATGATAGATCTTCTAATGGGTTAGATTCACTTGAGCAGTCTTCTACCTCCACTTTTGATGCAGAGAGTGATTCAGAGGACTCACGTCCTTCCTCTCCTAGTCATTATTTATAGGTTGATGATTCTCCTCTAGATTCTCCATCTTCTGGTCCACTTTGGGCTAGAAAAACCTTGTAGTTTGCAGGTGATTGGGTTGGGATCCATCAGACACCAACCAGACTTGTTCACAATTCTAGGATGCTCTACATATCTTCATTGCTACTACCTCAAATCCACAGTCCTTTCATGAGGCTTTTGGTATTTCTAAGTGGGATACAGCTATGCAGGCAGAGTATAGTTCCTTGATGAGGAACCATAGTTGGGATCTTATCCCTTTTCCTAATGGAAGAAAACTTGTTCGATGTAAGTGGATCTACCGGACAAAATTTGCAAGCTTTGCTGGAGGTGTAGGATGCTACATCTTTTGGGGGGGCCTCTTCCTCTCACTTGGAGTCCTAATTTTCTTTGGGGAGTCTCTTTTCTCTCTCTTTTGGGGGAATTTTATGTACATGGGTACCTCATCAGGCTTAACTTTCCAGGACCCATTTCTACATCCACCTAAGCTTCGCTTATGGGCGGATGTTAGTGTAGTTTTTTATTTTTTCTATTTTGCTAGGTTTTTCCTACACTTTTAATAATCTCACTTAGGTTAATAAAGCATGTCTTATTAGGTGAATGGTTGTGAGGTGTCACCTTCCTACATGTGAGCATCTATTAGCTATCTTGGGAAGATACTTTGCTATCTTTAGTCCAATAGATGGTTGCTCCACATCGGTTGGTGTTGCCATCTCCTCCCTCTTCCTAGCCTATATAAGCATGCTAGCTAGCTTGTATTTGCATCTCTTATTTTTGCATTCTCTTAATGCTATTTTGCTTCCAGCTTTTGCATTACTCTCTTGGAGACTAACTCTATGATGTTATTTTGATTTTGTATCATTTGCATTCATAGTTTAGATATTTATTCTTTGCACTAGTTTTCTAGGTTATTAATCTTATCAGATTCTAATAATCATAAGGACTGAAAAAAGATATAAACCAACAAAAGTGAGTTGTAATTAAATAGATCAAAACCAACTATTTTCTTTCTTATAATTGTAAATAATTTGTACTAAAATCATTTTAATAGAGGTTGACCTAATAGTTATTGGAAGACTTAACAGTCTGTGTAAATCCTTTAGCTAGGTGACATTCTAAATGGAATGATCAAAGGCATCTCGCAAGGCCACTCCTAATAGGGTGATCAAATCCTCTAACTCGGTCACATTTAACAATGTGTATTGTAAACCTTTTAATAGGGTTGACTCCTAATAGATCTCACTTCAAAAGAGGGAAAAGGAGTGACATGTTGCTGGTGGTTTTTCCCAAATGGGATTTCCATGTAAAATTGTAGTGTCAAACTATGATGAATGTCTTATGAATGTTTTACATATGACGATACTTTTCATTGTGAAATGCAAGTTAAGTTTATGATAGTTTTATAGTACAAACCAATCAATAAGAACTTAAACATGATCAGTTGAACATTTATGTGTTTAATGTTTAATAGTTGAAGTGGCACATATAGACCTTGAGCAACTGATTCACCCACCACCCCCCTCTTAATTATTTTAAAAATTTATAACAATTGGTATCAGAGCTAAGTTCTTACAGAGAAAATTTTGATGGTACTTAAAGCTAAAGATCATGATGAACAAGAGAGATGTTCCAAAGCTTAATAAGGAGAACTTTCCTGCATGGTAGACCTTGATGAAGCTACACATATCTAGTATTAGTGATGTTGTTGTCAATTTTCTGAGCAATGAATATGTAGAGGTAACAATTACACCTTTTAATGTTGAAGAATTGAGACATCAGTTAGATCAAAACTGAGAAGTGTTGGAGATTGCCTCAGCCCTAAGCTATGTCAAGTTTGATTACCTAAAAGACTACAATACTACATATAATATGTGGGACAAATTGGAGATGATATATAGAGGTGATGAAAATGTACTAAGAGCCAAAGAAGAATTTTTGAGAGGAAAGTTTGATGATATGAGAATGATGGAAGGTGAGAATATAGTACAACACTGTACAAGGGTTAAAGAGTGAAACATTGATAAGAAAGGTATTGAGGACTCTACTCCATCTCTATCTCATTTGAGTCTCTACAATTCAATAACTAAGATGCACACTAGGTAAAAATTTGACCTTAGAAAGTGTAGTTGATAGACTTACTGCTACCATTGAATCTACTTTCAAGTCACAACTGATTCTTACTAAGAAGAAAGGAAAATATGTGAATAGTGAAAGTGAGAGTTTTGATGATGAGATTGATTAACTTGAAGCCCTCATTACAAAAAGGTTTGGAAGACGAAGAGGTAAATACAAAGTTAAATTACCTATCATTCATTTTTCATGCAATAAAGTTGGTCATATTGTTGCTAGATATCCTAACACAGAAGATAAGGATGAAAAGAAGGAAAGAAAGTGCAAAGGAAGAAGATATGAAAAATAATAAAGAAGAAGCAAGAATGAAAAAGGAAAGAAATCTTGTTATATTGATGAAGAAAAGATTGATATTGAATGTATGAGTAATGATGATGAAGTTATCTATGTTAAAATGAAAGAAGATTTTGATAAAGATGAAAAAATTGCATTAATTTCTTATGTGAACAAAAGTGATACATGGATAATTGATAGTTGATGTTCCAATCATATGACTATTGATAAAGAAAAAATTGAAGAGATTGGTTCATACAATGGTGGATGTGTTAAATTTGGTAATGATATCCCAATTTTCATAAAAGGTAAAGGCACTATTCAACCAACTGACAAGATAACATGTGAAAATTTTTACTAGGTTGAAGGACTTAACTACAATTTGTTGAGTGTTTCACAATTGAACAAATCAGGTTACAAAGTTGAATTTCATAAGAGGAAGGCCAAGATAGACGATGGTAATGGTAAGCTAATTGGAACTGCTGAGTAGACAATAGGTAACTTATTCTATCTAGACCTATTAGAAGAGACATGTATGTTTGCACAACAAGAAGATGTTTGGTTATGGCACAAAAGATTATGTCATGAGAATTTTGACAATTTGGTGAATATCAATAAGATAAAGAAAGTAAGAGGATTTCCTAAACTAAAGAGGCCTAATAATGCTATGTGTAAACAATGTTAATTAGGAAAGATGACCAAGTCAAGTTTTAAGAGTAAAGCATATAATGCTAGTGATATTTTGGAATTGGTTCATATTAACCTATGTGGACCCATTGGTGTTAAAATTTAGTGTGGAGATCAATATTTCATTCTATTTGCAGATGACACTCTAGAATGGTGACTACAATTTTTTTTAAAGTTAAATCTGATGCCTTTTAGTTATTCAAGTACTATTTATCCAGAGTTGAAAAAGAAAGAGGGAAGAGGCTAAAGTATTTGAGATATGATAGAGGTGGTTAATTCATTTCACATGAGTTCAACACATTCAGCAATCATAGAGGAATCAAAAGATAGATGTCACTAATAAGGACCTCTCCTTAGAATGGGATAGTTGAAAGAAGGAATAGATCAATTATGGACTATGCTAGAGCACTAATGATGGAGAAATGTGTATCACATAAATATTGGAGAGAAGTAGTTAGTAATCCTATCTATACCCTGAATAGAGTTTGAATCAATACAGGTACAAATGCTACACCTTATGAACTATGATATGGTTATGCTCCCAATATTAAATATTTCAAAATATTTGGAAGTAGATGTTATATATTGAATGATAAAAGAGATGGAAAAATTGATGCAAAAAGTGATGAAGGCATATTTCTAGGTTATTCCACAAAAATAAAATCTTATAAGTGTTTTAATTCTATCACTAAAAAAGTTGTGGAAAGTGCAAATGTGAAAATTGACAAGTTTGTAGAAAAAAGGTGATGTTTCATGTAATGAAGAACTTGACGACTATAGTAGATTCATCTATGTGGATGAGGATTCTTTCAACGCTCAAAATGAATAGAAAAATCAAGCTAGAAGTTCCCATTACACATGAAATGGAGTAGAAATGCAAATTGAGCAGAAGAGAGTGGGTGTTGAGCAATAGATTGTAGATGTTGACTCATAGATAGAAAAATTTGGCCATTAGATAGTGAATGTTGAGGATTCAAAACTTAAACTAGGATCAGAACGAAGAAGAGGAAATGAACCTGAGATTATTTTTCTAGATGAACCTTAAGAAGAGCTAAGAAGAAAGCTACTTTTATTAGAAATATATGTGAGAAGACATCATAAACCTGATCAAATAATTGGAGATGCTGAATCAAGTGTTATGGCAAGGAGAAAACTCAAAGCTGATGCATGCTTATTATGTGATTTCAAGCCTAGATCAATAAAATATGTTTTATATAATGAAGATTCGATACATGCTATGAAAAAATAAATTCACCAAGTTAAGAAGAATACTTTTGGACCTTAGTGCCAAGACCTAAAGAAAAACATGTGATTGGGACAAATTGGGTATTGAAGAACAAGCTCAATGAAAATTGTGAAGTAACAAAAAACAAAGAGAGATGGTTTGCTTGGGTTATGCACAAGATGAAAGAGTCAACTATGGAGAAACTTTTTCTCCTATGGCTAGAAATGACAGACTGAAAACTTTATTTGAAAATTGGTAGCATGTTACTGTTGGTTTTCCCCAAATTCGATTTCCACATAAAATCCTTGTTTCAAAATGTGTAAATGATGTTTTGGTATTTCATGTTTAAATTTATACAAAGTTCATTTGACCTGGGATAGTAATATACTATGGTTTGAGATATTGAATGACCAATGCATGCAAAAGTATTTGTTAAGTACTAAAAAAAATTATCTTTATGTTTGGACCTTGGATAACTAATTCACACCCCTCTCAATTGTTATAAAGCATTCCAACAATTGTGAAGGAGAAAGTTTTAATGTACTTGAAGCTAAAGATAAAGGTGTATAGAAAGGAGGTGCCCAAGTTAAACAAGGAAAACTTTCCTGTATAACAAAGTTTGTTGAAGTTGCATCTAGGAGGATTTAAAGATTATGCATGGAAAACTATGATTATTGAACATGTTGAAGTAGTTAGAACCCTAATTGTCAAAAAACTAAAAAAAAAGAAAGAACACGATCTAACAACATTGGAAATTGTGTCTTGCCTAAGCTTATAAGTTTTTGAAGACATCAAAGCATGTACCACTTCTAAAGGAATGTGGGATACCCTACAGAAGATCTATGGAGGAGACAAGAATGTGCTAAGAGCCAAAGAAAAAAGTCTAATGGTCTAATTTTTCACTCAGCAAAAGTTTGATGTCTTATGAAAATCAAGAAAATATTGTGTTTCCACTACTTAGGGTTTATAAAAAAATTATTGTCACTCCTCAAGGAAAAAAATCCCTAGTAAAATAATTATACTTTATGTTTATGAGAATATTCATAATTGATATACGAGTATGAAATAAGGATACTTTTAAACTTTGGTTATATGTTTGATCATTCATATCCTTAGGTTCTTGGCTTTTTTCATATATTATAAGGTTGTGTTCTTAAGTGTTTTAAGTCGTGATGTTGCAAAATAGTTTTAATCACTTCATCTCTCCATCATGTTGTTTAACTATTTTGAAGACCATGAAGTGGAAAATCAATCAAATAAAAGGTCATTGCAACATCATGGGTAGCATCATGGGCAGCAAGGTTGACTTTCAAGTTAAGGCTACAAAGTGGAGATAAACTAGAAATTGTAGGGTAGCAACTTATGTTTCACTTAATGGATTTTAAGTTGAAAAGATGTGAAAGGTGACATAGGTAGTCATGTTTTAAGCCATTTCTACATCTCCTATATTTAACAATAATGTATGGTTAAGGTGGAGAAGAAAAGATAAATTTTCATCATAGCATCACATGGTCAAGAGTTGAGTAAAGATTTATGGTCATGAAGCCACAAAAGAGATGCTAGTTAACTCTAAAGTAGTATCACTATATCACATAGTTTAAAGATGTTGTGTATCTAATAGTTGCAAAGTGGTGAAAGGGTTAAAGTCAAAGTCTTCATAGCATTTTAAGTAATAAAGGTGATAAATTATAAACTGTAGAGCCATCATGATGTGGTCAAATAGTAAGGTTTTTCTACTTTGCAAGGATAAAAGGTTAGTTAAGAAGATAAGAAGTCTCTATTGGAATACTTTAGAATAAGTTATCCAAGGTCTAGATGTATAAATAAAAATTTTCACAACTTAGTAAACCCATAAAAAAATTATTATCATGCATGCATCCATTAGATTATGCAATCACTTAAATCTTGGAGGTTACTATTAAGTCAACTTGCAGAAATGTAAACATGAAACATAACAGTTTCACAAACAAACTTGACACAATGATTTACATGGAAACCCAATTTGGGAACAAACCACCACTAACATGCTACTCTTTTTCACTCTTCTAAATTGATTCTCTGTCAAAGGAAAACCCTATTAAAGGTTACAATAAACATTATTAAATGTGACCCTATTAAAGGATTTCAATCACCCTATTAGGAGTGAGCCTTGTTAGAGGACTTTAGACCATTCACTTGAAATGTCACCCAATTAAAGGGTTTAAAAATGACTATTAGGTCAACCTTAATCCAAAGTATTTACCCTAGACTGATAAAATTATTAGATAGTAGTAGTAAGGCTTGATTTGATAACAACTTAAAACTCCATTTGCAGATTATAGGTCTCTATTCTAGTCCTCCATTCTGCTTGGCCTTCACACATTTTAGCTTTGATAGCTTGTTCACCCTTCAAGCTTTCATACCCTTAAGCCTTCTTGCTTAACATGCCAATGCAGACTCTTCTCTTAGGTCACTTGATGAAGCAAAACCCCTAACTTGTTATCTTTCTTAGGTTCTCATAGATGACAACCCTTGCTTCTGACTAGCCATTCCTATAAATAGGAAATTAATATCTTTTATCATTCATTCTCCATTGTCTAATTTAGGGTTAGGATGGATTAGGAGAATACGATGAATCTACCACATATTTTATCTCTTAAAGAATCTTCTCCTTCAATTCTCTTTGAATTCACCTAAAAATGGTTTACCTTGAGTTTTGTGCTACCAGCTTATCAATCTTATCTTCAACTTGATTCACACAATCTAAGAAAACAAACTTGTCAACTCAAATCCATCAAATTCATGATCTTCCAAATAATTCGTCCACACGACATTAACTTGCTTCTGATGCTTGACACATATGGTGAACAAATCATCATCCTTTGTAAAATCACTCAGCATGAAAAAGAGTTTATTGGTGCTCAGTATAAACTAGACTTTACTTAGCATCCATTTTTTTCTTAGCATACACTAGAATAGACTTTTACTCAGCTCCAACTAATTTTCAACTTGGCTTGCACTAACATTGCTCAGCACCTACTATCCACTTTGTTTAGCTTGGCATACAAACTTTTTTTAGCTTGTTCTTCTATACTTTCTTAGTGTAACTAGCCTTTGTAACCTTAAGTAGATTATCAATACATCATGTTGTCACTATCTTAATTGATTCTTCTACTCCTTTATATAATCATAACTCAACCTTTCCTCTAGGTGTTATTGTTACATCTTTTCATCAAATCCTCTTTATCAATCAAATAAGTGATAGTACTTAAATCATATAAGAAGTTATGTTACTAGAAAATAGTAGGTTTGAAATCAGTGACAAAAAAATGATTGAAACATATTGATCATACTTGTATCAATATGTTCTCCATAGTCTCCTTCTTCAACATTCTTTCTCAATCTATTCTCAACAATTTCCTTCTTTGGCATTGATGGCAAACCAAATTGATCAACCATATTGACTAGGTTAAAATAGTAAGACCAACAAAATACCGAAAAGAAAATAATTCCTTGTATTGAAATCTCTCCCGAGCTATCAACAACTTTCATCTTCTGAATAGGTTACAAAACTCTTCCTTATAACTCCCTTTGAATTTCTTCTTATATCTCCCTCTTACTAGGTAGATGTTAGGATTTCTATTTCTTATTCTCTTAATTCTCTTGATCAGTAACTATCCCCCTCTTTATTGTATTTCCCTTGATTATTAGTTATCTACTTCTTTAACAATGATGAAAAAGACTGGTCATCTTAATATGCAGATATGACCTTCTCCAGTTTCCCCCTCTATCATCTTGATTGTGAATGATTTGTAGTTTTAGCTCTTTGATTAATTTAGGTAACTCCTAAAGTAAGATCCTCTACATCAATGTGTAACATATGAAAATTAGCTTGTTTGATGGAGGGTAATCCTTTTGTTACTTACATAGCCTTTGATAGGGGTATCACCCCTAGTTTACCTCTTCAATACTCGTGAGCATCTTTAGGTACTACTTTTTTGAAGATATCAAAAAAAATTTCTTTTGTGTTAACATATTCCATCCTCACCTCTTTATCTTGAACTAATTCTCTCAGGTAATGATACTTGATTTCAATGTGCTTAGTCTTTGTGTGCATCATAGGATTCTTTGATATATTGATAGCACTTGTATTATCACAATAAAGTATCACTAGTTCTGTGATCTCTTCCTTCATACCTTTGAGTAATGGTTTGATACATACAATGTTTGTACAACTTATATCAGCAACAACATATTTAGCTTTAGCAATAGATTGTTAGGTGCAATTTTCTTTGTTTCTAGTCCATGTGACTATTCTTTTACCTAAAAAAAATGCTCCTCCACTAGTGATTTTTCTATCATCAATTTTTCAAACCCAATTAGCATTAGTATGGGCTCTCAATTAAAATTTATCATTTTTCTTATAGTATAGACCATACTCCTCTATTCCTTTTAGATATCTCATTATTCTCTTTACAGCCATCAAATGATTCTCCCTTGGATTAGAAGAAAATCTTGCAACTATACCTATAGATAATGCAATGTTAGGTTTGTTATATATTACATATTGTAATTTTCTAATCATAGACCTGTATAATATTTGATCATTCACCTCAACTGAATCATCATTCTTTGACATAGGTGTACTTATTGGTTTGGAATCCTCTAGTCCAAAAGTTTTCAATATTTCTTTGACATATTTTGACTAAGTAATGTATATATGCACTCGGTGCCAATCACATTTTTATCTTCTAGTCTAGGAACTAGAGTTCATGTTTTATTTTTCTCAATTTGTTCAATCTCTTCTTCCTTGGCTTTAATCCAGTCCACATCTTCCAATGCATCTCTCACTAATTTAGATTTTTTCATTCTTAGTAAACATATATCATTTCTCAATCTATTTCTTTTCATTGCTCTAGCATCTTTATCTCCAATAATTTGTGTAGCAAGATGATGTCTCTTGACATATTTGGACAATCTTGGTTTAGCTCTAGTTTCTTCATTTTGTCTTTCAACTTCAAAGTCACTATGTGCATCTCTCTCAAGTAGCTCAACATCTCTTTCATGTACACTATTCTCAAAATCAGAATGTGCTTCGACTTCATTCTGTAACTTGACATCTGAATGTAGCTTAGTTCTTGAATGGAACTTGACATTCATAGTATGTGACTTGGCTATCACTGAAACTTGTTTTTTGTTTGTAGCTTGATTTGTAGCATCTTCTTCAGTAGAAATACCTTTATAAAAGTATACAAATGATTTTTATTCTTCTAGTTATTTCATGCATTCAACCTCATATACTTATACATATTTATCAAAATTTACATTTACACTTTCCACAACTTTGTTAGTGTTAGTATTTAAACACTTATAAGCTTTAATTCTTGTGATATATCCTAGGAATATACCTTCTTCACTTTTTGCATCTAGTTTACCATTACTAAATTCTTAAATAATTTAACATTTTCTTATAAATACTTTAAAATATTTTACATTGGGTGAGTATCCATACCATAATTCAAAAGGTGTTGTATGAGTACCTTTCTTGACTTGTACACAATTCAAAGTATAGATAGTTGTACTTAAAACTTCTCTCTAGTATTTCAAAGCAACATTTTTCTCAATCATGAGTTTTCTAGCATAGTCCATTATAGATTTGTTCCTTCTTTTAGCTATTCCATTTTGTGGAGGGGTTCTAGGGACATATGTCTATCTTTTGATTCCTCTATCATTACAGAACATCTCAAACTTATGTGATGTAAATTATGCTCCTCTATCAAATCTCAAACACTTCAAATTTTTACCTATTTCGTTCTCAACTCTTGCTAAGTACCACTTAGACAATTGAAAAGCATCAAATTTTTATTTTAGAAACATAACTATCATCATTCTAGAGTAATCATCAACAAAAAACATAATGTACTTATCTCCTTTGTAGCTTTGCACTTCAATTTGTCCATACAAGTTAGCATGAAAAATCTCTAGTATACCTTTAGAGGTATGAGTTCACTCTTAAAACTTGAATTTTTCATTTTGCCTAGCTGACATTGTTTGAACAATATATTATTAGGCTTATTCAACTTAGGCAAACCTATAATTTTTCTCATGTTATTGATACTAACCAAGTTATCAAGATTGACATGACATAACCTTTTGTGCCATAGCCACACATCATCTAATTTTACAATTAGACAAGTAGTATCCCCTATATTAAGATATAATAGATTACTCCTAGTTTGATCACCCTTTCCAATTAGTTTCCCATTTGTGTCATGTATCATAGTGATCTTGTTTTGAAACTCAACCTTACATCTTGAATTATTTAGTTGTGACACACTTAAGAGATTATAGTTAAGTCCTTCAACATAGTAAGCATTGTTACATAAAATCTTATTTGTGAGTTTGATAGAACCTTTTCCTTTTATCAAACATGGTGTATCATTACCAAATCTTACACTATTTCCATCATAACAATTCAATGTAATGAATTTACTTTTGTCTCCAGTCATGTAATGTGGACACCCACTATCAATGATCCATTTGTCATTCTTATTCACACGAGTCATGAGTGTAGTTGCCTCATCTTCATTAGATTTATCCTTTATTGCAACATACACCACTTCATCATCATGTTCATCAGATTCATCTTTTATTTCATCTTCAACAATGTAGCATGACTTTGTGCCTTTGTTTTTGTAGTCTTTACTATCTTCATCTCTCCTACTTTTATACTTGTCACCACCTCTTTAGTTCTTCTTTTCTGGACATCTAGCAGCAATTTACCTTTGAAATTACCTTTACCTTTGTGAAATCTTCTTGCTAGTAGTGCTTCAAGTTGTTCTACATCCTCCTCATCTGTAT
Organism: Cupressus sempervirens; assembly: GCA_028749045.1. Taxonomy (NCBI): domain Eukaryota; kingdom Viridiplantae; phylum Streptophyta; class Pinopsida; order Cupressales; family Cupressaceae; genus Cupressus; species Cupressus sempervirens. Next base: position 298,576,800 of record CM053783.1, read on the forward strand.
CACTGTCACTAGACACATACTTTATCTTTCTCTTCTTTTTTGTCTCATTAGTTTCCTTCAATGACACCTTAGCTTTGAAATAAGATTTTCTATTTTTAGGTTTGTAATTATCAAAGTTATATAGCTCAAAAGTAGTGAGTCTACCTACCAAACCTTCAAGTGATAGATTATTCCCTATTATACATCTTAGTTCTTGAATTGCAAAAAATCTAATAGCATATATAGGAAACAATGTCCTTAGAACTTTGCTTAGTATAGTATCATCATCCATTTTACCAATAGCTCTTCTTATTGCATTAACAACTTATTTTATCCTTTCAACATATTGAGCAATATTTTCACCTTCTTCCATTCTCATATTGTCAAACTTACCTCTAAGAATTTTAGCTTTAGCTCTTAGAACATTAGTGTCTCCTCCATAGATGGTGTTTAAGGCATCCCACATTTTCTTTGCACTATCAAGACCTTTGATATCATCACATTTGGCATAGTTTAGGGCAGAAGCAATCTCAAGCATTGTGTGGTTATGTTCCTTCTTCTTTTACATATCCCCGATAGTTTGGGCTCCAGTAGGATCAACATGCCTAGTAGTAATGGTAGATTGTAAATGATCTCCAAGTCCTCCAAGGTATAGCTTCATCAAACTTTTTCATCCAGGAAAGTTATCTCTATTAAGCTTGGGTACATCTCTTTTTTACATTTTGATCTTTGTGCTTCTAAAACCTTCAAACTAGTCCTCTTAAGCAGATGCCTCTGATACCAATTGTTGGAATACTTTAGAATGATTGGGAGGGGTGGGGGGGTGAATCAATTATCAAAGGTCAAGATGTATAAATAATTTTTTTCATAGCTTAGTGAACCCATAAAAAATTTATCATCATGCATGCATCCATTAGATTATGCAATCACTTAAATCTTGTAGGTTATTATTAAATCAATTTGTAGAAATGTAAACATGAAACATAACAGTGTCAACAACACACTAGACACGATGATTTACATAGAAACCCAATTTGCGAAAAACCCACCAGTAATATGCTACTCTTTTTCACTCTTCTAAAGTGATGCCCTATGAAAGGAAAACCCTATTAAATGTTACAATACAGACTATTAAATGTGATCCTGTTAAAGAATTTCAATCACCCTATTAGGAGTGAGCCTTGTTAGAGGACTTTAGATGATTCACTTGGAATGTCACCCGATTAAAGGATTTATAAATGAATGTTAGGTCAACCTTAATCCAAAGGATTTACCCTAGACCAATACAATTATTAAAGAGTAACTGCAAGGGTTGATTTGATAACAACTTATAACTCATTTGCAAATTAAAAATCTCTATTCTAGTCCTCCATTCTAGTTGGTCTTCACACACTTTAGCTCCAATAGCTTGTTCACCCTTCAAGCATTCATACCCCTAAGCCTTCTTGCTTAACATGCCAATGCAGACTCTTCTCTTAGGTCACTCGATGAAGAAAAACCCCTAACTCCTTGTCTTCCTTATGTTCTTGCACATGATGACCCTTGCTTCTAACCAACCATTCCTATAAATATGAAATTAAGATCTTTTGCCCCTTATTCTCCATCATCTAATTTAGGGTTAGGATAGATTAGGTAGAATACAATGAATCTACCTAATATTTCTTATCTCTTCTAGGAACTTCTCCTTCAATCTTCTTTGAATTCACCTCAAAATGGTTTAACTTGAGTTCTGTGCTACCAGCCCATCAATCTTATCTTCCACCTACTTCACACAATCCAAGAAACCAAACTTGTTGGCTTAGATCCATTGAATTCATGATCTTTCAAATAATGTAGCCACTCAACATTAACTTGCTTATGATGCTCGACACATACCATGTTGCTCAATATCCTCTGTAAAATCACTTGGTATGAACTAAATTTTACTTGTGCTCGGCATCCACTATTTTTCTTGGCATACACTAGAATAGACTTTTACTCAGCTCCAATTGATTTTCTACTCAGCTTTCACTAACTTTTCTTGGCACCTACTATCCACTTTGTTTAGCTTGGTAGACAAACTTTGTTTAACTTGTTCTTCTATACTTTCTTAGTGTACCCAACCTTTGTAACCTTAAGTAGATTATCAATACATTATGTTGTCACTATCTTAATTGATTCTTGTACTCCTTTACATAATCATAACTCAACCTTTCCTCTAGGTGTTATTGTTACATCTTTTGATCAAATCCTCTTCATCAATCAAATAAGTGATAGTACTTAAATCATATAAGTAGTTGTCCTACCAGCAAATAGAAAGTTTGACATCAATGACAAAACAATGATTAAAATATATTGATCATACTTGTATCAATCTATTCTCCACATTCTCCATCTTCAACAATCTTTCTAAATCTATTCTTCACAGGCTCATGTCATTGTAGGTGTTAAGCCACAGTTACAATTCAAGGATGTGATGTTGCAAAAAAAGGCTATATAACCATTATGTTGGATCGTTGTCATTAGTTAAGTTGAATGATGAATGGTTGTGAAGTTGTGGGATGGTCAAACCAATGTAGTTTACCACTTTGCAAGGTGTTTACAAACAGTTCAATTTCATATTGCGATGGACCAATGGCATTTGATTAAGTAGCTAGTGCTTCATCTATAGAGTCTTGAATGATAAACACTTAACCATTACAAAGTTGCAATAAAGGGTTAGATGAAGATTTTTCTACTTCATAGGTGCACATGATAAACAAAAATATATGGTTGTGAAGCATAGATTAATGTGAAGTGTGATGTCACAAGGTTAACTTGGTAGTTAGGAAATTAAGTGGTGAGGTTGCAAAGTGTAGGGTAATCATTTTCACATGGTTGCAGCCAAAAATAAATAAATATAGGAAGCCACTGAGAAGAAGAGAAAATAAATTGATCAACACTTCACAACTCTTAGTTTGAAAGGGAAAAAAGAAGAAGTCAAAAGTGCATGTCCAAGCTGGAAAAAGATGATGAGCTAGAAGTATGAATAATGTTGAATTTGAATGCTAGGAAGCTTTTAAATTACTAAGGAGATTTTAAGGATGCTATTTTAATATCATTAATGTGACACTCCAAGTTGTAGAAAATGGATAAAAGATAGAAACAATTAGGATTTTATTACTAGTTGTAGAGAGTTTGAAGTTTCATAATAAATTGAAGTTGTAGAGTGAATTTTAGCATATAGAGTTCAAAATTGCCTTGATAATTTCAAGCCATGGCACAAAAAGAAGGATAATGAATTTCCTAATCTCAAGTTAAATAACCTACATCAAAAGGAAAGAGCCCTTTCCCATTCATTGATGAATGGCTAAAATTTCTACCAAGTTCATTGAACCTTCAGTTTGCAAGCAACCATGCATTTAGAGACCCATACAATTTTTGTAAAGATGCAGAGATGCTGGATAGAAATGGGAGTGATTTATTCAAGTACTTCTACAATATCAAGATAGAGAAGGTTCCCATATCTAACCCTTAGAATAGGAATTTGGATAAATTGATCATGATAGAGGTTTTTGTTGATGTTGATTTGATGAAGGTATTGATTAATGATTATAACCCTCCTAGTAAATCATTTCAAAGGAGGGACAAAAGAATTCTTTACTCATTGGAAAAAGAAGCTTTTATTGAATCTTTTGACCTAGGAGGACCTATGTCATTGCCAATTGACTTTGATAAATTAAATGATAATTTCAATAACCATAAGAGTTTCTACACTAGAAGAACCATGACAAGACATATCTTCATACAAAAAAAGATGGGATACTTTATGCCTCTAGGGTTTTTCTAGAAATATATTCATAACATAATTTTTGGTTAGAACAAAGTCCTAAGATTAGATGGAACTATGCATGATACTGGTGCACATTATATCATGACACTAAATACTCAAGACCCTTATACCAATTTTGGATATGAATATATTACCTATATAACTACTCCAATCCATGATGAAATTATTGTAGCCTAGGAGGGGAGACTAGATAATTTCAGATTTTATCATTACTTGCTACTCATGCATCTAATTATGTACAAGAATATTCAATTCATTGATCAAAGCTTCATTGAAAGCACATAAGAATGGGAAGAGAAACTTCTTGTGTGACAATGGACAAGGATATGGAAAAGGTTCTACCCTTACTCAAATACTATTTTATTTTATAATTATTTTGTGTACCCTATTTTGAATCTGGTGGGAGCTATAGTAGAAAGGGTGGCTAGGAATGTCAAACAACTAGTTAAGCCAAAAAAATGTTATGATGAAGGAAAAAAATTAGGGCATGATTGGAGAAGTGTATTTTCTTTTTGAATGTTATATAGTCATTATGGTTTTTGGATGCCCTTAGCCACTCCATATTCTCCCAAAAAATTTCCTAGAAAAATTAGGAATTGTGGAGTTCTTATGGAAATTAATTTCATTAAATATGGCATACTAAGGTTGAAATGTCAAGACAGGCACATTTTTGTGTAGATGCTCCAAAATTGGAGACTTTGAAATTGAAAAAAAATCAATTGAAGAAATAGATGCATTCCCAAGAATTTATAAATTGCCAACTATTCCTACATGAACATATGACCCTTTTAGTGTAGTTAGGACTACCTTAAAATAGATGAGGGGATACAACCTACCACCAACCAAGGGTTTATGGGAGGAAGATGTAATGATAGATTACCTGGATGAAAATGACTGTAGAGAAAGAATGATAAAATGGAGAGATGTGATGAGGTTTGAAGAAGAAATGAAGAAGGTTGATACATCCTTCAAAAATTTTTATAATGAAGAGAGCTACTGGCCAAGGTTTGATAAATGCATTGAAAATTTTGATAAGATTGTAGGCTAGGTTTATGAAGAGATCAATAATAGAATAGATTCTAGATCACCTAAACATGACATTATTGTGTAAATAAGTGAAGATTAAGATCAACCAAAAATCTTAGCATGGGCTCATGAAAAAAGAAAAAAGAAAAAGTTGGTAGAAATTCCTAAAAAGTAAAGAGAAAAAGATTTGTAAATCATGCCAAGGAATAGCCATTATTTTTAGAATGCAAGGATAAGCTTCTAGATGGCTCAAACTACTAAGGATGAGAGAAGGGAAAAGAAGTTATAACTCGAAGAAAAAATGGTGGATAATAGGATTATAGCTAGGGAATTCATGAATGATGAGAACTTTATAAATAAATAAAAATTCAAAAGCTTCTTATTTAAATTATAACAAAATGAATTGTGCTTACAAATGAAAGTAGGTGACTCTAATGAAAGGGTAATAGGGATGGTAAAAAAAATACAAAAGTACAATCCTACAAGTGAAATTTTGATTATAGAAGAGGCTAAAGAGTTGATGCAAAGAAGTGGTATGATTGTTTTCCCAAAAGGGGATATCAATTCCTCTTTCTTGTTTGATCAAATGAGGAGACAAGAGAAAACTATCTCTTTTGAAGATGTGAACCAACAAGGAGAGCTAAGAGGACCTGGATATAGAATTGATGTGCAAACCATAGACATATGGAGCTTGGCTCTAGAAAATGAAAACCCTACTCTCATGGAAATCAAAGAGTCCCCTAGAGGGAATTGGATCCTTTGGAATGCCCACTCTACATTTAGCAACCAAATTTATGGATTGATGTCATCAACATTTCTAATAGGAAAAAAAGAATTGATATGCTGGAAGAAAAAATAGATAAAGCCTATGAGAGGTATATTAATACAAGGAGGAATTATGAAGAGGAGATGGAGAAAAAACATGTCCTAGAATAGAGGATCCTCTAGTTAGAAAATGAGATAGTCACATTGAAGAACACTACTAGACCTAGTATTGAGATTAAAGATAAAGGTGTGCAAATAAAGGGCTATGTAGTTGACACAAAGGATATAATGGGTCAGGCCATGGTTATTGATAAAGAGGAATTGGAATCAAGCAAAGAGATAGAGATGATAACTATAAAGAATTTGTTTATTCATAAAATAAATTCTTTGAAGTATGCATCACAAAATGTACATAGGAATTACATTATTTTGCAAGGGGCTAAATTCTAATTTTGTGAGGCAATATCCTTATTGTCTCCCTTATTCAACATATGGGTCCCATACACTAGATTTTTAAAAATAATTGTACCCATGCTAACATAGAAGAAAGTTTACCAAAAGGGATGATTATTTCTGTCAGAAAATTAATTCATAGGGTAAAGAAATTGAATGGTTTCTTTGTAGGGAAATTACAATTAATTCAAAATAAGATGAAAGTAATTACTACAAGAACTCTAAATTTGTTCCTAGTATTTTAGATGAAAATGGAGGAGTAGAGGAGTGGCAAGAATGGTCATCTTCTTTTGATGGAATTCTTGATCATGTTAGGTTTTTGTCTTATTGCAACGGTGAGGTAGATATTATGGTGGTGTATGATTTAATTGATGTGTTCTATAAACTAGAATTAGAGATGCACAAAGTAACTCTAGAGGTTAAAGCCATCACAAGTGCTATGTGGAATAAGTGCCTTGAGGAGCTAAATGGAATTAGAGATACTAGATGGCTAGATGTAGAAATTGGCATACCTATCTTGGAAGTCATAGCTAGCATTAAGGCCTTGTCATCTAGGGACAATGATTAAATAGTTAAAGTCACAACTGGAAGGTAGATCAAAAAAAAAAAATACAAGACAATGAAAATGACAACTTGTTAAGATGTTGACATGCTTAAATTGAAGACACCTAAAGAAAGTCACTACTTGCTAGTTTGAGAACTGTTTCCCCAATTTTTTCCAAGTACAAAGAATGTTTGTAAAGAGAAAAGTATCTGAAATATCTTAGTGTTTCTTTTTTAATCAATTTTTGGCAAGTGTCCTCCCAACTAAAGCTTGTTGCAATATTTGTCTATACAAGGATTTCCAAGATGTGGAGTGAGGGTCTAAGTTTTGTTTCTTTTTAGTGCTTATGCTATTTACAGTTGATCTAGTCTTTATGTCAATGATATGTTGTCTCAAATTTTTTATTCTGAGAACATAATGACTATTGAATGACAAATTTTTCAAATTCTAAGTTACTCTATGCTTTATATCAGATATGTATTGTTTCAAGGAAATTAATACAAGAATTTATGAATATCAGTGTCTCTGATTTCTATCTCCTTTTCAATATTTTTGTAACTTTGAGACTAAATGAGAATAGTTCTTTCAATTTAATGAAGTTTGGATAGGTTGTATGTCAATTCATTATTGATTTTAATTCAAGAAATTAAATAAATTCTTCTATGAACTAATAGGGTTTCTAAGTGTATGGGAGGGATATCATAAGAATGGGATTTAGGGCTAGCAGTCGATAAATTTAATTGCAAGTTAATTAAATAGGTCAAGATTTATTGGTATGACTCTATGTAGAAATGTATAAGGCACTGGTCAATTAATTGAGATGCAAATTAGGGCATTCATTTGGTTGTGTAATACATGATTAAATCAAAATTAATTGTCAAATTTTTGTAGCAAAGAATTTCATGTTAGTCATTCCCTTACTATAATAGCTTTCTTTGATTTTATAGTTGGTTGATGTAAATCAATAAGTTGATTACAATTTCAAGAATATTTCTAACAATTTCTCTACTATAAGGGATGAATACTATGTAAGAAAATCCAATAAATGAGTGATGAAATCCGTAGGTGCACACATCTTGACCATGTCAAGCCTAAAATGTAGAAATACCTTGTGCTTTGTTATGTTGGTCTAGATTAAAATAAGTTTTTTCTAAATGTGGGAAGTAGCCAATCCTTGGGCATTCACCAATATTCTGGATTGTGGTATTTTTTTAGATTCATGGCTTTAAAACACCAAAAATGTCTAAGAGGAAAACTTGATGAAATGATAATGCAAGAATCAAAGATATTGTAGATGTAATCAGAGGAGAAAATGGAGTTATTTAAGATGAGACTGTAATCAACAAAGTGGTTAGAACCATGTTTCCTATCTATCCTATTATAGTATATTTTTATACAAGAACTGAGGTGTGTTGTTAGTAGTGATATAACCCTTGAAGGACTAGTTGGTAAGCCCACTACTTTTGAAATTTCCAATTTTGATAATTTTAAATATAAGAATATTGATTATGGTTTCAAATCTAAGATGACAATCAAAGAACCTAAAGGAAAGAAAAAGGTCAAGCATGTTGCTAGTGAAACTAACATAGATGAAGAAGATCTAGAAGAATTGGAAGCACTATTGGGTAGGATATTTCATAGAGGAAAAGGAAAATAAAAACGTAAATTACCCATCATATGTTTTAATTGCAATGAAGTTGGTCCTATTGCAAAAAGGTGTACTAAGAAGAAGAATAACATAAATGAAGATGAATTCAGAGTTAGAAAAGATGAGAGTAACAAAGGCTATAAAGACAAGGGAAATAAATCTTGTTACATTGCTAAAGAAGAATCTAATTAAGAATTAGATGGTCATGATGATGAAGTTGTGTATGTTGCTATGAAAGATGATTCAGATGAAGATGAGGCAACTGCATTAGTATCCTATGTAACCAAACATGAAAGGTGGACCATTGACAATGTATGTTCTCATCACATGATTTGTGAAAAAAGTAAATCCATTACCCTTGAGCATTACAATGGAAATAGTGTTAGATTTGTTAATGATGCACTCTATCTAGTGAAAGGTAAAGGATCAATAAAATTTACAAACAATATCATGTATGATAATGCTTACTATGTAGGAGGAATTAACTATAATCTATTGAGTGTGTCACAATTGGATAGTTCAAGATACAAGGTTGAATTTGAACACAAGAAATATAAGATCTATGATGTTGACAGAGAAATCATTTGGAATGGAGATCATCCAAGAGGTAATCTATTTTTTCCTTGACATGAATGAAGCTATTTGTCTTGTTATATAGTTTGATAATGTGTGGCTAATGCACAAAAGATTATGTCATGTAAATTTTGACAACTTGGTTAGTATCAATAAGATGAAGAGAGTCAAAGGTTTGTAAATAGTATAACTTAGGAAAGATAACAAAGTCTACTTTTAAGAGTAAGACTTGTAATTCAAAAGAAATTTTGAAATTTGTTCATACTGATCTATATGGACCAATTGATGTGCAAATCTACAAAGGTGACAAGTATTTTATTCTATTTGTTGATGATTACTCAAGAATGATGACAATTATGTTTTTAAGAGAAAAATCCAATGCTTTTCAAATGTTTAAGTGGTATCTAGCTAAAGTTGAAAAAAAAACTAGTAAAAGCTTGAAATGTCTAAAATCTGATAGATGTGGAGAGTTTACATCAAATAAATTCAATAAATTTGACAATGATAAAGGAATCAAGAGATAAAATTCTGCAGTTAGGACCTCTCCACAAAATGGGATAGCTAAAAGGAGGAACAAATCTGCTATGGATTGTGTGAGAAAACTGATGATGGAGAAGAATGTTGATTTAAGGTACTAGAGAGAATTTGTCAATAAAATTTTCTATATATTGAACCGAGTACAAGTCAAGAAAGGTACAAATTTCACACCTTATGAAATATGGTATGGATACTCACCCAATGTGAAATATTTTAAGGCATTTTGAAGAAAGTGTTATAGTCTTAAGGACAATAGAAATGGTAAACTTGATGCTAAATGTGAAGAAGGTATACTCCTAGTTTATTCCACAAGAATCAAAGATTATAAGTTTTTGAATACTAACACTAACAAAGTTGTGGAAAGTTCAAATGTAAAATTTGATGAATATACAAAAATACATGAAGATGAACAAAAGAAGGAACCTAAGATTTAAAAAATATTTGTATACTACTATTAAGGCATGTATCTTGAAGCTAATGATACTATAGCTACTAATCAACAAGAATTGGTGATTGTTGAGTCACATATAGTGGATTTCAAATTGCATTGAGGAGCTAAGTTACAATCAGAAGCCAAGGTACATTCTGATGCTGAGATTAGTTTAGGATAGAGGATTGCCTAGTTACCTAATAGAGAAGTACATAGTGGACCTAAGATTGAACTTCATGAATGACCTATTATTTAAACAAGAATAGAGCTAAGACTATCAAAATATGTTAAGAGACACCATCCTACTAAACAAATCATTGGAAAAGAAGAGGTTGGACCAATGGAAAAGAATAGATTAAGGAATGATACATTTTTTTTAAGCATGCATGAACCTAAATTAGTGAAGGATGCATTAGAGAATGAATGCTAAATTAAATCCATGAAAGAAGAAATTGATCAGATTGAGAAGAATAAAACATGGAAACTAGTACCTAGACTAAAGAACAAGAATGTCACTAGAACCAAGTGGGTGTACAAAAATAAATTGTATGAGAATCTAATGAAGTAACAAGAAATAAAGAAATTTTATTTTGTAAAGGTTATGCACATGAAGAGGGAACTGACTATGGAGAGATGTTTTCCCTAGTTGCATGATTGGAATGTGTACAAACTTTTCTTGCTTATTCTAACTATAAAGGATTCAAAGTTTATCAAATGGATGTTAAGTCAACATTTCTAAATGGTATACTAGAAGAGGATTTTTAGATTGAAAAATCCAAAGCATTTGCAAAACCTAACAATAAGAACATAATCTATAGATTACAAAAAGCTTTATATGGTTGAAGCAAGCTCCTAGAGCATGGTATGAAAGAATACATAACTATCTTGTGAAGATTGGTTTTGAGAAGATTGATGACAACAACAATATGTACTTGAAGATAGGAGGTAAAGGAATTTTACTAGCTGAAATATTTGTTGATGATATCATATTTGGAGGATAAAATGCATTGTGTAAGATATTTGCAAATGAAATGATCAAAGAATTTGAGATGTCAATGTTTGAAGAAATACAACCTTCTTGTTAGATTACAATTTTATTAGATGAAATATGGTATTAACATCACCCAATCCAAGTTTGTAAAGGAAATCTTGAAAATTTTTGGTACATAAGACTATGGTCTATACTACAAAAAAAATAACAAGTTTGAATTGAGAACCTATACAGATGCTGACTGGGCTAGAAATATTGATGATAGAAAAAGTACAAGTGGAGGAGTCTTTTTCTTAGAAAAAATATTGGTTACTTGGACTAGTAAGAAATAAAATTGTATTTCACAATTTACTACTAAAGTTGAAAGTGTGGCTATTATTGTGAATTGCAAAAATGTAGTATAGATCAAACAATTACTCAAAAGAATGAAGGAAGAAATCATTGAACCTGTGGTCATTTACTGTGATAATACAAGTCCTATAAACATATCTAAGAACCATGTGATGCATACAAAGACAAAACACATTGCAATCAAGTATTATTACTTGAGAGAGTTAGTTCAAGAGAAAGAAGTGAGATTGGAATATGTGAATACAAAGGAATAGATAGTTGATATATTCACAAAGGATTTACCTAAGGATGTACACAAATATCTTAGAGGTAAACTAGGGGTGATACTTCTATCCAAATAAACTTAAGAAGAAAGAGTAGTACTTTGCATCAATTGAGTTGAATTACATATTTTATAAATTGATGCAATAGATCCTACTTTAAGACCTACCTAAAGTAAAGAAGGAGCTAAAACTGAAGATTTACAACCACATGCAAGGTGACAAAGGGAGAATCTGAATTGTTGATATCTACATGAGAAGATGTATAGTCTTTGGAATTGTTGTCAAAGATGAAGAATATATTGTTGGAGAGTTTACTACAAGTATGAGGGATTTAGTACAAGAAAAATGAGAAATTAGAAAGAGGGAGAATGTGAAAGAGAAAGGGGAAGAGTTATATTGAATATCTAAAGAAGAGAGAGATTATAGCCTATACAAAACAGGGACATATATTGATAGAGAGAGCGATTTAAATATAAGGTATTAAGTTTCTTTTTGGTGTTTATTTTCCATCAATGTCAAAGAGGGAGATTGTTGATGAAGATTGTTGAAGTATAGAAATAAGGAAGATTGATGAAACCTATCATGGAACAATCATTTTTTTATCATTGATGTCAAACCTACTACTTTTTGGTGAGACAATTGCTAATTTGGTCTAAATACTATCATTTGATTAATTGATAAAGAGGATTTGAAAACAAAGTATAAGAAGAGTACCTAGAGAAAGGTTGAGTTATATTGTGTATAAAAGAAGCACTAAGACCAAGTATAACTTTGATGATATAGTGTATTGTTTATCTACTTAAGGTTATAATGAAAGGATACTTGAGAAAAGACTAGAATAAGGCTAAATAAAGAAATGTGTCTACCAAGCTTGATTGAGAAAATAGTGGAAGCTAAGAAAGTCAATGCAAGCCAAGAAAAAAGTTGGTGTTGAGAAAAGTAAGTTTAATATGTGTTAAGCAAAAAGAAATCTAGTAGGTGCAGAGCGAAGAAAGTTTAATGTGTGTTTAGTATAAGTAAAGAATTAGTGTATGATGAGAAACCTATTGTTTACTATGCATCAAAAAATAGTGATTGCTAAGAAAATAATGAGTTATTGCCAAGTTCTGGTGAAATGAGTTTGGTTGAAGATTTGAAAAATCTGAGCCAAAAAAGGTGTTTTCTTGAATTGTGTGAAGTGTGTGGAAGATAAGTATGATGAGTTGATGACACAAAATTCAAGATAAAATGTTTGAACAAGAATTTGAAGAGAATTGAAAAGGAAGTTTCTTGAAGGGAATAAAATGGAAAAGAGGATTAGATTCAATGAATCTGACCTAACCCTAAGATGGATGACTATAGTTAAGTGACAAAAGATCTAAATTCTCTATTGAAGGAGATAATAGGTGAGAAGAAAAGTGTCATATTATGAACTAGAGATAGACAAGGTGTCTTGTGGTGTTTCTTCATTTGGTGGCTGAAGGGATGAATTTGCATATGACATACTAAGAAAAAAGGCTTAATGAGGTGAAGGATTGAAGGGTGAACAAGGTTTCAGACACAAAGGAGATTGAATGCTAAGCATAATGGAGGAATTAATAACTGATTTGTAATCTACAAGTGAGTTTTTTTGTTATCAGATCAATTCCTACTATTACTTTCTAACAATTGCATAATTTTGGATAAATCCTTTGGATTAAAGTTGACCTAACAGTCATGAGTAAATTCTTTACTAGGGTGAAATTATAATGGAATTTTCTAAAGTTCTCTAAAAAGGCTCACTCCTAAAAAGGTGATTAAAATCCTTTAATTAAGGTCACATTTAATATTGTGCAGTGTAACCTTTAATAGGGTTGGCCTTTCGTAGGGCATCACTTTAGAAGAGTGAGAATGAGTAGCATGTTACTTGTGGTTTTTCCCAAATTGGATTTCCATGTAAAATCCTTGTGTCAAAATGTGTGACTAATTTGGTGGTATTTTTTGTTTATATTTGTACAAATTTCATTTGACCTAGGATAGTAATTTACTATGGTTTGAGATATTGAATGATCATGCATGCACAAGTATTTGTTAAATAGTAAAAAGTTTTATCTGTACATTTGGACTTTGGATAACTGATTCACCCCACTCTTAGTTATTCTAAAGTACTCCAATATTCTATGTTTAGTGAGATCAAATTGTTTGTTGGTTAACAAGTGTGCCAAATGAAGTTTTTTTATTTCTATTTCCCTAATTAAATACATCAAGGAAATATTGAAGACTTTTGGTATGGAAGATTCAAGACTAGTGAGTAAACCTTTGTATATAGGATATAAGCTATCTAAGACTAATGATTCTACTAATGTGAACCAAATCCTCTATAGATCCATGATAGGAAAATTGCAATATATTGTTCATGATAGATTGGATATTGCATTACTAGTTGGGATTTTTGCTAGATTTCTAGAAAATCCTAAAGAGAATCACATGATGTCTATAAAAAGGATAATGAGATATCTAAAAGGTACTAAAAGATTATGGATTATACTACAAGAGAAGTTATATATTTGAATTGAAGGTTTTTATCGACTTGGATTAGGTAGGAAATATTAGTGACAAGAAAAACACTAGTGGAGGTGCATTCTTTCTAGGAAAGAGATTGGTGTCGTGGACAAGAAATAAACATAATTGTATTTCCCAATTAACAATGAAGTTGAGTATGTTGTAGCTATAGTGATTTTTTGAAATACAATGTGGATTAAGAAATTTCTAAAATGCATGAAAGAAGAGATTACAAATCCAATAGTTATCTATTTTGATAACACAAGTGCTATTAATATTTCAAAGAATCTGGTGCTACACACTAAGACAAAACATATTGCTATCAAGTATCACTACTTGAGAGAATTAGTTCAAGACAAAGAAGTGAAGCTATAATATGTGAATATAAAGAAACAAAGTGCTGACATATTCAAAAAACCATTACCCAAAGATGCTCATGAATATCTTAGAGATAAATTAGAGGTCATTACCCTAACTAAGGCTACTTAGAAAGCCAAGGTGAATTGCATTACATGTGCTATATAGCATATTTTACACAATGGCTTAATAAATATCTACATTGGGGCATGCCTAAGGTAGAATACATCAGCAGAACATAAAAATATCACTCATAGTCAAATGACAAGTATCAACTAGACATGAAAAATATACATAATTTAGATATATGAAGAATTTGAAGCTAAGACAATTACACATCTTTGGCATTATTGTCAAATAGCGAGAGATTACTGAAAGGAGAAAAGACTAACAAGTTTCAATATTAGTGAATAAAAAAAGATAAAGAACAAAAATATAAACCTTAGAGGGAGAGAATCATGAAAGAGAGAAAGCTAATAGAGGGAGTTTGATAGTTTGAATGGATGAGAATCAGAATCAAACTAAGGATAGTGGTCACTTATGGAAGTGAATTATTTTGGATTGTATGGTAACTAAGCTATTATTAGTACTTTGGATATTTGAGATGTTTCCATCAATGCCAAAGATGGATATTGTTGGAAACTTACAATTGAAAAAATTGTTATCTTGTCATTGATGTCAAATCTAAGGATGAGAAATATTGATATCTAAGCTAAATGTCATACAGATTTGATTAATGAAGAGGATTTGAGAGTTCCTCATAACTATAGCAACTAGAGGAAATCTTGAAGTTATGAAAAGGAAGTTACAATGGATATTTGATTAGATAGACTTTGATAAAGCAAAGTAATTTTTTATGTCAAGATAGCTAAGCCAAGCCAAGAAAAAAAGTAAATTACTAAAGAGTGCTGAGTAATACTAGTGTCAACTAAGAAAAAATTAGTGCCAAGAAAATCCAATGTTGACCAAGCATTAGCATTGATCGAGAAATTTAGTTGATGCTAAGCCAAAAATATTAAACAATGATTGAGTATTTTAGTGTTGACCGAGTGTCAAAATTCAATGATTGTTGAGTGACGGTAAAAGATCAAATTCAAAGGAATCATAAGATCAAGCTGACCTAGTTGATTCCTTTGGAGATGTAAAATGTGTTGAAGATTAAATTAATTAGTTGGACCATTAAATTCAAGATGGTTTTTAGGTAAAGACCTAATAGAAGAATTCCCAAGAAGTTTCTAGAGGATGATCAAGAAGTTGTACAGATACATTGAATCGAGTTGAAGATTATAATAAACCCTAAGATCTATGGTGGATGTAGAAAATGGTGAAAAAAAAAATTAAAATTTAAAATGATACTAAATATAAATTTTGGTGCCATGTCCAATAAAGCCTATTTGAGCCCAATCAATGTGTATGAGTGAGTTCATATGCAGAGAAAGGTTGATCAGAAGAACACAAAAGTGTGAATGCAAAGCTAAAGGAGAAAACTTGAAAATATGATGTTGTTATTGATAAGTGATTTTGATAAGAAGGCTTGAGTGTTGATGAGAAGAGTAGACTAATTGCTTGAAGGGTGTCCAAGGAGATCAAGATCAAAAATGATAATGAAAGGCCTATTAATGAACTAGCATAAGGATTGAATAGAGATTTGAAGTAGCAAAAGTGAGCTATAATAAAACTGATCAAAACCTATTGTTTTCTTTCTTATCATTGTAAATATTTTGTATTTAAATCCTTTTAATAGAAGTTGACCTAACATACATTGGAAAACTTAATAGTTTGTGTAAATCCTTTAACTAGGTGACATTCTAAACGGGATGATCAAAGTCCTCTTACAAGGGCACTCCTAACAGGGTGATTAAATCTTCTAACTAGTGGTCACATTTAAAAATGTGTACTATAAACCTTTAAGATTATTGGCTCCTAACAAAGCTTACTTTGAAATAGTGAAAAAGAGTGACATGTTGCCAATAGTTTTTCGCAAATTGGGTTTCCACATAAATTCCTAGTATCAAACTATGATGAATGTATTATGGATGTTTTAAATGTGATAATATTTTCTTATTATGCAATGAAAATTAAGTTTATGATAGTTTTATAGCACAGACTAAGCAATAGTTAGTTAAGTAGGATCAATTGAACATTGATGTATTTAATATTTAATAGTTCAAGTTGTACATATAAATCTTGAGTGATATACCCCCCCTCTCAGTTATTCTAAATATTTCTAACACTATCCTTTTCTTGGATTTTTCCAAATAACAAAATTTATTTCTATGTATACTTTTACAATGGATCAATAGACTTTTAGCTCCATTAAAAAATTTAATATCAATTACAGAGCCATGAATGCAAAAATGGAAAAAATTGAGAACAAGTTGAATGAGGAGGTAGGGATTGATAATGATAGTAATAATGTGGAGGAGAAAATTCAAGGTTTGATAAAAATTGAGAAATTCAAAAGAAGTACTTCCACTTTGGTCAAAAACTACTTGAAATTATTGGAAGCCTAGGTGGAAAATATGAAAAAAAATTCTATGAATATGGATATGCAGGCGTAAAACATTATTATATTAGATTTGGATGAGGCTAAGGGAATGGAAAATAGTTGGGTAAGAAGAGAACTACATCTTCTATAAATAAGCTAAAGGCCAAGACTGATGAACATGTTAAGGAGGATGCCAAAGCTATTGCTGAGAAGATTAAGGAAAAGAAGGAGGTGATGGCACTTGAGCCAACATAATGTTGGTTTGGTTTGTCCATTCATTTGTTTGTTGGATTTTTATTATTTAAACACTTAGTTAGCTGTTTGGTTTTTGGTGCTGGTCCGTGTTACTATCTTTCAACTATTTTTTTTTGTATTAGTTTTTTGGGGGTGCTTGTTGTTGTTCCAAGACTATTCTTTATGTTAAACTTTAACTCTCATTTGTAAAGAATTTTAGGGTTTCTAGTCCTCTATTCTAAACCTTTTATAACCCTTAATAAAAAATTATAATATATTTAATCTTAGACAAGTTGATGTCTAACTAATAAGTTGGATATAAAAAAATGAAGATTTTTTAATATTTTTTAGCATCTAGACCATTTTTTGTCTCATAAGGTACATGAAAAATAAATATCAACTTTTCAAATTATCCAATACAATGTTTATTGTGGTTGGAAAATTATAATTCTTCTTTTCTTTTTTCTTCTGAAAGACTATTCTTTCCAATTCAAATAAATATGCCAAGTTAAGAATTTATGTATTCATAACATGTGATTGAATTATTCTTGGTTCTTTAGACATAAAAATTTACTTTTCCCTTCTATTAGAATTTTTTTTTTCAATTTGGAGAAGGGGAAATACATTGATCTTAACATCAATTAAAATGTGAAGGGAAAAATAAACTATTACATCACCTCGCTTCAAGAAACACTTTGGTGAGCTAGGGGATTAATACAACTAAATAACAAAGATGTGTTTAACACTTACATTAAATTGTCTAGGGGGAGAATGGAAGTTATAAATATGTTAATGTAAAATAGATGAGATGAGACATTCATTACTTAAAAAAGTACACCCTAAGTCATTAAATATAAGAGGAATAGGGGCTAGCAAGCATAACTCTCAATATACCTCAAGTTAAATTAGAAAATGCCAATTTAGAAGAAGAGATGTTAGTACAAAACCTAAATTATAAAAAGGAAGTATGTAGGAAAGTCCTCTTTTATGAAATTCTCATTAACCTAAAATTAAGTGTACGATTGATTAAATTGTATAAAATTGAATGATGTTATTTAAATAAACACTTATACAACTTGAATGTAGTAAGAAATCAAACATGAGACACAAAGGAAGAGAGAGAAGGTGACTCACCTAAGAGAGTAGTAGTCAAAGGTACCTTTCTTCTCAAAAAATAAGGGATTGGAAACTATGAAATAGAAATTGAGTATACATCTATAATCATGATTAATAAACCCAAAAAACATTAGAACATGCAAATCTCCCAGTACATGTTGACCTAGTTAATCTATACAAATATATATCTTGCCAATTTGACATGTTTTAAGAAGTTAGAGGATCAATTGATTTCCTACAATATTCTAAAAGTAGGTTTCTTGAGTCAATTTTATAATTCTGATAAATTGTTTATATACACAAGAAAAATATATTTTTGTTTTTGGAAAGGGCTTGCCTTTATAAAGTCACAGAATAAGGAATCAACCTTGGAATTGAAATGATTACAATAAAATATAAGCTAGAAATTAGTAGAACAAGAAATCTAACAATGAGGAATATGATTACCTTTGTAGATGCATTTGAATTTTGTATGCAATCAAGAATTGTAATTTAATAGCCTTGAATCAAGACAAAAAACAAAACAAAACAAAACAATGCAAAACAAAAACCTCATGAATTGGAATGCTTGTAATTTGACTTGATAAGGAATGAAATAACTTGAATGAGATAATGGAATATATCCTCCTTTAAATCTAGATTCCACTACCACCCTGATAGAAGAAGGTTGATGCAAGAAGGAGATGTTAGATCTTGATGAATTCTTGAAAAATTATGATGTATGCCTTGGAAAATATTTTTTTTTAAATTCTTGTTTGATCATTGATGCAAAAATTAAATTCCAAAACTCCCTTATATACTAATTTTTAGGATAAAAAGAAAAGCAAGCTAACTAAGGCATAAGATAAAAATAATTAAAGAACTGAGACAAAACAGGTCCTATTGGGACAAAAATTCCTCTAGATATAGGTGAAGTAGGTTGACCTATACCCAAGGATATCACAAGGAGATATAATCAAGAGGTCTTGAGGAGTTTATGGACAAAGTTGTGGTACCAAAAATGTACCATAATTTTATTCATCTTATCTAACAAATAGCCTTATTTTACTATAGTGTGATTACACTATGTTTTGGATATGAAGAGACCTAGGGTCATGAAAAAAAAAAAAACATATTACAACCATGTTATAGTGTAGTTGTGCTATCGAAAAAGTGGATAAATATGAAAACCCAAGGGTTATTCCTCATTTCATTTACTTTTTGCAATTTTGGCATCTTTCTTGTTGTTTGAAGGGTGTGATCACACAACTACCAGTAAATCTCATTATACCCAAATCATGCCAAAAATATCGTCACATTGTTATAAATTGTTAATTTAAGTGGTATTATTTTTAACAATTATCTTTTATAACTTTTATGTTTTTAATGCTTTTTTATAAATTTTAATTTATGTTTGTTTAATTTTCAAAATACTATTGTTTAAATATCAGATAATGTATAAAATGAACCATGTAATCCTCCTCAAAATAGTCAACCAAAAAATGCACCAATTTGACCAAATCCAACACCAAACCCTCCACAAAATGAGTCTCAAAACCCTTCTAATGAAGAACAAGAGCTTACACAACCTCCACCAATTGAAATAAATCCTCCAAGGACCCAAGAAAATTTAATGAATAAATTTAAAGAGGGAGAACTAAATTAAAATAAATTATTAGGATGCTAAAATAATTATTTGAAAATAATCCTAGGTGGTCACAATTGCCACAATCCTTTGAGAGCATTGTTAGTCATGTAGCATCTATTAATGGCTAGTTGAATCTATGGTATAATAAGAGAGAATAATATAAGATATATTATGCTATTAAATTATCATATGATGATGTAAAAGTGAAGAAAATTATAAAACATTGCATATGTAAATTATTTCAAAAGCCAAGGAAATGAGACACACTAAGAACTATAGCTAAGAGATTCCCATCCATTGGTGCATTAATGAAGATATAAAAAATTAAATTTGGGATAGATGGTGGATGGTATTTGATACCCCTCCCTATAATAATAATGAGGTTCCAATTTATTTCTTGTGTAAATTGTATTATGATGTTATCCTTGGGGAGATTTCCAATTATTTAGATATGTTAGATTCTAAGGGTAGTGGTGTGGGGGTCACCATTTGAGAGGTCAGGGGCATATTGTGATGCTACCTATTGGGAAGCCATAGAAAAAATATTTTACTATTGATTCTATTGTAAAGGAACATGTAAAGGCCAACACACTAGGCACTATTAGTGCTTTGACTCAAAGCCTTATTTACTAGTGCCTTTCCTTTTGTTTTGGATGAGTTTGATCAACATAGAGGTCACATGTGCACATCATGTTAAGCTCTATGAACACTTGGTAGATTTGGCATTGAAAAGGATTATAATGGGATGATGACAAATGACATTCCTAATACCACATTTGGTATTGATACATAGGTAAATATTGACTACTTATTAAACTAATTTAACTGCATTTTATATGTACATGAAGGAATAGTAAATTATTATATCTTAACATTATTCATAATTTATGGCTAGAGCATTATTGGAACTATTACTAATCCCCTAGCCCTATTTTATGCCACATATATGAATCCACATGTATGCATCCATTTAATCATTCAACTAATACAACTATTTATTATATAACCATATGAAAGCTTGACTAATTTTTTTTATCCGTGTGCATTAGTTCTCCAGTAGACCATTTGTTGGAAGCATTAATTATGATGATATTCATATGCAAGAGTATTGTAGAAAAATGATTAGATCATTATCATGAAGATATGTTACATTCATGACTGTGTTTGTCATTGATGTCAACATAGCAATTTTCTATGGTATCTAACAGAAGAACAATAGAAAGATCAACTTGGTATGGATAGACAATTGAGAATTTTCACTAAGAAAGGTTAAAGGGAGATAATAATATGTGTGTACTATATGTAGCTAACCTCAGAAGCATAAAATATTAAGTATAGAAGAAGTTATGCAAGTTTTGGTGAAGATTGTTATGAGATAGATTTTATAGAGGCATGTTCTCGTAAACTTTTTATATCTCTTAGCAGATTTGTCATTTTGAGAAGCCAAAGTTATAGATGTGAAGAAGACATGTTGGTGATAAATGGTTAATTTATCTTGTCATAATGTTACATGTATGGAAAGTTATTTAAGTTGCAAGGAAGAAGATTAATGTTATCACTAAGTATAACGTGTTCTTAATGTGGTCCTATAATAATTAATTGAGAAGGTGTAACAACTAACTCAGGGAATTGTTTTATAGACTTGGTATAAAGGAAGAAAATTTTCCTTTATTATAAAAGGATGTGTAAGAATTATTGTAAGAAGCACAGGAGAAGAATGAGCATTTAAGCAGAGCAAAGTGAAGGTGAAGGAAAATTCATTGGCAAGGTTTCATTGTGTGATCCAAAGTTGGATACTTGGATCTAAGGTTTGTGACCTAGTCTACAAGGTTTGAAAATGATTGGTCTAGTTGATAGGATAGTGGAAATAAGTTAAAGTATAATATATACAATTATTTTGAAAGGAATAGTTGAGAGATCAATTGGGCATTGAGTTCAATGGTCTTGCCACATAAGCTATTTGGATAGTGGGTCCTTCTATCTTATACAACTCCTAATAGGGTTGGGAAAACTCCTAATAGGGTTTGAATCTCCTAATAGGGATACAAAATCTCCTAGTAGGGACTCTTATGTAGTAAAATTTGTAATAGACTCCTAACAAGGTCCATCCTCTAACAAGGAATCATTCTTACTGGGGTTTTCCCTCTTATCAAGGGTTTCCCTAGTTAACATATCTAGTGTAATTGTGTATGTGCATTGTTATATGGCTTTTATCTTGGTGGACTATCTTGGTGGACTATTATCTTGGTGGACTATTAATTCTAATACCATCAACCTTCACAATGGACTCTAAGCATGGGCATGATACAACATATGTAGCGGTATATTTCTTTGCATGTTAATTTGATTCAATTTATTATGTTCATTTAAGAAACAAATCAATAATTAACAAAGTTGGCATATTATGATCAATGTGCAGAGTTAGAGTGTCATGGTGATGTTGACTTGAGGTCATTTTGCTTTTGGATAAATTTATTTTTTACATAGGTATATACATGTACTAAATCATTATAATCGGTATGTCTATAGTACATTATTTACATGAATGGTTATCTAATTGTTAGTGAACAGATTGTCCTCTAAGAAAACATGTTCAAATTTTACCTTGAATGCCCAAGTGGACAGGCAGATCAACACCAATAGTTGGATAGGTTATCATGGAACTGATAACCTTCCTCAAAATTTTATTGGGTATAGCTCCTCATATGAAATATTCACTGAATTATTTGTGAATGCTTTGAACCAGAAAGCATAAAAGGATATCAAACATCTACTTGTAAATACAGCGTAGATGCAGGAAAAACTAAACAACTACAAGAAATTAAATGGTAAATGACACAAAGTCCATTCACCCTGACATGCTACAAAAGATGGAATCAAGAAACACATTATCCATCTTCTTGAGAAAGTACAAAAATGAAGATATGGACATATAACAACATATTTCAGAGAAAACCAAAGCAACGCAAAGATCACAATTAGTGGAAATTGGATTGCTCAAACTTAAAGTTTTGACAAACAATTAACTCTCAAGTCTCCCTCCTCTAAAAGCATAAAGATGCATTTTCTATTACAATCACCATTAAAGAAAGCTATAACAAATCAAAATTCTCCTATTGCTAACACACAGTTCAGAACAAGAAAATGAAAATTTGCTCTTGTAGACACCTAAATTTGATTACACCACTTTGGTAATCCTATTTAGTTATCTCTAAAGGCATCATTAATTAAATTCCTATTTAATTAATCCTTTGCCATCCCCTAGCTGATTAATTTAATTAATCATCTATAGTCCTAATTGATAAATCAAATAACCTATTATTTATCAATTAAATCCTATTCTTCTATCTAATTCCAAAAATCCCCATTTATTAAATAAATCTATTTGATAAATAAAATCCTCAAATCTAAAAATCCCTAACCTATCCCTAATCCTCCATTTAGCTTAATCCACCCCATCCACCCATACTAACCAAGCTTTGCCACTAACTCACCCACCCTCATTAATGCCATCCACTTTCACATCTATAACATCCTTAATCTAATCCTAAACCCAAGCCTAATCCACCCCCTAATGTTGTCACATTCCCTAAACAAGTTTAAGACTTTCCTAAACCAAATCAAAGTCCCCTCTCCAAAATATCTCAACCACCAAGCCATGAGTGCTCTTACAAACCATAAAAGACTCTTACAAGCCCACTCATGACTCTTACATCCCTCTTCCATACTCAATCTCCCTCATCATGCCTTTAACCAACCCCTTATCTTATCGTCTCACACTCATCCTCCTTGTGACAAGTATCACCTTCCCATTGGTGCTAAACAAGCACAATCCATGTGCTCTCCTTTGAGTGCATCCTAGCCCTCCTTAAGATTTCATCTCTCCTTGCATCTAAGCCATCCATCCCTCTCCCCCTTGGCCTATAAATTGAATCCTCTCCCAAGCCATTCAATCACAATCCTTGAGCTAAAGTTACCATGCTATTTTGAGAACCAAAGTCATCAATCTTAACCTTATAATGCCAAATTAAGAGCTCACAAGGCTACCAATTTTCCATTACCCATCTCCACCATTGAAGCAATTGGGCAAGCAATTGAGCATACATCCACATCAAAGGACACATCTACAAAATCAAGGAAGCATGGAGTGTTTTCTCTTTTGAGGTTTGCATTTCTTGTTTGCTTTCTTTGTCTAAACTTATATGTGAATTTAGTTTTAATTTGTGAATGTTTCTCTTATTGTTAATGTTCTTTGCACACTAAATCTTGTTCTATAGCTCTGCCTCCCACAGCTTCACAAGAAAATGGAATAAGAATTTGGAAAACCTCTCCTCCCTACTGTAGCACCAAGTCTCTAATATCAGCTAGAAAGATCTATGTCTCCACCGTAAATACTTGCTCTTGCATATTTATCTTTCCTCAGTTAGTCTCAATTCCCTTTCTCATAACTGATTCTTGGAAATCAATATTATTTTAAAATCATTTCCGTGTAAACTTTTCAATTTTTCCTCTACCATTGGTTTTCTTGATAAACTTTATTTAAATTTTATGTTTTTTTCACCATTACAATGACTCAACTTTTATTCCTGCAAGATCAAATCATCTTTAATTATCAAAACTGATTCTTGAAATTGCCCCTTTTTATTGTCAAGCTGTCATTGGATTTTTCTATTTTCATATGATATTTAAACAATGTTATCGACTAAAGATGATATAATGTTTATTAAAACATTATAATATTATTTTCTTATTTCCCAATCTTCATTCGTGAACACCTATCATCGTATAACATTAGGTAATTTTCAATGGGGATTGCTATTTAATTATATGAATTGCTTGACTGGGAGCACCTAGACAACTGACATATATTCTTGAGCACCATCATTATACACATCTTCCAATTTACACACATCATTCTTCAGGGTTCTCTTAACTGGCATGTAACTCCATCTAGCAGACTCTAATGCATCAAATTCTTTATAATAGTAGTGGTTTTATTTGGTTGATAATCTGAATGATTTTCAATTTTCACCACATGTCTTTAACTCTTAATCATCTATGTCGTGAGGTACACATATATATAGAACAATAACTTCATCCAATGTTTAAGCTTACATAACCCACATTTTTCATAATCCTGAATTGTGCCATTTCAGGGTTGCCTGCTATAGTTTCCAAGATCACATTACCACATGGATGATGCTAGCCTCTTAAGACTAAGATTTTTGTCTTGTATTAGCCTACGGGTTTATAGAAAGAACAAACTAAGAGTGGACTTTACATCTAATGTCTTTTCCTTGCACCGGCCTCCTTCCAACATAGGTAGGGTCCACACTTTGCCTTTGTGCTGTTTGAACTGGGATCAACACCATTATCCATGCTAATGCTGTAGCTCCATGAATTATTGAAGATAATTGAAAATACTAACAAATGTACATTTATCTCTTCATGCTAAACATTACACCTTTGGTGAGTTAAGCTCGAATGCACCTCTAGACCCTAATGATATTAGTGTATCTTTGTGTAGAATGGATCTTCGAGAAAATCTTATCCCAACAGTGTAACTATGCATGTTCAATCTAGAACTTAGAAGGAAAAGACACCCTCGAGTTTTCTATAGCCTTTGCTTTGCACTTAGATTTATCTTCCCATGGATGTCAGTTGAATGAACTAAACTCAATTTTTCTTTTCTTTCCATCAAAAGTCTATTCAATGGTTATATTGCACTCACACCCCTTTTTATCATAGCTACATGGCACTTAATCTATTGTGCTAATGCAGTCAATATAGAGTTTCATTTGGTCAAATAGTGGGCACATGATTTCCATCAAAGTGTCGCATGCACATTTTGAATATCAAATTAAGGGATCTCATTTGAGTGATAATGCCCATATATAAGACATGTCAGATGACTTAGATTTATTCCTTGGCATACTAGTATACTAAAGGTTAAACCCAATAAAAAGCTCACTAATGGCTTTTTGAGCTTTTAATGATTCATGATGAGAGCTCCCAAGTAAACCTAGGACAAATGATGAGAAAGCGCTCCAATCCTTTGATATGTGCCACATGACAATTCTCGATTGTACAATCATCATTATGGACTCTTATATCTATGAGTGCAAGATGGTGAATGTTGATTTGTTTTATGTTAGTTTGTGACTTTCAGCATACTTTTTCGCAATGAGATCTAAGCCACCTCGAAAATAGACATGGTGCCCCACTGAAGATATTCTTCCATAGGTGAGTGATTTTGTAGGAATTTGACCTGAGCTCTATATTTTTATTATTAGGTACTCAAAATTCATCGACCCTTCATGATTTGAATTGAATCCCAAAATCAAACTTGATTTCCTTTGATCCTCTTCCTTTTGATGGATGGTTCTTCTTTAATTAAATACCACCACATTTATAATCTAACAATAGTAGCACCAAACACCCGAGCTGAATTCCTAACCTTGAACTACTGAAAAGAACCTTGAAGGTTTTCTTTGATGGTATTACACTTTTGGGCTAAGGGGCATCTCCAAATTATGACCTTTGAATATTCTATCCCTACATCTTGAATCATGGACTGGGGTCGAGCTTTGAAACTTCCTAAATCAACACTTCTACATTTTGAAACTAGAATCTAAACTTTGCTTCCATTGAACTTGCAACACAAGTCAACTTAACAGTTGAACTACTTTGAACTAGTTTGAACTACTTTGAACTTCAGTTTGAAGTGGTTCAAACTCTACACTTGAAGTTTTAAAATCGTTTCCACATCAGGTGCTAATAGGGGCTCTAACTATAGGACTGATTTTGATACAAAATTAGAGAACTCCAGCAATCTCTAGGAGAACAATACTGCCTTATCTTTGGGCAAATAAAGTTAGCAAGAAAGGAAGACTAGGAGTTTCTTGTAGAGAGGGTGGAGGGGAGCAAGGAAAAACCAGCAAACAAAACCAACAACCAACACCTAAACTACCAGCAAGCACGAGGCTTGCACATTATTCCAACTACACTACGCAAAACAAAAACTTATTTACAATATTTACAAAGGTAGGAAAGAACCTACCATAAAGAGTAGAAGAAAGAAGAAGTTAAGTGAATCCATTTATCGGTTGAGAGAAATAGGAGCCTTTTCAAATCAACAAATCATACCTCAATGGAACAATTCCAAACCATTGCTCGATGATGATTCCTTCAATTCCAAACTTCAGACTGACAGCATGCATGCATATGCTGATCCAACATTCTTTTCCAAAAAGCCATAAGTCATCATAATATTCATCTCCACTTAAGAATTGATCCTTCATACTATCAGTGTTAGACTCTACTTCAAACTAAAAAATATGAAATGAAAAAGCCTCAGCAAAAGAAGATGTGTAACCCTTAGAAATATTTTCATGTAGATTCAACTCCTATGCATGGTCATGATCAGTTTGTAGCCATAATGATGCCTCCTTTAGCATAGGATCAGACCTTGGATACATGTCTTCTTCATTTCTTTCAAGGAACCAGCTATCATCAAATATACCATAAATTCCATCCCCTTCTCTTCTAAGAATGTCATCACACTTTTCAGCATTTCTAAAACTAATATAAATAGGTACTTGAGATATTATTGAAGAAATCTCCCAGATTGAGTGATGAAAAAAATGTGTTTATGACTTCCTCTCCTTCATTAAGGATTACATTCTAAAGCATATCAGTTGATTCACCATCAGATTGGAAGTCGGCTTCATATTTCATTATCTCAATTAGAAATTCAACAGGGGTGTCTTTGTCTAGAGGCATCTTTGTCTCATCTCCAAGAAGAATTGAATCACCATCAGAAGGACTTGTTTGAGAGACATCTTCAGGCTGAAAACATAGTGAGAATTCAACAACAACCCTTTCTTATTGATCAAATGATATTTCTTTCCATGCTTTAGCTATACAGTTTATAAGTTGAGCGCTGATTTCAGCATTTTCAGAATGAAAAGAAACTCTTCTTCATGCACTTTCACCTTGTCATAGTTGCAGATTTCATCATCAAATTTAGACAATCTTTGCACATGCTGATTATTAGTTTGCAAGTATAAGGAATCATCTTCTTTCTTCATAGAAATAAGAAGTTCAGTCTTAGGCTGCATACTATCCTGAATCTTTTCATCAAGAAGGTTTTTCGAAGAAAAATGATCAACATCAAAAGTGAAAGATTGAAAATTTGGAGGCAAGTTGTCAACTTTTTCATCAATAGGAACTTCTAAAACAGGGAGGTTATCAACATAGTTAAAACTGAAACTCTTAGGATGCAGGGAACAAGCTTTGAATAAACCTCCATTAAAAATAGTATCACCTACAAGGTTTTCTATTGTAGAATCTTTGAAATAGAAAGATTCAAGAATAGGATCTCTTTCAACATTCTCTTTCAAAGGATTAATACCTTCCCATTCTTTTGTGGCATTTAAGGACTTATCTTTAGAAAGTATCTCAACATAAACTTCAAGAAAAGAATAGTCACCCTGACCTCCTACTGTAAAAATTTTTGCATGAGACAAAGAAAGATCTTCAGACAAGATTTTTCCATTATTGCTTAGCCTTACTCCAGTGTTGTCATGGGTATTCTCTTCTTGTAAAATTGGATTAGCATGACACTGGAGTAACTCTGGTTGGATTTCTTCTTCGCTAAAGATTGAATAATTGTATGATATAAAATGAGATGAAATCACTGGGGCATCCTTGTTGCCAACATCCAATTCTTCTTCAAGCTAACAGACCTTTCTCTTGCATATTCCCAAATCTTTCAGTTTATGATACCTAGCACTGAGATTTTTCCATAATAGCCAAGGCAAGTTATCATCTTTGATGGGTATATTGTTCTGGACACCCCAATAAATGCTTTCTTTAAAGCTGTCCACAAACTCACACAATACTTTATCATCCATTTGATAAAGTTCTGGGAGAGAAGAGTTTGGCCTTAATCTCCTCATGACTTTTATGGTCGGCATGTTCTTTTCAATAGAGTTGTCAATCTCTTACACATGGAGATAATTAGAAAATTGAGGAAACAAATGTTAATATTGATCTTCATTTTTGATTCCCTAGTGGAGTTGCCAAAAATCTGTTAGTGAACAGATTGTCCTCCAAGAAAATGTGTGCAAATTTGACCTTGAATTCCGAAGTGGAAGGATAGATCAACATCAATAGTTCGATAGGTTATCATGGAATTGATAACCTTCCTCTAAATTTTATCAGGTACAGCTGCCCATATGAAATATTCACTGAATTATTTGTGAATGCTTTTAACCAAAAAGCATAAAAGGATATCAAACATCTACTTGTAAATACAACATAGATGTAGGAAAAACTAAACAACTACAAGAAATTAAATGGTAAATGATACAAAGTTCATTCACCTTGACATGCTACAAAAGATAAAATCAAGAAATACATTATCCATCTTCTTGAGAAAGTGTAGAAATGAAGATGTGGAGATATAACAACATATTTAAGAGAAAACCAAAGCGACGCAAAGATCACAATTAGTGGATTGTAGATTGCTCAAACTCAAAATTTTGACAAACAATTAATTCTACTGTCTCCCTCCTCTGAATGCATAAAGATGCATTTTATATTACAATCACCATTAAATAAAGTTGTAACAAATCAAAATTCTCCTATTGCTAACACACAGTTCAGAATAGGAAAATGAAAACTTTCTCTGCTTCCCACAGCTTCACAAGAAAATGGAATAAGAATTTGGAAAACCTCTCCTCCCTACTGTAGGGCCAAGTCTCCAGCATCAATTAGACAGATCTATGTCCCCAATATAAATACTTGTTGTTGCATATTTATCTTTCCTCTATTAGTCTCAATTCCCTTTCCCGTAACTGATTCTTGGAAATCAATATTATTTGAAAATCATTCTCTTGGAAACTTTTCAATTTTTCCTCTACCATTGGTTTTCTTGATAAACTTTATTTAAAGTTTATGTTTTTTTCACCATTCTAATGACTCAACTTTTATTCCTACAAGATCAAATCATCTTCAGTTATCAAAACTAATTCTTGAAATTGCCCCTTTTTACTATCAAGTTGTCATCAGATTTCTCTATTTTCATATGATATTTAAACAATGTTACCCACTAAAAATTATATAATGTTTATTAAAAAATTATAATATTATTTTCTTCTTTCTAAATCTTCATTTGTGAACACCTGTCATCATATACCATTAGGTAACTTTCAATGGGGATTGCTATTTAATTATATGAATTGCTTGACTGGGAGCACCTAGACAACTGACATATATTCCTGAGCACCATCATTATGCACATCTTCGAATTTACACACATCATTCTTCAGGGTTCTCTTAACCAGCATGTAACTCCATCTAACAAACTCTCATGCATCAAATTATTTATAACAGCAGTGATTTTATTTGGTTGATAATCTGAATGATTTTTTATTTTCACCATGGGTCTTTAAATCTTAATCATCTCTATCATGAGGCACACATATATATAGAACAATAACTTCATCCAATGTTTAAACTTTCATAACCCATATTTTTCAAAATCTTGAATTGTGCCATTTTGGGGTTGCCTACTATGGTTTCCAAGATCACATTACTGTATGGATGATGCTAGCTACTTAAGACTAATATTTTTGTCTTGTATTAGAGCGCAAGTTTATAGAAAGAAAGAACTAAGAGTGGATTTTACATCTGATGTCTTTGCCTTGCACTGGCCTCCTTCTAGCATAGGTAGGGTCCACACTTTGCCTCTATGCTGTCTGAACTTGATCTTCCAAGACTGACACCATTATCTATGCTGATGTTGCAGTTCCATGAATTATTGAAGATAATTGAAAATACTAACAAATGTAGGTTTATCTCTTTGTGGTAAACATTACACCTTTTGTGAGTTGAGCTTGAATGCACCTTTAGACCCTAATGATATTAGTGTATCTTTGTGTTGAATGGATCTTCGAGAAAATCTTATCCCAATAGTGTAACTATGCATGTTCGATCTAGAGCTTAGAAGGAAAAGACACCCTTGAGTTTTCTATAGCCTTTGCTTTGCACTTAGATTTATCTTCCCATGGATGTCGGTTGAATGGACTAAACTCAATTTTTCTTTTCTTTCCATCAAAAGTCTATTCAATATTTATATTGCACTCATGCCCCTTTTTATTATAGCTACATGGCACTTAATCTATCGTGCTAATGCAGTCAATATAGAGTTTCATTTAGTCAAATAGTTGGCACATGATTTCCATCAAAGTGTCGCATGCACATTTTGAATATCAGAATTGAGGGATCTCATTTGAGTGATAATGCCCATATACAAGACATGTTAGATGACTTAGATTTATTCCTTGGCATACTAGTATACTAAAGGTTAAACCTAATAAAAAGCTCACTAATGGATTTTTGAGCTTTTAATGATTCACGATGAGAGCTCCCAAGTAAAGCTAGAATAAATGATGAGAAAGCAATCCAATCCTTCGATATGTGCCACATGATAGTTCTAGATTGTAGAATCATCATTATGGACTCTTATGTCTACGAGCCCAAGATGGTGAATATTGATTTGTTTTATGTTAGTTTGTGCCTTTAAACATACTTTTTCATGATGAGATTCGAGCCACCTCGAATATAGACATGGTGCCCCACTGAACATATTCTTCCACAGGTGAGTGATTTTGCAAGAATTTGACCTGAGCTCTATATTTTTATTATTAGGTGCTCGAAATTCATCGACCCTTCATGATTTGAATTGAATCCCAAAATAAAATTTGATTTCCTTTGATCCTCTTTATTTTGATGGATGGTTCTTCTTTAATTAAATACCACCACATTTATAATCTGACAATAGTAACACCAAACACCTGAGCCAAATTCTAAACCTTGAACCACTAAAAAGAACCTTGATGGTTTTCTATGATGGTATTACACTTTTGGGCTAAGGGGAATCTCCAAACTATGACCTTTGAATATTCTATCCCCACATCTTGAGTCATGGACTAGGGCCAAGCTTGGAACCTTCCTGAATCAACACTTTTGCATTTTGAAACTAGAATCTGAACTTCACTTGCATTGAACCTACAACACGAGTCAACTAAACAATTGAATTGCTTTGAACTAGTTTGAACTACTTCGAACTTTAGTTTGATGTGGTTCAAACTCTACACTTGAAGTTTTAAAATTGTGTCCACATTAGGTGCTAACACTAATGTATTTACATAAATATGCAATAGATAAATGTTGTAGCTTCTATATTGACAACACAAAATGAAGGATGTGGTGCTACATTTACATAAGTACCCAAATCTATTAATGGAAGATTTTTTTTAAAACTATATTTATTCTTTATAAATACTAATATTTATCATGTTTTATTGTTTTGATATATTGACATTGAAGACTCCTCTGCATCTTTATCAATCTATTGATCATGGAGTTATTGCTATAGTAACTAGTTGCAAGACATTGACTAGGGTATGAAATAGTTTGCATAATTTTCTTTATTTTGGATTAAAAAGGTAGGGGTTGGAAGGCCCCTAAAATGCGTTATAATAGAAAAATCCTTACAAAAGAACAAAAATAAAAAATCAAAGCTAACGAAACAAGCTTCCAAAGCCAAGCCTAAGGGTTTTTGAAAGAAACCCAAAACATGAAGCAATTTTAGAAGGATCCTTAACTTTGAAGGATTTTCCTAAGGATCCTTAACTTACCAATCCCACTGAAACCACCATGTTTTTCCAAACAAAATAAACAACTAAAAAACAAGTGGCCTTTAAAATTGGTAGCATGCCTCACTACCACTATAGAGAAATAAATGAAAATAATATGCACAAAGAAATAGCATGTTTCACTTTAATAACAACCCTAATAGAGACCAAGCACAATAGAAGAACATAGAGATAAGAAACCATAACCAATCTATGACCTCAAAATAGAGATTCAAAAAGCCTACTAACACCAAACTAACAAAATAGAGGGATGTGAACCCTCAAAACACTTTTCAGCATGTAAGAATTTGTCTTAGGCCAGAATTCACCCAAGAACTAAGAACTCAACACAAGCACACAATAGACCAAAATATATAGAGTATGATCAGAATGATGATATTCATTCAATATGCCATCTTAAGAGTACACTAGGAGTGCCTATATATAAAGGCCTCAAGAGAGCTTCTAGAATGCATAGAATTCAGCACTATGATAAGTCATATAACCAGGAATATGTCTACCAGATATGGGTTATCCTCCAATAAGCATGGAATTAAGTGTGATAATGTGAGGATAAGCCTACAATGGTGTAACATGCAAATCATTGGTCTAGACAACATGTGCTAAATGAGAAGTGTGGATAATTATGTTGTCATCATGACAACTTAGTGAATGAAGCAAACTCCTATGTTGTAGACACCATGTGCATAATTAGAGTTGTGTAACTCAATGAGAGTGCACAAACTCCTAAGTGCCTCACCTAAAATAATAATAAAATAATGCAAAATAATTAAATAATGCATTAAACCTAACTAAAATTAAGTAAGTGTAAAAAGTAAATACTTATTTACACCAACATCCCCCCTTAAGTGCCACTTAGGGGAATGTCCTTAAGTTTATAAAATCTAGGATGATATGCATAATGGGTCTCAACTACTAGGCCATGTTAGGTACCCATTTACATAATGATATGCAATCTCTCATAAAGTAGATAAAGAGGGCAAACCTCATGGGAAAAACCCTCCCCAAAAAAGAGAGATAAATAGGGATGCATGAATTGATGGAGTAATCAAGACCCCCCCATTACAACATACATCTAGTATATACATAAGAGAATGATAAGAAGAGGAAGAGAGATAGGATAGGCTCCACCCCCAAAGAAGAATGCCTGCTAGTGATTGCTTCGATGAAGAAGTTGATCCAAGACTGCAAAATGGTGTTCCTCCCCTTAGGAAGAAACAATACCAAGGTTACAAATGAGACACTTCCATTGTGTGTGGAAAGAATCTCATGGATAAGTAATGTCTTTGAAACCTGCTCAACTGGCTGAAGAACCCTACTGCGATTGTTGATCATAAGTATCCACAATTACTTCAACCTATAATAATCAATCATGTAGAGAATGAACAAGAGAATTAGATGGAGCCCTTGTGACAACTAAAGAAGGTACTTATTCATCAAGAAGAAGAGGAAAATAATCAATACTATCCCCCAAATCTGTGACTGAACCTGTACTTGGAAGACTGGATGTACCCTATTGTTCTGGACCTATCACTATGGCGATGTATGCATATGGATTGAACTAATGTAGTGACTTCTTGTTGCAACTCTCAATAGAACCCCAAATGTCTAAATTTGTTGAAGCACTATTGCTGGTGTCACTATTAATTTCCACACTATATGATGTGTAGAGAGGAGTAGAGGAAAAGCTTGGTGAACTTTCCTCAAACTAGACATCCTTCTCCACAAATATCTGATGTGTCTTGAGATCTAGAAGTCTATATACCTTCACACTATCTTCATAACCAATGAAGGTAAAAGGCTAAGATGACTGTACCTTACATCCCCTAGAAGATACCTTTGCCCATATATGACAATCAAAGACTTTGAAGTGTGTCACAATAGGTTTTCTATCACACCATGCCTCAAAAGGAGTCTTGCCATCTAAGGATAGATGAGGAGATTGATTAAGAATGTGAGTGGCACTAGAGATTGTGTCAACTTCTAATGATGGATTGAGACACTTGGCTTGTATCATGCAACTTTCCATAGACTTAACAGTTTAGATCCTCAGTGCTACAACATCTATCTTATGCAGACTGAATGTTGATGGAGTTTGAAGATCAATTCCCTCATGTTTGCAAAAGTCCTTAAGTCTTCTATTCACATACATGCTTCCATTGTCCATTCGGAGAACCTTGATGGCTTTCCTGGATTTCTTTTCTACATGAGTCTTGAAGTCTATAAAATTGTCCAACACTTCGTTCTTGTTATGAAGAAAGTAGACCCAAGTGAACCTTAAAAAGTCATCAACAAAAGTATGTATGTATTGACCCTGTCTGGCTGCAAAAGGACCTACTAATACCATGTGAACCATCTATAGAACACTTGGTGGTCTTGAAGACTTCCCTCTCTATAACTTCCTATCTGGATGCATATCCACTAAATCTATTGAACATTCACCCTTAGAAAAGTTGATTTGAGGTAGACCTTTAACCATTTGGTTTGTGCAAAGTTGCTAAAGATAGCGGTAGTCAAGATGACCATACCACTCATGCCATAATTGAATGTTTGAATTTGATTGTGATAACAAGGCCTTTGAAGGAGACTTGTGCACAAAATGAGAGAATGAGTACAACCTCTTGTTATGATTCACTTTCCCCACTGCAACCAAGGAATCATCTTTAAGACTATGCACCTTTATGGAGTCCGAAAGGAACTCAACTCTATGTCCATCTCTAAGGTGAGTGATTTGGCAGATTGAAAGGAGATTTGAACTTAGGTTTGGAACATAAAGAACATCTTGAAACTCTCCATTTTCCATTTCCACATTTCCTTTTCCTTCAACTTCCATTTTCCTATCATTTCCCATGAAGATGTGTGGTACCTTTGAGTACATCATTAAAGAAAACTCATCCTTTGAAGAACCCATGTGATATGAGGCAACTGAGTCAAATATGTATTCCTTTGAAGAGTTTGAATTATCCATGAGTGCTTGCCCTTTGCCCTTTGAATCTGAAGAAGACCCTTTATCCTTAAAAGCATTAGGCAGTGGAACATTATGTTTCTTCATGATGTTGGTAAACTCATCAATCTTTTTAAGATAGAACTCATCCTCTTCATGACCCAATTTCTTGCCATAAGTGTAGTTCTTCTTCTCCTTATTGTTTTTGTCCTTCTTGTTGGAATTTGAGGACTTGCCTTGTTGATTGGATTGTGGTGTTCTCTTTTTTGCATTATCTGATTTACTCTTCCACTTCTTCTTACTTCTTCCTTTATTTGAAGACTGTCCAACTAAATTTTGAGAACCCTCATTGGCCACCAATGCTTTAGATTGAGGTGATTTGAGAATCCTCATTGATTTTGACTTCTTTTCTTCATCATCCAATAGTTTAGCATATTCATCAAAAGTGACTTTCTTGTAGGTAGACCCTAAGGTAGTCTTTGAGGTGTTAGAAGAAGATACAAATGTAGAATATTCAATTGGAAGCTTATTATGGATGAGATAGATCAATCAATCATCTTTGATAGAACTCCCACAATCAGTAAGCTTTATCCCTAATTCATTCACCTTGATGATGAAATCTTGTATTGAGTCATATGATTTAGGATCTAAGGAAACAAGCTCATCTTCAATTTTGAACACATCCTCTTTAGGCACTTTACCATAAAGGTTTTTGAGGGTATCCCAAGCTTCTTTGGATGTAGAACACTTCTTGATTTGATACATGGTCTTATCATCAACCCCCAAACATATATCACCTAGGGCTTTCCTATCCATTGCTACCCAAGTTAAAATTTCATTTGCTAATACATTATCACCTAATAGTTTAAGAAGAGTACCATCTACATATTGTGAAACTCCAATATGCATTAAGTGATACCACATTTTTATGGACCATGTAGCATAGTTATGAGGAGTTAATTTAGGAAATTTAAAGTTTCTCATAATGTAGAAAATGAAAGAAAAGTGCAGAAAAGAGAGAACACAACACCAAGAACACCCCCACTTTTCACTAAATCAAGAAACCCCTCCAAAAGAGATGCTTTGGGCATTTTATTAGTAGTGTGATTACAATGGACCACTTGTCAATTTTTTCCTTCATGGACTTCTAATTTTGCTTGTTACAACTTCTTAATGGATTACAAATTTGAAACTTTACAATGTGCTACAATTTTAAAGTATTACAAAGCAAAGAAAGGTCCTATTGCTGAAAGTGAAACTTTTTTCTACACAACCCCACAATCTAATAGTAGATCTAGAAAGTAGATGAAAAATAATGTACTTTCAAAAAAAATGGAACCTATTTTTGAGTACAAATGTGCCCGTAAGAACCATTTGAAGTTGCAAGATGTAGGATTATGCAAGTATAGTCGCCAAAAAATGTAATTTTGAATAATCCTTGCACCAAAACTAGAAAATAGATGCACCATTAAAATGTTCAGGAAATTATACCCAATTTCAAAAGAAATTGAACTTGATTTGGAGTCTAAATGGCTAAGTTATGGCCTCCCAAAGTCAGACTGCAAAAACCAAAATCAATCTGGAGAGGGGTTGCATCAGTAAATGAAGGGATTAAATTTGATGATCATACGACCATCACAATAGTTCTATTTTTTCCTATTTAGATGGTCAAACTGTCATTAATTTTAAGATAGTGAATTAATGATGTCATTGACTCCAAGCCCAGCAATGACATCAGCTCTACAAAATTGTATGGATGGGTGATGTTGCAAAAGCCATACTATACAAATAGATGACTATACAAGATCTATCAGGTAATGATGTGTGAGCTAATTAGGATTACAGTGTGCCAGATGTGTCAACTATAGAGGAGGCAAATAATGTGTTGACATGTGTCTTACTTAGATTCTCTTGCATGTCTTCTTATAGGTCTAATGGAGCATTTGCATGGCTTGGTGAGGTAGATTTTAGGATGGTGCATGGCAACCAAGGATTGGCCTATGTGGCCTTTGACTATTTAGTGCATAGGATTTGCCAGAGATGCCTTCAAATATGCCGTCAAGTTTTTCTATCAGTTGTCGAAAATCTTTTTCATTCGAGGGGCTAGTGGATCTAATCCCACATTCAGTGGGAGAGTGCATGAAGAACTATATAAAAACTAACTATTGTAAATTGGAAAAAAATAAGAGCATCATCAGAGGTTGAAAGTTCATGCCAGTTGGAGGTGGCTAGACTTGATTGTGGCTGGTTATTAATCGTGTCTAGTCTAGTGG
This sequence comes from Cupressus sempervirens, assembly GCA_028749045.1. NCBI lineage: Eukaryota > Viridiplantae > Streptophyta > Pinopsida > Cupressales > Cupressaceae > Cupressus > Cupressus sempervirens. The sequence goes on from CM053783.1 coordinate 298,614,455, forward strand.
TTTAGCCAGATTTGCAATACGTATTTCTATGGCTATGGCTATAATTAATAGCACAATTTGAATAATGAGCCTATAGAATATAATTACACCCTACAAAATAAATCCAAAATTCCACCAAAAATATAGAGCTGAGTTGGAGTTTCACTGCCCGGTTCGGCCAAAAAAATTTCTTTGCCTCTACTAATAAATCCAAAAATACCCAATAATGCAGAGATAAATTAGTTTAGATTTGGAAAAACAAATCAATTAGATTTGAAAATGATCATATTCAAACTACAAATCGGGGCCTCTGGGTTCTAATTTGCAAAAAAAATTTGCCTCACAATCAACTTTCATCTAGAATAGGCAAATTTATAGTCAATCTTCACTGAATTGATGTTCCAAATTTAATGGTGAGGTCAAATCTTGCTCTAAATGCTCCCAATTTTTGTAGATCCTCAAGGTTCATGTCAAGGTGCTAAAGCATGAATAGTCTCAAATGGCTACATGTAGAGAATCTCCCCCAAAGCTATAATACCATGTAAGAATTTGGCTTAGACCATAATTCACCCCAGAACTAAGAACTCAACACAAGCACATAGTAGACCAAAATAGAGAGAGTATGATCAAAATGATGATATTCATTCAATATGCCAGCTTAAGAGTACACTAGGAGTGTCTGTATATAAAGGCCTAAGGAGAGCTTCTAAAATGCATAGAAGTTAGCACTATGATAAGTCATCCAACTAGGCACATGTTCATCAGATAGGGGTTATCCTCCATTAAGCATGAAATTAAGTGTGATAATGTGAGGATAAACCTACAATGGTGTAGTGCACAAATTAGTGGTGTAGACAACATGTGCTAAATGAGGAGTGTGGATAACTATGTTGTCATCATGACAACTCAATGAATGAAGCCAACTCCTACGTTGTAGACACCATGTGCATAACTAGAATTGCATAACTCAATGAGAGTACACAAACTCCTAAGTGTCTCACCTAAAGTAATAATAAAATAATGCAAAAAGTTTAAATAATGCATTAACCCTAAGTAAACTTAAGGAAGTGTAATAAGTAAATACCTATTTACACCAACACAGAAAAATAGATCACTACCATCTTATAAAAAAGAAAGTGGAGAAGTAAAAAATATTTCATGCAAAAAAACTAGCACCTAAAATATTGTCCACCCCCTTCAAAATTCCTTTCCCAACATTCATCCAACAAAAAAACCACTTCAAGTTTTAAACTAAAACACCTCTAGAGAATTAAAAACTAAGATGTTATCAAAGAAGCACTACATCTCCCATTCTTGATAGGGCATAGCTCCACCTCATTAAGACAAAAATTTGGAAGGATAGCTAAGAAACCACTAAAAGTTTTCAATGTGCCATGAGAGTAATCTCCAAAAGGGGTCCAACATCTACAAAAGAATCCAAACACTAACAAAGGAAAAACACCAAAACAATAAAACACCTAGCATTGAAAGAAAAGATAAATGTACATGGAACCCATAGTAGGTATTGGCAAAGTCTCATAAAAAATAGCCTAGACAAGGATTCAATCCACAAAATAGAGCAAGACCTTGTGATATTAAACATACCTCCATCCAAAAGAAACCAACTCCCCTCAACATTTGATACCACATGGAAAGAGCCATACAAAAAAAAAATAGTAGCCATCAACAATGGAAATAAGCCTTCCATCCTAAGCCCAAAATATCTAGATCCATAATGGTCTACTTAACATCACAATAGATAGAACACATTTTAGATAAAAGTTGAAAATCCTCATCTCATAGTGAGGGGATCTCATCTCAAGTATGAAAACCAAGAGAACCCACCAAGAGAGAAAATGAATCCATATAGAGGAAACATAAACATCTATGGCTCCAAGATAAACCAACCACATCCTACAACACCAGTGAAATCAAAATCTATAGCCAAAAGGAAATAAAGATTGACAATAAAACACCTCCATTTTGACCATAGAAAAAAGATTATCACATAAGGGAGTAGCTTTTTCAATAACACAAGAACACTTTTAAATAGGGAAAAATAAGTAGTAGAGAGAAGAAACATTTCCCAAACCTACATCTACAACATGTTGTGGCCTCACAATAGACGCCCCATTTTATACTAAAAAATGGAGTCCCACTCTCTCACTTTTAGGTTAGAAGAGCCCATCCAAGGTGCCTTATAGAGAAGGACTATTGTTAGTCAAGCTCAAGAGTATGATTAGTCAATTTAATTTGAAATTAGGTAGTTGGGAAATTAAGTTTTCCACTAAGGTAAAATGTGCAAAACTGTGCATGTAGGACACTTGTGCACCCTAACAAAATGCATTGGATGTGCTTCCTCAAACTTTACCCCTAAAGAGTACCACACACCCAATGTACATGTGCATATCATCTACATGTAAAACATGAGCCTTCCCTAAGTATGTACCTATAAATACCTCAACCCCTTTCCTATATGTTCATTTGCGCATGCAATCTCTAGATCAATGCACCCTCACATGTCTACACATCCACTAAAACTCCACAATAAAGGATCTAAGATAAATGGAATTGATACATATGACCATTAAGGGAAACATAATAGGTGTGCATGGTGCACCATTAGTGTAGCTCACCTGCATGCATTAATCCCCACCACACAAGGGTGCACATAACTAGGATGTGTAGTTGTGCACCTGTAGAGGTGTGTAGATACACTAAGTGCATAGGGATAAAACCATAACCCTTCACTTGAACCTTCTACAACCTAGGTGCACTATTCTCACCTATGAAAATATGCTAGGTGTGTAGGGCACATTAGTGTGCTAGTATCTATTTTTTCAATTTTAAGCTATTTCTATCAGTTTCTCATCAATATTACCTATTTATTATGTGCCATTCTAGGTTATGAGCAATAGTGCACTAATGTCTATATTTTTTATAGTTTAAAAGTAAATTATCATCATATGAAAAAATGAAGATCACCCCAAATCCAATGTAGTTCAAATTCCAAGGAGTACCCAAGAAATCATAGTTCATAGATGCACATTCAAAAATTTGGGACATAGAGGTTACGCATATTGAGTAGAAATCATACCTCATACTCTTTAATAAGCTATATGAGAGATGAGAGAACATATATTCCCTCATTCTAAGTGCTTTGGTGAATATACCATCCCACCTCATTTCAGTAAAATCATCTAAGATGATTATGAGATTGGCTAAACATCATATGCTTGAAGAGAAGGTGGTAAAGAGCATGTCTAGAGAGATCGTATTGGATGTAAGGCTAGAAATTATTGAAAAAAATTCTACCTACCTTTCACTAACCAATACCATAAGATCATGTGTGAAACGGTAGACATGTGGTACAAAGAACATGAATGAAATGCAAAGGACCTGGTATAAAAGAAGTAACTTATTTCTAGTACTTAGTTATATGGTTGATAATATAGGTTAGAACATCATCTTTTAGGGTAGAGTAATGGGGGTTCTCATGGCCAGCCACTTGGAGTTTTGGATAGTCTAATTCATAGAAACCATAAAGAGAAGAACCCTTAACATTAATTAGGGGATCATAATCAATTGTTCCTTGAATGAGAAACTTACTTAAATTTAGGCATTAATCTAGATTTATTAACCTTGTATGAGGTCTACATGTTGGCAGCTAGAGTGATCAACTATAAGGGTTTGATAAAGAAGGGAAGTCTATAGGAATGTAATGCATGACCCTATAGAGTGTACCCCTAGTTGCTATGAGAGAAACTCTTGGACAAGATCTCATTAGTGAATGACATATTCATATTTTCCATAATCTGGTTCATCGAAGGGGATTATGCAAAGAGGATATTTGTGGAAGTGGCCATTAGAGTAACACAAGTGGGTGGATATTTCATCTATCTCAAGACTTTCACATACATCCAAGTAGTTGGTACCCTCATATTCCTAAAGAATCTTCCATAGTATCCATTGAATAGGATCATACTCCTAGATATTTCTAGGCAACTAGCTTCTACATATGACATAGTTTGAAAGATGCATAGGAAGACATGGTTGTGGTCAATCACTTATGGGACCAATATCCTTTAGATGATTATCCAATACCTTATCATTATTTTGACAACATTGGGATGACCTATCAAATCATAGGGAAGGATTTCATGCTAGTTGTTGCCATAAAAAATTAATGGATAAACTATGTAGATGTCTATGAAGTTAGGATAAAAATAGATTGTATAATGAGTCTAACACTCATAGTAAAGGCATTGAATCTACACATACCTCTCAAGATACACGGAATAAAGATATATCAAATATCTTTGACCCCCAAACAATATAGACAAGATCTTTGATCATCCTATCATGAATACACAAGTGGCTAGAGAAGAGAATGGTGACATTCACAATCAGGCTAGGCATGTCATAGACCTGAAAAAACAATGGGTGAGGAGGCCCTTTTGTTTGAATGTAGTGACAAATGTTCCCATTTTTTGATCTCTTACTAGACTTGAGAAAGGAGATTGGACCAAAGTCACTATCGCTACCTATTAGGAGAATTCTCTAGTCTAGCCTAAGACTATTTATGAATATGTTTGGGATGTAACCTACATATAAAAGAGCACTAGGGTAAAGGTTAAGAAAAAGAAGTTGACTAAGGAGGAGAAGGAAGAAAATAAATAAGACCCAATTCAAGCTAAAGCCTCCCAATTAGTGACAAAATATAGAAGGATATAGGTGGTGATTGTAGGGACAAAGAGGAGGAACTTGAAGAAGTGGAGCACTAGCTCACCTCATATCCTTGAGATAATTCTCGGGGCTAAGGAGGAAGAGAAAGAGAGGGAAGAAGAAACCAAAAATATCCCATTGAATAAGAGGAATAATTCAATATAGGTGGAAAAAGAGAAAAGGAGAATAAGTTTTGTGTAAATGCCCCTAACTATGAAAGACCAACCTATCTAGATCGATAAGTCACATATTAGGAAAAGGAAGGATAGACTGAGTCAAACATGGGGAGTGGGTTCGACATGCTTGATTTGTCTAATTTTTAGTTGATGCCCATGGGAACACATTTAGAGGAAGGGGACATAAGGAAAACATCACATGAGGAGCCTTTGAGTGATGAATAGAATACCATACATCCTCTACCACAGGGTCTAATAGCCATACATCCTCTTCCTCTTGAAAGATTGGAAATACCTATCTTGCATACATGAGAGGAATAAATTGTAATGAAAGGACTAAGCTAGGGTATTGCACAAAGAGAGAGAGAGAGAGAGAGAGAGAGAGAGAGAGAGAGAGAGAGAGAACCCATACAGGGGAATATCCATAAGGGATTTTGGTGGTTTCAATATAGGAAAAAGTTTCCTCAATAGCACAACCAAACTCCTCCATTTCTACAACAATAGTAGTCACATCAAATGTTGGACAAAATAAAGCATAAGAGACTTTGAGAAGCATGGATAGGGGAAACACTTAGAAGTAAAAATTGTCTCATTGGCTAGCCAACACATTTCTTCCTCTAGCATGACTCTAACATGTTTGACATGGGTGATAAAGACCCATCAGAGAAAATATATTCAAATAGAGGTAGATGGTATGTTAGTTTTGACATAGGTTGTGAGGATGAAAAAATCCCCCTATGGAAGAGTCAAATCAAATGGCATTCAATTTGAGGAATACAGAAGACAACATGGTAGAACATATAGATATTCCTCTCCTTCATGCCACTATTGAGGTAATTACACCCCAATATTTTGAGCTATAAGAGGTTATCTTGAAAAAGCCTACCAAGGACACCACCAAAGCACTGTTAACTTTGGGGCTAAAAAAAGTGTACCAACAAGTAGGCAACAGGGAGGAAAAACTCAAAATTTTGAGGAAGATTCTTTTTTTTTTTTGAAGGGTTTTGTGAGAGAAGTGGCTTGTCCAATTGATTGAGATCACCTAAAGGTTTCATTCACACTTGCCCTAAAAAAAAGCTCCATCCTTGAAGCCCACTAACTCATGTTTAGATGTGTGCAAAAGATGGTGCTATAGTAGTCCACTAGGATTTTAGACTTATAAATGAAGTGACTATTTAGACAGATGACCTAGAAGCATTACATACCATAAAATGGTAGAAATATTTGATGTTGTTGAATGCATATTTAGGGTAAGGGCTTGAAAAGATAGATGATTGTATCAAGAATATTCCATTACGAAATAAGATCATGATAGCCTTATATGAGAATGCCCAAGGAGCACAGGCTACAACTCAAGCTTAGATTTTGGAAGCTAATATATATTATAATGCAACACATCTAGAGATTTTCCAAGATGACTCCAAGACACAATAATTTTTGGTGGGAATGGTCATGCAAAAATTTTAGGTATCTTTTGAGGTAGCATCCTCAAAATATGATATACTGAGAATATTTAAATCTGAGGATGTGCTAAAGGAATTAGACTCCAAGGTGAAGGATTTTTTGATGTAAGACAAGAGGTTAAAGATTTTTATAGAAAAGTGAGAAGCAAGTATAAAGATCTCAAATTTCCAACACCTCAAGGGATTGCCTCTGCTATTGAGAAATTTATGGTGGCATATCCAAGGATCATTTTGGTGGAAGGTCAAGAAGACCTAGATGGTAGAAACTATAATCTTGGGAGTTAGAAAATTCCTACTAGTTTTGATCATGTGATACATGAAATTGGGTAGGTGTGTAATTTTGCATGGTGCATAGGTGCATTGACAATTTTGGATCTATTGTGCATAGGTGCTAACTACCATTTCCATTTTTCATGCACTAAAAATGCATTTTAGCAGAAGTTTAATTCATAGAGACACAGGGTAAAGCTTGAGTTTGCATCTAAAGAAGTGTACAAGACTCCCAAATCATCCAAAGCCTTCTCTCTTAATATTGTCTTCTTCTTTATGAATTTTTGAATTCATTTAAAGTTCTATGTACCATGTAATTAATAAAATAAAGAGTAAAAACCTTTTTAGCACCTAGTTAGGAGTCTATTTGTATACAATTTTCATAAAATTAGTATTTCTAGCATGTTTTTTGCAAGGAAAAATCCATAGATCCAAAAATTGAATGAAGGAGAGGGATTCTTATAAATACAAAGATGTAAAACATATACAAGGCCAATATTTTGATGCAATTAAGTATTCTATTGGTGATCTCATTCTGAGTGTAGTGTTTCTTCCTAGAATGTACATTTCCTTTATGAATTTTATGTTCATGAATATCAATGTAGACAATTGTTTTATTGTATTTTAATTCTTGTGCAATCAATTAGTTCTAGTTTTTGTAACATTTTCTAAAAAAAATCTTGTATTGTGACAAATTGGAGGAAGGACCACCTTTGAGTTCTTGCATAGAAATTTTTCTCATGCACACACTTTCTATGGCTCCATGAGTTGATGAAATGTGAAATATCCTTTGGTTTTTATTATTTCCTTTCAAGATTGCATCAGTGGAGTTGAGGACACATTGCTCCTAATTTTACTAGTTTTATATTTGATCCTTGCAAAAATATAATTCATAAACACATTGTTTATATCCCTTATGTCCATTAGGAATTTCATTTTCAACATCATGATTTAACTTCTTGCTACCCTATCTCTATTATTTTCTTCTTAACACCTAGTTAGAATATGATTAATATAGATGCATTATTAGGATTTTCATTCACGATAAATCTAAAAAGTAAAACAATTTATCACCTTGCAGCTACATTTCTTTCAAAGTTAAGTAGTATTTACAAATACTAACAAAGGCCCCATTGTGAACATTCACATTGATCTCCAATTGAGCCACCTAGTGTGTTGAAAAATAACCATGCAAAACCTTGGATTTGATTAAGTTGATCAACATTTCAAGAGAGAAATTCATAAGAATTTATGCCATTGTTATTGTGTGAAATGACAACTCAACTTAATAGAACTGGGTCTACACCAAAAGAAACCTTAGATACACAAAGGGACATCACAAAAATAGGGATAACATCTTGCAGTTGCTAAGACACACAACCCCTTCCCACAACACTTATGAAACCCCCCTCTAGAAATAATAGAAATGTAATAGAAAAGAGATACAACTGCATCATTATCTTCATCTAATTCCTCCTCTTGACCCCATTTCAAAATCATTGTAGAGCTACTTAAAACCCTAATTGAAAAGTCATTGTGCACTTCCATTTTTCTGAGTTGCATAATTTTATTTATTATTTAGAATATTGAGTATTAAAATTTAAAATGATATTCATAAGTATGATCAAGGAATTATTTTGATCAATTTTGAAGGTTCTTATTACTCCCAATCATCTATGTGCCCTTGAGGTGGATGTAGAGAAGTACTATGATGCAAGGAAGAATAGGGAAAACTCGGGCCAATGGCACACCCAGCTACCCAAACCACCTTGCAAGAGTTAACACAATGGAAGAAAAAACAAAAAGAAACAACACACACACACACACACAAAGAGAGAGAGAGAGAGAGAGAGAGAGAGAGAGAGAGAGAGAGAGAGAGAGAGAGAGAGAGAGAAATATTATTTATTGAGTCATGAAAATATCATCATACATGCCCATATGTAAGGCCTTTTGGGTTACAACCAGATAAAAGTACATCCCAAATCTAAAATCCAACTTGAAAGTTGCACTTTCCAGTTCTACTCTCAAATCATCTCTAAAAATTGTCCTAGCTCTAAGGCTAAACAGTCTATTTATACAAGCCAAAATGACTTATAGATCATTATAGAATATAGAGAAGCCACAAGTCATCTCTTAGCAAATATTAAATGAAAATAAACCTAACATTAAATTCTTGAAGAGCCACAAGTCAAAATGCATTAACAATTAAATGTCCATAAATAGATGTTTGAGAAAAATCATGATATCTCCTAGCTCTGATTGACTTAGAATTCATGCTTCAAACCAAAAATAGTATTTTAGGTACTCTACAATTCCTTAAGTTCACAAAGACTGATTCACTAAGGAGAAGTGTCCATCCAACATGAAATTCAAGCACAAAAAATTGTCACACAAAACTGCCAAAAATTGATACTCCGAGAGAATTTTAATATATCCCAACTTATAAGGAGTTATAATTTGTGCCTTGGATCATAGATGTTAATCTAGGCCCTCTTCAATCCCTAAAGTTAATAGGCTCTCATTAATTATAGAAAATCAGTTATATGGTCTTCAATAGGTACTCATAAACTAGAAAACATAGTTTCAATAATGTTGGTCTAATTTTTCACAATGTAGAAAAAGGTCTAAAAGTTGGGGGGAAAATTAGTTAATTCATTGGATTTTGTAGATTAGGGTTTCATTCCTCATGATTTTCATAATTTTAGGTTACCCTAGTCATGCCCTAATTCATGTGTTGTCAAAATTTATTAAATTCTCAAGGTTTGTCTCTCAACCCAGCAATTAAAATACCCTAATTGTGAAAAACCCTAGGTCTCCTTTTAAATTTTTGAAAAGATTTGAAAAGCACTTAAAATTTTTCCCTTTATGGTCTTATGATGTAGGGTTTCATGTAAGAGAAAAATACCTTTTTCCTCTTGTTTCCATTGTCACATTTTATAGTACAACATAAGAGCGTAAAGAAGTTTGGTTTTACGGGCATACACTTTTGTCTTTTGTAATAGCAGAATAGTTCATTTAGAGTCTCCTTGATCATAAATTTGGTCTTTGAGAAAAGAAATGTAAAGGCTTTTTATGCTTTGAAAGTGATTTTATGGCCTTACAGTTAACAATTAAATGGGTGAGTAGAAGAGGTTTGAAGAGATATTCCTAGTCATACAATATTGTGTTGAGCATGTGATCATAAAAGGTTTTGAAGGATATGTGTTGTGCTGCTTTATGGGAATATGACTAAGCAGTTGAGCGAAGGAGTGAAAAAGTGTTGAGCTAAGATCTATGCATCTACATTGTATGATTGGCATAAGAGCATAATACCCTATCATGGCATAAAGGAATGGTTTGTAAGGGTGCATAAAGTGTTTTATGATTCTACAAATAAAGTTAGTTCATAGGAGTGAAGGTGAGATTTTTTTTGTTTACGTGTATATATGTTCTTTGGGTTTGCAAAAAATTTTAAAGCCAGGTTATAATAGTGATTGTTGAAAGTGGGACCTGTTGAGTTGTCAGATGGGCCCTAGTGCAAGAAAATCAAATGGTGACACATCACAAACATTAGATGTGCCCAACCTGCATGAGAGACAACTTAAGTTCTTAATTTTGCATGTGCTAAAAATCAACGGCAATGTTATTTTCTATTTGTTTATGCTATAATCTAGGTTGTTGATTAGTGAAAAGTGAAAAATTTTCATTACACCTTTACACTTGCAAGGTAAGTATATGAGTGAAGAACTATTTTATCCTTTCTCTATGGTTATGAGTTAGGTCTAAGCGTATGAGCATAAAAGGAAATGTGAAGAAATGAATACAAGGCTTTACACTTGTATGAGAAAGGAAAAACATAAGAGTAGAATGCCATCTATAGAAGCTTTCTAGTGTTATGAGGATAGGGTAACTCGTGCGAATGTAAAGGAAGAATAATGAAAAGCTAAGAGGCATTACAGTGCCACAGGTAAAGCCTAGATCATATGACCAAAGGATGAATGTTTAAAGAGTTACGATGTCTCAGGTAATGAAGTGAGCAGAGCAACATGAAGAAATTTTTCAAGATTTCTAGTTATACATGTGCATATGAGCATAAAGGGTAAAGAGAAGGTAGTAGCAAGGTTTAATGCTCATACAAGGAATGTTTGACATGTAAGAGCGAAGATGTTAGTTGTGAAGGTGTGAGATTCTGTTGTGTAAAGGGTCATGTATAGGTGTAAAGAAAATTTCAATGTAGTGTTTAAAATGCCCTAATGCTATTATGCTTGGGGTGTTTTAAAGCCTCACCAAAGGAGTGTAAAGGCTAGCTAGGGTGTCTTCGAGGTTATGAAGATTGGAAATCTTGACTCAGTTTAAGAACGAAAGACCAAAATTTGAAAAGAAAGCTATTGAAGTGTCATACTAGTTCAAAAAAGGACAAAATCACTATAGCCAAGAAAATTAAAACATTGAAAAGGACATCAAGATTGAATTTCATGGTTGATATCCCTTGTTGTCAACTTATGAAGGTGGTATTAAATGCTTGTGCATGTAGAATTAATTAAAAAGCTAGTTGATTGAATCATTAAAACATAAATATTTGATTTAATATCCATAATATTGCCACTCTAAAGAAATTATGTTCTTTCTCTAAAACTTTTATTCAAGCATCCATAGCTTCATGATTTCTATGTTGCTGTGCAAGGATTCAAAGTATAATTTGTAGAAAAGATGGTTGACAAAGAAGTCGAAGAGGTTCTTGAAGAAGAGGTTGAGGTTGAAGATGAAGGAGATGATTTTTTAGAAGTCACAACAAAAGGTAAAAGAAATAAGAGTACTACTAAGGTTGAGAAGAAATCAAGGGTTAGGAAGCCCAACAAGCATGCTAAAGATTGGTTGAAACTTTTTCTAGGGTTGTCAAATGCTATCTCAACTAATGACCACATCTTCAGAGACCCTTATTTCATGGTTAGGGATGCACAGTGCCCTAGAATTGATGGTTTCAACTTATTTTTATATTTTTACCAAAATAGAATTATAGAAAAGGTGTCAGTCTGTAACCCATCGAACAAAAACATGGAAAAGCTAATATTTCCAAAGGTATTTATTGATGTAGACCTATTGAAAGCATTGATAAATTCCTACAATCTAGTTACTGGGACATTTCAAAGGCACAATGGGAGTTTTCTATGCACACTAGATAAAACTTCTTTTATAGAATCTTTTGGATTGGAAGGGTAGATGGATGTGCCTATTTATCTTGAAGACCTAAAGAGGAAATTTGGGAGTAATAAGACCTACTTTGTAAAAATTGTCATGTTGCCCCACATCCCTTATAGTGTAAAAAAGGTAAGAATGATTCCAAGGAAAGTGGGGGATTTTTTTCCCTTAAGAAAATTCAAGAATTATTTCAAGAATATAGTATATGGGCTACACAAAGTTCTAGGGAGTGATGGTGTAGAGGATTGTGTTTATGGTTCCCTGTTCTTGATAGCATGTGATATACAGGACCCTTTCCACCATAAGGAGTATGATTATGTAGCCTTTATCATGGAAAGCATGCAAAATCAGCTTGTCAGTGCAAAGAAGGGAGAAATGAAGAATTTCACATTCCACCATTACTCACTATTGATGCACCTTATTCTATATCACAACATTGGTTATATCAGCTCGGACTTCATTGATCAGATCTTTGATGAATTTGGTTAATTACCTGTGCAACTATAGACTCAAATTTGGGACAAAAACTTTTATTATTCAAATGCCCTTGTGTTTTTAAATTTATTCAGTTCTATTATCATGAGGCAATTAGACCATACTTTCTTTAGGGCACCAAATATTTCTAAGACTTTTCTTAGGCCCTCATTCTTAAATGAGAAAAACAAATTAGATCATAATTGGGGAAGCATCTTTTTATTCAAAGAGTGAACACTAATGAGAGTCTATGCATGCCCACAACTTCCTCACCTTCTACCTAAATATTTACCCCCTAGGTTGGCTATTATTGAATTCTTTTGGCAATTTTTATTGATGAATAAAGAAATGATCCCTCCTTCTCTACACAAGCCTACTTTTGTTTGTAGAACCTTTAAAGTGGGAGATTTTGAGATAGGAAAGAATGCATATGAGGAATTGAGTGAGTACCTAGGCCAGTAAAAATTTGCTACTAGGCCCTATATGATGTATGGCACTAACAACTACATTACCAATGAGGTCAAGGCTATTATGGGATACATCCTACCTCCCAGCAAGCCAATCCCTATAAAGGACTTAATTTCCAACATAGTAGCAATAGGGGAGGCTAATGAGCTATTAAGGAAATATGAAGAGATAAGGAAAGTAGAGGAGGCCTTGAAAAGGACCAACCCTAAATTTAAGGGTTTTTATATAGAGGTTTTGTACCCTGGTAACTTGAGAAAAATGGTGGATAATTTTGATTGTATCATGTCACAAATTCCACATGAGCCAGAGGGAGAGGAAGCCATTGTAAATAGAGAATCCCCTGAGCTAGATGTGCAGTTGGAGATTGAATTGGAAGAGGAGAAACCATCAACTTCAGCTTGGGTGCCCAAGGGGAATAAAAGGTAGAAGATAGTGCACATCCTAGAGAGGGTGCTAAGTAGAGCCTTGCAGGCGATGCCAAGAAATAGTGAATATTTTTCTAATATTAGGAAAAAATATCTACATCAAAGGACTATAGAAGTAGGGAAAGCTTCTAGTAATTTCCAAATTGCAACATCAAGATTGGATGATAGGCTCATTCAATCTGAAAAGTTTATGGAAGATGATGATTTTATTAAATCATTAGAGTTTAAAAGTTTTCTCTACAAAATAAAAAAAAATGAGCTCACATTGATTCTCATGCTTGGAGAGGACCTAGAGAAGAACAAGGAGTTAGTTGAAAAACTAGTAGCCTATGATCTTGAGAGTGAAACAATGACCTCTACAGAAGCTAGGGATTGGTACATAGGAGTGGTATGATTCTAATACCACATTGGGATATTGAGAGGGCTTTTTTTTTTGGACCAAATGAGAAGACAAGACAAGGCCATAAGTTATGAAGCCACTAACAGTGAATAATTAAAGAGAGGGTTAGGATTTAACATAGATACAAAAACCCTAGTAATATGAAGTGTGGTCCCTAACACCAAAAAGCCCAAAAATGATGGATATATAGGAAATTGCATAGTGCAATATGATTGTGTGGACATTAGAGAACATTAATGGTAAAGAGATCTCTAGCTTGGTTAAAAAATTTGCTCTCATCAATGAGGTAAAGGTGGATGGAATTGAGGATAAGCTAGTTGTAGTGTACAATGAGTGTCTTGACATTAGAAAATTGTATGAAGAAGAGCTCACAATGAGCCATGTACAAAAATAGAGAATAGAAGAGTTAGAGGGGAAAATTCAAAATTTGGAAGTAGAAATAATATCCCTCGAGGAGAAACTCAAGGCAACAACTGAGGTAGTACATGCACCTAGGTAGATAGAAGAAGAAAGGTACACTACAAAGGCTAAGGCCCAAATAGAGGAGATGTCGATAGGGGTAATAGTGCTAATAACTATAGTAAATGTGGAAATAGAGGCTCCTAAATTAGACAATATAACTAAGAAAAGTGTTATGATGAATGTGTTAAGCCATAGAATAAGCACTTTGAAAAGAATATCTCAAGATTCTTATAATGCATTCATAAGTCTACTATAGGAGATTTATGTCCAGATCTACTAATATGGGATGCATATAGATTTGAGAGCTTTAAAGAAATTGATAAACTGTATATGCACCTAAGGGTAGAAAATGAAAATCAAAATGAAACTAAGATAATTTCATACAACAGTTTGCTTTAAAATCATCCCTAGGTATACCCACCTTGGTTTAGTAGAGCCTAAAGAGTAGGAAACCATCCTCAGTTTTGTTTAGGTTGGGTCCAGATGATCTACTTGTGTAATTGATTATGAGAATTGGCTAATCTTTGGATTATTTGATCACTTTCATTCTGGTATTGAGCATTTTTTTGCTTAATAGTTTTAAACACCAACAAGCAACACAGTAAAAATTAATAACATGCAAGATATCAATGCAACCCAAAATGCTCCTACATTAGACAACTAGTGTTGGAAAAAATAATTCTCCTAAATCATTGAGATATCACAACCTGAGTTGAATCCAACTTAGATTGAGAAATCCATGAAGCATCTTCCATAGGTTTCTTTTTCCACTTCACCAAATATTCATAATAATCTTTTCCCCTTGGGCTCTTACCAACTCTCTCATCCAACACCTATTCAACTTCTCCAATCTACTTAATAGGATAGTCCTCTAATACAATAACTTCATCATCTAACTCATGATACTTGTATAAATTAGAAACATTGAATTTAGGAGATATATCCATGTCATCAGGTAACTCAATTTCATAAGAATTTTTACTATCAAACATCTTCAAGATCTTACAAGGTCCAAACTTCTTTGTCTTCAGCTTACTGCATGTTCCAATGTGAAATATTCCCTTTTTCAGATGAACCATCACCTCATCACCAACTTGAAAATCATAATGTCTTCTAGACTGATCAACATTCTCCTTATACTTCTGATTACTTTGTTCTATCCTCAACTTCACTTCCTTATGTAAAGACTCCACATAATCAACAAATTCTTCTCCTCCATCAGTCCTCTTTTCTTCACCAAGGATATTTCTCAAATTTGATACTCCTCTAGGCTTCATTCTAGTAATAATCTCAAAAGGTGTCTTCCCTGTACTCCTATTCACAAAATTATTATATGCAAATTCAACTTGTGCCAATACCATCTCCCAATTACTTGGCTTATTCCCAACTAAAAATATCAACAAATTACCCAAGCTTCTATTCACAACCTCTTTCTCTCCATCTATCTGTGGATGAAATGTAGAAGTAAACTTCAACTTAGTACCCATCTTCTTCCACAAAGTCTTCCAAAAATAACCAAAAAACTTACTATTTTAGTTGGAAATAATACTTTTTGGTAGTCCATGCAATCTCACAATCTCTTTAAAGAAAAGTTTAGCAACATGCTTAGCATTTGATGTCTTCTTACATGGTACAAAATGAGCCATCTTAGAAAATCTATCGACTGCAACAAATATAGAATCATACCCTTTTGTTGTCTTAGGCAATCCAAGAACAAAATCCATACTAATGTCTCTCCAAGGTTTCTTAGGAATAGAAATAGGTGTATATAAACTAGTATTTTGACTTACTACTTTAGTAACTTGACAAACTCCACAACTCTTGACAAATTTTTGAACATCCTTGTACATTTGTGGCCAATAATACTTCTCTTTTATAAAACTCAGTGTCTTATCAATTCCAAAACCTCTAACCAATCCACCACTATGATTTTCCTTAATTAGATTTAGCCTCATAGAACTTCTAGGAATACACAACTAAATACCTTTGAACAACATACCTTCTTGAATTAAATACTCATCATACTTACTTATGTATCTATTAGATTTTTTTCTTTGCACTCTCTCCATGCCTTAGGAAAATTAGGATCAACATCATACAATTCTTTCATCTAATCAAAACTAAGAACTTCAACATTCATTTTAATCAACAAAGAATGTGTTCTACTCAATGTATCAACAACTCCATTAGTAACTCCACTCTTATGCTTAATCACAATTGTAATACTCTACAAATACTCAAGCCACTTCATATGTCTCTGATTAAATTTATGTTGACTTCCCAAGTACTATAATACTTTATGATCAGTATATAGCAAAAACTCCATAGGAATCAAATAATGTCTCTACTCTTTCAAAGCTTGAACAATAGCATAAAACTCTTGATCATACACAAAATAATTCCTTTTAGCATCATTCAACTTCTCACTAAAGAAAGGAATAGGTTTACCTTCTTGACTTAATATAGCTCCTATTACACTACCACTTGCATCACATTCAACTTGAAATACTTTATTGAAATCAAACAAAGCCAATATAGGTAACTCAACAACCTTTTATTTCAATGTCTCAAAACTCTTATCAGCTCCACGTGTCCACTTGAATTCCCTTTTATCTTCTCTCGTGATCTTAGTCATAGCATTACAAACAATACTAAAATTCTTTATAAACTTTCTGTAAAAACTAGCCAACCCATGAAATCATCTTATCTCACCCATATTCTCAAGTGTAGGCCATTCCAAAACTGCTTTACCCTTCTCAGGATCCATCTTCAATCCATCAACTAAAATCACAAATCCCGAATAAATAATCTCCTCTTGCATAAAAGAACACTTTTTTAGATTAATCAACAAATTTTCCTCTTTCAAACTATGTAATACTTGTTTAATATGCTCAAGATGTTCTTTCTTAGTTTTACTAAATATCAAAATATCATCCAAATAAACAATTACAAACTTACCCAAAAAGTATCATCAAACTTCATTCATCAGACTCATGAAAGTACTAGGTGCATAACCAACCATTCATAAATACCATCTTTTGTTTTGGAAGCAGTCTTCCATTCATCACCTTCTCTAATTCTAATTTGATGATAGCCACTCTTCAAATCAATCTTGGTAAAATACTTTGCTGCACTCAAACAATCCATTATGTCATCCTTCCTTGACATAGGAAACATATATTTCATTATAATTTTATTAATAGCTCTGGAATCAATACACATTCTCCATTCTCCATTCTTTTTAGGTCCTAATATAGTAGGTACAATAGATGGCCTCAAACTTTCTTTGATCAAACCTTTCTGCAATAACTCATACACTTGTTATTAAGTTCTTCATTCTTTGCCAGTGTCAATCTATATGGTGCTTTGTTTGGCAAACTAGCTCCAAGAATCAGATCCATACAATGACATACTTTTTACTGGAGGTAAACCATTAGGAATATCATCAACAACAATATCTTTATACTCATTCAATAATTCTTGAATTCTGTTGTCACTCTGTCATTACTAACTTCTACTGCTTGATCATTACTACCAACACTCGGTCCTCTAGGAACTATAGAAAAAAAAAACTTGATTCTTCTTTACTTCCTTTTCAAATTTCTTACCATTAACCATGCAAATTTTTATTGTAGTACAACTGACCTCATTTGGACTTTCAATCAAAGGCAGCAATATTTGTTTCTTCCCATTTACCCAAAGAGTATATTGATTCAATCTTCCATCATGTATAGAATATCTATCATATTGCCAAGGTCTACCCAACAAAATATGATAGAAACCCATGGGCATAATATCACACAAAAATTCATCAAAGTAATGTGAAATTTTGAACTTCACAATACATTGCTCACTTACCAATATCTTATGCTCATCTTTGATCTATGAAACATGATAAGGTTTGGGATGTTATAGCCTCTAAAATTGCAACTTTGTAACCAACTCTTCTGATGCCACATTTTTATAACTTTCACTATCAGTGATCACCTTGCAGCATTTTCTGGCCATCTTACATTTGGTTTTGAAAAGACTTCTTCTAATGACAGGATCCTCATCACTTCCTTTATTACATAAGGTTCTTCTCACCATCAAATTTTCTCTAGCCTTAGGTCCACTTGGAAAACTCTCAATGTCTCCTTGGATCAAAAAATTTCTATTATTATGCCCACTTTTAGAATATCTACATTCAAATGATATATGCCCTTCTTTACCACATTTGAAACAATTACCATGAAAACCACCTCTAGGATAAGAATTACCTCTTCCTTGCTAAGAACTAGTACCTCCTTGGTATGAACTACCACCTTTCAACTCGATATTATCTTTTTCATCATTATTCCATTCAAATTTTCCTTTATCCTACACAAAATTTTCAGATCTACTGATGTAGGAGTATCTTGGGTTGTACTTCAATCCTACATGTTTTTAGTTTTTATCCTACTACTGAAACTGGGTTCTGTTGACGTTGTATTTTTCTGTTTTTGGGTGCCTATTGCAAATTGTGTAACTAATTTCCCATAATGAATGAAGTACTATAAACTTTAGATATTGAGGAATGGCTAGAGTACTATATATTTCCTAGAGTAAAAGTTCTAAATCCTTATAGGTTGTGAGTTATGGAAATTCTCCTTGTACATCAATTTCTAGTAGTTCTACATGATAGTTTTCTATGCTCAACTTTCAGAATGGATGGGTTATTTTTCTTAAGGAATCAGCCTTTACACACTAATTTTTTTTTAGAGGTCCTAAATATCAACACACAATTTGAAGCATGAGTTCTGACTCAATCAGAGCTAGGAGATATCATGATTTTTCTTGGACATCGATTTCAAAATAGTTAATTACTGATGCAGTCCAACTTGTGTATTTAATTTTGGTTTATTTCCATTTAATATTTTCTAAGAGCTGACTTATGGCTTCTCCATGTTATAGAATGATTTGTAAGCCATTTTGGATAGTAGTTAAGTAGTTTTTAGTAGTTTGGAAGAGGATTGCAGAGCAGAACTGGAAATTGTGAATTTATTGTTGGATCTTTGAATGTGAATGTATTTACATTTTGCCATAACCTATAAGGCCTTATATATGGGAATTTATGAATATATTTTTTATGAATCAATAAAATTATTTTACTCTTCTTCCTCCTTTAGTTTTTGTTCTTTGTTTTTGCTTCCATTGTGTTGATTCTTGTAGGGTGGTTCAAAGACCTAGGTGTGCCATTGGCCCTAGTTTTCCCCATTATTCCTTGCATCATCTGCCACCTTCTCCATAAGATCTACCTCTACCTCTCTAGAATCTACCACATCTACCTCTTTGTCTTTGTTCATGCTTCTTTTTCAAGATCTCCTTAGCTTTCAAGGCATATTGATATGCTTCTTCTACACTTTCCAATTTCACAAAACTTATGTCATCTTGAATTCCAAGTCTCAATCCATTTATGTACCTTGAAAGTTTTTCAACATCATCATCCACATGTCTAGATCTAATTTTCAATCTATAGAATTCCTCAGTATACTCTTTTATAGTCATGTCTTTTTGTCTCAAATTTTGCATCTTTCTCAACAAGCTAACTTGGTAATTAGTAGGAAGGAATTTTTTCTTTACCTTGTTCATCATATTCGGCCAAGCTCTAATCTTCTCCTTTCCTCTCCTTTTTCTATCAACTTGAAAATGCTCCCACCACAATGAGGCATGACCTTTTGACCTAGTAACTATAATCTCCACCTTCTTATTATCAAGAGTGGTTTCATACTCAAAGAACTCTATATCTAAGATCCAATATAACATAGCATTGGTATCCAATTTTCCATCATAAGAAACAACTTCTATAGTAGGCTTTGAATTTTTCCTAGACAGTAGTCTTAGCAATCTTTCCTGATCTTGATCTTCTTCTAGTTCTAGATTAGGATTTGGTATTACTACTTCATCATCACTTACATCATCAAGATGTGCTCCTCTCCTCTTTGTTATCTCCACAACATCTAATCTATGTATCCAATATTTCATTATCAACATTTCCTCTACCTCAAACCATCTTTACAAATTAGGTTCCTGCAAGATCATAACCCTTTGCAAATTATAGGTCAAATCCACAGATCTACAACCCTACAACCAAATCTGAATTAGGTGTCTACATGATCTAATCTCCACAAGGATAAAATTCAATCTCTAATACTACCTAATGAAAGGAAGGATAGGGAAAACTAGGGCTAATGGCACACCCAGCTAGATAAAGCACCTTACAAGAGTTAAAACAATAGAAGCAAACACAAAAAGGAACAACACCATAGAGAGTGAGAACAATATTCTTTATTGATTCATTAAAATATCATCATACATGCCCAACTATGAGGCCTTCTAGGTTATGGCTAGATATAAAATACATTCCAAATCTAAAATCCAACATCAAATTTGCACTTTCCAGATCTACTCTCAAATAATCTCTAGAAATTGTCCTAGCTCTAAGCCTAAACACTCTATTTATACTAGCCATAACACCTTATAGATCATTCTAGAACATAGAGAAGCTACAAGTCATCTCTCAACAAATATTATATGAAAATAAACCTAACATTAAATTCTTGAAGAGCCACAAGTTGGCCTGCATCAACAATTAAATGTCCAAAGATCAATGTTTGAGAAAAATTACGATATCTCCTAGCTCTGATTGAATTATAACTCACACTTCAAACTATGGGTATTAATTTAGGTCCTCTATAACCCCTTAATTTTGTAAAGGATAATTCACTAAGGAGAAGTGTGCATCCAACCTAAAACTCAAGCACCAAAAACTATTGCGTGGAACTACTAGAAATCAATACTCTAGGACAATTGCCATATCTCCCAACTTATAAGGAGTTAGAACTTTCACCTTGGATCATAGATAGTAACCTAAGCCCTCTTCAATTTATTAAGTGCACAATCTCTCATTAATTCTGGAAAATTAGTTATATGGTTTGCAATAGGCACCCAGAAACCAGAAAGCATAGTTTTAGTAGTAAGGTCAAAATTGAAAACATGTAGGATAGTAGTGCAACCAAGATGCTCCTGCATCAAACTATTTTCTTGAGGTAAGAAAATATTTTATTTTATGTGTACATATATTTCATTCTAATTTACAATAGTTATTTATTTATATTTTTGTATTATTGTATCAGCTCAAGTTACATAAGAGTTTAGATAGTTAGACTAGCGAGCATGTTAAGATGATTCTGTCACCCACAACATCTCCTTCTATAAGATTATCTAAGGCATCTAGGGATTTTTTTTCTTCCCCTTTTGGGAATTTTTAGACATAGTGATGGACATTTTATTCTTATATGACATTAGTGGACATATGTTTTGTATTTTGTATTTGATGTATGATATTTTTTATGTATATTTGACATACATAACTTGATGTATATTTTATCTCATTTTTATCTATTATATTTGATGTATGACATATTTGACCTATATTTCATGTATGATATTATTAGGCATACAATTGATGTATCATATTATTGAAGTATGACATTTTTGGATGTCAAAATATAAATATTGTTACTATTTTTTGTATTTCATGTATATCATTTGTATGTAATTTATCTCAAAAATATGTTTGCATGTTGAAAAAATGTCAATATTTCTCTATGATTTCATTATGTATTTCATTTATTTTATCATTCAGTATATAAAAACTTTTGTCCTTATTTCAAGCATTTAACCTCAATTGGAATTTTTTATTAGGATTGTGTCTTCATTTCATATTTGAATGAGTATTTGACAATAAGAAAATTTGCATATTTTAATGTTTTTCAATAAAATCACGTGACAATAAGACAAGTATATTTTGGTTTTATATAAATTCTAAAATATAGTTGAAAAAATAAGGTTGCACCTCTATAAACACACTTTATCTTTAGCCACATACAACTAGTTTTTTATTTATTTAAAGTTTTAAGTTTTTGGTATATCTCTAAAGGTAGGTATGACTCTAAGTTTAGAAAGAGAAGCAAAGAAAAGAAAAGTTGGTATTAAGTGCAATATATCATCAAAGTTACAAAAAAAAAGGAAAACATGAAATAACTCTATCTTTTTTCATTGATCTCATATGGAGTTGTTATGAATCCATTATTAATATCTTATTGGATATTTATTTATCAATATCTATCAAAAGGATGGGATACATCATGTGAAAGGACATATTTAAATGTAATAGAACATTTTTCCATAATTTTCTATTGCTTTCTAGTGTTCTCTTTCAATGTTTGGATTTGTACTAGGCCTTGTTTTGGGATCAACATATGCATGTGTTATGGATCTTATTTTCCATCATAATGCATGTGGTTTGAAGTCTTGGGACATGGTATTAACAAAGATATCTTATTTTAATACCATATTATTCCAAAACACTACCTATTTTTAGGGTTCACCATTTAGATGGAGTTTTCTTCAATATCCATCACCATTTCATTATGACCTTCAGGAGATCTAAAGTTCTATCTATTCCCATTTATTTCATGTATGTCATATTTCGTGTTACATAGGCTAGTGCAAGAAATTTGAGGCCCTAGGTGAGAAACTTCATGTGGTTTCCTAGAGCATAAATGGAGACATCACTTCTTCTTTTTTGTTGTAGGATGTTTTAATGGACCAAATTATGGATTTAGTATTTTAAGGGCCCTTTGTTTCCATAAATTATTCCTGGATCAAAACTTATAGAAAAATTATTGGTTTTATAAGACTACTAGGAAACTAAAAAGTGATATATCCATTTACAAAGTTGTGAGAATGTAAGTTAGATAATTGGGAGGGGGAGGGGGTGATGAATCAATTATTCTAATTTATCCTATAGTCCCTTGAAACAATTTCTAAACAAAATAAACATCATAATCATTTAGTGAATTTTCTCATTCAATTCATAATTAAATTATTTAATCAATATACTCCAAACTATTCATTCATTATTTCTTACTATATCAAACAATAGTAGTAAAACTTAGTTATTACCAAACATTAATCTAATTGTTATTTTGTTGCAATGAATACTGACTTATAACATAATGACATTCACACATTTGACACCAAGGTTTTTAACATGGAAACCCTATAAAGGGAAAAACCACATAGGATTGGCAACCCAAAATTTTCACTTTTATGAAATGAGCTCTTCTAGGAAGAAACCTTGTTAAAAGTTTACATATACATTGTTAATATGACCTTCTTAGATGATTTACACCAAAAGATCATCTAGACATTATCACTCTTTGATCCTTTTGAAAGAGTGACCTTCTCTAAATGACTTATAAAAAAAACTAATCGATGTTAGCTCATATATGATTTTAAACATTTGTTAGGTCTACTCAGTTAAGAGATTTATTTACTAAAATTATTGGAAATTAAAAATAAAAATAATAATTGCTAGGTTTAAAAAGTACCTTGCTTGTTCAGATCTCTTTTTTGCTTGTTCTCTTTCTAATTTGTATCCTCTAATATCTTTACTGGATGATTCACTCCTTCACTCTTTCACTTTGTTTCAACTCTTTTTGATCTTCATTTTATTCTTCTTGGTTCACCTTTTCTTCCTCCAGCTTCAACAATTTCACACAAATGCCAACTAAAAAATAATGATCAAAATCTAACCAACAACCTAAAACTTGGTTCAACTCCTCCTTAAATAGTAGTCATCATGCTTCTAGATTCTTCAAATTACCATAGCTCAATCATTATCCTTGTTATTAGATTCATATCATATAAAATAAATAGAGACACTTAGAAAAGAGAACTTTCATAGAACTATTCTGCTCATACTTTTCCTTCTTGAATATCCATCATCAGATCTTCATTGTATTTTTTAAGTCATTGATCATGTAACAAAATTTTACTTGTTTATTTGAACATCTCAAATATTCTTGAATTCAACAAAAACTCAACGTCAAATTCCATACTTACAAAAAATTTCTCCTTCGTGTTACTCAATGAACATAACATTTTACTTAGATTTAATATATCTCTAGGGAAATATTGAACTTACTTAGTTAATACTAAACTTCTTTAACCTTCTCACTTGGTGTATGTTTTATAGAACATTACACTAAAATATTACATGATTATAAAAAAATCAAACCAAAATTACATTATCACTATCCAACTCATTCTAGTGCCCATTGAATACCATACTTATCAACTATATATTCAACATACTTTCTTCAAATCCTATTCATCAATAAAATCCTCTTCACCAATCAAATGATATGACAATTTATTGAATTAGAATAATTTCTATCCAACTAAGAATTGACATCAATGACAATATAACAACTGATAAGGCTCTTTTACATACATTCATAGAATCACCAATTATATTATTAGGTGTGTCTAATAATCTCTCTCTTTGGCATTAATGGAAACATGTAACATATGATTTCACATTACATAAGATAGTCAAATGTATTCATTAAAAATAATACAACTTGTTAGTTCTTTGTCTTCATTCTGATTCTCTACAATAGTTGTACATGGTCTATATCTTTAGAACATCATTCTTCTTCAAAATTTCTCCCCCTTATGACATGATCTTCTTTTGTTTAGCAATATTCTTGTTTGATTCTAACATCATCTTCATCATCTTTGTCATCTTAGACATATACCCTCCCTTTTACTTATTCTTCATTTACTAATTTCTCTCCTAATCATTATCTTCCTTGGTATACTTATTCCTTACTGATTTTCTCTTACTTATCCTCTCCCCTTTAATTGATCTCACCTCTTACTAGTTCTATCCTCCTTTGGTAGTGATGCCAAAGGTAACTATAAGTTCCAATTTGAAACCTATAAAAACTTTTATTTATCTGTGTACCTTTATGTATTGTTTACATTAGTTTCATCATAGTCATCTTCACAACTTAAGAGATATCCTAAGAAATGAACTCATGCATATAATCCACAAAGATATTTTTGGTCATTCATGAATTGATACAACAAGCTTCCTCACCTAGTGAATTTTGGATAGGGGTAGGACCCCCTATTTACCTCTTAGCTACTAAAAGGAATCCTTAGGAAATGGCTTCCTAAATGTGTCTATAATTTTTTTTTAGAATTCAAATATTCAAGCCTTGTTTATTTCTCTTGTACTTTATCCCTCAAGTAATGATACTTGATTTATATATGCTCTTTTTTAGCATCCATCACTTGATTATTCAATATATTTATTGCACTAGTGATCACAACAAATAGAATCTAACTTTGTTATCTCTTCTTGCATACCTTCCAAAATTTACTTAATCCAAACAATTGAAATAATTTGATTATAGTAGAAACATACTCAACTTCAATAGTTGATTGTGAAATACAACCCTGTTTCTTACTTATCCATGTTATCAATCTTTCTCCTAAAAAAAGCTTCATTACTTGTGTTTTTTCTATCATTGACATTACTACAACAATCAACATCACTATAGACTTTAAGATTAAATTCATCATCTTTATTGTACTATAGGCCATAATCTTAAGTTCCTATTAGATATTTGAACAGCCTCTTCACATTAGTCATGTGTGTCTCCTTAGGATTAGAGAAAAACCTTGAAAGTATACCAACATCATGTGCAATATCTGGTCTACTATGTACAACATACTATAGTTTTTCAATCATAGATCTGTATTGTATTTTATTTACCTCTCCATTAGTGTCTTCCTTTAATAATTTCACTTAGACACTATAATTGTACTGACTAGCTTAGACTCATCTATTCCAAATGTCTTCAAGATATTTTCCACACACTTAGATTGAGTCATAAATATACCTTTCTTGATTTGATGAACTTGCAATCCAATGAAAAAATTAATCTTCATAAACATAAACATATCAAATTATGTACTCATTTAATCAAAAAATTTCCTACACAACATGCCATTTCATCCAAATATATAATATCATCCATTAATATCTCAACAATAAACACCATATTTTTATGTTCACATTTCAAATACAAATTATTGTTGTCATTTTTCTTAGTTAATTCAATCTTAGTCAAATGAGAATGTAACCTTTCATACCACACTCTTGATACTTGTTTCATTCCATATACTACCTTGTTCAATTTGCATACCATGTTCCTTTGATTAGGTTTAACGAATCCTTTAGGTTATTCAATGTAGACCTTTTATTCAAGTATTCCATTCACAAATGCATATTTAACATCCATTTGATCAAGTTCAAACTTATTTTAGGTAGCATAGATCATCAATATTCTTACACCTTCTAATCTTTCCATGAGTGCAAAAGTTTCACCATAATCTATTCCTTCTTCTTTTTCATAACCTTTGCAAACTAGTCTTGCCTTGTTTCTTATCACTTCTCCATTTTTAGTCTTCTTATTTCTAAAAATCTATTTGGTTCCTATCACATTCTTATGTGTACATCTCCATAGTAATTTCCATGTGTTTTTTGTCTTTATCTGATCAATGTCTTCATTCATAGCATTTATCCAATCCTTATTCTCCAATGAAGCTTTAACTATTCTTGGTTCAAAATCAGCCATAAAAAAAATATATCCTCTTAACTTCTTGTTTTTACTCTAGTGCTTCTGTCACCAATAATTTATTTAGGGGAATGATTCTTTCTCACATTATTTTCCAATACAAGTTCATTTATCTTATTTTTGACATTTTTTTTCACTCGGCAAGGGTTCGACTTCTTGCTAAGATTGTATTGTCGGTTACTTAGGTAAAGCATTTTATAAGTCAAGTGATACTCTTTAGTGCTTGGTGACTCTCTTCTATAACTTAAGTAGTGTATATGGTGCCTCCTCATATACATACACAAAAATTTTGTAATTTTTAGGTTCCTTCTTTCTTTCCACATTGTTCTTATCTATAAACTCATCAATCCTAACATTTTCACTTTCAATCATTTTGTTAGTAGATTTTTCTAACATTTATAATCTCTTCTCTTTGATGAATAGGAAAGGAATATATCCTCATCTCTTTGTAAATCAAATTTACCATTTCTTTCATCCTTATAAATGTAACACCTACTTCCAAAAATTTTGAAATAACTTACAATCAATGTATGACCATACCAGAGTTCATAGGGTACCTTATTTTTTCCTATCTTCAACTAAACTTGTTTGAAGGTATAAATAATGGTGCTAATTTATTCTCTCCAAAACATCTATGCAAATTCTTGTTTAGTCATCAATGTCCTTACATAATCCATAATTGATCTGTTTCTTCTCCTACCAATCCCTTTTTGTTGTGATGTCCTTAGTGTAGATAGTTATCACTTAATACCATTCTCAATACAAATGTTAGTGAATTCAATTGACATAAACTCACCACCTCTACCAAAACTTAAGCATTCCAATGATTTATTATTTTCTTTCTCAACTCTAGATTTATAGCATTTGAACATATCAAAAGCATGTTATTTCACCTTCACAGACATAATAATCATCATTCTATAATAGTCATAAACAACCAAGGTAAAATATTTGTCACCATAATAATTGTCCATGCATATTGGTCCACATAGATCAATATGAACTAGATCTAGGCTATCATTAGAATTGTGTGATTTTCTTGAAAGACTAGATTTTGTCACCTTACCAAGCTCACATTCTTTACACATAACATTCATAGGCATTTGCACATTTGGTAAGCCTCTAACTCTTTCCTTAACCATGTTGTCAATGTTTACATGAAACAAACTTTTATGCCACAACCATACATCCTCAACTTTAGAAACTAAGAATTTTTCAATATTAGGATCCAAACATTTAATAATTTCCATTTTGTTTGCATCTCAATTCCAATCAAATTTCTTTCATCATCATAGATCTTGAGTTTCCTATTATGAAATTCCACCTTGCGGCTTGCATTATTCAACTAAGAAATACTCAAAAGAATATACTTTAGTTCTTGTATCCAATATGCATCATCACATCTGATCTTATCATCTAACATTAGTGATCATCTACCTTTAACTACACATTGAACATCATTACCTAACTTAATAGTTCCACCATCATCAATTTATTCAAATTTGTCAAACTTACTTAGATCATTAGTAATGTGATGTAAACATCCACTAACTATAACCTATGATTAATTCTTGCCAAGATGCAAAATAAGAGAAACTTCAATTTCATACCTTTCTACATTTGGATCTTCCTTCATAGAAACATACACTATCTCAACTACTTCCTTTTTTTATTAGTTTTAGAATCAGTGAGCTCTTCTTCAATAATGTATCATGATTTCTTCTTTTTGTCCTTGTTGTCCTTGTTCATTCTGTACTTGTAATATTTATTTTCATTCTTGTCACTCTTACTTCTATTAGGACACTTATTAGCAAAATAACTAACTTCATTGCACTTGAAAAAATTAGGGGCATTTTACTTTTGTATTTACCTTTACCTCTTGATAACCTTCATAGAAGAAATTTTGCAAGTTCATCCATTTTATTTTTAGGTTTAGATTCACTCAATTCCTTTTTTTTTCTTTATTGTAACCTCAAATGGTTAGTGAAAATATAAAATCATTTTTAGGTATAACCACATATTTTAATTATAATTGCTCAATTTAAATGAAGTCAATTGACCAACTAAACGATCAAGTGAGAAAACATTATTAGGCATAGCTCTCACTTCTTGAATGAAAGAAAATTTGATATCATAAATAGGTAGAAGAGTTCTAAGAACTTTACTTACTATTCCAGTGTCACTCATAACTCCTCCACTAGATTTGATTGCAATTACAACTTCTTTGATTTTGTTCACATACTATGCAACATTTTTACCTTATTTCATTCTCATGTTATCATACTTTCATCTTATACTTTTAGATTTATTTCTCCATACATTTGGATCTCCATCATATACAAGTGCCAATTTATCCCACGTCTATTTAGAATTTGTGCATTTCTTGATATCATCAAACTTGGCATCATTAAGAGAAGATGCAATCTCAATCATTAAGCTATTATGATATAGCTTTTCAATCATTTCTTCCACTATCATAGCAGTAGGAGGTGCAACATATTCATTATCTAGCCAATGGGTAATATTATCTGCAATTCCTAATAAATAATGTTGTCTTTCCATGATGAGGAATCAACCTTTTTGAATCTTTGACACCTCTCTCTTATACATCTTTTCATCTTTACATCAAGTTTCTTTAAAATTCTTTCTTTAAGCACTATTCTCTAATACCAATTTTTAAATAATTGGGGGGGGGGGGGGGGGGAGATTATTTATTATGTTCAATTATCCTACATTCCCTTCAAATAATTTTAGTACCGAAAAAAATTCATAAACATCATAAGAATTCACTTTGTCTTCTCATTCAACCTCACAATTAACTCACTTAATTAATATACTCCAAACTAATCATTCACTATTTCTTACTTTACCGATGAGTAGTAATAAAACATAGTTATTACCAAACATTAATCTAATTTTTATAAAGTTGTAGTAAAATCTAAATAATATAAAAATAATCTGAAAGCATAACAACATTCACACATTTGACACCAAGATTTTTGATGTGAAAACCCTATAAAGGGAAAAACCAGCTAGGTCAAGCAACTCAAAATTTCACTCTTCTGAAGTGAGATCTACAAGGAGTTAGTTACATACACATTGTTAATATGACCTTGTTATAGGATTTACACCAAAAGTTTATCTAAATATTATCATTCTTTGATCCTATTTAAAGAATGGCCTACTCTAAAGGATTTATGAACACCACTAATTGGTGTTAGCATAGAGGATCTAACATACTTACTAGATCCACTTAGGTAAGAGATTTTTCTTATATAATGATTAGAAAGTAACAATACACATTGATATATTAGGTTTAGCCCTACCTTTTTTTTCTCAAATATCTTTTCTTCCTAGTCTCTTTTTGATATATATCCTCTTATTTCTTGACTGGTAGATTTACTCTTTCACTTCTTTTCAACTCTATTAGATCATCACTCTACTCTTGTCGATTCACCTTTTCTTCTTCTATCTTAAAAACGTTTGTACAATTACCAACTTAATTTAATAATTATCAATATTCAGCCAATAACCTAAAAATGTATACAAATGCTCCCTAAATTGTAGTATATGTGCTTCTAGATTCTTCCAATTATCATTACTTAATCATAATGCTCAATCATATATTCATACCAAATACAATGAATCTAGACTCTCAGAAAGTAGAACTTTCATAGAACTTTGTTCTCATCCTTGTTCTTAAATCTCCATCATCATATGTTCATTGTGTTTTTTGAATCATTAATATAATTTGACTCATGCCTTTAGTCTTCTCAAACATATTTTTAATTCCACCCAAAGTCAACCTTAGATTGGATCTTTACAATTTTGTTCTCCTTACTATTACTTGGTGAAATTTCTATTTCACTCAAGTAATATATCACTTAGTCAATACTAAACTCACTCAGACAATACTAAACTTACATATTTACTTGTCCAAGTCTTCAATGAACATTTTCATCACTTGAAGAACATTAGCTTCCTTCTTTAATTGTGTCACTTGGCATATCCTGTGTAACACATTATATTACAATATTACATGATTGTTAAAAATTCAAAACAACGTTACATTGTCACTATCCAATTCATTCAAGTTCCCATTGAATATCATATGTATCAACTCTATCTTCAACATACTTTCTTCAAATCTTCTTCATCAATCAAATGATATTGAACTCTACTAAATTATCATAATGCATAGACAACTATGACTTAACATAAATTATATTATCAGTTTGGTATAACACTATATTGATGACTCTAACATGTTTCCATGACTTCCTTATTAACATTTCTCATCTTATTTCATTAGTTCTAAACATTTCCTAAGTTTTTCCCCTATATGTAGAATTTACCCAGTAGGATCATCTGGTATATGTGAAGGCAAAAGTTGGCATGAATGTAACCAAAAATTAGTTGGTTGTTTGAATTCAAAAGTGAGATGAGAATAAGGATCCAGTGTAAGCATACTGGTCCAATATATTCACCTTGATTGGTATATTGGTCCCTTCATGTATCTCAATTGAGTGAGTTAGACTCTCAATATTTCCAAGGTTTGACCTATGCATCATATTACCACCTAGATCCAATATGAATCAATACATTGAATATTTTCCATGTTTACAAAAAAAATCTCTAGAGTTTCTTAGCAACTTTAGACATTTTTTCCCATTTTTGAAGGAATGTAATGCAGCTTGGGAACACCTAGGTCTAACATGTACAAAATAAAGCTCAATTCTTGGTGACAAAACTGAGATATCTGCTAATGTTTACCTAGCCAACCAAACCTAACAAAGATGAAAAAATGGTCCCATGATGAATGGATTGAAAGATACACCATTTAGTAAGTTTTCACTATACAATAATGTAAGTTTTTATGTAAAGTGAAATATTCTCTCCAAAACCAAACCATGTGGAGTATCAATAAATGGAGCTAAACACACTTAGATCTTTGGAACACCTTCCTTTTTCACTTTAAAAAAAGTTGATAACTATCATGAGATATGTGATAATTCCATAAAAAAAAAACATTGTGCTAAGAAACTTAGGGCACCTTTGGAACACCTAGGTCCATCATTTTAGAAAGTGTTCTCAATGCTCGATGAGAAAAATGAGATATCTCATATAATTTATGTGGCCAACAAGACCTAATAAACTTAACATAATGGTCCCATAATGAATAGATTGAAAGATGCGCTATTTAACAACTTTCCACTATGCAATAATATAAGTTAGGATTGGTGGGCTAGGTAAATGCTAGAAGACATCTATTTTACTCATCAAGCATTAGGAATATTTTGGGACATGATAGACTTAAGTGTTCCCTAAGGCCCTAGTCACTTAGAAAGGTGATATCTTAGAGCTCCTAATAGATATTGAAGTTCTATAAAGTTCAAAAGAAGGTGTTCCCAAGGTCTAAGTGCAAGTACATTTCTTTGCTCATTCTCCTTCCAAATTCACATCATTAGTAAGTTTCTACTCATCCTTGTGATTGCCACCAGGGATAACTTTAGTGGTGAATATTCACCAAATGGAAATTGGGTCCCATGCTTAGGTCAATTTCCAATAATGATACATAACTATTTTTATTTTGGAGATGAATTTGCCAATGTAATTTAATATTTCTACATGATCAATTAAATATTTTCAATTACAATTTTCTAGGCATGTCTTATTCAATGATTGCATTCACCAATATATGGTAATATTTAAGTTAGGTTGTATGTAAAGTACATATAATTGAAATTTTTTTCTATTTCAGAGACTTTCCAAGGAACTTTTTATCCTTCTAACCTTCGGCCCGAAATAGAGTTTGTTGTGTACAAGTGTCATTATTCTAGAAACTTCCACTAAAATTTTTTGTTCTTTAACATTTTAGCCCAAAATAGGATCTATACCATTCATTTAAGATCATCTACTAGTTTTTGAAAAGGGTTATTGTATTTTGGATAATAAAAAATTATGGTTTCTATCATGCCCTAACTTTAATAGGGAAAACGCATGAACAATTATTATTTTTGAATCTTAAAAATTATTATTCTTATTAAGATTATTATTATTATCTATCTATTGTAATGCATGAAACCAAGTATTACTAACACCTTGACTATTTATAGATTACAGATTGGTTATCATCTAGTTACGTGTACTAGACACCTTGACACAAGGTTTTATGAGGGACTGTAACAACCCTACATGTGTTAAGAATCATGCTCTTAACCAAGGGAACTCCCTAGTGGTTGAATTAGAATGAGGAACATTACTCCTTAAGTACACAATTTATGATTGTTAGACTTGTCAATTAGAGAGTTAAATTTCAACATAGTTCAATCATGATCTTACTTCTTATTACTAGTACATACATATATTCTATTGTAACACTAGATATTTTATTTATTAAAGGTTTATTAGTGATCATTAATAGTTATCCAAATTACGTACACTATAATTCAATTATACCTCAATCATTTGAACTATTAAACACATACAAATATAATATTATTAACAACTAATCTCTTACTACATTTAAAAACTTACCAATACCATTTCATTATTAACACAAGGAAAATTACACTAATTGAATTAGTCATATCAAATTAATTCCTATAAACTAATGTAAATAAAATTACACTAGTTGAATTTTGTCATATCAATTTTATCTCTATAAATCAAATCACACTAATTACCAATTACTATTTCCCTCTTAAATTAGGGTAATAAGATAAAATCATATTAATATATTAATTATCCATCTAATACTAAAGTACCCCCACTAACTATACTCCACTAACTTAATCCCACTCACTTTCCAACATCTACACTAATCACATTTAGCCTCCAACTAACCACCCACTAACCTTTCCTTTTTTTAAACATTTTACTAGCAATCCTTTTAACTATCATACTACCTTCATGACACACATTCCCCTCCAACTACCATATAATTCTCCCCACTTTTCTAGACTATGTGAATTCCTTTCCTCTAGTGGTGAAGGTTCCCAAGAGATGATTTCTAACAAAGATAAGAGCATCTACAACTTTTTACATATGTCAGAGCATGTACACATTTTGTATATGCCTATGCATTTCAAATCCCAAGAGTAAGGTGACTTGCACCAAGGTATCATAATGTTGGCAAGTAAGAGTCTTTTCTAGGCATGATTCCATGGGTTGAGACAAATTATATAATAAAATATGTTTTATCCCAAGGACATTAAAGTGCCTAGGACAAGATGGAAGGTTTCTGACTCTTGTTAGAACCATGACAAGGACTTAAAAAAGTTTGTTCATATGCTTCTAAAAGCATGAAACACCTAGGAGGGTGGAGTTTAACATTTTGTCTAATTTATTACTTGTTTGGTGGTGAGTGAATGGGGTGGTCGGCTAGGTAGAATACTTTTCCAAGTGTCTTCCCCTTTTTCCATGCATGGGTATGTGTGCAAATTTGGGATTACTTTAGTACATTTTTAATTTTTTCAATATCTTCCAAAGCTTAGGTAAGAGGGGATGGGCTAGGATAAAAATATATTTTCTCATTTATTATGCTAGGATATATATATATATATATATATATATATATATATATATATATATATATATATATATATATATATATATATATATATATATATATATATATATATATATATATATATATATATATATATATATATATATATATATATATATATATATATATATATATATATATATATATCTTTTTGTATAGGGTCATACCATGAGTCAAGGACTTCTTCACCCAAGTCTAACATTATTAATGGTGAATATTTTGAAAATTATTTATTTCTAACTCATCAATTTTCAAGATATTAATATTTTATTCAGGGTATATTTTTTTAATGGACTTTAATAGGATGATACATTATTTGGTTTGCCCATACATTTTCTAGAATTGATATTCATATACAGGATCTTTGTTTATCTTTATGTAGCTTATTGCCTTATTTTCTTTATAATTTTCTCTATGGTAACTCATAAATTGAACTAACTTAATTTTAATTCTGTATTATGAATTTTAAGCTCTCTCCACATAATGTAATTTATTATTGAAATATGACAAATGAATTAAAGCTATCAAATTAAATTGCAAGATACTTTGCTTTAGACACAATACAATCCTTTACTTGTAACTTCATGAACTTCCATTATTCAAATTTTATTGTGAAGTAGTCATCATGTCTATGAATTCATTATCATTTACCAACAAATTCTATACTAGATATGATTCAAGAGTAAGCACAATTGCGTATAATTATGCTTATGAGACTTGAGGAAATAAGGAAAAAAAATGATAATCTCCTATTGATCCTTCTAATGTCTACCATGATGAGTAATTCTTTTCTTCAACATGATCATATCTAAGAAAATGGAACTACAATTAAAATTCAACATAGTTTTCTTCTAAGGTTCTTTCATTTCTTCCATACTACATTCTTGCCATACATGAACATAGGGTGGTCAAGGCATTATTCTGAAGAAAATATACACAATAGAAATATCTTTTCTCACTACATGGATGACTCTCAATATCTCTATTGACAAATGTAATAGAACAAGACAACACTCTCACAACACAATACAATCACATAACAAGATGGAGTTTATTTCTCCATTCCAACACAATACAATAGAGTTTCTCTACTATGCAATGAGTAGACTACATGAAAATCCAAGCTTCCAAGCTCATCAAGTAAAAATATACAAAAGAGAGACAAAAATGGAGAACCATGGAGGCTCGTCTCCCAACCTAGGCCTCAAGGAGGTCACCCACCAAGCTCAAGGAAACAAGACACAAATGGTTCCACACCTTCACATCCACATATCATGCATGATCTCAAAAAAACACTACACAATACATTACAAGACAACCAAAGGCTTGCACAAAGATTCAATAATTGAATCAAGTTATAGGGTAAAGTTGGGCTCTCTCCATGAGGAAGATTTCCAAACTATGATTCAAAAATATACACATAATCGCCTTACCAACATGCCCTTTTGAGGCTTACAATGACTTCCCTCTTCACGCACTTCCTTATACCTCCCAAAATTCAAGTAAATAAGAAATCCATATTCCATTGAACACATAAAAGTCATCTCCACACATGGGAGAGTTCCTCAACTACATGAGTGAGCCCAACTAACCCCTTCACCTAAGCATCTCTTCCCTCCCAAGGGTGAGTGATGCTTCACACCCATTACAAAAACACACAACATGAATCAAACAAGATTCAAGGAAGATGTCACATAAACTTTTTACATGTAACACTCAAACAAAAAGATCCTTTTTCACAAACCACATCTACAATACACCAAATTTTTCATGGGATGAAGAACAACATATCAACTCTACATGAAAATGAAGAACACCATCGATCATGGATACCAACCTCACTCCAAGAAATGAGATGAAAAGTTGTACTAGAGCTCCTTATGCTCTTCCTCCAAACCCTAGTTGTCTCTAAAGATAGAGAGTGGGAAAGTGAGTTTCTAGTTTAGTCATGCCTCTACATATCACTCTCATTTTCGGATTTAATATAAAAAGCATTCTTTTTGTGGTCTCCTAGGTCTTCTAGGCACCCTAGTGGTCATTATTAGCCCCCTAACTTAAAGTATTGTCATGGGTAGGGTTTATTTTTATCACAAATTCACTTTAGAGCTACTTTATGGCCCTCACAATCCTAGGTATGTTCAAATTTTAAATTTCCTATGGTGGTAACCTTTTTCTCTTTACTAATTTAAGGAAATAAGTCAAATTTCTCAATTAAGGTATTTAACTAGGGATAAGGTGACCACATGATCCATCATCAAAGAGCATGTCATTTTCACATAATGAGTACAAGTGTCAAGTGACACACACAAAATTCATTATACATCACACATGACACGTTTAGAATCTACACATAAAATACACACTACACACATACATCTCATGTTTACAAAATAAACACATCACAACAAGGTTTACAAATTTTATAAAGATTTAGCTTGGCAATGTCATATTAGCATTGTTTATACCTTGTTTCCTCATTAAGTTTCCATGGTTCCTTTCTTGCACACTAAACTCGAGCATCAATAGTCCAATGAAAAATCACATATAAAATACATATGAAAGTAAAGGTACAAAATAATTTCATTATTTCACCATTCACATATAACACACACCATAATTAACTTCCTATTTTCCATCATTTACATGTAAACCACTTTTAATCATTTTCCTTAAAAAACAAGCTGCATATTACTAACTTTCCTAACAATATCAAATTAAGCATTTGAATCACATCATAATTCCATTTCTTATCACAATAGTGAAATATTCAATAAATATCCATTAATTCATTGACTAAGCCAATTATGTCCTAATACATACCATAATGAAAGATCACAAGTAAGTATCATCAGATAAGTAGCAAAATTTATTGTCCATCAAGTATCAAAATATATGTCAAGATATCCAGTCCTAAATAGAAAAATGGAAATGCAGTATCTATGCTATGATGGGTTGGGGTGAGGCCTCACAGTTTCCAAGTATTTGTACAATTGGACATATTTTTTGAAATAATTAAAGATTTGATAGGACTTTACCAAATTTTCATTCAACGGAAAAGAATTGCCAATAAATATTTTTTTCCCTATTTTGAAAAAGAATTTCCAATACAAATTATTTTTTCCGCTCAAATAATGTTCTATTCTCCATGATTTTATATATTTGTCCAATGGGGGTGTATGTGCAAGATCATGGTGTGCCAAAAAATGGTGATTTGAAAAATATGTAGTTATGAAATGGCGCAAAGCATTTCAAAATCTATTCCAAATTTTTTCCCACCCATTCTGATGCTAAACAAAAAATATTAATACGTTTAAGGCCTACTATATCTTTTGAAACCAACCCTATATGGTCAATTTTAAAAATGTCCCACAAATGTGTTTTTGGCCTATTCTTGTGTTCTTTTTACTTAAAACATGTAGTTGATGACCTTTTCTTCACCATAATTTGATGAAATGAAAAATGTTTCTTAAGAATGTTCTTAGCTTTCCATAATTATAAGGTTTGTCAAATTATGAGTTGAGTAAGTAATTATTGCATATTTTCTAACCGAGTTATGTATAAATTTCTCACTAACACTACTTGAAAAATAACTATAACTTTCAAATGGTATAATATTTTTGAAATTCAAAAGATGCATCACATTCTATGTTTCTTCTACTATAAGGGAGAAAAAAAGAAAAAACAAATTTTGTAGATTTTTGAATTAGTTAAGGTTGTCAAACATGAGAGTTTTTTAATTCCAAAAATACTAAAGTAGAAAATTAATAATTAATAATTTATTTAGAATAAAAGAACCCAAAAATATGTGTCACGTCTAGAAATGACATTAATTATTATATTTGGAATATTATTAAAAATAATATTATTTTATTTTGATCAAGGTGGTTAGACATACATCTACTTCTTATTTTAGTCTTGAATTTTTTGTAAATTTGT
This sequence comes from Cupressus sempervirens, assembly GCA_028749045.1. NCBI lineage: Eukaryota > Viridiplantae > Streptophyta > Pinopsida > Cupressales > Cupressaceae > Cupressus > Cupressus sempervirens. Next base: position 298,652,499 of record CM053783.1, read on the forward strand.
ATTAAAATTCAAAATTTTAACAAATCAATTCAAGTAGTTTAGAAACTAAATTCAATTTCCTAGATATTATTTTTGTCTCAACTTTTTGATATAAAGTTTAAAACAAGTAGAACATTGCATGTCAAGTTGACATAACATTGATTTGTTGATTTTTCATTGCCACTTAAGAGCATAGTTTGGTTGACAATGATCTTGCACATTCCCAGGGGTTTCTTAAAGTTATCCTTGATCATCATCACTATTAATATCGACTAGTAGTGCATTTTATTTCTCCTTGATATATGTATTCCCTATGACATCATTAGATATAGCTTCCTCCATGACTCGATTAATCCTTGTTATCTCTAGTGTATCCATCTATTTGTGTAGAACATTGAGGATGGGAATTTTGTGAATATGGAACTTAACTTCTCCAATCGTCCATCCTTACTTGATATGAGTGAACACAATCTCAAATGTTTTAGTTTATCTTCCACTTCATGTACTTCTTCTTTCTTTGCCTCCACTAGATCCAAAATAAATTTCAACATCTCTTTGTTAGCTATAACTAATGATGTAACTAGGAATACTATCAATGCATGTAAAAGAATCATATCAGTTGTTATGTTGTCATTAATGCCAATTCTTAGTTGGATAGACATTATGCTAATTCACTAGAGTGCCATATCATTTGATTGGTGAAGATGATTTATAAAAAGTATGTTGATGAAAAATTTGATTAGTATGGTATTCAATGGGAATTTGAATGAGTTGTATAGTGACAATGTAATGTTGGTTTGATTATTTTATAATACTGTAATATTGTAACATAATGAGCTATACAAGATACACTAAGTAATAAAGTTAAAGAAGGAAGACAATTTCCATCGAGAAACTACAATTGTCACTCAAAAGTTGTTAAAGAAAAATGCAAGCTCAATATTAATCGATTGATGTATTACCTGAGTGAAATGTTATATTTACTGATTGTTAGTGAGAAAAACAAGTTTAAAACTATGGAATCTCAAGATGAGTTTTTGGGAAAATAAAGAACGGTCAAGAAGTTCTAAGGAATGATTTAAAGTTTGTTACAAGAACTATAGATAGAAAAATACAATTGAAATCTAATAATGGAGATCAAAAAAGGATAAAGATGAGCACAAAGTTTTATGAAAGTTATATTTTCTAAGTGACTAAATCTATTGAATTTAAGATCAATGACTATGGTTAAGTGGAAAAAATTGGAAGAATCTAGAAGCAGAGAAACTATTATTTAAAAAGGAGTTTGAGAAATTTTTTGACTATTGATATTGCTGATTAAGATTGTTAATTTGGTAATTTGTGCAAAGAAAAGAGAAAGAAATAAACAAGGTGAAATAGGAAAAAAAAGAGAAGATCAAGTAGAGATAAGGAAAAGTGAAAGTAAGGAGTGAAAGAACCAGTGAGAGTTTAGAGGAAAGATATCAGAAGGAGTTTGAGAAAAGACAAGATATGAACAAGCAAGGTAGCCCCAAATCTAACAGATTACTCAAAATGTGACTTTCTTACTTGATTGTAGTAAAAAACATCTTAACCAAGTGGACCTAACAAGTGTATGAAATAGTATATGATAAAATCAATTAGTCATGCTATTAAGTCCATTAGAGTAGTCCAATCTTTAGACATGATCAAGGAGTGATAAGGTCTACATTATCTTTTGATGTAAATCCTCTAACCAAGCCACATTGACAATGTGTTTGTAAACAATTAATAAGGTTGGCTCCTAGTAGAGGTCACTTTAGAAGAGCGAAAACTTTCGGTTGCAAGTTCCAGATGATTTTTCCCTTTACAATGTTTCCACATCATAAATTGTGTTGTCAAATGTGTGAATGTTGTTATGTTGAAAGTGTTTTTTTTTTTTGAATTTATTTTTTATTCCAACTTGATAAATGATTAGTAAAAACAAGGTAATAGTAACATTTTATTACACATATTTGGCAATAAAAGAACTAGTGAGTTAATTCTAAAGTTAGATGAGATCATTGAGAAATTTTTTTTAATATTCACGAAGTTTTTGTTATGATGTAGACCCTATTAAGACTCAGAGGTTAATTTTTCCATAGTTTATTCGATATAGTTACCCTCTACGTTATTTCTATGGGGGTTTTGGGGTGTGGTGCCCATGAAATCTTGACCTTGAATTTATTATTTTAAAAGTTAATAACTCCTAATTTTTCTATTAGATGACTTATTTTATGCCTAATTTTTTAAGTGACAAAAAAACTTGAATAAACTAGCTTAGAGTTGGGGATTTTCATGATTTATGACCAGATTGTAGCTCCTTGTGGTTGTATTGAGCTATAAGGGATTGCAAATTGTAATTAGGTTGACATCACTAGATAATAAAAATATTGGACTTTCTCTTTGGTGGATGTAGCACATCAATTAGGTAAACCATGTTAAATCTTTGTGTATTATGTTCTCTTCTATGTGATTTATTATTTTTTGATATTGATTATGTCTCAATAATCCTAACAAGTGGTATTAGAGAATAACTGTTTTTAGTTATCTTCTTAAAAAATGTCTCACAGTTGAGTGTGATTCTTTCTATTGAGTGGGAGTGATGGAAGATGAGGGTGAGTTGAAGTTTGAGAAGTTCAATGGGCAAAAGTATCTTTACCAAGAGTATTTATGGAGACCATTGAAAGGAAAATCCAATAATCCGATACCTATGATAGATGAGGGCCAGAATATTTTGGACATAAAAGCACTTGAAAGTTTTCGTTTATTTCTAGTGCAACTAGTGAAATTTAATATTACAAAAGTGAAGAAGATTGAAGAGTTGATGCAAACCCTAGCAAGATTAAATGAAAAGTTTGTCTCTTCAAATAAGGTATTTATCATGAAGCATTTATTTAATATGAAGTTGGCCAAAACATGGATATGTTGTTGATCATTTACAGAAGTTAAGAAAACCAACTTCATAGATCCTCAAGAGCAACTACATGCAAATATCTTGCAATGAAGAGAAACCAACAAATGGAAAAAGTAGAGCTTGGAAATTCTCAACAATCTGAGAGCAAAAATGTATTCCAAGTTATGAAAACAAAAGTACCAAGGTTCAACCTTTAAAGGTGAATAAAACCTTAGAAGGAAAAAGAAACTAGGTTTGCGCAATATAATTAATATAAAATATTAATTATATACACCTAAGAGAACTTAATAACTAGAAGAATAACTTAATTAACTAAATCAAAATGATTTAATTAATAAGTGTAACAAGATAATTACTCTAACACCCCCCCCTTAAGCGAAGCTTAGGAGGAAGCTGACCTAGCAAAGCTATGAAAGCAAGAAAATGGGTCTCGGCAACAAGGCCTGATCAAGTACCCAATACAAGGAAATCTCTATAAACTAGAGAAAAAGGAGACAACCTAGTGGAAAAAACCCCTCTCCAAAAAGAGATAGAACAAACATGCTAAAAAAACATGAAGGAAGTAAGGCCTCAAGAAGACCCCCCAAGGACAACTTCTAAAACCCCAAGCATAGACCACAACTGAAGATAGCGAGGTGATGCAAATGACTTGGTGAAGATGTCAACAACCTATGCATTAGTGGAAATGTACTCCAAAGAGAGAACACTAGCTTGGACCAAATGATGAATGAAATGCATATGAAGCTCAATGTGTTTAGTGCATTGATGCTCCACCAAGTTGTGAGAAATATGAATATGTAAGAAATAGAGATGGAGTAACTGAGAGGGGAGGGGTGAATCAGTTTCCACAAAAATAAACCCATAGATCCTTAGATGTCTTAAAATAAAGCTGCTACTGACACTCGATAACCACACAAATAAATGCTAAAACTAGATAGATGTTTTGTTAACTTGTTAAGTATTTAAAATGGTTAACATGCATTCATGAACACAAGAGACACCAGATTTAACGTGGAAACCCAATTTGGAAAAAATCACCAAGTAACTAGTTACCAATTTTCACTCTTCTGAAGTGAGCCTTGTTAGGAGCCAACTTTGTTAAAGGTTACAAAACACACTATTAGGTGTGACCCTGTTAGAGGATTTAATCACCCTGTTAGAAGTGGCCTTGTCAAAGGTCTTTAAAACAATTCAACTGAATTGTCACCTTGTTAGAGGATTTACAAAATGGCTATCAAACCAACTCTGTTAAAAGGTTTTGAATCACTGTTACAATGATTAGAAAGCAACAATGAAGTGATCTAAAATATATGCAACTTATCTTTGCTAAATACAGATCTCTATTTTGCTTCACTAGATCCTTACTAATTGAACACAACTTTGCAACTTCATAAGGATATCTAATCCTCCTTCAACATTCACTCATATACCCTCTTATTCATACATTCGCACTCTTATGCATCCATACTCGCACACCTTATGAATTCACAACTTGACCTTTCATATATACCTTTCAGATTGTCAAGTCGACTCAATTTACAAGTTACAACAACAAAAAAAATAAATTAAATCAGTCGGCACCACAAGACGATTAAACTTAATTCTTTAGAACAATAAAATTATTTGTTTCTCAACCTAGCTTGGTGACCATTGCTCCAGAATGGTATCCCTAGTGTTAACTCAGTAAACACTAATCTTCAAAGATTGAGTTAACTCGGTAAACACTGACCTTCCTTTATTTACCGAGTGAGCTCAGTAAAGCTAACTTTCCTTCGCTTACCGAGTGAGCTTGGTAAAAACTAACTTTTTCTTTGATGACCAAGTGAACTCAGTAGACATTGACTTTCTCTTTGTTAACCTTGGGAGCTTGGTTAACATTAACTTTCTGCTACAAGATCCTTTGATGCTTGAGTGAGCTCAGTAAGAGCTAACTTTACTGTGTAATGTACATGAACATTCGGTAGACACTGTAAATTGCTTTGCCAACCATCTGAGCTCAGTAGACTTTGTCTGATGGCTGATATGACATTTGTGTAACGTCAAAGATAATACACAATTAACAATTGTATCCAACAATCTCCTTCTTTGGCATTGATGGCAACACAACATGTCATAGAAAAAATGAAATATGAAAACAAGTCTTTCTCTTATATGGAAACACCATATGTCAACATAACAATTCTCCCTCTAAGATAGAAAAATCTCCTTCTTACGGTAATCTCCCTCCGTGAATGAATTACATAACAAATTCTTTATATTTTGAACAAATTTCAGAGAGTTATGATATGACAGTAAAAACTCTCCCTCTTTGACAACACATGCCAAAGACAACTCAACTCAAATGAATTTTAGTGTACCTTTAGTACTGATTCATATGCAGTATTTTCTAGTTATGCTGCATCAACTGATAGATCTTCAATCTGGTATGATTTGATGCATCACTAAAACTTTATTTTACTGAACTTCAGATAGGGGACTGACCCAAAACTTACCTCTTAGATATAAGAATGCATCCTTAGGTAATGGTTTAGTGAATATGTCAGCAATTTGTTCCTTTCTATGAACATATTCCAATCTGATCTCGTTATTTTGCACCAATTCTCTGATAAAATGATATTTTATTGCAATGTGCTTTTTTTTTTAATGCATCACTAGAGTCTTAGATATGTCGATTGCACTTGTATTATCACAGAACATAACAACTAGTTCTTTGATTTCTATCTTCATGCCTTCCAACAACTGTTTAAACCAAACAATATTAGAATAGTTTACTGCTGCAGCAACATACTCTGCCTCTACTATAGATTGAGATGCACAATTCTGCCTTTTGCTTGTCCAAGAAACCAACCTCTTTCCAAGAAAGAATGCACCTCCACTTGTACTTTTTCTGTCATCAAGGTTTCCTGCCCAATCAGCATAAGTAAATACTTTCAAATCCAAATTTCCTCCAAACTTATACCATAAACCATACTTTTCAGTTCCTTTCAAATATCTCATTATTCTTTTGATTTCCATCATGTGATTTTCTCTTAGTTTTTTTGAAAATCTTGCTACAATACCAACTGCAAGGGCAATATCTAGCCTAGTATGAACTACATACTGCAACTTTCCAATCATAGATCTATACACTATTTGATCTACTTCTTTTGATTCATCTTCTTTGGTAAGTTTTAATCCGGTACACATAGGAGTCCTGACTGGTTTACAATCTTCCATTCCAAAAAAATTCAATATCTCTTTGATGTATTTTTATTGAGTAATGTAGATACCATTTATATTCTATTGAATTTGAAGACCAACAAAAAATTTGATCTCACCAAACATAGACATTTCAAATTCCTTGTTCATTTGTTCTAAAAATTCTTTGCACAGATCATCATTCCCTGTGAAAATAGTATCATCTACAAATATTTCTGCCAAGACAATCTTATTATCTGGTCCTTCCTTAATATACAAGCTACTATTATCATTTTTTTTGAAAACCAATCTGAATAAGATAGTTATGCAATCTTTCATACCATGCTCTAGGGGCTTGTTTCAGACCGTACAATGCCTTGTGTAATTTGCAGACCATGTTCTTCTTATCTAGATCAACAAAACCTTCAAGTTGTTCCATACAAACCTCTTCATCTAGTATACCATTGAGGAATGTTGACTTGACATCCATCTGATAAACTTTGAATCCTTTGTGAGCAGCATATGCTAGTATGGTTCTGACTCCTTCCAGTCTTGCAATAGGAGCAAAAGTTTCTCCCAGTCTATTCCTTCTTCTTGAGCATATCCTCTGCATACTAGTCTAGCTTTGTTTCTTGATACCTTACCATCTTCATCCAACTTTTTTTTGAATACCCACTTAGTTCCAATCACATTTTTGTCTTTAGGTCTGGGTACAAGAGTCCATGTCTTGTTTTTCTCTATCTGCACTATCTCTTCATTCATAGCCTCAATCCAACTATCATTTTCCAATGTATCTTTGACATTTCTAGGTTCAAAGTCAGAAAGTAAACAAGTACCTTTCAACTTATTTCTTGTCATGGTTCCTTCAGATTTATCTCCAATGATCTGATCTACTAAATGATGTCTCCTGACATACTTAGCTAATACAGGTTCCTTGCCTTTTGAATGGATTTCATTATTATCTTCTTGCATTTCAACTTCATGTTCTGTTTGTTTTGGCTCGATAGATATTTTCTCGAGTTTTTCAGACTTGGTAAACACTTTCTTGGTAGACACTTGCTTGGTTTGAACTTCCTGTAACTTGGTTACAGATAACTCAAGAGTAGAAGATTCCTGATTCTCTGATGTAACTTGTACTATATCAGGTTCACTAAAGACAAACCTTTTATAATCTTCTAGTTCCCTTTTGATTTCTTCTTCAATCCTTTCTGCAAACTCATCAACTTTCACATGTGCACTTTCTATGACTTTGTGAGTAGATAAGTTCAAACACCTATATGCCTTACTTTTGCATGAGTATCCAAAGAATATAATTTCATCACCTTTCACATCAAATTTTCCTTTTCTAGATTCTTTCAAAATTTAACATTTACTTCCAAATACTTTAAGGTAACTTACATTAGGTTTATAGCCATACCATAACTCATAGGGGGTTTTGAATGAGTCTTTCTTTAGCTGTACTCAGTTCAAGGTATAAACTGCAGTACTAATAGCTTCCTTCTAGTATTTGATAGCAATGTTTTTTTCAATCATTAAAGTTCTTGCACAATCCACGATGGATCTATTTCTTCTTTTAGCTATTCCATTTTGTTGGGGTGTTCCAGGGGCTGATACCTGTCTGTTGATTCCTCTTTCAATGCAAAAGTTATTAAACTCATGTGAAATGAATTCTCCACCGCTGTCTGACCTCAAGCATTTTAATCTTTTCCCTGTTTCCTTCTCTACTCTAGCCAAATACCATTTGAACTTTTCAAATGCTTCTGATTTGTTTCTTAGATACATGATTGTCATCATTCTTGAGTAATCATCAACAAAAAAAAATGAAGAACTTTTCTCCAGTATAGCTTTCAATTCCAATGGGTCCACATAGATCAATATGCACAATTTCTAATATATCTTCAGACTAATAGTTTTTTCTTTTAAAACTAGTCTTTCCCATCTTTCCAATCTAACAATTTTTGCATAGACGACCTCGGGTTTCTTTATGTTAGGAATGCCTCTAACTTTGTTGAATTTTCTTATCTTTACTAGATTATCAAAGTTCACATGACACAACCTTTTATGCCATAACCAACTTTCTTCAACTTGAGCAATGAAACATGAACATTCACCTAGTTCAAGATATAACAAACTACCTTTAGTTTGAGTACCTAATCCAATCAGCTTTCCTTTTCCATCCAACAATCTTGCTTTACCATGCATGAATTTTACTTTGAATCCATTATTGAGTAGCTATGCCACACTTAACAAATTATGCTTTAGTCCTTTTACCCAATAGGCATTATCACATATAAGTTCCTTGGTTAGAGAGATTCTTCCTCTTCCTTTTATACAACAAGGTTCATTGTTACCAAATCTTACACTGCCACCATCATAGTTTTCAAAGTATTCAAACTTAGTCTTGTCACCAATCATGTGATGAGAACAACCACTATCTATGATCCATGTATCATTTTTGCTCATATGAGAAATGAGTGCCATTTCCTCATCATTATCAGATTCATCTTTCACAACAATATAGACAATTTCATCTTCTTCTTCATCATTAGAATCATTAGAATCTTTAGCCATAAAACATGTTTTCTTACCTTTATCCTTGAATGATTTGAAATCTTTCTTAGCATTCCATTTGTGATCTTTTTCTTTATCTTTATTCTGCTTGTTTGGACACCTAGTAGTAATATGACCAACTTCTTCACATGAAAAATAGATTAGGGGTACTTTACCTTTGTATTTTCCTCTACTTCTAGAATATTTCCTTGCTAGAAGGGCTTCAATTACTTCAAGATCACTGTTTGAACTTTGGTTTGATTCATCTTCACTTTCTCACTGAGATTTCCTTTTGCCTTTCTCCTTGAGTGAAAGTTTGGCTTCAAATGTTGATTCAATTTTCTTGGAAACTAGAACATAGTTATCAAAGTTGTCCAGTTCAAATGCAGTCAATCTTCCAACTATAGCCTCTAGATTTATCTTGTGATTTGCTTCACATCTTCTTTCTTGAATTGCAGAAACTCTGATTGCATAAATGGGAAGTAGAGTTCTGAGAACTTTTCTTATAACTGTCTCTTTACTAATATCTCCTCCAAAAGCTTTGATTGCACTAACACTTTCTTTAACTCTTTCAACATATTTTGCAATGTTTTCATCCTCTCTCATCCTCATTTGATCAAATTGTCCTCTTAGACTTTTTTCTTTGGCTCTTCTAACATTATCATCTCCTCCATAGATCTCTTTTAGTTTTTTCCACATTTCAAAGGTAGATTTGCAGTCCTTGATATCATCAAATTCTTCATAACTCAGAGCAGATGCTATATCTATCATCATAATGTTGTGAGTCTTATTTTTAGCAATATCATTGATAGATAGTGTACCAGGTGGTTCTGCATATTTTTCATCAAGGTATTTTAGTCTTGTATCTCCAATAGAAGCCAGATGAAGTCTCATCAACCCTTGCCATGCTGAGAAGTTATTCCTATTAAGCCTTGGAATTTCCCTCTTGTAAGACATCCTGATCTTTGGCTTAGATCCTTGAAATCTTTCCTGCAAGCACCAAAAGCTCTGATACCAATTGTTGGAAATAGAGATGGAGTAACTGAGAGGGGAGGGGTGAATCAGTTACCACAAAAATAAATCCATAGATCCTTGGATGTCTTAAAATAAAGCTGCTGCTGACACTCGGTAACCACACAAATAAATGCTGAAACTAGATAGATGTTTTGTTAACTTGTTAAGTATTTAAAATGGTTAACATGCATTCATGAACACAAGAGACACTAGATTTAACGTGGAAACCCAATTTGGAAAAAACCACCAAGTAACTAGTTACCAATTTTCACTCTTTTGAAGTGAGCCCTATTAGGAGCCAACCCTATTAAAGGTTACAAAACACACTGTTAGGTGTGACCCTATTAGAGGATTTAATCACCCTATTAGAAGTGGCCTTGTCAGAGGTCTTTAAAATAATTCAACTGAATTGTCACCTTGTTAGAGGATTAAAATGGTTGTCAAACCAAATCTGTTAAGAGGCTTTGAATCACTGTTACAATGATTAGAAAGCAACAATGAAGTAATCTGAAATATATGCAACTTATCTTTGCTGAATACAGATCTCTATTCTACTTCACTAGATCCTTACTAATCAAACACAACTTTGCAACTTCATACGGATATCTAATCCTCCTTCAACATTCACTCATATATCCTCTTATTCATCCATTCACACTCTTATGCATCCACACTCACACGCCTTATGAATTCACAACTTAACCTTTCATATATACCTTTCAAATTGTCAAGTCGGCTCAATTTACAAGTTACAACAAAAAAATTAAATTAAATTAGTTGGCTCCACAAGATGATTAAACTTAATTCTTTAGAACAATAAAATTCTTTGCTGCCCGATCCAGCTCGGTGACCATTGCTCGAGAATGGTATCCCCAGTGTTAATGAAGTGAAGCTCAGTAAACATTGCAAACTTTGCAACTTTCTTCAAAGATCGAGTTAACTCAGTAAACATTGACCTTCTTTCATTTACCGAGTGAGCTCGATAAAAGCTAACTTTTCTTAGCTTACCAAGTGAGCTCGATAAAAGCTAACTTTTTCTTTGATGACCGAGTGAACTCGGTAGACATTGAATTTCCCTTTGTTAACCTTGGGAGCTCGATTAACATTAAATTTTTGCTACAAGATCTTTTGATGCCCAAGTGAGCTCAGTATGAGGTAACTTTACTGTGTAATGTACAAGAACGTTCGGTAGACACTGTAAATTGCTTTGCCAACCATCCGAGCTCAATAGACTCTATCTGATGGCTGATATGACATTTGTGTAACATCAAAGATAATACATAATTAAAAATTGTGTCCAATAGAATAGCACTCTAATTATCACACCACAAAATATTGGGATGATTGGGAGGAAAACCAAACTTAGTCATCAATTGCCAAAGCCATAAAATCTCCTAACTAGCAAGTACTACAACTCGATACTCAGCCTCTATAGATGAAAGTGTGTGACCCTACTATTTCTTGCATGACCATGTGATAGGACTAGAGCCAAGATAGAAAACAAAGCCAAAAGTAGACTTCTAATCATCAACATCACCAGCCCAATCTAAGTTAGTGTAGCCAACAATGTGAGGAGTCCCTACTATGTAATGAATTCCATATATCAATTTGCCCTAGATGTATCTAAAAATATGCTTGGCAGCTTGCAAATGACTCTCATGAGGCTCATGTGAAAATTGAGAGATAAGACCCACATCAAAGAAGAGATCAAGACAAGTGTGTGTTAGGTACAACAAGCTACCAACCATGTATCAATACAATGTGGGATCCACTAAAGGTGAAGTGCAAGAGGTAGACAAAGTAAGACCTGATTGAAAAGGTGGAGGAGTTGTCTTGCAATCAAGGATGTCAAAGCATTGAAGCATGTCAAGAGAATAATTTTTCTAATAGACAAAGATTCTAGTAGGGGACTAAACAATTTGTAGACCAAGAAAATAGTGTAGTATTCCAAGATTAGTCATCTCAAACTGCTCCATCAATGCTCTCTGAACATCCTTAATCATAGAGGATGAGCTATCTATGAGAAAAATATCATCAACATATAGCACAAGGATCCAAACCTTAGCCTCAAGACACTGAATGTAGATTGTAGGATCATAATCGTAGCATGTGAAGCCTGTAGAAAGTAGAAAGGAGTCCATCTTCTCATACCAAGCCTGAGAGGCCTATTTGAGACCATACAATAAGCATCAAAGTTTGCAAACCAAGGAGGAATCCTACACAAATCCTTGAGGTTACTCCATGTAAATCTCCTTAGTAAGATCATCATGCAAGAATGCACTCTTCACATCCATTTGAAAAATGGGCCATCCCTATGAAGCTGTGAGAGATAAGACAAGGTGAATAGAGTTCATCTTGGCAACAAGGGAAAATGTCTTAGTGTAATCAATACTCTCTACCTGTGGAAAACCCTTTGCAACAAGACATGCCTTGTACTTATCAATAGAACCATCAGCAAAAAAATTAGTATGATACAACCATTTGTGTCACACTACCTTTCTTCCCTTGGAAAGAGAACAAAGATCCCAAGTATGATTCTTCATCAAAGAAAAGTACCCCTCCTCCATTGCACTGTCCCACTCAATATGTCTTGTTGCTGCTGTAAATATTTGAGGATCATCACAAATAGCATGATTGAGAAGACTAGAACCCACAGTATGAGAATATGTGTGACAAGAAGTGGTAGGGTCACTAGCTAGTGATCCTATAGCCTCAACTATAGCTCGAGCCCATTTAGGCATCTAGGGAGGATCCTATGGTAGAGGTAAATGGGGATCAAAATGATCATTATCCTCATTATCTAGAAAAGAGATTGGAAAGGATGAGGGAGTGGTGGTAAGTAAAGTAGACTCTAGAGGTACTGGTATCTACTATAGGAAGGAACTCATCAAATTGGACATCCCGTCAAAATAGGACCTCTCTAGAATCAAGATCAAAAACCTTGTAGGCCTTAACATCCTGACAGTAGCCAAAAAAAATTAGGTGTTGGCTCTTCCACTCCATTGCTCTCCTCTAAGCATCTGGTATAAATGCCCATGCTTCACTACCAAAAACTCATAATGAAGATACATCAGGCTTGGCAGGAGACCAAGCCTCCTCAGGGTTCATATTTTGAAATACAATGTGAGGCATCTAATTATAAATATAGTTGGCACAATTGACCGCCTCTACCCAAAAACATGAATCCATGGACCTGAACTGAATTATACAATTAGCCATCTCCTGAAGGGTTCTGTTCTTCCTCTAAAAATTGATGGAGAATATCATTTTTCAAGAAAAATCCCTAAATGTTTTCTCACATACTCCCCTCCATTATCTATGTAGATCCACTAAATAGAAAGACCAGACTGCTTCTCAAAAAATGCCTTAAAGACTCAAAAGGAATTGAAGACATCATACTTGTACTTCAAAAAGTACACTCATGTACGTCTGGAGAAGTCATCAATGAAAGTAAGCACATATCTAACACCTAAAAAAGAAGAAGTGGGAAATGACATGAGGTCACTATGAATCAACTCTAGTGGTGCCAAAGCATGAGTGGCTCATTTATGTGGAAAAGGATCCCTATGTTTTTTGCCAAGTGCACACCCCTGACAAACACCTTCTATGTAAGAAATCTAGGGAAGCCCAAGAACAAGTGCCTATGTACTCATCTACTGAAGATATCTATAATTGACATGGCCCAAATGCCCATGCCAAAGTTTTCTTACTGAATCTACATATGCAACAAGACATGAACCTATTGCATTAGACGACTCAAATCCATCAAATTTGTAGAGGTGAGATGTAGAGTCAAGACTTCCAAAAGCCACAATCATCTTAGAATCATGTAAGTCCTTGATAACCACATCATGTGGTGAGAACTCAACTGTCTTACTAGAGCCAAAGTGGAAAATTTGATAGCTAGACAATAGGTTCATGGATATATCAGGGACAAGAAGAACATCCTGAAGAGAGCCCCTAGCTAATGTAACAGAACTAGAACCCATGACAAAATGGTGTGATGAGTTTCCAATAGCAATCTATGAAGTAGGACAAGGGGCAAGAGAGGTGATGAATTGTTGAGTGTTTTTCATATGGTGAGAGGCACCAAAATCAAGAATCCAAGTAGGCCCAAAAGTCATAGCTTGTGTAGTAAGAGCATGACTTTTCCTATAGGTGGGAATGAAGACTTAGGAGCTAAAATGTGATGCTCCTGCATGGCTTCCTCTAAAGCCTCCAAATGTTTCCAACACCTAGAAATGGGTTCCACAAAAATTTCATGTCTCAGTAGATTTCTTCTTAGTCTTGGAGGTAGACTTAGTAGACTTCAAAGTAGATTTACCCTTGGAAGGGTTAACTAGAGGTTTAGAATTGGTTTTTGATGTATCTTTCTTTGGTTTGGCTATCTATTTTGGTTTCCCCTAAGAAGTCTGAGCAACCAATGCTTGCCTGGAAGAGCCAAAGGCATCCTCTTGTGGGATCTTAGCTTGTTCTCATGTCAACTAATCACAAAATGTCTCAAAAGAAGGCATCTGATGTCTGTTACCCAAGGCATCCATAGTGGAGTAGAAAGTGGAAGAAAAGATCTGATACTATTCTTTCAACTTTGAGAGTATCAAAAAATTACACTCATCATCTATTTTGTTTTTATGACATCCTTGTAAGACTATACCTAGAGATTTAAACTTCATCAAGAAGTCTTCAATAGTGGGAAAGCTCGTTGGTGTCAAAGAATTCAACTCTACATCAAGTTGTAATGACCAAAACTCATTCACTATGCCAAATGTGTGGAATTTGGTCAAAATAGCTAGTGGAGTGGTCAAACCATCCAAGTGAAACAATGGACTATCAGAGATGTTTAGTGCAATCAGTCCCATGGCTTCATCCATTTTGTTTCTATGTTGAAGAACCTAAAAAGGAAACTATAGAATAGGTTGGTTTGCATCTAGACATGACCATAAGCCTCTTGACATGAGAAGCCTAGTCATATGTGTCTTCCAGGTGTGATAGTTGTGTAGCATGAGCCAGATCATAGAAGGATCTGACATTAAAAGAAAGAAGAAGATAGAAGTAAAAGGGTCTTATTCTAAAGAAAATTATAGATTAGAAATTCCACCCCCACCCCCCCACCCCCCCCCCCCCCCCCCCCAACAAAAAATAAATATATCCCCCAAAACCAAAGCAACAACTATTGAAAAACACAAAAACTGAGAAAAGAACCTAGAATTTCGATGCAAAGAAGAGGAAACAAAAGCCTCTATTTCAATTCCAAATTTGAAAGCTCAAATGAACTTAAAATCAAACAAAACCAACACCATTGTCTCTATCTCTGAGTCAGCTTTTTGGCACTTCTTTTGGATCACAAAAATACATCTGTATGCTCAAGTTATGGCCGAAAAAATGACAATTGCTCCAAAAAAGAGGTTTGCTAGAAAATTAAAAACACTTGCTTAAAATTGACACTCATAAGGCCATCACCAAAAAATTGCTAGAAAAAAAAATTGATGGCTAGAATGCTGACATCAGTGGTCAGAATGATGACATCATGTGGCCCAAAAATGACATCATCAACAACAATTGGGAAGTGATGTCAGCTGATGAAATGCTAATGTCAACTGATGGAATGCTAATGTCAGTCAATGAATAGATTTGGTAGCAGTACCACTAGTAAAGGTGGAGCTTAGGTAGAGACTAGAGGTGGCTGGACTGGTGGAGGTGGTTGGTGGGTGGTCCACTTGTGGCAGCGGGGTGGTGGTCATGCCATGGGTGGTGTGCTTGTTGTGGTTGAGCATAGGCTGGGCATGAGCAGTGTTCTGGTGGCTTGGAGTGGCATCGGGGTGGCTAGTGAGTAGAGTGGCCCAAAAACACATTTTTAAAATTTCTTTTTTCTCTAAAAATGTGTTTGTACAACCTCTCGAGGGGCTAAAAAAATTTCCTAGACACCTGAAAGCCAAAAATGACAAGTTTTTAATGTATTTTGACTGCAAATGGCCTTCAAGATCCAAATGCGACATCCATTTGGGCCCAGATTACCCCAAAAAATCACCCTTCACCCTTTTGAAGAAAAAAAAACTTCAAAAAAACTAAGGTTTATGTCTCTGAATTTTTACTTCAAGAATCTTCAGATGAGGAAGCAATAGGTCCGCTCTGATACCATGTAGAAGCTGAGAAAACCAACTTCATAGATCCTCAAGAACACCTACATGCAAATATCTTGCAATGAAGAGAAACCAAAAAATGGAAAATGTAGAGCTTGGAAATTATCAACAATTTGAGAGCAAAAGTGTATTCCAAGTTATGAAAACAAAAGTACAAAGGTTCAACCTTTAAAGGTGAATGAAACCCTAGAGGGAAAAAGAAATTAGGTTTCCCAATATAATTAATATAAAATATTAATTATATGCAACTAAGAGAGCTTAAGAACTAGAGTAATAACTTAATTAACTAAATCAAAATGATTTAATCAATAAGCGTAACAAAATAATTACTCTAACGTCATTTAAATGAGTTGGTATATTTATCAATCAATTCTATTTTGTAAATATTAATTTTGATGAAGAAATTAGGGCCCTCTTGATTTTGCATTCTTTGTTTATAAGATAGAATGATTTGGTAATGACAGTGAGTAATTATGGTTTTGGATCTAATACCCTAAAATTTGATGATGTGATTGGTTTAATTCTATGTGAGGAAACTCATGGAAATTATCAAGTGGATCTACATCAAGAATTATTTTGAGTTCACAAAGAAGATGTATAATGAATGAAAGAGGAAGTAATTCTAGGATTTGTGGGAAATCATAAGAAAAATAAAAGAGAAAGAGATCTCAATCCAGAGGACAAAGAGATTATTGATATTGTGGGGAACTAGGGCATAAGAATAAATATTGTTGGTCTCAAAAGAAAAATAAAGGAGACAAACAAGAAGGGAATAAGGAGGAAAATATGCTAATTCAAAAATTTGAAGAGGATTCTTTGCTTCTTTCTTTAGAACGTGTTGATGATTCAGGGGCTTAATTTCATGCTACTCCCCATAGAGGTTATTTTCTTGATTATTTCCAAGGGGGTTTTGGGCTTGTTTATTGGAGGGATAATAAACACTATCAGATTGTTGGAAATGGCAAAATTAAGATTAAATTCCAAAATGGAAATTATTGGCTACTAGAAGAAGTAAGATATGTCCCAAGGCTAAGTAGGAATTTAATTTCATCAAGGCAAATAGGTGATGAGGGTTCCATGGTTACCTCTCAAGTTAAAAATTGGAAGCTTTCAAAAGGTTTTCTTGTAGTAGTAAAAGGTGTGAAAGTAGGAACCTTATATCATTGTACAAGTCATAATATTCCTTCTAATTTAATTGTTTTAGATAAAAATGGATGTTCAATAATAGTTGTTGTAGTCAAGTAGGAATAACAAATAATTGTTATAGATTTTGAAATAATACCATGACACAACAGACTTGGGCAGATAAGTAAGAAATGTATGAAATTTCTTCATTCAAAGAAAGTTTTACCAGGTCTAAAATGTGCCAATACGGATTTATGTGAAAGTTGTGTGTATAGAAAACAAAAGAAAAATTTAGTTTTATGAAGAGTGGGAAGCTAAAAAAGAAGAAGAGAAATTAGAGTTTGTACATCTACATGTATGGGGACTAGCTCAGGTATCTTCCCTTGGTAGCTCTCATTATTATATTACATTTATTTATGATGTCACTAGAAAAGTATGACTTTATTTTCTTAGATGGAAATCTAATGTATTTATAACTTTTAAGAGATGGAAATTCTTGGTTGAAAATGAGAATGGTAAAATGCTAAAATGTCTTAGATTTGATAATGGTGGTGATTATTGTAACAAATAATTTGACCATTATTGTTCCACTAATGATATTGGTAGAAATTTTTTTTTTCCAAGGAATCTATAGGAAAATGGAGTTTGTGAATGCATGAACATGCCAATAGTAGAGCATGCAAGGAAGATGAGATTGTATATTGGAATGCCCTTTAACACATGGTAAAAGGATGTCAATATTGATATGCATTTGATCAATAGAGTTCTCTCAACTTGTTTGGGTTGTGGTATTCCAAAAGAATCATGGATTGGTAAGAAGGTGGTTTATTCTTTTCTTTGAACCTTTGGTTCTAAAGCTTTTCCATATCTAGATTCTAAAAATAGAACCAAGCTAGAAGCTAAGTCAAATAAATGTGTATTTATTAAATATGGAATTAATGATATTGGTTATAGGCTTTTGGATTTTGGAAATCATAAAATTATAAGAAGTAGGGATGTCATATTCAATTAAAAAGTGTTATATAAAGATCTATTGCAAAATCATGAGAAGAAAGAAAATGATTTTGCAATACTAGATTATACTCCAAAAGATTATGTTCCAGTAGTTCCTTATTCTTCGCAAAAATAGCAACAATAAATACCATAAACCCTAGTGAATGTTAGATGGTCAACAAGGCTAAGTAGTCCTCTAGAAATATTTGTGTCCTCTTTGTATTCTATTTGATTAATAGATTTTGGTGAGCCTAAATACTATAATAAAGTTGTCTAGGTGGATACAAAGATTTAGTGGGAGTCTACAATGATAGAAGAAATAAAGTCCTTGAAAAATAAGAGTGAATATTTCTATAAGTTGTTTATAGGTAAAAGGGCTTTACAAAATAAATGGGTTTACAGGTTGAAAGAAGAGGATGGAGGTAAGAAAATGTTTTAATTCAAGTTAGTTGTGAAAGGATTTGCATAGAAATTTTTTTTTGACTTTGATGAGATATTTTCTCCTATTGTTAAAATGACTTCTATTTGCACTATTCTAAGTATTCTAGATACTGAAGATTTTCATTTGAAACAACTTGATATTTTAAAAAAAAATATTCATGGTGATTTGGATAAAATAAATATATATGGCACAACCATAGGGATTCAAGGTCAAAGGTAAGGAGAATTTAGTGTATAGATTGAACAAAAAATTATATGGCTTGAATCCAACATCTTAGCAATAGTATCTTAAATTTGACAGTTTCATGCATGATCATGTATAAACTAAATTTCATTCAGATCATTGTGTTTAGTTTAACAGGTCAGATGATGACAACTACATTATTTTCTATTCATATGTTTATGATATGTGTGTAGCTAGGGATAACATGGATCACATTAAGGGATTAAAAAAAATTAGCACATCCATTTTCTATGAAGTATTTGGGGGTAGAAAAACAAATCCTTGGTTAAAAAATTTGTAGAGATAGGAAGAACAAAAAATTGACATTGTCTTAGGCTGATTATACTGGGAAGGTGTTGCAACATTTTTCTTTGGAGAATGCCAAACTTGTCAGAACACCTTTGCATGGTCATTTGAAATTTACTAAGGGGATGTGACCAAAGGCATAAGAAGAGGAGAATAAGATGCCCAAGATACTATATGCTTTAGTTTTAGGAAGTTTAATGTATTCTCTAGTATGTACTAGGTTAGATATTGCACATGCAGTGGGAGTAGTTAACAAGTATATGAGTCATCCTCAAATTGAGCATTGGAATGAGGTCAAATGGATTATCAGATATTTGAGAAGAACATCTAATAAGTTTTTACATTTTGGGGGCTCTACTAATGATTTATAAGGCTATGGTGACTCCAACTTATTAGGGGATATTTAAACTAGGTATAGTACTACATGATATGCATTTACTATTGGTGGGAAAATAGAGAATTTGATTTCTCGATTGTATAAGGTTAATGCGTTATACACTAAAAAGGAAAAGTATGTTACTAGCATAGACGAAGCCAAGGAGATGATATGTCTCTAGTTCTTGATGGAGGAATTTGGAAACCCATAGAGGGATAATTATTTATTTTTAGATTTCCATATTTTCTTTCATCTTGTGAATAATTATTCTCTACATTCAAAGACAAAATACATACCATTATAGTACAATTATGTTTGACCAATTATGGATGATAGATAGTTAAAACTAGAAAAGATACATAAAGATGATAATCTAGAAAACATGTTTACAAAGGAAGTGATAAGGGGGAATTTAAGTTCATGTTCATCTTTGGTTAGTCTTATAGACTAAATAGAATAAAAGAATAGTAGAATCTATGGTGGTTTTACATTATAGTGGGAGCTACATGTTTAAAAGTGATATGATCAATTTCCAAGTGGGAGGTTATTTTTTGGGAGTCTGGTTAGTCTCCAAGTGGGAGATTATTATGATGTGGAGCCTAATTAGACTAGGAGATAAATTATTCCAAGTTTACTCGATGCAGTTTAGCCCTAGATTATGTGTGTGCATGTTTTTTGAGGGCAACATCTGAGAAATCTCAACCAAATTTCTTATTGTAAAAGTCTTTAGGTACTATTCTTTTTTTTGGATGACTCATTCTAGCCCTAATTTTTTAAGAGGCAAAAATATTGTATAAAATGGCTTAGGGTTAAGGATTTTCATAATGTATAATGAGATTACAGATTGTAATTAGGTTGTAATCATTAGCTAATGATAATATTGGACTCACTCTTTAGTGCACGTATGCCATGGATTGGGTGAAACATGTTAAAAATTTGTCTTATGTTCTCTTCAATGGAATTTATTATTTTATGATACTAATTAGATTTGCATGTAATTTTGTTTTATGTCTCATTAATCCTAATAGTTTTATTTGGTTAAAAAAGTGTTTGAAGGGACTATGGGATAACTAGACATAACTAATTCAATCCCCCTCTTAGTTATCTAATAAATAGTATTAGATCACAATGCTTAAAGAAATAGGGTAAAAAGAAACTTCAACAAAAGAGATCTATAGATGTATAAGAGAGAGGTACCAAAGATAAATAAGGAGAATTTATGAACATGGAAAGTTATAATGAGGCTACACCTATATGAAATTGGAGATAATGTAATACATTGGTTGGAAAATGAATACACTGCACCTATTACACCTATGACTATGAAAAAGATGGATGAGAACATGAATCATAATAACCTGATGGTTGAGATTGTATCTTCCCTTAATAATGTTGAGTTTGATCATATCAAGAACTCATGAAATGATAAAAAAATGTAGGACAAACTCAAACTTCTACATGATAGAGATCCAAATGTGTGGATTGCTAAATCTAGGAGTCACAAAGGCAAGTATGATGACATGAGAATGAAAGAAGGTGAGATTATTGCATAGTGTGTGAACCAAATCAAATAAGTTGTAAGTATAACCAAAGGTACTAAAGGTATCATCTGTGATAATAAAATTCTAAGAAAAGTTATTATAACTCTCTTTCTTATTTATGCTATAAATGTTTTTACAATTCAAGAAGTAAGAGATATGCCTAATAATGTTTTAACACCTGATGATTTAGTTGGTCGATAGAGTAAATCTAAATTGAGAAATTATCATAATAGTATGGCTACACTAGGAAATGGTTTTAAGTAGTTGCTAACCATTGGAAATTAAAAGAACAAGAATAAAAGTAAAGAAGAAAGTGAGTCTAAATCTAAAGATGATCTAGATGAACTTGAAGCATTTCTTACAAGAAGGTTATCAAGAGGTAAAGGTAAATTCAAAGGTAAACTTCCCCTAATTTGTTTCAAGTGTAATGATGCCAGTAATTTTGGTGCTAAGTATCCTAATAGAAGTAAAAATGAAAGATATAAATATAAATATTACAAGTACATGAAGAAAAAGGACTATAAAAAATAAGGAAAGAAATCATGCTACATTATTGAAGATGACCACACCAAGTCTAATAATGATAAAGAGAAGGAAGTAATTGAGATTGTATATGTTTCTATCAAGGAAGATCCCAATGGAAAAAGGTATGAGAGTAAAACTTGTTGGAAATATATGATAAGTTACTTAGAGGGGAGGGGTGAATTAGTAACTAATAAAACTTAATCCTTATATATCAATTAATCCTTCATGTGTATTCTGATCTAATTGCATGCATGAAAAAATTGAAAGCATTAAAACATTCATTACACTTTGACACACAATATGGTGACCCTGAAACCTTCCAAATAGAGAGTAAAAATGATGTAGGAATGATACCCACAAGCTTTAGTACTGCAGTATAAAGTTGGTTTGTTAAGGCTTACAATGATCACTTCTGATGATCTTCCCTGTTAGGAGTAATAAGGACTGCTAGGTCCACCTTGCAAAAGGATTTACAAACACACAATGAAGTATGCACTCGGCAAAGAGATTTCCAAAATACTATTAAGTCTACCTTGTGAAAATATTTAACTCTTCCACCTATTAGGATGAACTAGTGATTGATCTTAGATCTACAACTTGGTTTGTTGAATGAGATACCTTTGAGTGTAATGATCACCTTGTTGTGATAGAGAAATCTTTGTTGCTCCTTATACTATTGTAGCCTTTTATTTCTCACTTCTATGACTTTCAATATGCTTAAAATACTTCTATATATCATTCTTATCAAATTTGGATGTGATACAATACATTACATATGTACCAATCCAATTTACAATTCAAAAAAGTCAACTACAATACAAGTTTCACCAAAATACACAAAGTCGGCCCAACTACAAGAATTCAGATTCTAAAGACAAACTCGATGAGGCTTTGATACAAGGCATCCATTGTCAATTCTCGGCATCATCATGCACTCAGTAGATGTAGAAGCTTGGTTCATATTGATCACTTCCAAGTAATCTGAACTCGGTCTACACCGGTGACTTGGTGAACACTATAAAACTTGGTATATAAACTGAATCACTTGATTCACAACACATAGCTCGGTCAATGCTATCACTAGGAGCTCAGTATAAATTAAATCACTTGGTTTACACTGTATGGCTTAGTCAACACTAGATTCATATTACTAAATCTGTGAACTTGGTAAGCACTAAAGAACTCGGTTGGCACTGAGAAACTCGATAAACACAATAAAGACCGCTTTACACTAATAATCATGAATCTGGTAGAAACTGCTTGGTGCAAATTGAATATTGTTCTTGATACTTGGTAGCACTATAGAACTCAGTAGAGCCTAAATTACTTGGTTAGCATTGTTAACTATACAATAAGCTTGGTAGATACTGACCATCTGAATAAGTTTGTGTCAATAATAAAAAGACTTGACTAAAATTTCAACAATCTTCCCCTTTGGCATTAGTGATAAAAACACTTATCAATCAAAACCAAATTCTCAAAAAGTTCAAAACAATCTTTATTCTTCATCTTTTGTTTCCAACTTGGAAATGTACTCTATTTTTGAAAATTTTCAAATTTTCTTTTGTAAGGTATGTTTATCTAAATATGTATATAATATTATGCTGCTCCCTCATACATAAATATTCAATATACTTTACATTATATACATCTTCTCATCTTCTCCCCTTTATACATCACATTTTCTCCCTCTTTTTGACATAAATTCCAAAGGTTTTTTCTATACAGTTATGCTGAAATGTGACAAGAAATCAAAATGTACCTTAAGAATTAGTGACATTGTCTTGTCCCAATTTTCTTGCAATACCTTACTTATGTGCAATGCAATCTCAACTTTGCTAATAATTCTATCATGGATGAGAGTTTTAGCATGTGCAATATGTTTCTGCAATGCATCCATGTTAGGAAGAATCATGCCTTGTACATCTACAGGTGTAGCTCTTATCCTAGCTTCTTCCCTTAGCAATTCTACCTAAATATCAGTTAGAAATATGATCTTTGTATGGTGAGACAAACTATAGCTAGGATAAAGTGACAACTATTGTGCACTTGCCCTCAGATCTTCATCAATTTTGGAAAGGAATAATTCATAGATTATAGATTTTGAATGCTCACATTAGATGACTGGTGATTTAAGAAAGTTTGACAAATTTGAATAAATTGATGATGATCAAACTCTTAATTTAGGTAATGGTTTTACATGTCTAGTGAAAGGTAGAGGGTAATTAATGTTGAATGATATGATCAGATTTGGTGATGCTTACTGGGTAGAATGACTAAACTATAATCTTTTGAGTGTTACTCAGTTGAACAATTCATGTCACAAGATGGAATTTTAGAATAAAAAAGTGAAGACTAATGATGATGAATGAAATCTGATTGGAAATAGGATGTGAAGTAAAGACAAATTATTCTATCTTGATCATACTATTGACATGTGCCTATTTTCTAAATTTTAGGATGCATGGTTGTGGTATAAAAGGTCGTGTAATGTAAAGTTTGAGAACATGGTGAAGATTATTGGAAAGTAAAGAGTTAGAGTCTTGCTTAATCAACAATAACATGAGAATATTATGTGTGAAGAATGCTAGGTTGATAAGATAACAAAATCAAGATTTTCAAGAAAGATACACACTTCTAATAATATTTGGGAACTAGTGCATATTGAACTATGTTGACTAATGGATATGGAAATTTATTATGGTGATAGATATTTCATGGAGTTACTAAGAAAAGAAATGTCGAATCAATTGTGGATTGTGCAAGGACATTTCTAATTGAAAAATATGCTGAACTAATATTCTAGGTAGAAGATATTAGAAATACTATTTATACTCCCAATCAAGCTCAGGTGAAGAAAAGAACAAATAAGAAACCCTATGAACTATGGTATGGGCATACACCTTATGTAAGTAATTTCAAGATATTTGGAAGTAGGTGTTATGTTAATAAGGATAAAAGGAATGGAAAATTTGATTCAAAAAGAGATGAAGGCATATTCCTTGTCTATTCCTCTAAGAAAAAATCTTATAAATGTTTGAAAAAAGTAAATAACAAACTCATTGAAAGTGCAAATGCAAGAATTGATGCATTTATAGATAATAAAAATTTGAAAAGCAATAAGGAACAACAAGTTTGTGTATGTGTATGAAGAGGTACTAGACACACTACCTGAGTTGCAATAAAGAGCTGTCAAGTTACATACTACCTTACCTGAGTGCCAAATAGTGCAATTCAAGTAGGAAGCTAAACCCCTATAGAGTGAACAAAACACTATGAATTAGAGATTAGAACCTATATTAGCCAAATATGTGAGAAAGGACCATTCACTTGAATGAACAAATAATTGGAGATAGAAGTGTTGGAGTGCTGAAAATAAATAAGTTAAGAGATAATGCCTATTTTATAGCTGATTTTGAACCAATAATATCAAGGGTACACTGAAAAATGAAGATTGAAAAAAATTATGAATGAAGAGATTGATGGAATAGAGAATAACAACACATGGAAATTAGTAATGAGACTTAAAAACAAGAATGTGATAGAAAAAAAATAGATTTTTAGAAAGAAGATAGATGAAAACAAAGTGGTGGTTGGAAAAAACTCAAGAATGATTTACAAATACTATGGACAAGAAGGACTAAATTGTGATGAGACTTTCACCTATGGAAACTTGGAAGGTTTAATCTAACATTGTTGGCTTATGCTACCTACAAGAAGTTTAAAGTTTATCAAATGGATATCAAATCTACTTTTATAAGTGGAATACTTGAAGAAGAAGTCTACATACAACAACCAGAAGGATTCATTGAATCTAATAATAGAAACATGGTTTGTGAGTTGAAAAAGGCATTGTATGTATTAAAATAGGCATCAAGAGCATGGTATAAGCATTAAATTATTATTTAATTAAGATTTGATTTTCTAGAACAAGTGAGAATAATAATCTATATTTGAAATGTGAATATGAAAGCATGGTATTGATTGCTAAAATATTTCTAGATGACATTATATTTGGAGGAATGAGATGCTATCTAAGAAATTTATTGATAAAATGAGTAAAGAATTTGAAATGCCTATGTTTGGAAAGATTAAAATTTTCATTGGTTTACAATTTAATAAAATAAATAATGATATGTATGTGACTCAATATAAGTATGTGAAGGAAATCAAATACATTTGGAATGTATGATTCTAGACTAGTCGAGACACCTAAGGTGACTAGAGCAAAATTATCAAATAAATAAATTAATGCAAAGGTAAATGAAACACAATATAGATCTATAATTGGTAAATTAAAATATGTTGTACATAGTAGACCATATATTTCAGATGTTGTTGGTATAGTTACAAGGTTTTCCTCTAATCCAAAGGAAATACACATGACTACTATGAAGAGGATATCTAGATGTCTAAAAGGAATTGAAGATTTTGGCCTATGGCATAGGCAATATGGTGAATTTAATCTTCATGTCTACACATAAATTAATTGAGTTTGTTATGTTGATGATAAAACAATCACAAGTGATGGAGCTTTATTCTTAGGAGAAAATTGATTCAATGGACAAGTAAGAAGCATAGTTGTATTTCACAATCTACTACTGAAGCTGAGTATGTTTCTACTATGATCAATTGTTAAAATATTGTGTAAATTAAGAAATTGTTAGAAGGAATACACGAGGATATAATTGAGCCTATTACTATTTATTGTGATAAAAATAGTGCAATAAATCAAAGAGTTAGATGATGCTTATAAAGACAAAGCATATATCAATCAAGTATCATTACTTGGGGGAGAAAGTACAAGAGAAATAAGTTGGCCTTGAATATGTGAATTCTAAAGAGAAAATTATTAACATATTTACTAAGACATTGCCTAAAGATGCTTTTTAGTATCTAAGAGGTAATCTAGGGGTCTTGACCCTATCTACAATTTACTATGTGAAGATGCATGTTGCATCAATTCATGGATGAACAAAAATATCTTTGTGGAGTGTATACAAGAGTTTACTCTTTAGGAGTTTCCTAAATTTTTGAAAATGACTATGATGAGACTGATACCATGGTACATGCAAGGTACTAGGATAACTAAAAAGTTTTATAAGATTCACATCAGAACTTAATAAAGCTACCTTTTGCATTGTTGTTAAAGGGGGATAGAATCTATAGGGAATGATATGATATACCATTAGAGAGAACCAAAAAGAAATGAACTAGCAAAGAACTAGTAAAGAAGCCCAAATGGTAGATGGATGGGTAAAGGGGGGGAAATGATGAATCTTGTTATGGTTGAAGATACATATTAAGTATATCTATTGAGGAAATTTGTTGTGAAGACCCTAATAATGAGGAAAATGAGTTGAATAGTTGTAATGTTGTCAATGGGTACCTTTGATTATCTTATGAATGTTTTGTAATGTAAAGTCATATGTTATGTGTTTCTATCAATGAAAAAGGAGGATATTTTTAGCCACAAAAAATGACGTAACTATGAATGCTATGTGTCGACCATCATTTTCACTTTTCCTAAATTCCAAATTTCTAATGTAAAAATGTGTTGAAATATATTAAACTACTAGGGTTTTGTTATGATATGTCATTAATCCTCTTATAAAAACTCTAAATCTAATAAAATTAGCCCTTCCCTATCACTTAGGGTTTCCTTGAGGTTTTTAATTTTACTTTTCCTAGTGTAAAACCCTTATTTTAAATCTACACCCTTTCTAAGTTTTCTAAATTTTGAAATGTTTCCAAGGTTTTTATCCTATTTTAATACTTTGGCATCTCAATAAAAATTTCATGGAGATTTTAAGTGTACAACCTAGTGACCAAGGTTGATTGCATAGCTAAATATTTTTATCAGATAGTGGCCTTTTAAGGTGCAACCCGATGAAGCAGTGAAGTTTCCTTTGATTATCCAATCAAAGTAGTCAAATTCCAAGTTTCCTTATACACTACAACTAACCAAAGTAATAAATCAAATGTTAGTCACATAGTCTTTTAAATAATAAAGAATTAATAAATCATCATAGTGATTACACAAATTCTTATATTTGCATGATCAGGGTCTCAGAAGATAAAGCTTAAATGATAATTATGGCTTAGTAAAACTGTTAGAATCTCATAAAGAACCTATAATGACATGGTTGTAGGGATGACTAAATACTCAAAAGATTTGACTGTGAAGGGGAGACCAAGTTAAAATACTTGAAATTATTGTCAATCACATAGTTAGGTTAGTTAACTCATGTTATGCAGAGTGAAGTGTGACCAGGTGAAAGTTAGTTATGAAGCCAAAGGTTGTTTGTTCACTGAGTTGCATGGTTAAAATAGATATTGAGTTCTCAGACTGTGGCTAGGTGAAAAATGTTAAGAAAATGTTAGAACATGTAGTTGTGATGTTAGTTAAGTAATAAAAGGATAAGTCATGACCTGGGAATCACTACTAGAAAGGGCATGAAATGTTTGATTGTTGAGTCACACTATCAAAGAAGATAAGGATAGTTAATTCACCAACTTAGTGATGTAGTCAACAAATAAAAAAGATATATGTGATCACACCTTTGTGGTGATAAGAGGAAAATTCTTGGGACAAGCTATGATATGGAAAATAGGTTGAACTACTCATTAATAAGGTTGTGTGGTTAACTATGAAAAGGAATATTTAAATTGCAACTAGGTGAACAAGTTAATATCAAAGCAGACTATGAAGATAGTGCATTTATGATGTTAAAGAAGTGCCAGTAAGGATACCGTGAAGTAATGACTGGGAGAAAAGAGCATAAATATCCTTTTCTACCATGGTCATGAAGAAAAATTGTTGTCAAGTAAACTAAGTTATGACTTGGAAAATTCTTAAGGTTAACCTGCATATAGTGTTTTGGTTGCATAATTGTAGAGTAAAAACCTAAAAGCTTGAAAGGTGTGCCAAGCCGTAACTTAGTGATTGCTAGGAGAATTTTCATGGTTGCAAGAGGTAAGTATAACTATTAGTAAAATGGAGAGATCGTGCAATTAAAGCTAGAAAGGATGTCAAATATTTAAGGCCCTTAGTCACATAGTTAATAGCTAGAAGTAGTGATTAGATTGTGAAGAGGTGAAAAGAGGTGTAAAGCTATGATCACCTAGTCACTCATGTTTAAGTGATAAGGCAAATGATGACTATGGAACAATGAAAAAAGGGAGTTGCTAGGTTGCATGGATAAGTTTTAATATAGAAATGACTATTAAAGAGATTGGTCATAATCTAAAAAGTGATGTCCTATCAAAAGTAAAACAAAGGTTAAGAAAAGTTGGCGTACAAGAAGATTTTGGGCACTTTTATAGAAATTATGATTTTTCATGCACCTTGACATAAATAGATATAAATGCTTCTTTGTTGTTTTTCTCTATTTATATGTTGATGTCATGACATTTTGAGCTATAGTTTTTTGCACAATCTATAGCTAAATTTGAGTGCCAAGTATTTTCTAGAACTCTTAGAAGTTGAAATTGACAAGTTTTTGTTAAAGGGAATCTGATTATAGTGTAGGACTCAAAAATGGGTTAAAATGCATAAAATACTATGAGCAAATCACAAAACTCAATAATTATATGTTGGCACCCACTAGTCTAGCATGAAAGCCAAACTAATAAAGAAAGCAATAGAAACCCCCTTTTTCATTGGTAGCTCCCATGTCCTTCTTTCTTCTCCAAATGATTGTAGCTCCAATTTGCCTATAGTGCACACAAGATTGAAGCCAAAGCCTATGATATGGATAATGCCATGAGAATACTAGAAGTGTGATTTTAATGTGAGAGAAGGAAGTGTAGATGCAAAGAAGTGGGGACCCAAAAACTCAAGAATTTGGATTTTCAAGACTTAAGCATTAAGATTTGAAATGAGAAAAAGGGTGTCCATTTTATAATCAACACTCAAGGTGATAGCATTGGAATTTTCACCCATAGATATGCGATGTGTCAAGAGATTCCTTTGAGAATCCATGATGCATATGAAAAAATATGCCAGTTGTAAGATTCTATGACACATGAAAGTCAAACTTGGCTAAATGTGGAAGAGAATATATGAGGCATCATAAGACACCTCAACCCACTTAAAGCCAATAATCTATGACGAATAAGCCAAATAGGGACATGCGTAAGAGATAAGAATATTTGATTATGATATATCCCATCCAAGTGTCAAAAGATAATCCATGAGGTGTCATATCCAAGTGTCATGATAATGAAATATTTTATGGAATATTCGAATTAAAAATCCTTTTATTCCACAAAATAAGAATTAGTAGAAAATGAAATTAATGATGGAAAATGGAACTTAGGAAATTGTAAATTTCCATGCTTTGAAAATGATGAACCAATTAATTAATTTTATTAATTAATTGAGGATGATAATTAGGAAGAATAATCAGAAGGAATAATAGAATTAAATTATGGGTTATTTAATCCTATATAGAAAATTAGTAAATGATTGGCCAAATTGATTAAATGAATGCGACTGTACCCTTTGATAAAAATGTAACAATGATGGATATGGAATAAGATGATGAAAGGGAGACCAAAGACATGGTCAAATTGATTGATAGATCAAAATTGATAACATGCCAAGGACACATGACATGAATTGGTTGATATGTAACATTTAACCGACATTGTAAATGCTACAAGATTGAAATTGATTGAAAAAGGTTTGATCATAATAACATTGACGAACATTGTCAATGTTATTAAAATGGTTGATGATGTTCTGATCTAACATTGAAAGCCTCAACAATGTCAAAGATAGGATGACATGAATGATAGTTTGACCTAGCACTGAGAGTCATGACAGTACTAAGGTCAAATTGATAAGATTGATAGGTTGATAGGTTTCCAATGCACTGAAAGAAACAAAAATACTTAGGATAAGATAAATGATGATTGATTTGGGATGTTTGATATGTTTTGGGTTGATTAGGATTGACTCTGAGTGATTCTGAGTTGATTTGGGGTGATTTTGAGTTGATTAGAAATGGTTTCGAGTTGATTTGATATGATTCTAAGTTGACATGAAATTGATGTGAAAGGGTATAAACATGGCGAAATATGGTCTATTTGGCCAAAAGATCAGAGTTAGTAGAATGAGAAAATGGGAAAAATTAGTATGAAGAAGTGATGAAACCATAGATACGAACCATTTTTTAGCGTCTAAATTTTGCCCCTCTTCGATACAATGTGATTTAGAGCATTGTGTCAAAGAATGCTAATGAAAAAGCCATAAAAGCATGCCCTAGCAATGTGGTATATATTTATGCCCCCTTGATAAATTGACAAAAATAGGCATATGATAGGTCAATTTCATTGACAATGAGAAAACAAAGCCATAGGAACTGATGGATCAAAAATTGGAGTTAAAATGCAAAAGTTATGGCCTCCGGAGTGCAAATAGGCATCGCGACCAACACCGTAAGGGTCTTTGGAACAACCATATAGGTAGCAAAAAGTTATAAAAGGGCTTTGAGAGGATTTTGAAGATCATTTTCACTCTCCCATTTGGGAGAAAAGAGCTCTGGAGCAAGCAGGATGGATCGACTACCTAGGGAGCAAAATCGTGGTGAACGGGTGCGGAGCTTCTAACAGAGAGTAGATGTTGAACCTTTGGTGAGTATATCAAGGAAATATTTGTACTTTTTATGTTTTTTTCCTACTTTTTTCTGCATTTCCATGATTTTTTATTTCTTTTTAGGCACCTAGGAGTCTGTGGGGGGAAATGAGGTCAAATAGGGTCAACCAGGGGTCCTGGGGCAAGTTAGGGCTTCCAAATGCCCCAACTGCACCCAAAACACAACCAAGTACATCAATGATGTAGTTGGCATTCCCAAGTGCATAAATGATGTAGTTGGTATGACCAACTTCATCAATGATGCACTTGGGAACCCCAACTGTGCCCTAGGATGCTTTGAGGCTCTAATTGGGGTCCAAATGGTCTCGGATCAAGCTGAAACTTGGTATGGGTTAGCATAACCCTAGACGAATGCTAGAAACATGAGAAAATGTAGTCAAGGTGGTCAACATGTTGAGAATTTGGTCAAACATAGGGCAGATGTGGGTCAAACTAAGGTAAATGTTGATAGGGAACTGTGCAAAGGGCCCAAAAGGGTGCAAATGGACTCAGAATGACTCAAAATTTGGAATACATGTTCAAAACCATAGGAAGAGTTGAAAACATAGGTAACCGAGGCTAGGATAGTCAAAAAAAGTCAAACTT
The DNA here is from genome assembly GCA_028749045.1 of Cupressus sempervirens. Taxonomy (NCBI): domain Eukaryota; kingdom Viridiplantae; phylum Streptophyta; class Pinopsida; order Cupressales; family Cupressaceae; genus Cupressus; species Cupressus sempervirens. The sequence continues at coordinate 298,684,049 of CM053783.1, forward strand.
GGTCAAACTTAGCTCTGATGAAGGAAAAAGGTTGAATGATGGATAGGGATAGGGTCAAAACGATGAAAACATGTTCGAAATGACCCAAAACTTGGGAAACATGTTCAAAACCTTAGGAAGAGTTCAAAACATAAGTCAAATTAGTTAGAAATGCTTAGAAAAAGGTCAAAATTAGTCAAACTAGAGTCAAACTAAGTTAAAGTTGGTTCAAAATTAGGGTAAACTAGATGCAAACCATAAAAGGTTGACATAGGCTATGTGGTTATGCAGGAGGAGCTACCCCTATTATGGGTATAGGGACATAAGCCATGAAGCCTTGGACTAAATCATTAGATGACACCTAGTGAGTGAGGAATATTGGCTGGGTTAGGATTATATCATGTGATGTTTATGCAAGAGGTGAGGGGGAACAGGGCTTTGATGAAGAGGTGGCACCCAAAGATGAGTTCATTCCACCTCCCGACTGGGGAGGTGATCATGACACTAAAGGATGTATGGCGCATCCTAAGGATCCCAATCCATGGAGAGCTAGTAGTGTATGACCTGGCTATAGGGCGAGCAACTCTACATCAACTATTTGGATGCGAAGATGCAAAGCTAGGGATCTGAGACTATGAGATCGGATGGGACTTATTGGTGGCATGCCATGAGCACCTGACAGTTGTGATTTTTTGGGTGATTGGTGGATTGATGATACCTAATAGATGGGGACATGGATTCCTAGTTGGATGGGGTTGAGTACTTGAGTAGATGATCATGGAGGGCACTATGTTTTCTTGGGGCCCATGCATGTTGGGGATGCTATATTATTATCTACATTAGGTAGCGTACAGAGGAGGACTATCCTTTAGCATTGGTGGTACATTATTATAGATTTGGGCCTATGATCATATTGTGGTATTTAGGCCTCTGGTAGAGTGAGTATTGGTGGATGATATGCCATATGCTTACAACTATAGAGGTTTCCTAGCTCGAGGACCATTGGGATATGCCAGGTATTTTCGTCATCAGATAGACATGATGACTCAATTCATATAGAGACCATACAAATATTGCCCTGGATGGGATGATGATGACATCCACTTACCATATTGCAGGTAGGAGAATTACCTCATAGGGTGCATAGTGATTGGTCACCTGGTTATAGAGATGTATCTACTAGAGCGGGTGCTGAGATAGTTTGGCTAGACACAAGATGTACCTACAGGGTTAGCACTATTTTCTTGATCTAGAGTAGAGGTATGAGAGTGAGGACCACCCATGAAGACACAAGTAGCATATGCATAGTTAGCAGAGTTACAGTTGAGGCTATAGGGGGAAATAGAAGATATAGTGGATGCAAGTACAATAGTAGCATATGATAGGTGGTTTATATAGCATCGATCGAGACCATTGATAGATGCAGTAGTAATAGTACCCCAAGGGAGGCCATAGGATGAGGAGGACGATGAGGAGGAGGAGGATGGGGGAGAGTATCAGGAGGGATTTGATGATGGTGATGATGATGAGGGAGAGGAAACTGAGGATGATGAGAGGGGGGATGGGGGAGAGGATGAGGAGGGATTTGATGATGGCGATGATGAGGAGGGAGACGACACTGCGGATGATGAGAGGGGGGATGGTGAGGGTGATGATGGGGGTGACAAGGATGATGTAGGGGATGATGAGGGTGAGGATGAAGGTGATGATGAGGAGGATGCTATGGGAGAGGATGAGGGAGTTGATGATGAGGAGGGTGGAGGGAGTGTGGGTGGGGATGGGGATAACTACTTGGAGGATAGGGATGTAGCTATGATGGATGTGGAGGGGGATCTTGTCGATGACACTGAGAGAGCATTAGTACTAGTATAGGTAGGGCCTACTCATTTAGATCTCTTGGAGGTGATCATAGGGCTATAGATTCAGTTGGATCAGGTTGTGGCCGAGAGGGATGCTATGATAGGAGAGAGAGATGCGGTTACATTGGAGAGATATCGGGCGATGGTTGAGAGAGATAAGGCTAGGGATGAGAGAGATGCAGCTATGCACAAGGCAGAGATGGCAACACAGGAGTCTCAAAAGTTCATCAGTAGCATTAGAGATGAAAACTTCCAAGATCTAGCGATGATGATGAGCAGGGCTCACATGGAGGCACAATATTGGCAAGATCAGTATGAGAGGGTGGTGCCACTGGGGCAGAGGGTAGAAAGTTTCCATTCATCAAGATCTCATTCCCATAGGACACAGAGGACACAGAGTAGTGCGGGGGTGATGGGGCCTATGAGGCCACCAAAAAGAGTAGAGGGATCCTCCTCAAGGTTGGACAGTGGCTACAAGGCTAGGGATAGCATGGGATGACACTGACAGACTCACACATAGAGGGACCTCTCTATGTTACTTTTTGGTTTTTTATTATGCTCTTTCATTGTTCACATCTACAGGTAGTTAGTGTTGATGTAAACCATGGTCACATACTCTTACACCTATGTGTGAGATTTATGAGATGGACTTATGTTATGATGATTATATGTTATGGACTAGATGATGACTTATGTTATGATGCCTATATGTTATGTTATGCATGTGCTTTATATGTTTTATATGGATGCATTTATGCTTTTTGTGTGGACTTATATATGATGACATTGTGTGTTGATTTATCGTATGTTAGGTGTAGAAAATTCCATCTTTTATTTTTGTCACATGTTTTTCTCATGAGTGAATGCCTAATGTAATGTGAATGATATGGAATGGATGTAAATGAATGCAAATGAAACATAAAATGATAGGGAATGAAAATGAAATATAATTTAGATGCAAATAAAATGTGAATGCCATATTTATTACTTTGGATTGTTCGGACATATGCAAGAATGCAGGATGACAATGTTTTTGGTGTATTAGAGTACGAGACCAGGATAGCAGATGAAGAAGATGCAAAAGATCAAGGAAATGAGATGAAGAATTGTTAGTATGATGGGAAGAATTTTTCTTGTAGAAAGTGCACTATATGTCAAATGGAGCTTTATTTTGATATGGCAAATGGACTGCAATGCATCATGGCATAAAGGGCTAGAGCGTAAATGTAGGCCTTTTGCGTAAACAAGCACAATGTAGATAGAAAATGACCTTGTCCTACCTAAGGAATATGTACATGCCCCAGACTCTCAAAGGTACATTGGAATAGATAGAAATGGAAAAAGATGACCATGAACCATCTGACCACTCTCATAGATCAATTTATATCATCGAGTAGCATAGGGACATGATAAAAAAACAAAGCAAAAATAAATCACTCACTAAACAGCGTGAGCCAATAGCTATTCTTGTCCATTGTTACGTTCTTGTTAATGTTTTAGGTGTGTAGATAGTGTTTGATATGTTGATAATGTGATAGTTTTGGTTGTGGATTCAGTTGATAAGTTCATAGTGACATGTTGGATTGATTGTTGGTTCATGTTGCTCAGATATTGTGATTGGCATTGAAGTGTTGTGCTTTGGGTTTTAGTCTACAATGTGCAAGTGTTTACACAAAAGGGGTGGTTATCCACAGTGAGTATGTACAAGGTTTATTGGAAATTTTTGACGGGTTTTGTGATTTTTAGGGTTTTTGAGGATATCTTATGTTTTTGCATGACTAGTTTCTTCAGGACATTTTATGATTTTTAGGTTTTTTTCAAGACATTTTATGATTTTTAGTGATTTTTTCAGGATCGTATTTGAATGTTTAGGATTTTTTCAGGACATTATGTGATTTTTAGTGTTTTTTTAAGGATCGTATTTGAATTTTTAAGGATTTTTTAGGATGTCATGCGATTTTTAGTGATTTTTTTCAGGATCGTATTTGAATTTTTAAGGATTTTTTTAGGACATTATGTGATTTTTAAAATTTTTTAGGGATTTTTTTAGGATTGTATAAGCATATACAAGTGTTAGCTCCAATCCGTTATGTGATAGGTCCAATGGATAGAAACCACTTAGGGATATGCCCCTAGTTCAAATTCAAACTCATGCACCATGTAGGTAATATGCCCCCAGACAAGACACAAACTATGTACAAAGGCCAATGACAGAGTGTGTGTGTAGACGGGTGATGCTTAGGCAAGGTAACAAAGGACATTAACCAGTTCATGAGCCATGATAAGGGACCAAGGATGTCTTGCAATATGAAGGATATGATCAATGAATGATAGAAGGGGAAAAGACCAGATGAAATCTTGATAGATGGAGGAGCAACACTGATTACACATGGCACCTGTTTGCCAGGTTTTCACCATGGTACTTGCCCAAAGCGCCTGTTTGCCAAGTTTTCACTTTTGGAAAAAAAATTTCTCTTGACTCAAATTTTTGTGCCAAGATGCCTGTTTGCCAGGTTTTCATCAAGGCATCCATTTTTTCATGACTTTTTTCACTTTTTTCTTTGCTTTTTTTCATGACTTTTTGCTATTTTTTAAAATATTTTTTTCATGACTTTTTTCAATTTTTTTGGTATTTTTTCAAGACTTTTAGATAGAATCAAGTGTAGTACTTGCGAAGATGCATGCTATTGATGGACATGGGAAATGGTTAACCCTTTGGAGTTGCAAGCTAATATACTCCAGACCCAAAAGATGCAGTAACTACATAAGGTCCTTCCCGATTTGGCTCAAATTTGCCTTGTTTTTCTCTGTGTTGTTGTGTCTTGTAGTTCATCTTTAGGACTAGATCACCAACCTCAAAATGATGAACTTGAACTTTCTTGTTATAGCTCTATTTGAGTCAATTTTGGTAAGCTTACAAGTGTGTCAAGGTAGCTCATCTTCATTCATCAAGCATTTCCAGCTCATGGAGTCTAGATATTCGGTAGTTTAAATCATCAACAACATCTTGAAGGGATACTCTTAATGATGGAATTTCAATTTCAATGGGAAGTATGGCCTCAGTGCCATACACAAGAGAGTATGGTGTTGTGCCAGTAGGAGCACGGACACTTGTTCGATATACCCAAAGAGCTAGATTTAGCTAAGGATGCCTATCTCAGCCCGAATCATTGATAGTCGTTTGGAGAATCTTGAAAATGGTCTTGTTAGATGCTTCTGCTTGGCCATTGCCCTGTGGATGGTAAATACTATAATATCCATGGTATCTATTGTACTTCTCATAAAGCTTTTCTACATCTTTTTTTGAAATGGAGTACCATGGTCAGTAATAATAGCCAAGAGGACTCCATATCGACATATGATGTAGTTTAGAATAAACCTTGAGATCTGCTTGCCAATGGTGAAAGTCAAAGGGATAGCTTCAAACCACTTGGTAAAATATTTCATTGCTGTGATAATGAACTTATGACCATCAGAGGATGAAGGAGAAATAGCTTCGATAAGATCAAATGCCCATTACGAAAAGGGCCATAGTGATATGACTAGTTGCAATTCTTGTGCTAGTGCATGGATTAGATTTTTATGTATCTAACACTTATGACATGTTTTGGAAAAGTCATGGGCATCCTATTCCATGGTGGGCCAATAATACCTAGGTCTGACAAGTTCCTTGGCTAGACTTAGACCATTGAAATGGCCTCCACATATACCTTCGTAAACCTCATGCAAGGCAATTTCAGCTTCTTGCAAGTCAAGGCATCTAAGAAGGGTTTTCTCAAAAGATCTCTTGTAAAGGGTGTCACCAATGATGAAATATCTAGTGGCTTGATGGATAAAGGCTCGATAGTCATTTTTGGATAAGTTGGGTGGTGGGATTTGGGCATGTAGGTAATCATAAATTTCTTGATACCAAGGAGAGTTAGGACCAACAAGTTCACACACAAACTCAGATTAGGAGAGCTCGAATGTTGGAATCAAAAGTTTCTCAACAAGGAATTCATAGCATTCCACATTTTTGAGGCATATCAATCATAGAAGAAATGGTAGCCATAGCATCAGCTTGCTTGTTGTGTATTCTTGGTAGCTGACGAAAAGAGATAGTAACAAATTTAGACTTCAGGAAGTCTGCCATCTGCTTGTAGGGCATTAGTTTATCATATTTGGTTTCATAGTCATATTTGACTTGATGGATGACCAACTGGGAATCCCTAAAGACTTGTAAATGTTGAATGTTCCATTGGATGACTATCTTGAGCCCTGTGATTAGTGCCTCCTATTCTACTATGTTGTTTGTACAGTGGAATGCAATCTGGTAGGACTTGGGAATTATGTCTCCTTGAGGAGTGATAAACATAATTCCAGCTCTTGAACCATTTCATGTATGTGATCCATCAAAATAAAGCTTCCATTCATTAGCTACATCCATGTGAAATATGGCTTCATCTAGAAAGTCTATCAACATGGGATGATCATCTAACATAGGGGCTTTTGCTAATTGATCTGTTATCACTTTCCCTTTGATTTCCTTTCTATCTACATATTCTATGTGAAATTCACTAAGGACCATGACCCATTTGGCTAAGCATCATGTGAGAATAGCCCTATTGAGGAGGTATTTCAATGGGTCAATCTTAGAGATGAGCATTTTTTCCTGACGGAGCATGTAACATCTAAGCTTTTGGGCTACAAAGACAATAGCAAGGCATGCTCATTCAATTAGTGAATACTTTAGCTCATAGCCCACAAGTGTTCTACTGATGTAATATATGGCTCGCTCTCTTCCTTGTTCATCATTTTGTGCTAAGAGAGCCCCTAATGCTATATCTGTAGTAGATATATATAAGATGAATGGTTTGCTTGGAATAGGAGCCATTAAAACTAGTGGATGTAGAAGATAATCCTTGAGATGTTGGAAAGATTCTTGGCATTTCTTATTCCATTGAAAGGATACTCCTTTACGTAAGAGTTGTTGAAAGGAGTGACACTTATTGGCCAATTGTGCAATGAATCTGTGGATAGACTACAATCTTCCTTGTAGCCCTCTTAGGGTTTTTAGATTTTTTGGAGGAGGCATGTCAAGTATTGCTTTTACTTTCTCAGGATCCACTTCAATGCCTCGTTGAGAAACAATGTAGCCTAGGAGCTTTCAAGAGACAACTCCAAATACACACTTTTTTGGATTTAGACAAAGCTTATAGCTTTCCATTCTAGTGAATATTTGATCTAGGATGCCCAAGTGCTCTTTCCTTTTATAGGATTTGAAAAGTAAGTCATCAACATAGTCTTCCATGAGGATGTGCATGAAATCATGGAAGATTGTAGTCATTGCTCTTTGATATGTTTCCCCAGCATTTTTAAGACCAAATGGCATGATGTTCCAACAATATGTTCCCCAAGAACATGTGAAAGCTATCTTGTGTTGATCTTCAGGGGCTATTTTTATTTGATTATAGCTAGAAAAGCCATCCATTAGTGATAAAATCTCATACCTAGCTATCATGTCTATAATGATATCTATGTTTGGTAAAGGAAAATCATCCTTGGGACATGCCTTGTTAAGATCACAAAAATCAATGCATATTCGGATGCCCCCAAACTGCTTTCTTACTGGTACTAGATTAGATATCCACTCTACATAATCAATGGGTCTTATGAAGCTGACATCCAATAGTTTCTTCAATTCAGCTTTGACAAGGAGAGCAACTTGAGGATGCATTTTCCTCAACTTTTGCTTTACTAGTTTCATTCTTGGTTTTAGTGGTAAGCGATGAAGGACTAGTTTAGGATCTAATCTAGGCATATATGTGTAAGACCAGGCAAAGTTGATCTTCCTATCTAGAAAGAATCTAATGAATTCATCCTTCTCTTCTGGTGATAATGAAGCTAACAAGTGTATGACTTTGGGGTTGTTAGGAGTCCCCAGATTAATCTCTTCTATCATCTCCACAAGTAATGCTGATTTTTCCTTTAATGGGGGTGTGTCCAATATTCCATCCTCGGGTGTCTCAAAGAGGTTTTCATCCTCAGATATGTCCTTTATTTTTACTTTTTCATGGTCTGATGGTGCCTTTAAGTTTTCACCAAGAGACCCACTTGTTTCTTTATTTGTTATTTTCTCGATTTTGTGACTGGAAGATGGAGTTGACTCCCCAAAATATGCCATGATGTTTACATTAATGGAAAATCTAGACTTGTGATCACCTTGTGGTACATCTTCACAGAGTTCAAAGAATTTTGTGATGGCATCATCATTTTCAAACTGATCAAACATTGGTGGTCCTTGTTGGTCCCAATCAATAAGTTTAGGGAAAACTAAGGAAATGCCATCATCGATGTTGAATAAGCTTTGGTCCAAGGCATATATATGGATATCTACTTCAGTGATGTCATTAGGATCATGTTCAGAAGCAGGAGCGCTTGGATCCAAAAATGTTTCGATGCAAGGTGAAGAATTGTTTTGAGTGACAGGTGAATTGACATATTTATCTTCCATGGGTAAGCTATCTGGGTCTGCAAACATATGATCAAGACTGAGGGAGGTATCAAGATCGTCAATGTTAGATACATATTGGGTGGGTTCGGGTTGGTTGTTCTCAGATGCCTTGTCATCATTTGAAGCATTCACCTCCTTGGATGAGGATGACTTAGTATTAGGAAGACCCAAAACAAATGGTTTGAATCCAAGTCCCAATCTATGAGGTCATCTTGATGCAATGATGTGTTGAAAAATGCCTTGTTTTTGGAGTCCCAAGCCACTACATCCATCATATCCCTTTTTTTGCATGATGGTGAATCCAGGTCCATACCTGTTAGGGGATATGGGAGTAACTTCTTGTTCTTCTTTAGCCTTTTCAATCCATGTAGAGGTATTTTCATAGACGTGTTCTTCATGTAGCCCGTCTCCACTAGTGAATGTCATAGAAGGTCTATTTTGAAGTGCAAACTTAGGCTTGTTTTGTATAAGCTATGGTTTACCATATGACTTGGGGAATAAAGGAAGCTTCCCAATGTGAAAGGCATGAGACATGGAGTACTCACTGCAACCTTGGTCTTGTATTTTAAGCTTTCCTTTGGATGTGGGTGTGAGTGTAGAAGGATCAACATACTTGGAGGACTCTAAGGGAATTGCTACATGGTTTGTTGGGACCTGGTATGCAGTGGTTCCTCTAAGATTGGCATAGAAGTGGAAGCGATCTGGATCACCAGGGATGGTTACCTCTACATTATTATAGGAGAACTTTAGGCATTGGTGATATGTAGAAGGAACTACTTTCATAGCATGGATCCATGGGCAGCCTAGTATCATATTGTAGTTCATTTCTATATCTAGGACTTGGAATAAAGTGTTCTTAGTAGTTGGACCAACTCTAATAGGTAAGATGATAACTCCTGTAGAGAAATTCTCACCATCATCATAGGCTTTGATTGTGATCCTTCAAGAGGGATCCACATCATTTTCAAAATAAAACAAAACTTTGACTACTTTAAGTGTATAGATATTCAGCCCTGCTCCTCCATCTATCAAGACACACTAACTTTAACATTATGGACAAAGACTTCAAGGTGGAGGAGATCATTGTGGTTGGGTTTATCTTTAGGAATATCTCAAGGTGAAAAATTAATATGTTGTGACATAGATAGGTTCCCAACCATGGGTTAAAACTGGGCAACATCAATGTTATATGGGACAACTGACTCTTTAAGGGCTTGATCCAAGATCTTTTGATGTTGGGGAGATGCACATAGTAGGTCCAAAATGGATATTTGTGGAAGGGTTTTTCTGAGTTTTTCAACAAGGCTATAATCAGATGAAGTAGGAGTAGTAGGTCTACTTGGGGGTGCAGGTCTAGTAGAAGTAGTAGGTCTAGATGGGGCTCCAGGTAGGGTGATCTTGCTATGGCATGTAGTGATAGCACAACGAGCATCTTCAGCCTTCAATGTCAATGTGGATATGCGGAAGTTAGACTCATTAAAACAATTGATGGTGTAGTCATAGCTGGTGCGTGTGTAATTCACATTACCTTGTGAGTTTGAGTTTGAACTTGAGGGTTTCTCTTTGTCATGATTACCCAAAGGATCTTTGAAAATAGTATGATCAGAGTTGGATGCTAATAGTGATGGATCAACTGTGATTACACCATCATCAATAAGGTCTTATATTGCATGTTTCAATTGGAAGTATGATGAAGTCTTATGTCCTTTGGTGTGATGGTAATCACAATACTTGTTGTCATCCCACAACTTTTCTTTAGTTAATGGTTCATCTTTGATTGGAGGTAGCTGTAGGAAGTTATTACTTAGTAATTGTTGTAATGCAGTCTCAAGTGGTATTCCCAATGGTGTGAATTTCTTGTCTTTGGTTCTAGGATGTCTTTGAGGTTTGTCTTGCATGGAAGTCTCAATTTTTTGTTGTGGACCTAATGTTTGATTAAAGGTTTGTGAATTTTTAGGGTTTAAACCTTTCAAAATCAGTTGAGGTTGTGTTGTGCTAATCGTGCAGGCATCTACAATGCCATCATTAGTCACATTCTTGTTTTTGGAGAAAATTTTTGCCTTGTCATTAGATGAGTTGGTGTTTGTGTTTTCTTTGTTTATCTTGAGGATTCCCTTATGGATAAGAGCATCTTCAATACTAGCCCCTTTTTTCATCAGTTTAGAAATGGTGCTTGGACTCTTGATTTTGAGTTCATACAATAAGTCCAGGACTAAGTTTTCAATGCACAGGTTTACTTGTTGTTCTTTAGGAATGTCTAGTGAGCATTGACTAACTAGGCTTCTCCAATGCAGTAAGAATGTGATGAATGATTCTCCCATCTTCTATTTAGTTGAGCACAAATTAGAAAGTGTCACCTCATTTGTAATGTTAAAGGTAAAGTGGGAGATAAAGTTGTCTACTAGCTCTGACCAAGATTTGATATTACCAGGAAGTTTGGAGTACCATTCAAGTGCAGGCCTACCTAGAGAACGAGGGAACAATCTCATAAGGTAAGTGGGCTCATCACTGAGTTTAGTACATGAAGCAAAAAATTCTCAGATGTGATCAATAGGGTTTCCTTTTCCTCAATATTTTTCAAACCTTGAAGTCTCAAAGTGTCTTGGGAATGGAGGCATATACAGACTTTTATCGAATGGGTTAGGACATAGCTCCCTTTTTGTATATAGAGCTTGTTTCTTTTGGACTCCCAATGCCTCGACTTGTTTGGAAAGTTGTTTGAATTTTTGTAATAGTTCTTCATTGGGGTTTTTCATGATGGTCTTTCCTTCAAGTCTTTTGTGTCTGTGAGTAGACTGCTTGCTATGGTCAGAACTATCTCTACTTGGTTCTAACATTTCTGTGTCTGATGAGTTTGATGAAGTGTCGCTAGGTGGTGGAGGCATGTTGGCACCTCGAAGACAAAAAGGTCCTTGTTGTTGGGGAACTTGTTGTGGGATTGACTGTGATTGTTGCACCATGTGTTGTTGTTATGCCATGTGTTGTGGTTGTTGTTGGGATACCTCTGTTGGTTGTATGTGAGACCATTTACATTCTTGTTGTTTTAGTGGTATTTTTTGAGGTTGTTCTGGCACATGTTGTTGTTGTAACAAATTTTTCTGGTATGTGATTTGTTGCTCAAGGCATCTTTGGTATTCCAACTGTTGCTTGAGTTGCTCTTGTTGTTTAGCAAACATTGCTTGTCATTGTTGGAATTGCTGCTGAAATTATTGTTGATAAATTGTGTGTAAGTCAAGTGGGTTCACATGGGACTGTGTATTAGGAATGTTGGATATTTTCCCCACTTAAGGTTGTTGTCATTGTAGTTGATGTTTTTGTTGATATGTGGGATGTGTGTTAAGTGAATGTATACTTGGTTGCACCTTGGAAATGTGGAGTCCTGGTACCACTGTAGGTTGTTGTTGCCGTGGGGGTTGACTCAGTCCTTAAGAATTGAATGTCATGTTTGGATTGTGGTTTTGGAACCTTTGTGTGTTAGATGTTCCTATTTGTGACATCATATTGACTTGACTATGAGATGTGTCCCTATTGGGAATGGGCATAATGTCAATAAGACTTTTCCTTTGTTTGTCCATAGGTATGGTTGTACTTGATGTTTCACATGTTTTATTTATGAGAGGCTCCATAGCATTTGATGTCATAGCACTTGGTAAAGTTAGGAGCAAAGGTGTACTTTTTTTATTTTCCTCCAAAGGAGGTATGTTTGGCATCCCTAGAGAACAAGTCCCTTTAGGTGCATCTTGTTATTGCATCATGTGACTAAAATCAAGTCTTAATGTCCTTTTGGGGTGTTTAGGGGTTGGTGGTATTTTTTTGAACAAAGGATTAACATTGATGTGTTCAAATGTACTTTGGAGGATTTTGATGGTTGACTCTTGATGGGACCTTATAGGTGCCATTATCGTGTATGAAAATTGAAAAGGTTGTTTTCCCTTATCTAAGTCCAAATTGATCATGGGTTGCATGTTTTCAATAGTTGTGTTGGTTTGATGTTTGGAATTAGGATCTTCCAAGTTTGGGTTAAATTTGACAATTTCTTGGGCTACCAAACATTTGAAGTTCTTATGAAAACTTTTGTCTTGACATGCCCTAGCCATTTCTTAATTAGTGATGCCATAATCAGTGTTAGAGTCATCACTTAGGTGTACAATACCTTTTTGTATGTTGGATGTGTTATAGTTGAAGGTACTTGTGTTAGGTTGGCTAAATTCAAAGGAATGTGATTGTTCATCTTCGGGTGTAGTTGGTACACTTCCACCTCTAGGTGGTATCGATACAAATATAGGTTCAAATTTAGGACTCCATTGAACCACCCCATGTGTAGGGGATTTTTTTTGAGGAAATATCATAGTAGGTTCATTTTCCAAGGTTCATTGTGCCATAGCTTGATTAGGAGGATCTTGCAAAAACATGTTAAAGGGGTCTACTAGTAATGGTTGTGATGCCTTGATTTGGTCTTCGTCAAAGGTTTGTTGGGTTTTCTTGCTATTTCTTTGTCTTGGATGAGGTTTTGGTTGTGATTGTGCCTCATAAAAAAAAGGTTGATAGAGTTCTTCAGGTCTTTGAGCTGATTGTGTCCTAGTAAGTGCTGGCATGATAACTAAGAATGCAGATACAATGGAAATTTTGAGTGTTTTGAGTTATTTAGAGTGGTGGGTATGCAAGATATGAGTGTTGTTTGGATTTTTCAGTGTTTAGGAATGTTATGCAATGTGAGGAAATGCTAAATGAATTATGGTTTTGATGTAAAAAGCGCAAATGTCCTAGGGATGTTATACAAACACAAAATGCAAGGTGATGTTTTGAAGTTTGACTAGAGGGGATGAAAATGACTCTAAGGTATGCAAAATGAAAATTAGGGTTATATTTTGGACTTCCTAAGGATGCTAAAGGTTGGTGTGTGCAAGGTAGACTATGGAAAGGATGGTTTCCAAGGGTTGATAATGACGTTTAGGATATGCAAAATGAGGGTAAATGATCAAGAAGGCAATTTGGTTGATGGATAATCTAATAGGGTTTGGTAGTGAGAATGATGCTAAGGTTTGGACCATGCAAGATGAAGGGGATATACCACTAGGATAGTTCAAAATGATGTTTGGGGATGCTAGGGATATGATTATGCTATGACAAGGGTATAGGGAAAGTTTTGAATTTAGGTAAAACCTTTAGAAAGTATTTTGCCTAGGAGTTTAACCTTGTGATAAAGGACTTTGGATCTTGACCAAAAACTGATAAAAGATGAAAAGATCAAATTGATAAAAGATAACAAGGTCAAATGTATCAAGAAATAGACAGATTTTGACACAAGAAAATGATAAGAAAAGATAAAAAAGACTAGTCAAGATCCATTATCCATCAACACAAGGAGATACTCTAAGACTCATACTTTGTCTAGATTTTTGGCTAAATTCAAAGGTTTTAGGGGTTCAAAATGATGTTTTGGGGGCTCAAAATGGTGGTGATACTGATTAGATGTGTGATATGGAAAATTTCCATAATGCAAAAGGGGATTTTGGGTGCAAGATGCAGTTTTGGGTCAAGTGCAAAAACAGGGAGGTGTAGAGGCTCCTAGATGCAGTTATGGGGTCCTAAAGTGCAGTTTGGAGGGCCAAAATGGTCATGCAGGTACCCAACTATGCCCTAATAGTTCCAAGTGCACCCTAATAGTTCAAACTACATAATTGACACACTTGGAGCTAGTGTGGGCACAGTTGGTAGTTTCTAGGTGCAATTGGTAAGCTAGGAAGAATGTTTGCTGATTTAGAAGGGTATGGTTACCAAACTGATATGTTAGGAAGCTACAATGCTAGGGTTGATATTAGGATGGGTTGTGAGATGAAAAAAATAAGTTATGACCTAAATAATGATGTCTTAAGTGAAGGTGAGGAAGACTAGGTGATGTAGAATGTAGATCTAGGCAAGCTAGTGCAAGGGGAGCTAACCAAGTACCTAAGGACACTGTTGAAGCCCCAAAATGTTTTCTGGAACCAAAAACTAGATCTTAGGACCACCAAGTGCACCCAAATAGTGAAAAATACATCAATTATGTAGTTGGTAGTTTTATGATGCAGTTGGTAGTTTCAGGGTGCAATTCTTAAACTGGGCTAAAACTAAAGCAATTCTGGGAGCTATGGTTTCTAGATTGATATCACAGAGAGATAAACAATAGGGAACAATGTTAAGACCACTATGAATGCTCAAAATGATGGTTAGGACACCCATAATTATGGTTAAAGTAGTCAAGATGATGAATAGGTATGCAAAGATGCAAGGTGGTGAATGCAAAAAGTAAGGGAGGTAAACTGAACCTAAAAGGATGCAATATGAAAGGTAATAGATACTAAATAAGGAATAAAAGGTGCAATATGAATTCTATATGATGTATGAATGAGGCCTATACTAGGGAGAATGTAAGTGAAGTCTATGCAAGTGTGAGATCTATGTTTTGCCAAGCACATTTAAGAGCACAAGTCGCCATGTTTTTCAAGGTTTGAGTGTGTTGAACCAAAGTTTGCAAAGTTTGATAAAGGTTGAAATTTTTTGGTAATGTTTGATGTTTTGACAAGTTCAAATGATATCCAAGGTGTAAATTTAAAATTTTGGCTTTTATCTTGATTATGTTTTACACACACGCAAGACACATTAAGACAAGAATAGTTGTTGTTAAAAGTTAACAAACACACCACAACCTAGGCTTTCAAGACTATATCCACTGAATTCCTACTTGAACTAAAGTTTAGTCATGCTTATCCAAAGTGGAAAACCTAGGATCTTAGCACCACAAGATCCCCCTTATAGTGCACTTACTTCTCGGGGCTAGCAAGATCCGCTTCCCAAGGGGAATGACTTCCCAAGGGACTATTGCCTCTACTAAGGACCGCGAGAATGTACGATGTCTTCATGGGAATGGGTGACCCCTTGAGCTAGTGGATAGAAAGGATTTTAGTAAGGGCATTCTGTTCGGCAAGTGAATGATAAACTTTCGCAGAAGGTCTCCCAGCCCCGAGAATCGAGGTTTGATGCACCACAAGGGTACTGGAGGAGAGCTATCACGCAGCAATACCACCAACATGGCTTTCATCGTAATCAACTTTTATATAGTAGCTGGAACATTGACCTATCTTTTGGCCTATTACTACTCTAAGGTTGTCCCCTCGCATACCCAATATCGAGTATCTTGGTCTCAGGTAGGCTTCCTATAGAAGTTACACGGATTTCTCTTACACCCAAGATCCATGAATGGCGAGGAGAGAAGATACATCCAATGAAACTCCTAGGGATTTAACACTGTAGACATGCCAGGAAAAAAAGAAAAGGGTTCATTTTAAGCACCAAACGAAATGTTATCTAATCTAGGAAATCCACACACATAGTTTGCAAAGACACACAGTCTTCGACAACATCGTGCAAAGCACATATTAGTAGTTTTTTATGATCATATCTTCATCCAATGATCACCACATGCTACAAAATAGACCATCAGTAACACATCACCTAATCTATGTCCTAGAGAGTGATAGGAACCTTAGATGCAGATTGTGATTGATGCATATGCTTACTGTGAACCCAAGTGTGCTCTGACAGAGCAGATTGCTCCCCAGAAGGCCAAAATAGCTCTGAACACCCCCAAGTGCACCCAAACAATGTAGACTACATAAATGAAATAGTTGGGGCCCATTTTGGTTCATTTGGTAGTTTTAGGGCGCAGTTGGGAAGTCAAGTGCAAAGTGTGGGGAAATGGTGCGTAGACAAGACCCAAAAACTAAAATTTTCAAAGCTACACTCCCAAGTGTGCCCAAATAGTGTAGACTACATCAATGACATAGGTGGGGCCTAGTTGGGTGTAGTTGGTAAGTTAGAAACAATAGAAGGAGGTTTTGGTGGCTTCTAGACTCCTAAAACTACTCCTAGGGGTCCCAAGTGCGCCCTGACAGAGCAGAGTGCACCCTAGGACAGCAAGCTAACAAAATGCATGAAACAAGAGCATACAAGAATTTTATTAGACCCCCTAATTAATCTAGGTGTAAAAAGGAAGAGAAGATATTAATTATACCCTTCCAAGTGAGCTCCTTCCTTGCACCTACAAGCACAAAACAAGAAAACCCAAGTTAGATATGCATGTTCACGTCACGTTCACCAAATGTGGGACCATAAATTGGGTTAAAATGCATAGCACACTATGAGAAAATCACAAAACTCAATAATTACATGTTAGCACCCACTAGTCTACCATGAAAGCCAAACTAATAAAAAAAGCAACAGAAACCCCCTTTTTCATTTGTAGCTCCCATGTCCTTCTTTCTTCTCCAAATGATTGTAGCTCCAATTTTCCTATAGTGCACACAAGATTGAAGCCAAAGCCTATGATATGGATAATTCCATGAGAATACTAGAAGTGTGATTTTAATGTGAGAGCAAGAAGTGTAGATGCAAAGAAGTGGGGACCCAAAGACTCAAGAATTTGGATTTTCAAGACTTAAGCATTAAGATCCGAAATGAGAGAAAGGGTGTCCATTTTATAATCAACACTCAAGGTGAGAGCATTGGAATTTTCACCCATAGATATGTGATTTGTCAAGAGATTCATTTGAGAATCCATGATGCATATGACAAAATATGCCAATTGTAAGATTCTATGACACATGAAAGTCAAACTTGGCTAAATGTGGAAGAGAATCTATGATGCATCATAAGACACCTCAACCCACTTAAAGCCAAGAATCTATAACGAATAAGCCAAATAGGGACATGCGTAAGAGATAAGAATATTTGATTATGATATATCTCATCCAAGTGTCAAAAGAGAATCCATGAGGTGTCATATCCAAGTGTCATGATGATGAAATATTTTATGGAATATTTGAATTAAAAATCCTTTTATTCCACAAAATAAGAATTAGTAGAAAATGGAATTAATGATGGAAAATGGAAGTTAGGAAATTGTAAATTTCCATGGTTTGCAGATGATGAACCAATTAATTAATAAAATTAATTAACTGAGGACAATAATTAGGAAGAATAATCAGAAGGAATAATAGAATTAAATTATGGAATATTTAATCCTATAGAGAAAATTAGTAAATGATTGGCCAAATTGATTAAATGAATGCGATTGTACCTTTTGATAAAAATATAATGATGATGCATATGGAATAAGATGATGAAAGGGAGACCAAAGCCATGGTCAAATTAATTGATAGATCAAAATTGATAACATGCCAAGGACACATGACATGAATTGGTTGATATGTAACATTTAACTGACATTGTAAATGCTACAGGATTGAAATTGATTGAAAAAGGTTTGATCATAATAACATCGATGGACATTGTCAATGTTATTAAAATAATTGATGATGCCATGATCTGACATTGAAAGCCTCAAAAATGTCAAATATTGGATGACATGAATGATAGTTTTACCTAGCACTGAGAGCCACGATAGTACTAAGGTCAAATTGATAAGATTGATAGGTTGATAGGTTTCCAAGGTAGTAAAAGCCAAAACAATACCTAGGATAAGATAAATGATGATTGAATTGGGATGTTTGATATGTTTTGGGTTGATCAGGATTGATTCTGAGTGATTCTAAGTTGATTTGCGGTGATTTTGAGTTGAGTTGAAATGGTTTCAAGTTGATTTGATATGATTCTAAGTTGACATGAAATTGATGTGAAAGGGGATACAAATGATGAAATATGGTCAATTTGGCCAAAAGATCAGAGTTAGTAAAATGAGAAAATGGGACAAATTAGTATAAAGAAGTGATGAAACTATAGATGCAAACCATTTTTGAGCATCTACATATAGAAATAATTGCATAGGAAGAGGGTAAGGTGATAGCTCAAATTCACATGGAAGAATCTTTGCAAGCTACGAAACAAGAAAAAACAAAGTTGGAAACACTGTATGCAAAGGAGTGGGTATATTTTCCTCTAGGGTCTTCTCATGTTCAGACCTTGAATACACATGTTTTCAAAGATACATATTCCTTTTGTAGAGATGCCATTGTACCTAAGACAAATGGAAATGATATTTTCTAGTATTTCCACCATAATAGGTTTGCAAAATCACCAATTTGCAAACCATGGGTTAGGAATATCGAAAAGTTGATAATGCCAGAAGTAATAGTAGATGTTGATCTAATAAAGGCATTGATCAAATCTTACAATCCAACAACTAATACTTTCCACAAAAAGGATATGCGTATCTTATGCAAATTGGATAAGGAGACCTTCATTAAGGTTTTTCACCTAGGAGGGCCTATTACAAAGGTAATTGAAAATGAGAAGTTAAATGAAACTTTCATAAATTCTAGGACTTTCTTTATTAGAAATTTCATGAAGAGGCACATTCCCAAATTAAATTTAGAGAAAGGTGAAATGCCAAAGAAAGTAGGGGACCTAATGCCACTTGAATTCTTGTACAAGTATTTCAAGTACACTATCTTTGGGATAAACAAGGTGATAGGAATTGATGGCACAAATAATTCCCCAAGCTACATATATATCATTGCTTTGGATATTCATGATCCAAACCATAATGTTGGGTATGATTTTGTGGAGTATATCATCAACTAGATAAATGATAAAATTGTGGAGGCTTAGAATGAAGATTTTGGGAATTTCATATTATTTCACCACTCATTGCTGATGCATATCATTCTATACATAAAAATAGGGCATACTAGTCAATACTTCATTGAAGCCACTAAATATAATGGAGAGAACTTACCTGTATAGATGTGGGCTCACTTCTAGGAAAGGTTTTATCCTTATACTAGCTCTATTGCTTTTTACAATGACTTTCATTTCCCTATTACAAGTATGTTAGTAGATATAATTGAAAGAGTACCTAGAGGGGTAAGAATGCTGATAAGACCATCTACTTTCCCAAATGGGGATAAGGTACTTAGTCATGATTGGGCTAGTTTGTGAATTTTCAATTATAAGGGTTTTTGGGTGTCCATAACCCCCTCATGTATTGCCAAAGTATATTCCTTAAAGGTTAGGCCAAATAGAATTATTTTAGAAAATTCTTATGCTAAATAAATAATATCTAGACCCTACTATTAAAAAAGGTTCCTTTCTAGCAAGAAGCATAAAGATAGGATACTTTCTAATAAGAAAAGATGTTATAGAGGAGATTGACAAACGTGGGGGAGAGTTCAAATTTCCCCTAGCCTCTACTAGGACCTATGATCCAAATGATTTAGTGAGGCATGCTCTAAAACAAATGAGAAAGTATACACTCCCTAGCAATAAACCAAATTGGGAAGAATACTACATAATGAATTGTCTAAAGATAGAGCTACGTAGAGATGAACCCAAAGATGGAGTAGAATAATGAAGATTGAAGAAGCCATGAAGGAAGTTGATCCATAATTTAAGGGTTTCTACCATGAGGTAGCCTACTTAGATAGATATAATAGGTGCCTAGAAAATTTTGATCAAATAATGGCACAAGTGCCTGCTGAAATTAGAGATAGGGAAGAGCCTCAAATCCCTCAACAAGATGATGTCATAACCATTGAGGCTAAAGATGACCAACTAGAGAGTTACCTCATGGGAAAAGGGGAGGAAGAAATAGAAAATGATTGAGATCTCTGACGAGGTCATAGGAAAGGCATTGTAAATTTTTCTAAAAGGATCAATTATTTTTGATACAATAAGACACAACTTCTTGTTAAAGCAAGCTAGGGAGCATGGAAAAATCCCAAAAAATACCAAATTACAAATTTAGATGTTAGATGAGTGGATCATTCAAGATCAAGAGTTCATGGATGATGATGAATTCATCAAATCAGATGAATTGAATTCTTTCTTGTATAAGATTAAGTAGAGTGAGCTTACTTTACAATTGCAACCAGGTGATTACCCTGAGAAGACTACATAATTGGTGCAAATCTTACAAAAGTATGATCCTATTAGTGAAAGCCTCACAATAGAGGAAGCTAGAGAACTTATAGCTATAAGTGGTATGCTTCTCTTTCCTAGATGGGATCTGAGCTCATCATTTATGTTAGATCAGATCAAGAAGCAAGATAAGTCAGTTTCCATTGAAGAGACCAAAAATTTTGGGGAGTTTTAGGGTGTTGGTTTTAATATTGACAACATAACAATGGTTATATGGAGCATGGATCTTAAGGGAAATAAGATAGCCTTGATGGAGATAAAGGAATCCTACCAAGGTAATGTTATTTTGGAACATTACTACTATATCCAATGATTAGATTCATAATTTTTAGTATACAAGATCATTAATGGGGAAGAGAAAAATGGACATGTTAGAAGAATGATTGTTCCAAATATACAACATATCCATTGATGCTAGGAAAAAGTATGAAGAAGAATTGAAAAGGACTTATGTCCTAGAATAGAGGGTGGTTGCCCTAGAACAAGAAACAAGAAGCCTCATGAATGTATCAAGGCTCATCACAAGCCCAAGAGACCCAAACAAAAGGTGATGCAACAAATATGGGAGAATGCCAACATATGGATATTGATGAATGGGATGGTGCCAAAGAGGTGGAAATCAAGACATTTTAGAGTTTGATGATGAACAATATAGGTATTTTACATATCATGTCACAAAATGTGCATAGTAGTTATATCTCACTACAAGGAGCTAAGTTCTAGTGTTTAGAAGCATTAGCTTTGTTATCTCCTTTGTTTAAAATTTGGGGACCATATACACAATTATTTGATAACTTAATTCCCCTATTACCTCAAAAGAAGGACCTACCCAAGGTAGTAATTATTAATGCCAAAAATATGATTAGAAAAGTGAAGCACTTGCATGGGTTTTTCTAAGAAAAATGCAAGTAATACAAGATAAGATGAAAAAAAAATTTGTTGGGTTTCCAAATTTTATTCCTACCATTCTTGATGCTGATGGATAATCAAAAAATGGAAAGAGTGGTCCTCTTCTTGTGAGGATATTTTTAGCCATCTGCAATTTATGGAAAATTGCAGTAATGAGATGGATGTAACAACTATCTATGATATGATTGACTTTCTATTCAGAATAGAGTAATTTATGAATAAGGTTATATGAGAGTTAAAGGATATAATTTATACTAATTGGAATAAGAATATTGGTGAAATATATATCATCTGAGATGCCACATGTTCAAATGTAGACACTAACATTTCCATTTGGAAAATCTGTTGTATTTTGATCTTCCCACCAAAATTCATAATTCGTATTGCCCTTCCCGCCTTTGAAATGTTCATAATCAAATACCCGTGGAAATATTAAAATGCCAAGCTTCAAACCTTATAATATATTTTTTATGGCCCACAAGTTCTCTGCCATCAGATCTGGGGAGATCGACGATTGACACTATCTCACCATCAGAAGCTGCACGAGATTTATGTTCGCGACATGGCACCTAATGACACATGTCTTGTGGGTCCAGCTTGTAGGGTAGACATGTTTCAACAGGTCAAGAAAGTTCCATGGCACCGTAGGTGCTATGTTGCTATCATGTGTTGGCCAAAAAATCTTCATAGTGACATAGCGCCCGACGAAAATGTCTTACGATGGGCAGGTTGCATCACCGAGAAATGTTCACGGTGAGCGGTCAGTTTCACGGGCCGAGAAGTCAGAAAAACTGATGGGGTTCCATGGCACCATCAAAAAACTCATGATTTTTTTGATGGTGACATAGTGCCCAAATGAAAAAGTCCACCGCAGCGAATCAAAGACAGATGGGTCCCATGTACCTCATCTGCCCAGTTGGTAGAGTCTAGTGCCATGATGGTGAATTATTTGTTGACACGTGGCTGCTCTATGGGGTCAAATTCTTGGGTCTACCAGGTTGATGCTTCAAAGGACAATAGGTAGGTGCCAAGTGTATGAGTCAGAGCATATGTGGTTCATGAGCCCAGTAATTTTCAGGGGATGTGCAGAGTATGAGGTGGTTCTGACCATCAAATTGAGATTGATCTACAATGGGTGCCATCATGCTATGAGGAACTGCTCGAGAGATATCAATAGTGACATAGCACCTGGGTGCCACGTGTCCTTGTGGGACCATATTTTCATGTAGCCAGCACAGTAAAGGGTTTGGGTCACTCATAACTGCCAGATTAGTTCAAATCGACAGAGGATGCCATGTCACTATGGTGAAGATGTGCAATCTTTACCATAGCGACATAACACCCATCTGCCACATGGGTCAGTAGGGCCAGGTCTCACCAAAGTATGCCAGGTGGCATTCGAGTGTGGTGCAGTTGCTGAGGTGGCACCAGATATGATGGGCCCAGGGTAAGGATAGCACAGTGATACGACGAGTCTTCATGATCATCCGATTTAAGGCCGATCAATAGTTGGCGCTATCTTGCCATCAAAAGCTGCATGGCGGATACCATGGTGACATAGTGCCTTGCTGACATGTGTCTCGTTGGCTCGACCAAGGTTGGCAATTAATGACTGGTAGTTAGTATGATCGCTATAGTTAAAGCTAACAGTTTGAAGGGTGGCGCGGTTAGTTCAATAAAAGGAGGTCAACCATGGAAGGCTTCCCAGGTGGTAGAACAAAAAGAAGCGATTGGCCCACGTGGCCCAGTTGGTTTGTGAAATTAGGTTGACTTTTTGCCCCCGCTGATTCATGAACCTAAAAGGTGAAGGTGATCATTTTTGTTGTGCGATCTGATCTTCATGATCAATCTCGACCTACCCGAAATGAATGCAGAATGAGGAAGAACACTCCACCATCTCAGTCGATCCATCTACCCAGTCAGAACATCGATGGCACCATTTTTTGTCCTCTCAAGAAACTTGTTGCAACAAAGATCAGATTTTCCTCAGATTCCCATGATTTTCCTCCACAGGACTTAATGGCAGGTAGCTGCAGAGTCACTTCAACATCAAAAGATCTCAGTTATGCCTAAACTATAAAGGCAAATTTTGTAGTTTTTGTGAAAGGACCTTCTCTCTAATTTTTCTGTTGCTTTTGCTCTGCAATTCTAGTGTGAATTCCCCTGTGCCTCTGAATTGTCTGGTTCTCCATTTATCTCCTCCAGCCATTGGTATTCAAGTGCAATAATTCTTTGCCTATGCCATTGCTTTGTGGAAATCTACAATCTACATGACTGTATCTTTGCTGGCCTGTGAATGATATATAAGTGAACTTCTTCCTTGTGTCATTCATCTTGGTTTTCTGATCTGTATGTGGTTATTTGATTAAAGTGAGTCTGGATGTGTATATCCTTAGTTTCATTCTGGTTTAGTAGTGCATGTATGGGCAGAGATTAGTCCAAACACTCTATTTTGGTGCATCACCTCCTTAGATTAGAACTAGGTAGATTTTCTTTCATGCTCTCTTTCTCCCTTTTCCTCTCCAAGAGTAGTTAGGTGCACCCCGATAGTAAGAGGAAGCCGGCCTTCTCCGAAGACTCAACCTCACAGTTCAAGTCCCACAGCTTGGAGGTTGTTTCCATGTTTCACTAGGTTGTCCTCGCACATAGGCCTTGGACAACGATACAAACCTAAGTGACAATAGTTTTTGGCATGCTCGGTGGGACTGTATCAAAGATTCAAATCAGTTCCAGACCTCCACCGGTCATACCAATAGTTTTTGGCATGCCCAGTGGGATTATTTTCCAAAACAAAATTTAAAAGTCTACTAGTGTCAAAGAAGAAAGAGTTTAAAAGATTAATGTTGAAGAGGTAGTGATGGATTCAATATTCAAGCCTTCAAGAGGTTGATTCTTTAAAGTACTTGGCAACTCTGAACATCAACAAATCTAGTTCCAGGCCAAAGTTGCAGTAATTCATGCCCAGAGCTGAAACAAGGGCATCTTCTAGAGATAAATTTCAATATCAAGAGCTTTCTCTTTCAAATCCTAGAAGAAGGAGGACTAGAACTTTATTATCACCAGTTAGGGGTGTAATAATAGTTAATATACCTATAAGATCTGTCTCTACTCTTCCTGTTGCTCAAACTCAGCCTAGATTGCCATCAACACTCATCAATAAAACACTTGTTTACATGGCATAGCCAAGAGTTCACGCTTTTGCCACCTTTAATGGTGGAAGTCCTCTATTGTTAGCCCAAAGACATGATATACCAGTATTCACACTAAAAAGTATACCTGATTTTACTGGTGAAACTTCCATCTCCCCTTTAGAGCATATCCAAGAAGTAGCAAATGTCTATAATATTCATGGTATTATAGAGGATGATGTTGCTGTCAAACTTCTAGCATCATCTTTAAAAGGAAAATAATTACAGTGGTATAGAGGCTTAGCTCATGGTTATATAACCGATTGGGATGGACTAGGAGTAGGGTTATGCAAACATTTTGAGGATAAAAATGACCATCTATCACTTTTAGAGTAGCTGACTACTATTAAAAGGGCCCCCCATGAATGTATGACTGATTTTAACTATAGATTTCAAAAGACATGGGATAGAATACCTACTATAGTGAAACCTACCCTTGGTAATGCCTTCTTGCATTACCTTAGAGCTTTTAACAGTGATATTGCCACTACAATCCAAACTATGGGGGGAGATACCTTGCCTAATGCTTATGAGATAGCCATAAAAGATGAGAACATCCTAATACAAGGAGGAAAGTTGGCTCCAAGGCCTCCTATGGCTTTCTTTCCTGATGTTCCCAACCACCAACCAGCAACAACCCCTCTTCCTACAACTTCTACATCACAAGCCCTTCCTCCAGTCCCTCAAGCTTCCACATCCTCAAATGGGATAGATGAACTCAAAGAGATGCTCCAAGGTCTAGTGCTGAATATAGATAAAAGAGAGAAGACCCTGGATGAAAAATTGCAAGAGTAGGGGAGGGAGTTGAAGGACCAAGGAAAGAGATTAGAGGATAGTTTCTCTATGATACAAAAAATGAGTAACAAAGTGGTGGCCTTAGAAAGGCAGTAGGCTCAAAGTGGCAAGCCTCCCCAATTGCAATATCAAGATCCAAATGGTGGTAGGCCTCCTAATCAGTGGAATAGCTCTTTTGATCAGGGTAGGTAAAATAGTCATGCTTCTACTTCAAGCTCAAATCAGAATAGAGCTATAGTCCCTCAAAATAACTTGGCCCAAGATCAAGATTTTTGTCCTTCCTGCAACTATTCTTATACCTATTGCATGCGCCAGAAGGCAGAATCTTATTTGGCCCTAACTGACCGAGAACCTACAGCAAAGAAATCATACAAGGAGGATCATCCCAAGGAGGCCTCATATATTCAAGGACATGATGATTGCTCTTTCATGAATCATCAGATTGGGGAGCATTGTAATGTAAACTAGGATTCTGTTGCTCATAACACAAGAAGTAAGAGGAGAGCTATGGAATATGCTGCCCCTCCTTCTTCTAAGTAGGCCTCAACTTCAAGTGCTTCACCTCATGCACATGCAGCAAATGAACAAACCAGTACTTCACAGTAGCAAAAGCAAGATTCTAGAAAGAAAGATGCAAGTGATCCTTATGTTGTCCCTTCTCAACCTCTTATAAGTGCAGCTCCCAAAGTTTCTACCAAAGTTCCTAATACACCATTTAGTATGGTAGAGCAAATGAAGAAGACAAATGTGAATATTTCTATGTGGGATGTCGTTGCTACCATACCAATGCAGAAGAGGATGTTGCAGCAAGACTTAGAGAAGATTGAACCCAAGGATCAACCATCTATCATGGAGAGTGCCATAAGTCTAGTACAACTAGAAGGGGATGTGGAGACAAATAAAAAGGTTAGACCTCCTCCATTCTATGTTTCTCTGATTATAGGAGGCATATTAGTCCACAATTGCATGATAGATTCAGGGACTAGTAGCTCAGTAATGCCTAGGTGTGTATCTGATGCTTTCGGAATGAAATATGAGCCCATTGTTAGGGATGTGTTGCAATTAGATGGTAGTACTATCAAAACTGTAGGTATCCTTAGGAATGTGGAGATGGCCCTACATGCATGTCCAGGTTGCACTGTGATTCAAGACATATCTGGTGTTGAAGTCCAGCCCTATTTTGCTATCTGTCTTTCAAGAGACTTCACTACTCAAATTGGTTGATTCATATCTACTGATTGGTCATCCATGTCATTTAAGACTAGATATGGAGCCAATGCCTCAATTAGAGCAGAACCTCAAGCCCTTCATCACACTGAATCCTACACCCCCAACTTCATTAATATGAATTGTTCCATTTTAGAAATGAACAAAAATGACACAGTAAATGAGCCTGCCACTTCCATAGCGGGGATTCCTGATTTCTACTTGGATGAGTGGGAAAATGCATATCAGTTTGAGCCTATATCAGAGACTCTTGAGACAGGCCTTAGTACATATTGCATAATAGAGAAAGATGCCCAAGTTCCTGATCTTGTTGGGACTAATGATGATATAAATGGAACATGGAGTATGTACTTTGATGGCTCAAGGAATAGAAATGGATCAAGGGCTAGTATTATGTTGATCTCTCCTACACAAATACGATACTACTTCTCCTGTAGACTCCAATTTAGTTGCACCAATAATGTGGCCAAGTATGAATCCTTGATTCAAGGCCTCCTACTTGCCCAAAAGAGGGGAATTCAAGCCTTGAAAGTATATGGAGATAGTGAGTTGGTAGTCAATCAGGTGAGAAACCAGAACATCACCAAAAATGGCCTGCTCAAGTCTTACAAACACATAGTCTGGGATTTTCTTGAGAGCTTCAATGAATTTAATATTCAAAGCATTCCTAGGAAAGAAAATAAACATGTTGATAGACTTGTAGTAGTGGGTGCAGCTTATGATGTACCAGGGAATATTGAGGAGAAGAAGAAGCTACAAATAAGGGTGGTAGTGAGGCCTACCATCCCTGACAACAACACTCATTGGTAGGTGTTTGATTCTAATGAGAAAATTGTGAGATTCTTGCAGAATGAGGTAGAATTCTCAGATAGAAACTAGTTAAGACTACAAGATCAGTATGGTGATCAGATCATTCATCTCAGTTCTAACAAGTTGCCGAAGGGTCTCATTACCTTGGAGAGTGTCTTTAACACTGATGATCAAACAAGAGGCAAAGGAATGAATCTAGCTATAGAAAAGTATGATTATGCCCCAGTTACAATTGCTGATGGAAAATCTCTGAATATGGGGAAGGTATGTTCTGAAACTGAGCAAGAAAACTTCATTCATCTATGTCAAGAATTTAATGATGTATTTTCTTGGACATATGATGACTTAAAAGGGTTTGACCCTAGTTTGTTTCAACATACCATAGATTTAGTTGATAAGGCCAAACTAGTAAGGCAAAAATAGAGGCAGGTGAATCCTAAGATTGAGCCTCTAATGAGAAAAGAGCTATCCAAGTTGATTGAGGCTAATATAATTTTTCCCATCAAGCACTCATCATGGGTAGCTAACCTAGTCCCTGTTAGGAAGAAAAATGGAGAAATCAAACTGTGTGTGGATTTTAGGGATCTTAATCAAGCTTCCCTTAAACATCACCATCCTCTCCCTTCCATGGAGAAAATCCCATCTAGAGTCAATGGTTCAAGGAGATTCTCTTTTTTTGATGGATTCTCTGGTTATAATCAAGTGTTGGTTAAAGAATCTATCAGACATAAAACAAAATTTACTACTAAATCGGGCACATATGCTTATTGCCAGATGACCTTGATGATATAACTGTATATTCAAAAAATGTAGAAGATCATTTTGATCATCTAAGACAGGTATTTATAAGATGTAGAGAGTTTGGGGTTTCCCTTAACCCAGCCAAGCTAAGGAAAATTATTGGGACACATTGTATCTAAGGATGGGCTGACCATTGATCCAGAAAGAACAAAGGCAATACTTTCCCTTCCTCTTCCTAAACACAAGAAGGGGCTGCAAAGTTTCCTTGGTAGAATAATTTTGTAAGAAGGTTTATTCCTAATCTTGCTACCATGGTGAAACCTCTTACAACTATGCTTAAGAAAGGTATGGTCTTCTCATGGACCAAGGAAGGGAAGGAGAGTTTTGAAGAGATCAAGACAGCCATAGCCTCAGACCCTACTCTCATGAACCCAAATTTTGAGAAAGATTTCATCCTCTACACTTTGGGTGGTGAGTCAAGTATCTCTGTTGTCTTGACTCAAACAAATGGCAAGGACTTCCTGTTAAGAAAAGATATTAGTGAAAAGAGAGCTAGATGGATCACTAAGGTAATGGAGTATGATGTTGATATTCAGATTATCAAGCTGGTAAGAGGGAGAGGATTGCGCAAAGAAATGTTATCAGGCTAGGATTCAGATGAAGAGGCCGCTATGGTAATAGTAGAGTAACAGGAGGAAGGAAATGTTAATGGTCCAAGGAGCTGGATAAATGATATGAAGAGTTTCTTATCAGGGAATGGATACCCTCAGGGATTGGACAGAACTAAAAGGAGACAATATAGACTGTAGTCCATTCCCTATGTTGTAATTGATGGTATCCTATTCAGGAGGGATTTTAATGGGACCCTATTGAGATGCGTTGAAGAGGATCAGGCTGAGAGGATGATTAAGGAACTTCATGATGGACCTGATGGTGGCCATTTCTCTGCAAGAACTACTGTCATGAAGATCATGAGGGCTGGTTATTACTGGCCATCCTTGTTTCATGATGCTTCGAAGGCCAATAGGGAGGTGCCAAGTGTATGAGTCAGACCATATGTGGTTCATGGGCCCAACAATTTTTAGGGGATGTGCAGAGTGCGAGGTGGTTCTAACCATCAGATTGATATTGATCTATGATGGGTGCCATCGTGCTATAAGGAACTGCTCGAGAGATATCAACAGCGACATAGCACCTAGGCACCATGTGTCTTGGTGGGACCATATTTTCATGTTGCTAGCATCGTAAAGGGTTTGGGTCACTCATAACCACCAAATTAGTTCAAATCGACAGAGGACACCATGTCGCTATGGTGAAGATGTTCGATCTTTACCATAGCGATATAATGCCCATTCGCCACATGGGTCAACAGGGCCAGGTCTGACAAAAGTATGCCAGGTGTCATTCGAGTGTGGTGTGGTTGCTAAGGTGGCACCAGATATGATGGGCCCAGGGTAAGGATAGCACAGTGATACAACAAGTCTTCATGATCATCTAATTTTAAGGCCAATCAATGGTTGGCGCTATCTCACCATCGGAAGCTGCATAGCACCTCGCTAACATGTGTCTCGCTGGCTCGGCCAAGGTTGGCAGTTAACGGCTGGCAGTTAGTGTGATCGCTATAGTTAATGATAAAATTTTGAAGGGTGGCACAGTTAGTTCAATAAAAGGAGGTCAACCACAGAGGGCTTCCTAGGTGGTAGAATGAAAAGAAGTGATTGGCCCACGTGGCCCAGTTGGTTTGTGAAATTAGGTTGACTTTCTGGCCCCACTGATTCATGAACCTAAAAGGTGAAGGTGATCATTTTTGTTGTGTGATTTTATCTTCATGATCAATCTCGACCTACCCGAAATGAATGCAGAATGAGGAAGAACACTCCACCATCTCA
The DNA here is from genome assembly GCA_028749045.1 of Cupressus sempervirens. Taxonomy (NCBI): domain Eukaryota; kingdom Viridiplantae; phylum Streptophyta; class Pinopsida; order Cupressales; family Cupressaceae; genus Cupressus; species Cupressus sempervirens. The sequence continues at coordinate 298,713,855 of CM053783.1, forward strand.
GTTGATCCATCTACCCAGTCAGAACATCGATGGCACTATTTTCCATCCTCTCAGGACACCTATTGAAACAAAGATTAGATTTTCCTCATATTCACATGATTTTCCTCCTTAGGACTTAATGGCAGGTAGCCATAGGGTCACTTCAACAGCAAAAGATCTCAGTTATGCCTGAACTATAAAGGCAGATTTTGTAGTTTTTGTGAAAGGACCTTCTCTCTGATTTTTCCACTACTTTTGCTCTGTAATTCTAGTGTGAATTCCCCTATGCCTCTGAACTATCTAGTTCTCCATTTATCTCCTCTAGCCATTGGTATTAAAGTGCAAGAATTCTTTGCCTGTGCCATTGCTTTGTGGAAATCTGTAATCAGCATGACTATATCTCTGCTGGCCTGTGAATGATATATAAGTGAACTTCTTCCTTGTGTCATTCATCTTGGTTTTCTGATATGTATGTGGTTATTTGATTAAAGCAAGTCTAGATGTGTATATCCTTAGTTTCATTCTGGTTCAGTAGCACATGTATGGGCAAAGATTGTTCTGAACACTCTATTTTGTTGCATCACCTCCTTAGATTAGAACTAGGTAGATTTTCTTTCATGCTCTCTTTGTCCCTTTTCCTCTCCAAGAGTAGTTAGGTACACCCCGATAGTAAGAGGAAGCCGGCCTTCTCCGAAGACTCAACCTCACAGTTCAAGTCCCATAGCTTGGAGGTTGTTTCCATGTTTCACTAGGTTGTCCTTGCGCATAGGCCTTGGATAAGGGTGCAAACCTAAGTGACAACAAAATCATTTCTTATATGAAGGTTATACCATCTGTTGATAGTGACTAAGCAATTTTGGGATATAGTTAGAGGTAGAGGATACAAGAGAAAGACAAGGAATGCAATAGGAGGTTGGAGACTAACAAAATTTTCTAGAAGACACCTCCTAAAAGTGCCCCCTACTAGTTTTGCAACTGTATCCAAAGTTTTGATCCAAATATAAAGAATGTTTGAATGTGACTAAAGAAAAATATCTTTTTTTTTTTTTTCCATTAGAATTTTGATAAGTGTCCTCACATCTAAAGCTTGTTGCAATCCTTTGTATAAAAGGATTTCCAAGATGTGGAGTTGAGGTCGAAAAAAAATGTAATTTTTAGAGTTATGCTATCTTGCATTCAATCCAGTCAGTCTTTGTGTAAATTTTTGTGATGTGTTCATCTGCAAATCTAGGAATACAAGTGATCTTTGAAAGATAAATTGTCATGTCTTGAAGTGTTCTTGAGTATATACCAGTATTGTTTAATTTTCAAGGAGAATTAATATAAAAGGAATGTTTTTTTATATCCATTTCTTCCAAATTCTTTCTCCATTTTTATGTGTTGGTTGCCTTGGGATTGAATGGGAAAGGTTCATACACTTTAATGCAACTAGGATAGGTTGTATATCAAATTGTTGGTGCTTTTAATTCAAGGAGTCAAGTAAGTGCTTCAACAAATTGATAGGATTTCCAGTCTTATAAAAGGGATATTCATGGTAATGGGGTTGACCTTTTACTATTGATAATTTGATTGTAAGGAAATTAAATAGGTCAAGTTTTGTTGGGTAGACTTTGTATACCAATGGATAGGGCACTAATCACCAATTCAGATGTAAACTATTAAGAAATTATGTGGTTGCATAGAGCACAAATATAAATCAAATCAACTTTTAATTTAATTTATGAAGAAACATTTTTTGGCTAGAACTTATTTGCAACAATTCTCTATGTCTCATAGTTAGCCTCTATAATCAAGAATTGTTTACAAAACTTAAGAAGAATTGTGACCATTTCTGCTCTAAATGATATTTTTGAAGAAAAGAGTATTAGTGAGTGAATTTTCTAGAAAATATTAAGTGTCCAATCATTTCATCCCTAAGGTGCACCCACCTAGGCCCTACAGAGCCTAAAGTCTAGAAAATCCATGAGATTTTGTTAATGTTGGTCCATATTTGAAGTTTTTTTAGTTGAATATAGGAAAGTAGCTAGTCCTTAGACTATTTCTATCTTCTAAACCTTGGTATTAGGTCTTTTTTTTCCTAGTAGTTTTAAAACACAGAGACTATAAATAAATGTAAAATAGTCATATTCATTCTTATGTTGTCATTGATGTCAAGTGTTAGTTAGCTAGACATTATGCTAATTTAGTATAGTATCATATCATTTGATTAGTGAAGAGGATTTTAAGAAAGCATGTTGATGAAAAAGTTAATATGTATAGTATTCAATGAACACTTTAATGAGTTGTACATTGATAATGTAATGTTTGTTTGATTATTTTACAATCATATAATACTGAATCTATACAAGCGACACCAAGTGACAAGGTAAAAGAAGGATGGGAGTGTTCACAGAGTGACTACACATGTCACTAAGTAGTTGGAAAAGAAAAGTGAAAATTCAGTATTAAAAACAAGTATTGACCAAGTAATGTATTACTCGAGTGAAATTCTATATTTACTAAGTATCAACAAGAATAATAAGTTTATAATGATGAAATCTAAGTCTAAGTTTTGGTGAAAATAAAGAATGTTTGAGATGTTCAAAAGAAATATTCAAAGTTTTTTACAAGATCTATGGCTAGTAAAATACAATGAAGGTCAAATGATGGAGATTGAAGAAGGATAAGGATGAATGCAATGCTATATAGAAGATATATATTTTTTAGTGACTAAATGCATTGAATCTAAGCTCGATAGTTGTGGTTAAGGCAAAAAAATGGAACAATATGGAAGCAAAGAGAATACTATTTAAGGACGAGTTGGAACAAGTTTTTGGCTACTCATGCTATTGATCAATATTTTTAAGTTAGTGATTTGTGTGAAGAAAGGAGAAAGAAAAAATAAAGCTTAACCAAGTAGAAAAAAGAAAAATCAACTAGAGTTTAGAAAAAGTTGAATTGAGGACTACATTGGCCACTAAGAGATAAGAGGAAAGAGATCAAGCATAAAAGATATTTGAACAAGAAATATAGTACTAAATAAAATAAACCACTTAAACTATTACTTTATTACCATTTTAGTAGAAAAATCTCTTAATCAAGTGGACCTAAAAATTCTGTGAAATTCTATATAGTAACATTGATTAGTGGTGTTTATAAGTCCTTGAAGAGTAGGCCATTATTTAGACATGATCAAGGAGTGGAAGGATCTAGATGATCTTTTGGTTTAAATCATCTAACCAGGCCATATTAACAATGTGTATGTAAACATTTAACAAGGTTGGCTCCTCACTGAGCTCACTTGAGAAGAGTGAAAATTTTAGGTTGTCAGTCTTAAGTTGTTTTTCCCTGTATAGGGTTTCTGAGTTAAAAAATATTGGTGTCAAATGTGTGAATGTTATTATGGTAAAATTTAATTTTGATAGTATTTATTGTTTTACTACAACTTTATAAATTATCAATAATAACTAGGTAATCATAAAGTATTATAATTGATAGTTAGTAATAATAGAAACAATGACTTAATTGTGAAGTTGAATAAGATCAGCAGGTAAATTATTTAAAAGTTTAGGAAGTATGATATGGCACTAAAGTATCTAAAGGGACTAAAGAATAATTGGACATAAATGATTCATCCCCCCTACCCACAGTTATCTAACGAACTTCTGTCTCATCTTGAACTAATTAAGAATAACTATTTATTAGTCTACTCAACCTCTTCTTGGTATTTAATTTTGGTCTAGTCTTAGTAATAACTTCCTATGTCTCTCCTTTAGATATCTCTAGTTGTAACTGAGGCAAAAAATATTTAACCAATTCTCTATATTTCTTTAATTCAATACACAACCTAAATTATGTCCTATTTTATAAGGATATAGATATTTATCCTTTTGAATCAATCATAGACTTAATTATTTCAAGCTTAGCATTGTTGCATTCTCAATTTTATTTTTTTTCATAATCATTAAAGTTTTCATAATATATTTCAGCTTCAAACAAAATACTCCATTTCCCAACCCTATTCACAATTATATCAATAGATAAAATCTTACTCTAATTTAGTCGAATAGTCTTCATTAAAAGGGTATTTTATTCCTTGGACTTCTTTCCACTAGCCTTCACCTCCTTTCGATCATATTTATATTTTATTTGTTCACACTTAGTCTTGTCATCATCATTTTACCTATGTTCTTTCTTCTTCCTCCTCTTACTTTTTTTATTCATTGATTAATATGCCTTCTTTACCTCATGAGTCTCAAGGTTATCAACCTTAGATAATTTATCCTTATTCTTTAATTTTAATATCACAAGAGGAGTTTATTTATCATGTTTGATTATGGTACTCCTATTTTTCTATAGATAGAAGCTCTACTAATTTTAGCCAATACAACTTCAAATTCCTCTTCATCATGTCCTATAGTAGAATATGTGTTATCTTTCTCTATCTCATACTTTTTTCTTTCTTTATCTATTTCATCCTTTGTGACTCCTTTCAAATAAAATTGCTTCACTTATTTTTTGATATTCTTCTTAATCACTAATCTATTTAGCTATCTATATACTTCAATACATTTCTCCTCAAATGTTCCAAACCTAGGAACACTTTGATATGTTCTTTTGGAAAATTAAGTTATTTGCATAGATAGTCAAAATATTTGATTCTATCTCATTTCCCATAGACATAACCCATGAAGTTCTTGGTTCCACTATTTGCATACACAAGTATTTATGTTCACCATAAAGTTTATTGAGTCCTTATATTTCTTTAGTATTTATAATGGAATTCTTTGTCTATACCATATCCATTTCTTAAAAATATTAATGTTACCCTATACTTCATATGAAAATTTATTTCCAAATATCCTAACACAATTATGCATCTATAGTACTGCCAGTGTGTCCTTTGACCATGCAATTGTTTCAACACTATGAAATATATTATGAAAATAAAAGTATAATCCTATGATTACCTTGCTAAATTTGAAAGGTTTCCTTGTCTCTCTCTTAATATTCTCCATCTTTAGGTAGAATTCTTCCCTTGCAGCTTGATATAGGTCATAGTCTACATTTTCCTTAACTATCTATTATAAAGTAGGCATCGAAATAATCAAAGTGCAATTAATGTTTCTTTATGATACATCTTATAGCCAATATTTATCATTAAAGTAAACTTCAGCTAGAGATAAAAAATATTATGCACTATCATTTCCCATTTATCCCACTTTTATCTAGTTAATTGGGTGACTTCAACTTATTGGGTAGTTCTTAAAGATGGTAATTCAATAGTAGCACTAAATCCAATTATTGTACTAACATCCTCCTTTGTGATCTTATGAGGATGATCCAACTACATGAATTAATCATGTACATAGATAATGACATATATTTCCTTCTTATCATCAAAATATTTTGCAAAATAGAACATATTTGTGAAACCTTCATCTACAACCATCTTGTTTTGTTCTCTCAATACTAGGTTGTTGTATAACTTCTCATACTTCTCAAAAATCAGAATAAATACCAAATTATCTAAATTACAAAGGATGTAAGACCTTAAATATTAAATATGCATTACCTCATAGGGAGTGCTAGATAGGGAACCCATTAGATCATCCTCATTAAACTTAATGGATTTCTCTTAAATTTTGGGTATAGTCTCTATTGGATTTTGGTTTAACAGATTTAATAATACCAAGAGACAACAAATAAAATAATAACTAGTACTTAGATACTTCCCATGCCTATTACATCTTATTTGATCTTGGGACAACTAACAAAGATCTGATACTTTCTACTCTTTAGGCTTTGCTAAGCCAAGGTGGGCCAACCTAGGATTTGGCAATTCTTGTACAAAACTTTATTTCACAAATCCCTCACAATAGATATGACCTTAAAAATTCTTGAAATTTCAATTCAATATCAAACTTGAAAGGCTATTGCAACAAGTGATGACCAACTTTATATCCCATCTTGACAATAATATAAAATGATTCTGATTTAAATATTAATTCATGGAAAGCTAAGATAGATTTTCTTGATTCTTCAACTAATGATGTGTACATAATATATTTTATATAAAAAATCACATCAACCAATATCAATAGATCTATTTAAGTGACTTTCAACTAAATCTATCATCTGTTGACCTCCATATTCTCTACTCAAAATATCCAGGCTCTAACACTGATAATGAACCTATCATTCCATAGAAGAAATTAATTAATTCCTTAAATTAAAAGAAATAATGAAATGATATACAACCCATTTGAATTTCATTTGAAGAAAGTGAAATGTGTTCATTCATCGTCAAAATCACAAACCATGAAAATGGAGACATAATTTTGAGACACATATATCCCACAACATTCCTTTTATTAATCTCTTTAAGAAGTATATGTGTTTTGATCTAAGACTATAAAAAAATGTAGGATTTATACTAGCTTTCTATTAAATTTGAAATTCCCAAAAAAATAAGCTAAAAAATCTCAAGACTTTAACATAAAAGTAATACCAACTTAAATGACAATGTTCATCATATCATTAGACTTTAGAACCTCCTTCCCAATCTTGGAAATCCTTTTATAGATAAGGATTACAACAAGATTCATATATGGGAAGATACATGTAACTACATCACTTACTAAAAAATAAATTACCAAAAAACCAAATATTGTTTTATAAATATTCTTTGCAACTAAATTAATTTTGGAAGTAGTTCAAATTTTGACAGCTACCACCTTAATATTTAGGTACAATCTTTCTTTGTAGTGTATCTATATCCATAGAAAGTTAATGCAAAGATAAAGTTCCTTCCCTTTCTCTATTTTTTCTTTCATTCATCTTCATGAACTATCATCTAACCACTCATGAGCAAAGCCTTTATCTCACTAATTGCTTCCCATAAATAAACCACTCTCTTTGTTTTCCACTTGGTGCCTCTACGTGCATCTAGATTATTAAAATACTTGCTCCATCTAGTATCTATGATGGTTTTTGATTCTACAACAAATTCAATCATATCTACTTCTACCTTGAACATAATATCAATCAAATCTTTTTTAACATCTCCATTAGAAATTGTTGTGACTTTTTCTAATTTCAGAATATGATCAAAGGATTTTGACCAATCCTACCAATCTTTCAACTAATTCTCTTCATCAATAATGAAAGCAATAAAAATTTCAATTCCCTCATTTGTTATCTCCATCTTCCCTTAAATTGTCTACAATTTATTTGTAAAGGACCCAATTAACTATCTCACCATCTCTAATGATTCCTTCATAGTGAATATTTTATTAGGCAACTCTAGTTTCTTTTCCATCAAAAAATTAGTCTATCAAAGAATTAAATGTAAGGTTTCCATTGATTAAAAATAAGGGAAAGCCATGTCAAAACCTCATTCCACACATGTTATGCACTTTGTAAAGAAATGAAGATATTATGAACTAGTTAGGATATTATTTTCAATGCCTTCAATCTATGAGATAACACCCCTTCCAATACATCCAATTTTAATTGATTTCTTTTATTTCACTCTTCAATCTCCATTTTAGAAACTATATGTTCAATTTCAACTAGATTTTTTTTGAACTTTAGGGATACTTGTTCATCTTCCCATTCAGGCTCTTCATTTCTCACCTATTCTCTACTCCCCCCCAAAGCCTTGAGTTTTTCCTTTAAAGAAACAACTTCACTTTCCCAATTTTTTACTTTACCCTCAAACTCTTTAACCCTCTTTCCAAACAAAAATTTTCTTAAGCTCTTCTTCATACACTTTATTGATATCTATATACTCCCTAAATGTTTTTGCAAGTTGAATCTCAATCTGATCAATCTTGGCTTCATTCATAAAAGAAACATGTTTCATTATACTAGAAATCTCCTTACTAGTAGTTGATTTTAATGTCCATTATAAAACATTTTCCCTAGGTGTGTCTTGTACATCCATCAATTTGGGCTTATTTGATTCAAGAGAAAGCCTCCACACTGCAAGTGTATTTGTATCAATGTTAAAACCAAAATCTCGCTATAAGCCCTGTGCACAAAATGCCTTATATGGAATTGACTTCTCCTATCTTCTGATTGGGTCTAGCACAAATGATCTCCCCAAGTCCCATCTAGGTATAAGTAGAATTCCACTCCTCTACATGAGGTGTCTTGCTTCATTTACCATCACTATCACACTATTAGGTTTATATACCAATAATTTGCTAATAAGCTCCTTTGTCTATTCTTTTGACTCTCCTTGTTTCAATGCCAATGTTGATTCACTTTTTTTGACCCTATACAAGAAGCTTTTAAATTGTTATTGAATAATGAAATCATCATCTTCTAGGAACTTTTCAGCCATAATGATTTTACCATCTAGTCTTGTAGCAGTTAGTTGTAGATCTATCAAAGCAATCTTAGTTTCCTTAATCCTCTCTTGTAGGAATTTTTTCCTAATACCAAAAAAATATTGACTTTTCCTAGGCATTAGCTGCAAATTTTTGTCCCTAACCTTCTTGGGAATATGTATAATGTTTCTCTCTTGTTCTCTTTTGTCACCCAAGTGGACACCCTAGTTTGATCTTTCATTTCTTCTAGAATGGCATCCAATTCAAAGGAATTTGGGTTCACTCTTTCCTCTTCTCCTAATGGGATTTTTGGAAGTTGAGAAATTATATGATTATAATTCTCTAAACATTTCTCCAATCTTAAAGGATAAGAAATATTTGAATAAAAACCATTGAAGGTGGGGTCATTCCTCTTCAATTCCTTATCCATCCTTTAAATAACTTCATACTTCCTCAATCTTTCCTCTTGATCACTCTCAATTTGATTATTTCTAATTATATCTTATTGGGGAAACTTATTATTATCTAGGAGAGTGATATTTCTTATTTCTTTCAAGCTAATTGTTACTACACCCTCAAGATCACTGATCCTATGAGGAGAAAGGTATAGGTTATAGAATATTTAAAAAATATGTATCTAATAAATGTTCTCTTTCCCAATTGAGAAATCACAAATTCTAAAATGCCTAGAGAGGAACGTTCCTTTGTGTAACTTAGTTCCTAAATATTCCCTATCCATCATTATTATCTACCACATGAATTCTATTATCCCTAGTCTAGTAGGTATATATCTTGGCAATATATGTGGAGGTTAAGAACAAGAAAGAACTCTCCATGCTGATTTTAAAAAAAATATCTAGCCCTCCAAGTTATGGTCTAATTTTTCATCAATATACAATAAGGTAGGTCTCACAAATATTTTCAAAGAATCTGGAACCCTAACTTGTGGGGCACATAATATCTTCATACTAAAAAAACTCAAATTATTAAAAAATGACATAGAACTAGAATAAGGATAGTGCCTATCTCATACCCTAGTCCACATCTCAATAAGAAAATTTCCATTAAGATTTGACATCTTATCAATGAAATCAGATGTAGAGTAGCCAATGTTCTTATATAAAATTAGATGCATCAAAAATAAGTTATGGTGGAACTTGAAATTCTGCAATTACCCTCTCTAGGAAGCTTCAATCTGTTCTTGCATTTTTAAAATAATATATCTCACATAGTCATACTCAATATTTTTATATGGGTCCTAAATGTTGAGATTCATGAGATAGATTTCTCCATATACCAAATGTGATTTCTCCATATACCAAATGTGAACCATTGTTTCCAAGCACCTTATATAGGACATAGGTTGTATTTTGAAGATAATTGCGGAAACAACTCACTATGATCATATTTTCCACCTTGTTTGGTAAATCTCCCACTAAATTGAGTTAATAGGCAATATGATGCAACATAAAAAAATTAGTATAATTGATGGACCTCCAAAAGGATATTTTTTAAAGTTCTTTTTATCTTGTTTCCTATTGGATACAATTGATTAATTGTGTGTTGTCTTTGATGTTACACAAATGTCATATCAATTTTAGTTAGTGCTTGCCAAGCTCACTCAGGCAGTGAAGATAGTTTTCTATGTCTACCGAGCATTCCTATGTTTACCAAGTTCAGAAGGTATTGTATATTGAGTAGTATCAGTGTCTACCAAGTTCACTCAGTTAATAAAGGAAAGTTCCAAAAGGATATTTTCCTTATCCTTCACTTCTTCTACTTGTCATCAGATCTTCAATTCACTCAAGACAGTCACAACTTCTCATTCACAACTTCACACACTTCTTTCACACGCTCTTTTTTCACACTTTGAATCGACAACTTGACCTTATACTTATATCAAACACATTATCAAGTTGGCTCAAATAAAACTTAGAATAATCAACATTTGTCACCATAGTTAGCTAGAACACAAGTTTACACAAATTTACAAAGTTGGCCAAAATGAAGAAACTCAGGTTCAAAAGATTGGCCTGGTGAGGTTCTAATACTTGACATCCACTGTCAATACTTGGCATCATCATGCACTCAGTAGACATAGAAATTTGGTCCATACTGATCACCTTCACGTAGTCTCAAACTTGGCCAACACTTGCAACTCAATGAATACTATGAAACTTTATTCACATGACATAGCTTAGTGAGCACTAGTTCCATCCAACTTTCCTTTATTAACCAAGTGAACTTGGTAGACATTGACACTACTCGATATACACTACCTTCTAAACTTGGAAAACACAAGAATGGTTGGTAGACACATAACACTATCTTCACTACTTGAGTGAGCTCGGCAAGCACTAGCTAAAATTGATATGATATTTGTGTAAAATCAAACACAACATACAATTAATCAATTGTATCCAACAATCTCCCTCTTTGGCATTGATGGCAACACAACATGTCATAGCACAATGAAATTTCAAAAAAAACATAAAGTAAGGAACATATCCTTAGTTTCATTCTGATTCTCATCCATGAAAACTCCCTCTATCAATGTGAGCTCTTACTATCTGATAACTTCTCCCTCTTATTTCAAACTTCTCCCTCTTAGAGAAATTTCTTATGAGATATGACAGTAAAATTCTCCCTCTTTGAAAACACATGCCAAAGACAACAACTTCTTTATAATATCAATGTACCTCAAGTACTAATTCATTTGGAATAAGTTCTTGCCAATTTTGCATCAACTAATTGATTGACATGCTCTAGTTGATGCATCACTAAACTTCATTTAGTGAGCTTCTAATAAGGGAATGACCCCTAGCTTACATCTTACATATAAGAATGCATCCTTAGGTAATGGCTTAGTGAATATGTTTACAATTTGTTCCTTTGTATTCACATATTCCAATCTAACTTCTTTATCCTAGATTAATTATCCTAAGAAGTGATATTTTATAGCAATGTGCTTTGTTTTAGAATGCAACATTTGATTCTTTGATATATTGATTGCACTAATGTTATCAAAGTATATGACAACTGGATCCTTGATTTCTATCTTCATACCTACCAATAGTTGCTTGGACCAAACAATGTTTCAACAATTAACTGATACTACCACATATTCCACCTCTGCTATGGATTGAGATGGACAATTTTGCTTCTTGCTTGTCCAAGACACTAGTCTTTTACCAAGAGAGAATGCTCCACCACTAGTGCTTTTTTTGTCATCAATACCTCCTACCTAATCAACATCAGTAAATACCTTTAAGTCTAGATTGCCTCCAAGTTTGTACCATAAGCCATAGTCTTGAGTACCTTTCAGATATCTCATGATTCTCTTGATTTCCATCATGAGATTTTCTCTTGGATTTGTTGAGAATCTTGCCACCATACCAACTGTTAATGCAATATCAAGCCTTTTATGTACTACATACTATATTTTTCCAATCATTGATCTGTACGTGGTTTGATCTACTTCTTTGGCAACTATTTATAAATCCTCTAACAAGGTGATAGTTCTATTGAACTGTTTCAAGAACTCTAACAAGGCCACTCCTAATATGGTGATTAAGTCCTCTAATAGGGTCACAACTAATAGTGTTTTTTGTAATCTTTAATAGGGTTGGATTCTAACAGGGCTCACTTCAGAAGAGTGAAAAATAGTAACTAGTTGCAATTGGTAGTTTTTCCCAAATTGGGTTTCCACGTTAAATCTTGGTGTCAAATGTGTTCATGCTATTTAATTTTATGTGTTTGCAAATAAGTTAAAGTAATGGTAATAAAAAATAATATCTAAAGACTTGCATGTTAGTGTTTACTAAGAAAAAATAGTGTTTACCCAGTTACAACATTTTCTTTGTTTACTGAGCATCAACAATATTTAGTTTTTAGAATTTGTTTTTGTACTAACATCTCAGGGATCTGGGATTTATTTTAGTGGTAACTAATTCATCTGTGCCCTATTAGTTACTCCTCTTATATTTCCAACATTTTTCAAACAGTTATCTTTGCAAAAACAATAACGACTTTATGTTTTTAAGTAGATGAACTTATGTTTTTATGTATATGTTAGTTATATATATGTGTGTGTGTGTGTGTGTGTGTGTGTGTTAGAAGTTTGGATAATTCAAATATGCTATATTTGATTGAATCTATGGATAGAACTGGTATAATGAGGAAATGTTACATGCTAATAAATGTTTCCCCATTTATGTTATGTCTTGGGTAGTTTTCCTCCTGTAGACATAATATTTGCAAGAGTGGTAATTTGAACTTTTCACCTTTTCTCTAATATTGATGATGACATAAATATATGTATGTGGAAGTTCTGTGCACGTTGAATATTTTATAGGTACTTCTTGTGGATATTCAAATATCAACACCTCACCACTAAATTCAAAGCAATTCAAATTGCTAGGCCATCACAAGTGGAGCAAGTCATTATATGTTGTCTATTGGTGAAGTGCACAAATTTAGTTTCCACAACTTGCTATATTCCTAGAGGATTTATTTAATGACATTTTTGTTTCAAAATTTACGAGTCTATAATTGATCCTCATTAATGGAGTTAGCATAGAAGTTAGGAATTCATTTTAGTTTCCTTTAAATAAAGATTGTTGAATCTTTGAGCATAGATTTGGAAGAAGAATAGGATATGTTGATTTTCATAGCAACACAATGTGATACTATTTTTAATCAAGTGTAATTCTTTTACCATGAAAGAATAGAATGAATAGTTCAAGTTTATTTCTCTTATCTTGATTATTTTTTCTCTTAACTCATCCAAGGAAGCCCACTTGGTGATTGAACTATTCTATTAGAATAGATTTAATTTCATTATTTTTTTCTTTGCAAGGTATATTTTTGTTGCTCCTAGAGCCATTGATAATAGAATTAGTGAACTATTCTTGCAACATAGGTGCATAGATAGGTTTACTTTTTGTATCTCTAAGCTTTGAGTTAAGTTGTTGTCTTAGTTTCTAGCATAGATTTCCTTCAACCTTTCCTTATGTTTAGCCATAATGACTCAAAGAAGAATTAGAGCATATACTTTATAGTCACCAACTCAAGTTTACACTCCCAGGTTGAAAAATTAAATGAAGTTGATATAATATTGTTGGAAATGATTGAAATAATTATAATAAAAGTTGAGGGAGATTGTTGGAATAAAATATGGAACTAGTAAAGAATGTCCTCAATCATTGTTTTGTCATTGATGTCAAACTTGCTACTTGCAGGGATGACAATTACTTTAGTGATCCAAATACTATCAATTAGTTGATTGTCAAGGTGGAGGCAATTAACAAGATGTAACTAAAATACCTAGAGAAAGGTTGAAGTTATGATGTTGTAATGAAGTACAAGGATCAGCTAAGCCATTTATGAAAGAATATATTTGATGACATACTACAAAGAATGGGCACACTGAAACATATCAAAGATTTAAGGTTTTAGCTAAGTCTTTTGTAAAGCTCAAACTAAGTTCATTAGAGAGAAGGAGTCGGGCAAGCTAGTAAGAGCCAAGAAAGTTCTAGTTAATGCCGAGTAAACTTCAGATGTCGAGTGGTGTCGAGAAGAATCAAATGCCGAGTAAAATCAAGTGCCGAGCAAGTTCAAGTGTCGAGCAAGTTCAATTGCCGAGCAAGTTGAAGTGCCGAGTAAGTTCAAGTGCCGAGTAAGTTCAAGTGCCAAGTAAGTTCAAGTGCTGAGTAAGTTCAAGTGCCAAGCAAGTTCGAGTGCCAAGTTGGTATAGGTGCTGAGTAACACAGAGGTGCCAAGCACCAATAACTCAATAATGCTGAGTTGATACATTATTTACGAAATCAAAGATTTGCCAGATCTAAGTCGACAAGGTTGTTATCTAGAAATTTGTGAATTAAAAGGAAGATAAGAATGATGAGTTGGTAGCACAGGACACCATGTAGAACATTTTTAAGATACAACTGGTGAAGTTTCAAGAAGAAAAAAAAGATATGGGGTAGATACATTGTATCCTACCTAATCAATTTTGAAACCCTAAAATTGTAGAGGGAGAATTGAGCGGTAAAGGAAAATCAGACTTCTATATAAGAAGACATAATTTAATAAGAGAAAGAGAGAGCAAGAGGGGATAGAAGGAAAGAGAGACAATGGTCAAGCATAAAAGCATGAAATGCTGAAGAATGTGCCTAGGAGAAGATATCATAGAAATTCTATTTGTATAGACGACCACAAAGATGATTGCATTGGCAGAATGAGTTAGAAGACTCAAGGAGAAGAAGCTTGAGAGGAAGACAAGCAGTTAGAGCTAAAGAGATTAAAGCCAAGCATAAGGATTGAACTGAAAGTGTGATCTAAAATGTGCAAAGTATGTTGTAAGTTATATCAGATCAAAAGACCATTATTGTTACTTTCTAGCAATTGTAATTGTAAGTCTAAATCTTATGGACTTAGGTTGGTTTAACATCCATTAGAAAAATCCTTTAACAGGGTGACATTCCAAGTGAATGTTCTAAAGACCTTTAACTAGGCCCATTCCTAACAGTTTGGTGAAATCCTCTGACAAGGTCACATTTAACAGTGTGTTGTAAGCCTTTAACAAGGCAGGCTTTTAACAGGGCATCACTTCAGAAGAGTGAGAATCAAGTAGCATGTTACTGGTTGTTTTTCCCAAATTGGTTTTCCACGTAAATCATTGTGTCATGTGTTGATCTTGAATTTTTTATCTTTGCATGTTGATTTACTATAACTTGCTTATATGATTGATTTAAGTTTGAATAGATGAAAATGGTATGGATTCATTAAAAAGTAGTAAAAAGGTATTAATAGGGCATTTGGACCTTGAATAACTGATTCACTCCCCCCCCCCTCTCAATTATTCTAAAGAATTATAACAATTGGTATCAGAGCCTGACTACTAATTTAGTTTAAAGGGACTACTAGCAGAAAAGATCAAAATGCCAAAAAGAGAAGTTCCCAAGCTCAAAAAAGACAACTTTGTTGCATGGCAAAGTTTGATAAAGTTGCATCTTGGATCCATAGGACATTATGCCCAAAATTCAATTGTCACTGAACATGTAGATCCAATAGGTGCTCCTACTGCAGAAGACATGAAAAACAAACAAGAACACAATCAGACAATGCTGGAAATTGTATTTGCACTCAGCTATGCTGAATTTGATGATACCAAAGGATGTGACACTGCATTCAAAATGTGGAAAGCACTATCAAACATCTATGGAGGAGATCAGAATGTACAAAGAGCAAAAAGAGAAAGTCTCATAGGAAAGTTTGACGACATGAAAATGGAGGAAAATGAGAATGCTGCTCAGTATGGTGCAAGAATAAAGGAAGTGGTCAGTGCAATAAGATGCTTGAATGGTCAACTAGATGAGGATACTATTAATAGTAATTTCTTAAGAACCTTGCTCCCAATCTATGCTATTAGAGTATCAGCAATACAAGAACTAAGATGCATACCAGGAAATAATCTAAGCTTTGAAGGTATAATAGGTAGACTCACAGCATTTAAATTATCTAACTTTGACAACTACAAACCTAAAAATGTTGAATCTGCTTTTAAGGCAAAGTTATCACTGAAAGATGTCGAACAGGTAAAATCAAAGAAAGGAAGAAAAATGAAGTATATATCTAGTGATAGTAGTACTGATGAGGAAGATGTAGAACAATTGGAAGCATTGCTCGCTAGAAGATTTCATAGGGGCAAAGGAAAATTTAAAGGTAAGATGCCTATCATTTGTTTCAATTGCAATGAAGTAGGTCATATTGTTGCAAGATGTTCATAGAAAAAGGATTCCAAGGAAAGAAATAAATACAAGAACAGAAGAGATGATGACAAAAGAGATTTACAAAGAAAAAGGTAAGAAGTGTTATATTGTTGAAGAAAATTTTGATGACAATGATGATGAAGTTGTTTATGTAGCTATGAAGGACCACTCTGATGAAGAAGAAGCCACATCACTGGTGACATGTATAAACAAGAATGACAGATGGATCATAGACAGTGGATGCTCACATCACATGATAGGAGACAAAAGTAAGTTTGTCAACTTTACTCAGTATGATGGAAATAGTGTTAGACTTGGTAATGATGCTCCATGTCAAATCAAAGGAAAAGGTTCCATTAAGGTCACATAATAGATTTCATGTGATAATGCATACTATGTTGAAGGATTAAACTACAATTTACTGAGTGTCTCACAATTAGGCAATATAGGTTGCAAAGTGGAATTTGGAAACAAAATTGCAAAAATCTATGATATTGATGGTAAACTAATAGGAAAAGGAGATCAAAAAAAGAGTAATTTGTTTTACCTTGATATGGATGATGCTTCTTGTCTATTTGCAAAATTTGATGATGAATGGTTATGGCATAGAAGATTATGTCATGTCAATTTTGATAATCTAGTCAACATCAGTAAAATGAAGAAAGTCAGAGGTCTACCAAAACTGAAAAAGCCTAATAATATCATGTGCAAACAATGTCAGCCAGGAAAGATAACAAAATCAAGTTTCAAAAGCAAGAACTATACATCTAAAGAGATACTTGAGTTAGTTCACACTGACTTATGTGGCCCAATGGAAATACAAAGCTATAGAGGAGATAAATACATAATGCTATTTGTTGATGACTATTCCAGGATGATGACTGTTATGTTCTTAAAACAAAAATCTGATGCTTTTCAAATGTTTAAATGGTATGTGGCCAGAGTTGAAAAGGAAACTGAAAAAAGCCTGAAATGCCTAAGATTAGATAGAGGTGGTAAATTTACATCAAATGAATTCAAGATATTCTGTAATGACAATGGAATCAAAAGAATAACGTTAGCACCTAGAACTCCCCCACAGAATGGAATTGCTGAGAGGAGAAATAGATGTGTGATTGACTGTGCCAAAACATTAATGATGGAAAAGAATGTTGCTCTAAAATACTGGAGAGAAGCTGTAAGTATATCTGTTCATACACTGAACCAAGTACAAGTCAAGAAAGGTACAAATACAACACCTTTTGAATTATGGTATGGTTACTCACCCAATGTAAAACATTTCAAAGTGTTTGGTTGCAAATGTTTTATCCTGAAGGATACTAGAAATGGAAAATTTGATGCAAAAAGTGATGAAGGTATATTTCTTGGTTACTCCACTAGAAGTAAGGCATATAAGTGTTTGAATGTTAACACTAACAAAATTGTGGAAAGTGAAAATTTAAATTTTGATGAGCACACAGAAGTCCAAGCTGAAGAACCAAAGAAAATGGAAGAACACAAAACCTTTGTATATTCTTATGAAGGAATGACTACTGATGAGGATGATGACAATCAAATTGAAAATTAACAACAAGTGTCAGTTTCAGCCGATTCACAACTAGTGAATGTCGAGTTGCATTCAGAAGCCGAGTTACAAAATGAAGAAAATGCACAATCTAATTTTGAAGACAGTACACATAATGAAGAACAACTTAACAATGAAGTGCATATTGATCCTAAACTTGAAAG
Source organism: Cupressus sempervirens (assembly GCA_028749045.1). Taxonomy (NCBI): domain Eukaryota; kingdom Viridiplantae; phylum Streptophyta; class Pinopsida; order Cupressales; family Cupressaceae; genus Cupressus; species Cupressus sempervirens. The sequence goes on from CM053783.1 coordinate 298,731,646, forward strand.
ATCAAACATGGAAACAAGGATAGAGCCAAGATTATCCAAATATGTAAAAAGACATCACTCTGCTGAATAGATAATTGGTGACAAAGATGCAAGACCAATGACAAGGAATAGACTAAGACATGAATCATGTCTGATTAGAAAATCTGAACCCAAGATAGTATATGGTGCATTACAGGATGATGACTGGTATAAAGCTATGGAAGAAGAAATTAATCAAATAAGGAAAAACAAAACCTAGAGTTTGGTTCTCAGACCAACTGACAAGAATGTGATTGGTACCAAATGGGTATTTAGAAACAAACTAGATGAGAATGGTGAGATTACTATAAATAAAGCCAAATTAGTATGCAAGGGTTATGCTCAAGAAGAAGGAATAGATTATGGAGAAACATTCGCTCCTGTTGCTAGAATGGAAGGAGTAAGAACTTTACTTGCATATGTTGCCTACAAAGATTTCAAAGTCTATCAAATGGATGTAAAATCTGCCTTCTTAAATGGTATACTAGAAGAAGAAGTCTACATTGAGCAACCAGAAGGATTTTTTGATGAGAACAATAGGGATATGGTGTGTAAGCTACATAAAGCACTCTATGGTTTGAAACAAGCACCTAGAGCATGGTATGAGAGACTTCACAAGTATCTAGTGCAAATTGGATTTGAAAGAACTGATGATAACAACAACATGTACATCAAAGCTGAAGAAGGTAAAGACATTATTGTATCTAAAATTTTTGTGGATGACATAGTATTTGGTGGTAAGGAAGTACTTTGCAAAGGCTTTGCTGAAAAAATGAAACATGAATTTGAAATGTCTATGTTTGGAGAAATCAAATTTTTTGTTGGATTGCAAGTACACCAACTTAAACATGGAATATTTGTTACACAATCAAAGTACATCAAAGAAATTCTTAAAACATTTGGATTGGAGGAATCCAAACTAGTCAGCACACCAATGGCCACAGGAAATAAGCTGTCCAAAAATGATGAGTCAACTGAAGTCAATCAAACAATGTACAGATCCATGATTGGAAAACTACAAGAAAATCATCTCATAGTAGTAAAAAGAATAATGAGATATCTCAAAGGGACTAATGATTTTGGTCTATACTACAAAAAGAATGGAAAATTTGAACTCAATGCATATACAAATGCAAACTAGGGAGGAAACATTGATGATAGAAAAAGCACAAGTGGAGGTGCATTATTTCTAGGCAAAAGGCTGGTTACCTAGACTAGCGAGAAACAAACATGTATACCCCAATCCACTGCAGAATCAGAATATGTGGCAGCTGCAGTCAATTGTACAAACATTGTATGGCTCACACATCTATTGAATGGAATGAAAGAAGAAGTAACAAAAATGGTGATATTTTATTGTGATAATACAAGTGTTATAAACATATCCAAAAATCTAGTGATGCATGCAAAAACCAAGCATATTGCAATCAAGTATCATTATGTCAGAGAATTGGTAGAAGAAAAACAAGTGAAGTTAGAATACATTCACACAAAGGAACAAACTGCAGATATCTTCACCAAACCATTGCCCAAGGATGCCTATGAATATCTTAGAGGCAAGTTGGGGGTCATACCCCTAACCCAAGTAGTTTAAGGCAACAAGGAAGCTGCCTTGCATCAACAGGAATAAATCATTGAAATATTAAAAGGTTGATGCAAAGGATGATAGCAGGTATAGAAAATCCAAATCAGTCACAAGCTTGGTGACAGAGGGAGAAAAACAACAAGAAGCCAAAGCTTATATTTTGCATGATAAAAATGCTACATCTTTGGCATTTATGTCAAAGAGGGAGAAATATGCAAGAAACTAATCAATACAAAGAAAGAGGGAGATATATATATATATGAAAGAGGGAGATAGATGAGATTAGTAGTGAAATATAGCAAGACAACGTATACAATCTTGGTGGTAACTAAATTAATTACTTGATCGATTTGGTTTTCCATCAATGCCAAAGAGGGAGATTGTTGGAAACGATTGAAATAATTATAAGAAAAGTTGAGGGAGATTGTTGGAATAAAATATGGAACTAGTAAAGAATGTCCTCAATCATTGTTTTGTCATTGATGTCAAACTTGCTACTTGTAGGGATGGAAATTACTTTAGTGATCCAAATACTATCAATTAGTTGATTGTCAAGGTGGAGGCAATTAATAAGATGTAACTAAAATACCTCGAGAAAGGTTGAAGTTATGATGTTGTAATGAAATACAAGGATTAGTTAAGCCATTGATGAAAGAATGTATTTGATGACATACTACAAAGAATGGGCACACTGAAACATATCAAAGATTTAAGGTTTTAGCTAAGTCTTTTGTAAAGCTCAAACTAAGTTCATTAGAGAGAAGGAGCCAAGCAAGTTCTAGTTAATGTTGAGTAAACTTCAGATGCCGAGTGGTGCCGAGTAGAATCAAGTGCTGAGCAAGTTCAAGTGTCGAGTAAGTTCAAGTGCTGAGTAAGTTCAAGTGCCGAGCAAGTTTAAGTGCTGAGCTGGTATAGGTGCTGAGTAACACAGAGGTGCCGAGCACTAGTAACTTAATAATGCTGAGTTGCTGCATTATTTAGGAAATCGAAGATTCGCCAGATCTAAGCTGACAAGGTTGTTACCTAGAAATTTGTGAATTAAAAGGAAGATAAGAATGATGAGTTGGTGGCACAGAACACCATGTAGAACATTTTTAAGATACAACTGGAAAAGTTTCAAGAAGAAAAACAAGATATGGGGTAGATACATTGTATCCTACCTAATCAATTTTGAAACCCTAAAATTGAAGAGGGAGAATTGAGCAGTAAAGGCAAATTAGACTTCTATATAAGAAGACATAATTTAATAAGAGAAAGAGAGAGCAAGAGGGGATAGAAGGAAAGAGAGATAGTGGTCAAGCATAAAAGCATGAAATGTTGAAGAATGTGCCTAGGAGAAGATAACACAGAAATTCTATTTGTATAGACGACCACAAAGATGATTGCATTGGCAGAATGAGTTAGAAGATTCAAGGAGACAAAGCTTGAGAGGAAGACAAGTAGTCAGAGCTAAAGAGATTAAAGCCAAGCATAAGGATTGAACTGAAAGTGTGATCTAAAATCTGCAAAGTATGTTGTAAGTTATATCAGATCAAAAGACCATTATTGTTACTTTCTAGCAATTGTAACTGTAAGTCTAAATCTTATGGATGCAGGTTGGTTTAACAGCCATTAGAAAAATCCTTTAACAGGGTGACATTCCAAGTGAATGTTCTAAAGATCTTTAACCAGGCCCATTCCTAATAGTTTGGTGAAACCCTCTAACAAGGTCACATTTAACAGTGTGTTGTAAGCTTTTAATAGGGTAGGCTTTTAACAGGGCATCACTTCAGAAGAGTGAGAATCAAGTAGCATGTTACTGGTGGTTTTTCCGAAATTGGGTTTCCACGTAAATCATTGTGTCATGTGTTGATCTTGAATGTTTTATCTTTGCATGTTAATTTACTGTAACTTGCTTATATGATTGATTTAAGTTTGAACAGATGAAAAGGGTATGGATTCATTAAAAAGTAGTAAAAAGGTATTAATAGGGCATTTGGACCTTGAATAATTGATTCACCACCCCCCTGCCCTCTCAGTTATTCTAAAGAATTCTAACAAATATTTTAGGTGAAACACATGATGTTGTCTAACTAAGGTATTAATCTAACCAAACAATTTTGCTATCATTATTGGGGAAGATGTTAATCTAGTTCAACCCTGAAGTCATTATTTTTGTTTAAATTCTGCATTATTTTGCATGCATAGAAGAAGAGACCTCTTTGGGAGATTTCTTACCCATAATATTCAAGAAGCTTTTTAATCCTAAGCCTAAATGATCTCATAGTGAGAATGAAGAAGATGGACCTTTTGAAAATAGATTCATTTTTTATCAAGAATGAATACTCTCATTTGCAAAAAAAACTTGCATTTGGATAGTCTCTTTTTTGAACTTGAATACAAAGATAATCAACTTTCCCTTGTTATCTATCAACCACCACCATGATGTCCTCCTCCAAGAATGGCTCAGCCTTAGCCTACATTTCTTTTTCCAATCCCTCCTCAACAAGGTAATCAAAACTTGAAGAACATACCTTTTGCTGAATTTCCCAAGTTCTATGGCCTAATTACTAAAGACCCTGAAACCTTCCTCTTTGAGTTTGATATCCTTTACAAAATTTATGACTATATAACTAATGCTCACAAGATAAAGTTGTTTCCGTTCACCTTAAAGGAAGCTTCTTTGAGATGGTTCATGGGGTTGGGTGTCAACACTATAGTAGATTGGTCTATGATGAGCAACTTGTTTCCTAAAAAGTATAAAAAATACTACAAGGGTCAATATTAGAAAGGGGATGACATTTTCAAAATATCCCAAAAGGATGATGAAACCTTGGAAGACTATGTTTCATGCTTCTTGTTCAACTTGTAGCATAACACATAACATCAACTGAATGAGGAATCAAAGAAACATCTTTTTCTTAGAAGTGTAAATGATGGAAGTATTGAAGCTATAGATCTTATGGAAGGAGGAGATATTACTCAAAAAAATGATCTAGTATACAGAGTATATGTCTAAATTATTCTAGGGCCATTATGAAAAAAGGTAGGGGACTTAGAGAACTACCACATAAGTCTAATGCCAAGTTAGGAGTATCAAAGATGGAACTATCAAATTTGCTATCAGATTTCAAACAAGACATCATTAATGATGTAGCCACTTAGTTGGATACCATGCAAGTGAGAAGCAAGAAGGATGAAGTTGATGCCATGTTAGCTAAATATTGTCCACATTGTAGGGAAAAGAAAAGGGCATTGTAGATGCAAGTTTGTTGCAAGGCTAGGGACACAACTAATGTCTAACGAGTTTAAAGTCATTGATAAAAATGGAGAGGTTGTCCACATTGATCAAAAAAGGCCATGGGATCAAAGACAAGGTATGCCACAAGATCCTCTTCAAAGTTATAATATTAACAATCAATAGAAAAATACTAGTTTTAGTGGAAATAATAATCAGTAACAACCTCAGCAAGGTTGACAGAAAAACCAAAATTGGAATACCCAACCTAGTTAGCAAGCCTTAATGCCATCACCTTAGTAGAAGCATCTAATGTCTCCTCTTGTATCCACTAATACTCCTCCTAAGAAGACTCATCTACTAGTTTAGCCTAATCCTAATCCCAACAATACCAAACAAATGGCACAACAACAAAGCTATGTTATTTCCTTGAATGATATACACTTAAGGTCAGTCACTTCTCTTCCTTCACCTCAAATGCCTATAATAACTGAATTTTAAGATTCCCCAACTAAATAAATAGATGTGTCAATTCATTAGACCTCTCCTATAGCCAAAGAACCTCAATTTTATCATAGGTTGATGGAACAAAGCCAACCTATAGAAAACCACACGCTAATTGATTTTCTCAATTAGTTGAAGTAAATGATAGTACAAATACCATTACTTGATGCTATCAAGGAAGTCCTTGCCTATACTTAAGCTATCAAGGAAGCATGTATCCAACAACCAAGAAGAAAGAAGAAGGATCAAAAAAAATTCATGTCTTAGGACAATTATCTAATCTAATGTTGGAAAAATTAATTGTACCTAAGTATTCTAACCTTGGGAGTCCTATGGTTGTTGTCACTATTCATGGGATGCAAATTCAAAATTTTTTAGTTGACCTAGGAGCATCTATAAACATCATGACAAAGGAGGTATTGTCTTGATTGCATATAATTGGTCTCAGAGAAACACCAACCATACTTTATCTTGTTGATAGTTCTACTATCAAACTGGATGGGATGATAGAATAAGTCATAATCACCTTAAACTCTTGGGAGTATCCAATAGACATTTTTGTCCTTTCCCCAAAGGTTAAAATGGGTGGATATCCTTTAATTTTAGGTTGACCATGGTTAGTCAATGTAGATGCCTATATAGCTTTAATATCTTGAAATATGACTATATCCAATGGAATCCATACTAAGAACCTAACTTTATACTCCCCTATTGAGCCACTATTGCTTGATGACCAAGTAATCTAACCAGACTTGGCTGATGATGATCCAAAGGTCAATTCCATCCATTAGCTAATGATGATAGGTTGAGAGTCATTTGCAGCCTCTCAAGAAGAAGATGAGATCATTTCTTCTATTATCTTGAATGAATATGGAATAGAAACTCAAGTGTGTACTCAGGAAGAATGTGTCCTAGAAACCATATTACCACCTTTAAACACACCCCAAAATTTAGAAGCTTCCAAATTCCTTTACTCACTATTAGCTCATGAGATGGATTCTTCTTCTGTTGCCCAATTATTCATGATAGATAAGTTTACTAAGATTAAAGTTGGTCTAGAAAGGGAGTTGAATGTAAACAATGCCTTATCACCTTCCCATTAGAAAGTTATGTTGTGGTTACTATAAGAGAATAAAAATAAAAATGATTGGGACTACATGGACATGAAAGGACTAGACCTTGTGCTTTGCAGTCACAAGATTTACATCAATCCTAACTTCAAACCTATCTAATAGCCTCAGAGGAGAGTCAACACTATTTTGAAGGATATAGTTAAAAATGAACTGCAAAAACTATTAAGCATTGGTTTTATCTACCCCATCTCTGATAGTCAATGGGTCTCACCCCTAGTTATAGTACCAAAGAAGGGAGGAAAATGGAGAGTTTGTGTAGATTATAGGGAGCTTAATTTAGCCACTAAGAAAGACTACTTTTCCTTACAATTTATAGATCAATTTCTTGACAACCTTGTCAACAAGAAATATTTCTCTTTTCTAGATGGTTTTAGTGGTTACAATCATATACAAATAGCTCTAGAGAATCAAGAAAAATTAACTTCACAAGCCCATGGAGAACTTTTTCCTACTTAGTTTTACATTTTGGCTTTTGTAATGTCCCAACCACATTCCAATGACCTATCATAAGTATCTTTTTGAATATATCTGCTAATTGTATGGAGCTCTACATGGATGATTTTACTATTTATGGGACTAATTTTGAGAAGGAAAAAGCCAAATTAGAGATAGTACTCAAGAGATGCCAAGACTATAACCTTTACCTAAATAGTGAAAAATGTTTTATGATGATGGAAGCAGTAGTACTAGATCATTTCATTTCATTAAAAGGCATCCAAGTAGATCCAACAAAGATTGAAGTCATTAGTACCTTGCCTACACTAGAAAATCAAAAAGATGTACAAAATTTCCTAGGATATGTTGGATATTATAGAAGATTCTGTTGGAAATGAGAATGGAGTAACTGAGAGGGGAGGGGTGAATCAGTTACTACAAAAACTTTTCCCACAAGTCCCTTAAGATGTCAAAGGAAATACTCATTGCTGATACTCATATAATCAAACTGAAAACACAAGAAACAAGAGACAAGAGACACCAGATTTAACGTGGAAACCCAATATGGGAAAAACCACCAATGTAACTAGTTACTATTTTTCACTCTTCTGAAGTGAGCCCTGTTAGGAGCCAACCTTGTTAAAGGTTACAAAACACACTGTTAGGTGCGACCTTGTTAGAGGATTTAATCACCCTGCTAGGAGTGGCCTTGCTAGAGGTCTTTAGATCAATTCAACTGAATTGCCACCTTGTTAGAGGATTTTACAAAAGGCTATTAAACCCACTCTGTTAAGAGATTTGAGAACACTGTTACAATTGTTATAAAGTAACAATGAGTGATCTGAAATAAATACAACTTATCTTTGCTGATACAGATCTCTGTTCTGTTCCTCTAGATCCTCTCTGATCAAATGCAACTCTGCATCTCTGATCCTTCAGAAATTTGCTCTGACCTTCCTTATAATTCGCATATTAGATATTCAATCATATCTGCTAGCTTTTTCACATTCATACTTCCATACTTGAATTCGCAACTTGATCCTTCATATATACCTTTCAGATTATCAAGTCGGCTCAAATACAAGTTACAATTATAAATAATTGTGCTATAAGTCGGCTTCATATATTACATAAAGTAATTAACTTTAATTACTTAACCTTCGAGAAATCCTTCGCTGATCGACTTAACTCGGTAAATACTACACAGAAAGTAATTCCTGTGTTAACCGACTGAGCTCGGTTAATACAGAGAATTTCGTGAAATCCTTCAGTCGCCGAGTGAACTCGGTAAACACCAATTTCTCCGACTTTCCTTTGATGACCGAGTGAGCTCGGTTAACACTGTCTGCTACTTTTTTTCGATGACCGAGTGAGCTCGATTAACACTGTCTGCTACTTTTCTTCAATGACCGAGTGAGCTCGGTTAACACTGTCTGCTACTTTTCTTCGATGACCGAGTGAGCTCGGTTAAAACTATCTGCTACTTTTCTTCGATGATCGAGTGAGCTCGGTTAACACTGTCTAATGACTGATATGACATTTGTGTAACATCAAAGACAATCATGCAATTATCAATTGTATCCAACAATCTCCCTCTTTGGCATTGATGGCAACACAACATGTCATAGCAGAATGAAATTTGAAAACAAGTCCTTATCAGCACAATGTGTCATCAAAACAATTCTCCCTCTAAGATGATAGACTCTCCCTCTTTCAGTAATCTCCCTCTGTGAAGGAATTACATAAGAACTTTCTTTTTCACACAAATTTCAGAAAGATATGACAGTAAAGTAAATCTCTCCCTCTTTGACAACAAATGCCAAAGACAATAGAACTTAAATGAATTGTAATGTACCTTTAGTACTGATTCATATGCAAAGCTTCCAGATTTGACTGCATCAACAGATAGATTTTCATTTTGGTATGCGTTGATGCATCACTAAAACTTGTTGTTAGTGAATCTCGGATAGGGGTGTAACCCCTAACTTACCTCTGAGATACAAGAATGCATCCTTAGGTAGTGGCTTTGTGAATATGTCAGCAATTTGTTCCTTTGAATTGACATATTCCAATCTGATCTCCTTGTCTTGTACCAATTCTCTGACAAAATGATATTTGATTGCAATATGCTTGGTCTTAGAATGCATCACTGGATTCTTTGATATATTGATTGCACTAGTATTGTCACAGAACATAACAACTGGTTCTTTGATTTCCATCCTCATTCCTTGCAATAACTGCTTAAGCCAAACAATATTTGAACAATTTACTGCTGCAGCAACACACTCTGCCTTTGCTGTAGATTGGGATGTACAATTCTACTTTTTGCTTGTCCAAGAAACCAATCTCTTTCCAAGAAAGAATGCTCCTCCACTTGTGCTTTTCCTGTCATCAAGGTTTCCTGCCCAATCAGCATCAGTAAATACTTTCAAATCCAAATTACCTCCAAATTTATACCATAGCCCATAATCTTCAGTTCCTTTCAAATATCTCATTATTCTTTTGATTGCCATTATATGAGTTTCTCTTGGTTTTGCTGAAAATCTTGCTACAATACCGACTGCAAGGGCAATATCTGGCCTAGTATGTACTACATACTGCAACTTTCCAATCATAGATCTATACAATGTTTGATCCACTTCTTTGGATTCATCTTCCTTGGTAAGTTTCAATCCAGTACACATAGGGGTTCCAACTGGTTTACAATCCTCCATACCAAATCTTTTTAATATCTCCTTGATGTATTTTGACTGTGTGATGAAGATGCCATTCTTACTTTGTTGGATTTGAAGACCTACAAAGAATTTAATCTCACCAAACATAGACATCTCAAACTCCTTGTTCATTTGTTCTGAAAATTCTTTGCATAGATCATCATTGCCTGTGAAAACAGTGTCATCTACAAATATTTCTACCAAAACAATCTTATTATCTGGACCCTCTTTTATATACAAGCTACTGTTATCATTAGTCCTTTGAAAACCAATCTGAATAAGATAGTTATGCAATCTTTCATACCATGCTCTAGGAGCTTGTTTTAGACCATACAGCGCCTTGTGTAATTTGCAGACCATGTTCTTCTTATCTGGATCAACAAAACCTTCAGGTTGTTCAATGTAAACTTCTTCATCCAGTATTCCATTGAGAAATGCTGACTTGACATCCATCTGATAAACTTTGAATCCTTTGTGAGCAGCATATGCAAGTAAGGTTCTTATACCTTCCAATCTTGCAACAGGAGCAAGGTTTCTCCATAGTCTATACCTTCTTCTTGAGCATATCCTTTGCATACTAGTCTAGCTTTGTTTCTTGATACCTTGCCATCTTCATTTAGTTTATTTCTGAATACCCATTTTGTTCCAATTACATTCTTATCTTTGGGTCTAGATACAAGATTCCATGTTTTGTTTTTCTCTATCTGTTCTATTTCTTCATTCATAGCCTCAATCCAACTATCATTTGCCAATGCATCTTTGATATTTCTAGGTTCAAAATCAGCAAGTAAACAAGTGCTTTTTAACATACTTCTTGTCAGAGTTCCTTCAGATTTGTCTCCAATGATCTGATCTGGAGCATGATGCCTTCTGACATATTTAGCTAACACAGGTTCTTTACTTCTTGAATGAGTTTCATTGTTGTCCCTTTGTACTTCAAATTCTTACTGTTCTGGCTCGGTAGATTCAGACTCAGTAGATACTTGCTTGGTAGAGTCTAAAAGTGACTCAGATTCTTTTAGCTCGGTAAAAACTTCCTGTGTCTCGGTTTGAACTTCTTGCAACTCGGTCATTGATGACTCGGGAGTTGAGGATTCCTGATTAACTGGAGTACTTGGTATAGTATCAGGTTCAATGTAAATAAGTCTTCTGTAGTCTTCAGGAACCTTCTTGCTTTCTTCTTCTGATTTCTCTGCAAACTCATCAACTTTCACATGTGCACTTTCTATGACCTTGTGAGTAGATAGATTTAAACATCTATATGCTTTGCTTTTACAAGAGTAACCTAGAAATATTCCTTCATCTCTTTTTACATCAAATTTACCTTTTCTAGATTCTTTCAGAATATAACATTTGCTTCCAAATACTTTCAGATAACTTACATTGGGTTTGTAGCCATACCATAATTCATAGGGAGTTTTGAATGAGTCCTTTTTCAATTGTAATCGGTTCAAGGTATGAACTGCAGTGCTGATAGCTTCCTTCCAGTATTTGATAGCAATGTTCTTTTCAATCATTAGGGTCCTTGCACAATCCATAATGGATCTATTTCTTCTTTTAGCTATCCCATTTTGTTCTGGAGTTCCTGGTGCTAAAACTTGTCTTTTAATTCCTCTTTCAATGCAGAAGTTATTGAACTCATGTGAAATGAATTCACCACCTCTTTCTGACCTTAAGCATTTCAATCTTTTCCCTGTTTCTTTTTCTACTCTTGCCAAGTACCATTTGAATTTCTCAAAAGCTTTTGATTTATTCCTTAGATACATAACAGTCATCATTCTTGAGTAATCATCAACAAAAAGAATGAAGAACTTTTCTCTAGTATAACTTTCAATTCCAATGGGTCCACATAAATTAGTATGCACAATTTCTAATATATCTTCAGACTGATAGCTTTTACTTTTAAAACTAGTCTTTCCCATTTTTCCAATCTGACAATTCTTGCATAAACCAACCTCAGGTTTCTTTATATTAGGAATGCCTCTTACCTTTTTGAATTTGCTTATCTTCACCAGATTATCAAAATTGACATGACACAACCTCTTATGACATAACCAAGTTTCTTCAATTTGAGCAATAAAACATGAGCATTCACCAAGTTCTAGGTAGAACAAGTTACCTTTAGTTTGTGTGCCAGATCCTATCAGCTTTCCTTGCTCATTCAACAGTCTTGCCTTTCCATGCATGAATTCCACCTTAAATCCAGTATTGAGTAACTGTGCCACACTTAGCAAGTTATGTTTAAGACCTTCAACCCAATAGGCATTGTTGCATATAAGTTCTTTGGTTAGAGAGATTCTTCCTCTTCCTTTTATGAAGCGAGGTTCATTATTACCAAACCTTACACTGCCACCATCATAATCTTCAAACTGATCAAACTTAGTTTTATCACTAGTCATATGATGAGAGCAACCACTGTCTATAATCCATGTATCATTCATACTTATGTGAGAGATAAGAGCCATTTTATCTTCCTCATCACTATCAGAATCATCTTTCACAACAATATAAACAATTTCATCTTCACTATTATTAGAATCCTTAGAATTTTCAGCCATGAAACATGATTTCTTACCTTTTTTCTTGAATGATTTGTAGTCTTTCTTTCTATTCCATTTATGACCCTTCTTTTCATCATTGTTCTGCTTGTTTGGGCACCTAGCTGCAATATGACCAATTTCTTCACATGAAAAATAGATTAGAGGAACTTTACCTTTATATTTTCCTCTGCCTCTGGAGTATTTCTTTGCCAGTAGAGCTTCAATTACTTCAAGATCATTGTCTGAACTTTGGTCTGATTCATCATCACTTTCTGACTCTGATTTCTTTTTGCCTCTATCTTTGAGTGAAAGTTTGGCCTCAAATGTTGATTCAGTGTTTTTGGAAGCTGGAACATAGTTGTCAAAATTGTCTAGTTCAAATGCGGTTAGTCTTCCAACTATAGCCTCCAAATTGATATTATGATTTGCTTCACACCTTCTTTCTTGAATTGCAGAAACTCTGATTGCATAGATGGGAAGCAAGGTTCTGAGAACTTTGCTTATAACCGTCTCTTCTTTGATATCACCTCCAGATGCCCTGATTGCACTGACACATGCTTTGATTCTATCAACATATTTTGCAATGTTTTCATCCTCTCTCATTCTCATTTGGTCAAATTGTCCTCTTAGACTTTCTGCTTTTGCTCTTTTCACATTGTCATCTCCTCCATAGATTTCTTTCAGCTTGTTCCACATGTCAAAAGCGGTTTGGCAATCCTTGATATCATCAAATTCTTCATAGCTCAGTGCAGATGCAATGTCTATCATCATATTGTTATGAGTCTTCTTTTCAGCAATATCATTGACAGATAATGTGCCGGAAGGTTCTTTGTATTTTTCATCAAGATATTTCAGTCCTGTATCACCAATAGTAGCCAAATGAAGTTTCATCAATCCTTGCCATGCAGAGAAGTTATTTTTGTTGAGTCTTGGAATTTCTCTCTTGTAAGACATCTTGATCTTTGGCTTAGATCCTTGAAATCTTTTCCTGCAAGCACCAATAAGCTCTGATACCAATTGTTGGAAATGAGAATGGAGTAACTGAGAGGGGAGGGGTGAATCAGTTACTACAAAAACTTTTCCCACAAGTCCCTTAAGATGTCAAAGGAAATACTCATTTCTGATACTCATATAATCAAACTAAAAACACAAGAAACAAGAGACAAGAGACACCAGATTTAACGTGGAAACCCAATATGGGAAAAACCACCAATGTAACTAGTTACTGTTTTTCACTCTTCTGAAGTGAGCCCTGTTAGGAGCCAACCTTGTTAAAGGTTACAAAACACACTGTTAGGTGCGACCTTGTTAGAGGATTTAATCACCCTGCTAGGAGTGGCCTTGCTAGAGGTCTTTAGATCAATTCAATTGAATTGCCACCTTGTTAGAGGATTTTACAAAAGGCTGTTAAACCCACTCTGTTAAGAGATTTGAGAACACTGTTACAATTGTTAGAAAGTAACAATGAGTGATCTGAAATAAATACAACTTATCTTTGCTGATACAGATCTCTGTTCTGTTCCTCTAGATCCTCTCTGATCAAATGCAACTCTGCATCTCTGATCCTTCAGAAATTTTCTCTGACCTTCCTTATAATTCGCATATTAGATATTCAATCATATCTGCTAGCTTTTTCACATTCATACTTCCATACTTGAATTTGCAACTTGATCCTTCATATATACCTTTCAAATTATCAAGTCAGCTCAAATACAAGTTACAATTATAAATAATTGTGCTATAAGTCAGCTTCATATATTACATAAAGTAATTAACTTTAATTACTTAACCTTCGAGAAATCCTTCACTAATCGACTTAACTCAGTAAATACTGCACAGAAAATAATTCCTGTGTTAACCGACTGAGCTCGGTTAATACAGAGAATTTTGTGAAATCCTTCAGTCGCCGAGTGAACTTGGTAAACACCGATTTCTCCGACTTTCCTTTGATGACCGAGTGAGCTCGGTTAACACTGTCTGCTACTTTTCTTCGATGACCGAGTGAGCTCGGTTAACACTGTCTGCTACTTTTCTTCGATGACTGAGTGAGCTCGGTTAACACTATCTGCTACTTTTCTTCGATGACCGAGTGAGCTCGGTTAACACTGTCTGATGAATGATATGACATTTGTGTAACATCAAAGACAATCATGCAATTATCAATTGTATCCAACAGATTCATCAATAATTTCAGTCAACTTGCAACACCCCTTTATAACTTGTTAAAAAAGGATTCTAAATTTTCTTGGGACTCTATGTGTGCTACATCATTCATGTAGCTTAAAGAAGTTCTCACCACAACATCAATTTTAAGAGGGCCCAATTGGGAATTGCCTTTCCACATCCATATGCATGCCACTGACTATGCTATAGGTGTAATTCTATGAAAAAAGGTAGACTCTCTTAAACATGCTATTTATTTCTTCAGCAAAAATTTGCAAGGTGTAGATTTTATTTACATAGTCCCTAAAAAAGAGATACTTGTAGTTATTTGTGCACTAAATAAATTTAGGCACTATATTACTTGATATGAAATATTTGTTCATACTGATCACTCTTATATAAAATCTATGGTGAATAATCATGCCACATTAGGAGGATTGGCTTGCTGGTTATTATTTATGCAAGAATTTGATATCACCATAATAGATAAACCTAACAAGACCAATGTGGTAGATGACTTTCTCTATCGGTTAAATGTCTATAATGATCCTACAACCATTGATGATAGTTTTCCAGATGAACACCTTTTCCTATTATCAACAAAAAACCAATTTTATGTAACTATTGGAAATTATCTAACCATGGGAAAGAGAATAGTTCACTTCTCTACCAAAGAAAGAAAGATACTAGTTGAAAAGATCTTTAGCTATTCTTGGATTGCTAGATTTATGTTTTATGCTAGTCCTGATCAAGTAATGCATCAGTACATAAGGTAGGATGAAATATACGATATCTTGAGGGCATGTCATGATGAGCCAAATGGACAACCTTTAAAATATTGATAATTAGATACTATTGGCAAAAATTACACAAGGATGCAACTAGATGCACAAAGAAATATGATAAGTGTCAATGAATGGGAAGACCCGCTAAATTAGATGAATGCCCTTACAACCTCAACTAGTTGTTACATCCTTTGATAGATAGGGATTATCTTTGTAGGCCTTCTTGAACCCTCTTTACAAGGTAAATCATATATCTTAATTTTCACAGATTATGTAACTAACTAGACAGAGGCCAAACCCATGAAACACCCAAAGGATAACAATTTTGCCAAATTCTTGTATGAATCCATCTCTAAATAGTTTGGAGTCCCTAGGGAGCTGACATTTGATCAAGGAGCTCAATTTATATCTAATCTGATGGCTTCTCTAATGGAAGAATATACTATCTAGCATGATAAATCATCACCTTACCATTTGTAAGCTAATTGCAAAGTAGAAGTTACCAATAGGGAGTTGGAAGCCATTCTCACCAAAATAGTAGCACTTCATAGGAAGGTGTTGGTTTTTGAAAATGTTACCAGTTTCCAATTACCCCAATGAGAATATGACACATCTAGGGGTAGCTAACTCCCATCTTTAACATACCATTTTAGACATTGGGCCAAATGTAAGGGTTGAACCTTCTTCTACTTTAGGCTCTGCAAAACCTAGGTGGTGAACCTCAAATTCAATCAATATGGTACTAGTGCAAAGACATATTCCTAAATCTATAACATGCATATTTGGCCCTTATTTCTCCTAATAACTCATGTAATAACATAGATCTGTAGTAGCTAAATGTGAATCTATGAGATTCACAAGTTGAGTGAGGGCATTTTGTTCTAGCTGTTCAACATGATAGGGAAAAGCATTTGATTAATAATGTTGAATTCAATAAAAATCCTAATATGCAATAGTAAAAAACTAATGATCCTATAGCTGATCAGTGCCTTAACCATTGTGAAATTCCATGAATCAAAAACAAACATATGGATACCTAATACTTATTAATATATTTAGATATATGATCTATCCATTCTACTTTTAAATAGACATCCATGTTCAGTCTAAACCTCATTCTTACCTGATATCATCCTCAATAAACTTGCAACCCTATTGATTTCTCTAAAGCATTTACATAACCCCTTGAGCTATAAGAAACAATGAAACAACATATAGCCTAAAGGGACTACAACTATGACCTAGGCTCTTTGTTCAAAGATCATAAAACATTAAAGCTCACTAAGAAAGGAGACAAGATTTAAAATGAAAATCAATCTTCTGTTGTTCTTTTTATTTATTTCCTTAAAAAAATTACATTCATATGCATGAAATCAAAACATGAAACACCTAATAGATCAGAACTAGTTGTATTATCTTTCCTACTATTATTCATACAAGAGAGAATATGTTGAAAGAATGGTGTCACAGTCCTAGGAACACATCAAAACTAGAACCAAAACCTAGTATAACAGTAGTGAGTGGTTTGTTTCCCAAAAAAACTAGAACCCTTACCACGAATGAAAGAAAGAAAGATATGGCAAAGATGAATTCCCAGATCTAATGTCAGAATGACATGTTTCCACTTGGAATTCAATCCCTTGTAACTGAATAACCTCCCTCTACCTTCTGCAATCAACCGCTAATCATATCCTTTATGTTTTGCCTTTCCAACTGTAAAATATCTCAGCAAAAGAAAAAAAAATTCTAACTAAACAAGCATATGTGCCAAATGATCAATTTTTAGCCAAAACACCACAAATATTCAAAATAACTTACTGAATGTGTTTTAGGTGTTTGTCCACTAAATTTTGCAACTAGTGACTCAAAACACCTGATAAAACATGTAAATCAAATTGATAGAGAAAACCTCCTATACCATGTACTGATGGCATTCTATGCAAAAACCAACTTCATATTCGAAAGATTTAGTTTCTCCCAATTTTGACAATATATAAAATTTCTATATTTTCTTACTAGGAACTCCCAGAAAGCCATTTCGAAAATCATCCTTCTACCAGGGCTCTATGACTTGCAACCTTTAAATTTTCAAAAAAATATAATATTCTAAACTCTAAACTTTAGAAAAAGGGCCTTTTTGAATTTAAAATTCTAAACGTGCATATGACATATTTGGAAGAATGATAAAAAAAATTTTGATATTTAATTATTTTTATTTTTCCCTTTATCCTTGCATTTTGGGGTCAACCTAGGTTTGACTAGGTGTCACATGGAAGTCTCTAATTGGCTAACCTTTGCTATTGGGTGCCACATGTCATCTTTTGATTGGCCCACCCATTGCACCTACCATGTCACCATCTACCCTGAGCCCATTACCACATGGCACTCTCCCACAATCTTGCATTCCTTATCTGGAGAGCATCTCGTAATGTGGGATTATGTTGTCCATTGATCTGGATAGGTGGCAGCATCTTGTGCATTAGTCTAAAGCTTACTTTTGATTTCCAACTCATCGCCAGCTGAGACCCACTCCCATGTAATGCACACCCACATACCCACATTATCTAACTTCCTCACATCTTCATCTTGTGGGTATGCACCAGCCCTTCAATCTTTCATGTGTAAGCATCTTTTGAGTCTAGATCCACATCAGCATGTTCACATTTTGGTTCAAAAATTTTCTTATATCGTCTTCCCACTATCACATCCAGGTCAGCTACAAGGGCCCACATGAGCTTGTGGCTTACAAAAGCCATTGTCTTTTAGATTCTTTCTTTGGATGTAGAATTGTATTTTAAAAGGTTATATTTTTACTACCCACCCAATGTGAGACTTAAATATTTTCAATTTTGTTGCTTTGCATCTCCTTACATATGGCTTTAAATGGTACTTTGTGCCCCTTTAATGCATGGTGTCTTCTTCTTCATCATTGCTATCAACTCTATTGTTCAAGCACTCACGAGCAACTAACAATCTCCCTTGCTCTTTTGCACTTTAACAACATCTTCTTTGGTCTGTTGACAAACCAATCTCGTCTCCTAAGATTTCTTACTTAGAGATGCCATATTATGTAGCTTTGATTTTTTCTTTTTCTTACATTCATGGGTTGCTTGCTAATTACTGGATCAAGCTTACCTCCTTCTTCTTATTGCATGGCTATTCCTTCATGTTTGGCACATTGCAATAGTGATGCATGTAGATGCCACCCATTTGGCAATTGTCCCTCCTTGCATATGTACTCCATACACTTCATGCTCCAAATGGCACCCCTTTTTAACTGTTTTCTCTTGACAAGCCACCTTCCTTTGTTATGTTATGTAGATTCCTCTGCAGCTATGTGCTTGCCTTCACTTGTGGGTTCTTTACCTATAGATGAAATCTTCTATGCATGTAGGTTTCTCATTGGTAATTAGTAGCTTCAAATCTTGGCACTTTCTTGCAATGCATTGTGTAAACATTGGGTTTAATGCGCTGGCAATGTGAATCATGGCCTTGGGTACAATACAACCTGGTTAATTTTGATAAAGTTTTGAACTTTCTCTTGTGTCTTTTGAAGTTCCTAGTAAATCATTTTTCTCTCTAACAGTGGTATCTAGTTATTGCCCAAAGCATTGATCCAATTAGGCTACCAACTGACACCCTATGAATTCATGTATTTTTCTTTGTCTAGCAAGCACAATAGAAATTGTCTTTTAATGTCATTGAGAACCACATTCAATAGGAGCTTCAAGTCTTAAAACCTTTGAATTTATTTCTTAGATTTTCCTGTGACATGATTGATGTCCACTGTGTAATATAAAATGAGCTAAACTTAATGAGACTCATGTTGTAGCAGCATCTTAAGCTCATTTCCCTGCCTAAACTATTTGAGTCAAAACTTACCCTATCTTGGGGCTCCCTTTGTCTACTCCAAGCCAACTTTATAATTGTTTTCAATGGATTAAATTTACTTGACGATATTTAATCCAAACAATATTATGATGAATCAACTCTCATAAACACTTTGTCCTTAAGCCACTTATTTACATTGCATTACAAATATCAACAAAATAACATGATGTTGACATTCTGTGAGTATCATTAATCATATTGGTAGTGTGTACTTGGTGTTGCATGTGAGGTCCTTCATCAGATGGACCTCAAAATATAGGCATTCCAAGTCTCCATAACCTTAGGAGACCTCTTCTAACTTTTACTTGGTTCCAAGCAACCTCCATATCCTCTAATAAATCTTGCCTTATTCTCATAAGTTGCAGTTTCTAATCATTATTACTCACTCTTGATCATTTTAATAATAGACCTGAAGATTGAGATGATGCAACAACTAAAAACACATCTCACCATCCTCGGATGGAAAACCATTTTCAATGATCTTGGGACTTTTTAAAGTATCATGACTTATAACTAGCTCAGTTAATTAATTAAAAAAATGTGAGCTAATTGGCCACGCATATACCTATTTTACCCATTTTATAAACTTCACTCTTCTTGTACATAGTTCCCCATCTTTGCATCATCAAGACACCTTCAAGATTCTACAAAACTCAAATTCATCCAATGGAATCAGTCGGGCCCAAAGTGTGTCTAGCTAAAAAAAATTCTTTTTGGAACTGAAATGAAAAATTGATCTATTGAACCCATCATATTGAATGAAATCAAAAATTACAATCGAGTTGCCCATTAAAACTCATTTTATCACTTTCTTGCAGATTGTCAACTTTGTGCCAGGAGGTCCTTTGACTGACTTTAAAAATTGACCCGAATAGATAACTAGGCTTTGAAATCTAGGATACTGATTCTTTGTTCCACACACTTACACCCTATCAAATCTCATCTCATGATGAATTTTCAGTCAAAATAAATTGACTATCAAAGTTGCTTACTTAAAATCACCTACAAACAAACATGTAAAAAAAAAATGACATTCAGAATTGGCTTCAAAAACTAGGTAAACTAACACTTGGGAGCATGAAAACTGGGGCATTGATTCTCTATCATGAGAAGACTATAAATCTATGATTTGGGCTCATGAAAAATAACTGGGGGCAAATGGTGAGTAGTCAAAGTGGGCTACTCAGAATTTGCAAACTAGAAACACTAATAGAAAAGTATGTTTTGCAAATGGAATGGACCTGGAAAAGTGTGCAGACGAATTCATCAAAACTTGGAACTAGCAGACTTGGAGTATTTTTAGAGTACAACATAGTGGTACAATCCATTCAATCTCAACTATCATAGATTAGGGGTTATGACATCACGAACAGGGATACTGACAAAATCTACACTTTTTGACACCAGTAAAAAGATAGAAATTGCATTTGGATTTGCATTAAAAAATTGATCAAATGGATTTTTCATATGCTCAAACTTGAAACATAGTAATTTTCTAACTTGTAAAATATAATGCAATAGGAATTTCATCATTTTAGTCAATTGGTCAAAAGTTATAACTCATCAAACAGGGCTTCCCAGAATTTAAAACTAGTTGCATTAGCATGACAACAATAAACTACCAACTTTCAGGGGTTTGAAACCTAGTCAAACAGATTCAAAATGGCTCAAAATCTAAAAAATAGCTTCTCTATTATGGAAACTAGACACTCCCAAAGTGGTGAGTCATGAAACATTTCTAGATTAAATATATTCAAATGCAAACATGGCCTCTTGTCACTGTTTGACACAGGTGAAAATGCAGATTTGGAATGCTCAAAATGAGACTTCACAAAATTACTTGGAATGGTAGTTTAACTTCAAGGGGCATATAGACACACTAAATTCAAGGTTTTAGAAACATTAAAAACCTCATAAGCTTCTCAAGTATAGCTAGGTACATAGGCATCAAAAAAAATTTATAGGGCTTGATTTCCTCAAAATTCTCAAAACTAGGGCTACAATTTTCACTCAATTTTGATTTTTTACACATAGATTCGAAGAATTTTATTCTGTAAAAAATGAGACTAATGGTGGCTGTATTTGGGGATGCATGTCCCTTGTGTGCATGGAAAGGATTCAAATCTCTAAAGAAGTAGACCACACACTTGAACTTCAAAAAATCCTCTCAAACAACTTTATTGAAAGCAAGAAACAAATACCTCTACTATGTACAAATGATGACCCCAGTCCACCAAACTTCAACAACACTTCTTACCTCTATCATAAATCTAATTTTCATCTACATTCTCATGAGGTAAACTAAAATTATCACTCATATCAGTCTTTCCAATCAAATTAACATCTTGAAACACACCACTTAGAAAAACTAAATCTACACCTTGACTTTCACAATGCATATAAAAACTTTCTTCATTCTCAATTTTTTTCTCAATATGAAAGTACTGATCAACATGCTCAAAGATATCAAACTAAAACTGAAAATTGTCTCTAACAAATGAATCATTCATGCTACAAGTCTTGAATATGAAGGCATCATATTCAACATGGGGAAAGGGATCACACATACCTTGAAATTGTGCATCCTTATACATAATTAGAGAGTATTCATATGAGCAATCATACTTGTACTCATACATGTCATCCATGTCATAATCTAAAAATAATCCAGGGCTCTCCATTAATTGTTCACAATCAGCAAATAGATTAGTTGTCACATTAAAGTATTCATCATAAAACTTGCTATAAGGTGCACACTGATTTTCAAAAACAACTTCGTCAAACACTTTGTCACCCATCTCATAAGATGCAACATCATCATCATTTTCACCGTCAAAATCAGAAGAAGAACAAGCTGATCTCTCATAGCAATAGGACAATGTATCATTGTTAAACTCATTCTCAACTAAATCTGAAATGTCCATGTCCTCTTCAAACAATATATTGATAACTCCATAAAAAGACACCTTTTGAACACTTTGACAAAATTTAGGCTGATCATCATTAGGATATTCATCATATAAAGTGTTAGCATACACTTTAAACTCACTACCCATTTCATCTTCATGGAGACTTTCAACATGTGAAAAAAAATCAAAATCATCACTCGAAGACACACCATTAACTCCACCAACAAAGCATGTAGAATGTGAATCAATATTAGTTGCATTGTCTTCAAGAAGGTAATTCAAATATCTTGCAAGCCAATCATATTTTATCTTATCAATAGGTGTTGATGCATTAATCTCAAAATCATTTATATATTGCTGATTATTACTACTTGCATCTTCACACCATTCATCTACAGAATTAGGTACTCTGTCTTGATAAATAATCCATTTATCTTCATATTGTGTAGACAACTCTTCTTCACAACTTTCAACCTCAACCTAATTTGCATAATTTTGAAATAGAACTTCATGTTCAAATTTAGAAAAAGAACGCATACCTTTACTTGCATAAGACACTCACTTCCGTCATTGCTTTCTTCCTCCCAATCAGCATCAGACTTGTATGAAGATAAACATATAATATCATTGTCCTCTTCTTTACTTGAGTTACCACTCTCATCATTATCTTCACATGAGGCTTCTTCATAATACATTAGATCAACAAATTTATTATCATCACTTGAAAGATGACTTTCAGCTTCTTCATTCTCATATTGAGATGCATATCTTTCAACTTTAACCTTTATAACATTCTCAACATAATGCAATCTCTCAATAAGAGAAATCATTTCTTGTATATCTGATTGGGCAAGTGAATCCATCTTATCATCTATTGCTGAAACATTACAAACATATGTGCTCTATTCTTCTAATTGTGACTAAGATAAATGTGATTCACACTCTTCATTTTGTGTTATCTTTTTATGGCATGTCGGATCAACAATACCAAATTCATGACTAGAGACAAAACTTTCAGCCTCGTCATTTGCACATGACTGAGATCTAAGTGCAGCAACCTCAAACTTTGAAGCATTAGTTATATCATTATATATATAATTATCATGAGAAGAAATTACTAGTGTAACTAAACCATGACTCATAAAATCAACACTCAACACTATCAAAGTCTGAAATATATCTTACTGCTATTGTAGACACCTAAAATCCTTTAGAAAATAAAGTATTTTTATTTTCTAAAAAGTCCATGATGACATCATCATTTATTAAATTATTTATTTATTTAATTAATTAATTTATTTTTATGCCATTAAATCCCCTTGTCTTAATTAAAAATATTTAATTAAGGAATCCCTCCCAAAAATGCTTAAATCTTATTTAAACATTATTTCCTTATTTATTAATTATTTAATTAATAAATTGACCAAAAATCCCAAAATAAATAATTTATTTATTTTTTGCCCAAAACTTGGCCAATTTCCTTAAGACCACTAACCTCTTCCAAACTCTTCTAATCCTTCTTTAATTTCGATTAAAGGCTAATCCCGTCATTTTCTACCCTTAATCCCAACTCAAAATATTTAACTAAGGTTAAATATCAATCCTCATGTTTATTAAAAATGTTTTAATAAATATTTCGTCAACCCAAACCCTTGAGATAAATAAACTTTATTTATCCTCAAAACTGTATGAAGTTCTACACTCTTCTAGAAGGACTTTATCCTCTTCCTAAGCCTATCTCTAAACCCCCTTTTTAGCCTAATCCACCCCATCCACCCATACTAACCAAGCTTAGCTACTAACTCACCCACCCTCATTGAATGCCATCCACTTGCATGTCTCTAACATCCCTAATCTAATCCTAAATCACCTCTAATCCCCCCAAACCTTGTCACATTCCCTAAGCAAGCTTAAAACTTTCCTAAGCCAAACAAAGTCAACAATCTCAACTCCCTCCAAAATATCCCAACCACTAAGCCTTCAATGCTCTTACAAGGCCATAAAGACTCTTACAAGCCCATTCATTGCTCTTACAAGCCATTTATGAGGGTCTTTAAGGCCTTGAGCCTCCTTTGTTGACTCATCGTTGCCCTTTCCTCCATCCTCTCACCCTATGACATGTGTCACTCCCTGATTGGCTCATCGTTGCTTTTCCCCATCCTTGCATCTTAGCCCTCAAACCCTCAAGCCCTTTGCCTATAAATTGAATCCCTTCCCAAGCCATTTCATCACAACCTTTAAGCTAAAGTTATAATGCTAGTGTGAGAAACAAAGCCCTTAACTATACCCTTATAATGCCAAATTGAGAGCTCACAAAGCTACCAATTTGCAATTTTCCATCTCCATTGAAGCATAGTTTGAGTATCTTGAGCACACATCCCAAATCCTATCAAATAGACACATCCCCAAATCAAGAGAACAATCTCATTGAGAGAGCCCCTTAAATGGCTCATATTCTCATTTGAGAGCTTCTCTTTTGTCTATTTTGAGGTTATGTTAATTTAGTTAATGTTAATGCTTTTGTTTTCATTAAATTAGTGTTTTAGCATACTAAAGTAGCATATACATTTGTAGCATTAGGAACATGTGTAACTTCATTTCTAACCAGACTAACCTTCCTTATACACATAGTTTGATTTGAATTTTCCACTTGGTTAAAACTTACATCAGGGGTATTGATAAGCTGATTTGAAATTGAAGCATCAATACCACATTCATCCTTTCTTTTAGATACATTATACCGGCATGTATTTTAGCAAAATGACTTCTAGTCAATCCATATTTCAAATTATTTTCAATATCCCTAGCAGTCATAAAAGCTAATATAATGTATGTGGTTCTTTATCCCTTAGTAGATAATTTATTTTCTTGTCAAATGCATCAAAGTAAATAGTTAAATACATTTGATCATCAGGTCTATAACTCTTAGGGATTTCATTCAAAACTCTTGCAACTCTAATGTTAAATTGAGGAACAAGTTCATCATTCTCAATGTGAATCTTTAAGAACTTATCATAAGAATTGGATATGCTTACCCTTTCTCCAAATTGCTCCATGAAGGCGAAATGCAACTCACCCCATGATGAAATAGAACATGCTGGTAGAAAAGAAAACCAATCTCTAGCATAACCTTCCAAAGTTTGAACAAATAACTTCATGTGCAAATCTTCATGAGCAATGTCATAGTCACCCATCAAATCATTTCACAATTCAAAATGATGACTAGCTGAAACAAGATGGTCCCCACTAAATGTTAGGAATAAGGTGTCTCAACCTTGTATAATTCTTGTTCTTATTATTATTATTTTTTTAAAATGTATTTTTGCAAATAATATGTAAATTTGAGTGTAAATGTCTAGTTGGCATGTTGATCACTTACATGTGCCAGCATCTTGAAGTGTGTGAAGGAGATCATGGCGGAAATGGTTATGATGGATTCCTATGATGCGTAAGAGCTATTTAAGGAATAAGCTATGACAGGTGTAAGAGCATCTTATAACATGAGGCCTATTTGGGTGCCCAAGAATAAGTGGTTGGTGTGTGTAAGAGAATATGCAAAAAATAGGTTGGTATGATAAATTCCCTTACACTTCTCTTGTGACTGCTATTTTTGGCAGATTCTATGACAAGCTGTCATTGCCTATTCAAGGGATGGATGCCCTTTTCTTGGTATTGGATGTACATGTGGCATTGTGCATGTTTCTTGGTGATTGAGCCATGAAAAATGCCCAACTCCTTTGTGGGCATTTTGTTGGGTCTTAAGATGTTCATAAAATGAGTATTGCATGTTGTAATGCAAGTGTGTGATAGATGAAAGTTTGCAGGTACTGAGGTACTGCTGGAGTCTTCTATTACTGCTATTGAACTTGCATTGCAAGTTTATTGTAATTTTGTGTTGAAGATAATACATTGTGCAGGTTCTGGAGGGGTGTGGTTGTTTTACCGAAAGGTTTTTCCCCACCGGCAAATCTTTGTGTTGTGTGTTTCTTTCTCTGTCTATTTTCTGTATGCATGGTTGGCTGCTATATTGGTGTTTACATGATATTGAATCTGTAAGTGTAGAAGATTTTAAAAGGATTTGCACCAAACTTTCCTTATGAGGTTAGTGTAGGAAGCTATTTCCGCACCTGAGTTTCCTTACAAGTGGTATCAGAGCTTGATCAAATTTTGATCCTAGTTGTTGGGTAGGGTTTTTTGAGCTAATCTCAAGTTGAGTGGGATTCTTGTGCAGAGTATCCTAAATCTTATTTGTAGATTGAGATTGTGAGTTCATCATATGGAAGAATGGAGGTGGAGAAATTTAATGGCACTAATTTCGAGTTGTGAAAACTCAAGATGGAAGACATGATGGAAGATTGTGACCTATGGGAAGCGACTACAAGTGCTCCAAGACCAGCAACTATAACTCAAGCAGATTGGGATATCAAAGACCATAAAGCTAAGGGTCTCATAAGACTCTGTTTAACCGATGTAGTCCTTCTAAATGTTCTAGATGAGAAAACCACATATAGTTTGTCAAAAAGACTTGGGACCGTGTATCATGCCAAATCTGTGGTGAACAAGTTGTTCCTGAGGAAGAAGTTGTATTCTCTGTGAATGGAGGAAGGTGGATCCTTAACAGATCATTTAAATGCATTTAATCTATTGGCTACACAGTTGACATTTGTTGGTGTCAAGTTAGACGAGGAGGATCGTTGCTACACACTTTTGTGTTCTTTACCAGATTCATGGGACCATCTTGTGATGGCTCTTGGAAGCACATTAGTCACCTTCAAAATGGATGATGTGGTGTCTTCACTGCTATCATAGGAGATGCGGAGAAAAGCTTCCATTTCGGAAAAAGAAGCCCTTGCTATTCATGGGAGATCCACAGAAAGAGGAAAGAAAAATGACAATAAGTTTGACAATAAGGGTAGATCCAAATCCCGTGGGAAGTGAAAGACTTCCAATAAGTCCAAGGCAAAATGTTGGAACTATGAAAAGAATGGGCACTTTCGTAAAGACTGTAAAGAGCCTAAGAAGAAGAAGAAAGCCTCAGATTCTGGTTCTGAAAAATCTCAAGAAGATGGTGATGCATTCATTGTAGCTTTGGTAGCCCATGCATCTGATGATGTGTGGTTGGCTGACTCAGGTGCATCTTTTCACATGACCTCTCATCGAAACTGGTTCTCAAGATATGAAGAGTTCGATGGTGGAAAGGTGTACTTCACCTGAAGATAGTTGGATGCAGAAGGATCACTATCAAATTTCCTAATGGACGAGTAAAGGGAATGAATGGAGTTATACACATTCTAGGCTTGGCATGAAACCTATTATCTGCAAGTATGCTAAATGATGTAGGTGTGCAAGTTGTTTTTTTGAAAGAAGGATGTAAGATGATTAGAGGATTGATGGTGCTTGCTAAGGGTACTAGGAGAGGTACTTTGTTTTAGCTAGATGCATGTATTCCTCTATGTAACAGTTCTTCATCCTCACCATCTAAATGAGTAGTGAAGAAATCTGTGGCTATTGGTTCCGATGGCAATGCAAACACTTTGGAAGGGCAATGAAAACACTTTGGAAGGTAAGCTTCCTGCAGAAAAGACAATGTTGTGGCATATGAGACTTGGCCACATTGGTGAGAAGGGTCTCAGAACCCTGAAAAACAAAAATCTCATTGAGGGGTTAAATGATTGCTATCTCAAGTTTGACTTCTGTGAACACTATGTATATGGTAAACAAAATCGTGTTCTTTTTTACTCTAGTTCTCACAAATCTTCTAATGTTTTGGATCTTATTCATTCTGATGTATTTGGTCCTGTAAAAGTTTCTTTGATCTCCAAGTCTATATTTTTTGAATCTTTCATAGATGATTACAGTATAAGGACATGGATTTATTTCCTTAAAAGTAAGACACAAGTCTTTAGTTGATTCAAGGAATTTAAAGCCCTTGTAGAGAATCAGACTAGTAAGAAGATTAAGTGTGTGAGAACTGACAATGGTGGTGAGTTTTGATCAGTAGAGTTTGAACAGTTCTGTAAAGAACAAGGTATCAAGAGGCATAAGAAAACTCCTTATACCCTAGAGAAAAATGGAGTTTCAGAGAGAATGAACAGGACACTGATGGAGAAGGCTAGGAGTATGCTTAGTGGAGCTGGTTTAGAACAAAGGTTTTGGGCCAAAGCTATGGCCACTACTTGCTATCTGGTTAACAGATCTCCTACATCAGCCCTTGTTGGTAAGACACCCATGGAGGTGTGGTCTAGTAAGAAGCCTTCAATTAGACATCTTCGTGTTTTTGGTTGTGAAGCTTATGCATATGTTCCAAAGGAGAAAAGATCTAAGTTGGAAAACAAAGCTGTTAAATGTATTTTCATTGGGTATAGTGCTGGTGTGAAAGGATACAAGCTTTGGGATCCTGTGACTAGTAAGGTGTTGTATAGCAGAAATGTTAATTTTAGAGAGCTAACATCTTCTCCTATTGTGCTAAAAATCAGATGAAAAAGAAAAGAAAAAAGATGTTTTTCAATTGCCTCCTACCCCTGAGAAGATTGAACAGAGAGACCATGTTGGGTCTAATGATGAGGAGAGCTCTAGTAGCTCTGATAGTTCAGAGGAAGAGGAAGAACAACCTCAACCTCAGCCCTTGAGGAGATCCATGAGAGAAAGAAAGCAACCAAAAAGGTTTGGTTATTCTATGTTAGATTCCAGTTGTGCTTTTGCTTTGATAACTAACACTGATGAGCCTAGATCTGTGAAAGAGCCTTTGGGAATGGAAGATGCAGGTTCCTAGATTGAGGCTATGGATGATGAGATGGCTTCATTAGAGAAAAAAAAAACTTGGAACCTTGTACCTTTGCCTAAAGGGAGAAAATTTGTTGGCTGTAAATGGGTGTTCAAGAAGAAATTCTATGCAGATGGCACTGTTGAAAGGTACAAAGCTAGATTGGTTGCAAAGGGGTATTCACAGGTAGAGGGAATAGATTATGGTGAAATATTCTCTCCTGTTGCAAAGTTGACATCCATTAGATTTTTGTTATCTCTTGCTGCATCATATGATTTAGAGATAGAATAGATGGATGTGAAGACAAATTTCCTTCATGGTGATTTGGAGGAAGAGATTTATATGTCATAGCCTAAGCACTACATTGTTAAAGGTAAAGAATCCTTTGTTTGCAGATTGAAAAAATCTCTATATGGTTTGAAGCAATCTCCTAGGATGTGGTACCTTAAGTTTGATGCCTTTGTGTTGTCAATTGGATTTGTAAGATCAAAATCAGATCATTGTGTTTATTTCAGAGTTGAAAATGATTGCCTTCTTATTGTTGCATTATATGTTGATGATATGTTGCTATTTGGGAAGGGTAAGGGTATGATTTCTGATTTTAAATCTCAGTTGTCAGCATAGTTTGAGATGAAAGATCTTGGGGCAGCTAGGTACATCTTGGGTATGGAAATCAGTAGAGAAATGTCCAATAGAAAAGTTTGGTTGAGTCAGAGTAAGTATGTGAACTCTGTGTTGGACAGGTTCAGCATGGCAAATTGTAGACCACTATGTGTTCCTATTTCAGTGGGAACAAAGTTATCTGTAGATGATTGTCCAAAATCTCCTAGTGAGGTGGAGGACATGAGTAGAGTACCTTATGCTAGTGCAGTTGGTAGTCTTATGTATGCTATGGTCTGTACTAGACCAGACATTACCCAAGTAGTGGGAGTCCTGAGTCAATTTATGGCTAATCCTAGACGGATACATTGGGATGCAGTTAAGCGAGTATTCAGATATTTGAGGGGTACATCAGATTACTCCATATATTATCATGGTAACTCTTCTGGATCTTCACATTCAATTTGTATTCATGGGTTTGTGGATTCAGATTGGGCAAGTGATATTGATCGTAGGAGATCCACCAGTGGTTATGTGTTCACTATGTTTGGTGGTGCCATCAGTTGGATGAGTAAGAAACAACCTGTGGTTGCTTTGTCCACTACAGAAGCTGAGTACATGGCTGCTACTCATGCTTGTAAGGAATCCATTTGTCTTAAGAGATTGTGTTTTGATGTTGGTGTTGATGTAGAACAGATTACTATTTGGTGTGACAGTCAGAGTGCTATTTGCCTTGCGAAGAATCCAACTTTCCATGCCAGAACGAAGCACATTGATGTGCAGTTTCACTTTGTGAGAGATATGGTGGAAGATGGAAAGGTAAATTTGAAGAAGGTAGATACTGTGAAGAATGTTGCAGATGCATTAACGAAACTAGTGGGCACTGAGAAGTTCAGATGGTGTTCAGTGTCTATGGGCCTTTCGGCCTACAGCGGTTAGTTCCTATTATGTTCCTGTTGCTCTTACAAGGTGTTCGACAAGTGGGAGAATGTTAGAAATAAGGTGTCTCAACCTTGTATAATTCCTATTCTTATTATTATTTTTTTTGTAAAATGTATTTTTTCAAATAATATGTAAATGTGAGTGTACATGTCTAGTTGGCATGTTGATCACTTACATGTGTTGACATCTTGAAGTGTGTGAAGGAGATCATGGCTGAAATGGTTATGATAGATTCCTATGATGCGTAAGAGCTATTTAAGGAATAAGCTATGATAGGTGTAAGAGAATCTTATGACATGAGGCCTATTTGGGTGCCCAAGAATAAGTGGTTGGTGTGTGTAAGAGAATATGCCAAAAATAGGTTGGTATGACGGATTCCCTTACAATTCTCTTGTGACTACTATTTTTGGCAGATTCTATGACAAGCTATCATTTCCTATTCAAGGGATGTTTCTTGGTGGTTGAGCCATGAAAAATGCCCAACTCCTTTGTGGGCATTTTGTTGGGTCTTAAGATGTTCATAAAATGAGTATTGCATGTTGTAATGCAAGTTTGTGATAGATGAAAGTTTGTAGGTACTAAGGTGCTGTTGGAGTCTTCTATTGCTACTATTGAACTTGCATTGCAAGTGTATTGTAATCTTGTGTTGAAGATAATACATTGTGCAGGTTCTAGAGGGGTGGGGTTGTTTTACCGAAAGGTTTTTCCCCACCGGCAAATCTTTGTGTTGTGTGTTTCTTTCTCTGTCTATTTTCTGTATGCATAGTTGGCTGCTATATTCGTGTTTACATGATATTGAATCTGTAAGTGTAGAAAATTTTAAAGGGATTTGCACCATACTTTCCTTATGAGGTTAGTGTAGGAAGTTGTTTCTGCACCTGAGTTTCCTTACACTAAACTTAGGAAAACATGTTCTAACATTGTTAGGAATGACATTCGAGAAACCATAAGTACCATCAAAACATAATGGCATATATCTCTTGGTAGAGAATGATCTATAAACATCACTAATCAGCTACATACTAGATGAAAGGAAATTGGAAATTCTTCAAAGATTTGAAACTCATCAACAAGAATTTTTATTTCCAATTTGTAGTGGGCTTATGACCTTCTACCAATGAATCACTTCAAACACTTCACAAAACTTTACAAGCTAAAACTTATTCTCATGAAGTGTATAAGACCTATCACACTATTCTCCTCTTCCTAGTGTTGAAAATCACTTGATGGAGAACACACACGTATACCACTTTCTTTCATGATGAAAATAACATCATGAAAAATAAAATACCTCAAGTGTTGATGTTGAAACCACTGATCTATAGGTTTACAAAGGTGTTGGTATCAATTCTTCACACCACTAATCAAATTCTTATAGAGCCACCATCTCCTTTAAGAGAACTAAATGAAATCACTACTATGATTCATTTTAACTTTTAAAATTCTTATGACAGTAGATCACATACAACACTTCAAATATTTTTAGTTGAGAATTCATATATTCTTTCTTCTTGCTTACAACTTAACATAACTTTTAGATC
This sequence comes from Cupressus sempervirens, assembly GCA_028749045.1. Classification (NCBI taxonomy): domain Eukaryota; kingdom Viridiplantae; phylum Streptophyta; class Pinopsida; order Cupressales; family Cupressaceae; genus Cupressus; species Cupressus sempervirens. The sequence goes on from CM053783.1 coordinate 298,763,386, forward strand.
TACACAATTGAATTGAAAAGTCTTGAAAACATTTAAATGTAACCAATCTACACTGGTATGGAGATCCTTTAGAGAGTCACCACTCACAATTGTGAGAAAGATTTAAAACATGTGATTTATAACATGATAGATCTTAACTAGACTTTCAATTTCTAGAATTTGTAAATAGTCAAACACTGAGAAGAGAGAAACCATTATTAAACAATTCTAACTCTGAATTTATAGTTTTACTTTGAAAACCACAACTAGCTGAATTAACTAAAAAAAAAAAAAAAAAAACTTAGTGACACAACTTGCACTCAATCCTTCAAATATATTGCTGTCCTGAACAAAGCATCACTAGGGTGCATGATATTTGACTAAGAATACTAGAAAACACATCAAATAACTTACTGCTGCAATTTTTTTCACACACTTGTCCTACTGTATTGAATCTCCTTCTTTCAAATTCTCAAGGTTTGTCTATTATTCATATTCAATTCAATCCCCAGCAGAGTTGCCATTTTGTTGGTGTTTGAAAATGTTATCAATTTCCAATTACCTCAATGAGAATATGACACATCTAGGGGTAGCTAACTCTCATCTTTAACATATCATTTTAGACATTGGGCCAACTATAAGGCTTGACCCTTCTTCTCCTTCAAGCTCTGCAAAACCTAGACAGGTGGACCTCAGATTCAATCAATATGGTACTAGTGCAAAGACATATTCTTGAATCTATAACAAGTAGATTTGACCCTTATTTCTCCTAATAACTCATGTAATAACATAGATCTATAGTAGTTAAATGAAAATCTATGAAATGCACAAGTTGAGTGAGGGCATTCTGTTCTGGCTCTTCAACATGGCAGAGAAAAGCATTCGATTGATAATGCTAAATTCAAAAAAGCCCCTAATATGCAGTAGTAAAAAAATAATGATCCCATAGCTGATCAATGCCTTAACCATTAGGAAATTCCATGAATCAAAAATACACATATGGATACCTGATACTTATTCATATATTCAGATATATGATCTATCCATTCTCCTTGTAAATAGACATCCATGTTTTGTCTAAACCTCATTCTTACCTGATATCTCCCTCAATAAACTTGCAACCCTGTTGATTTCTCTAAAGCTTTTACATAACCCCTTGAGTTATAAGCAACAATGAAACAACATAAAACCTTAAGGGACTACAACTACAACCTAGGCTCTTTGTTTAAAGATCATAAAACATTGAAGCTCACCAAGAAAGGAGACAAGATTTAAAATGAAAATCAATCATTTGATGTTCTTTGTTTTATTTCCTTGAAAACAATACATTCATATGGATGAAATGAAAACATGAAACACCTAATAGATTAGAACTAGCTGTATTATCTTTCCTACTATTGTTCATCCAAGAGAGACTATGCTGAAAGAATGGTGTCACAATCTTGGGAACACATCAAAATTGGAACCAAAACCTGGTATCACAGCAATGAGTGGTTTTTTTCCATAAAAATTTGAAACCCTTACCATGGATGAAAGAAAGATAAATATAGGCCAAGATGAATTCCTAGATTTGATCTTAGAATGACATGTGTCCACTTGGAATTCAATCCTTTGCAACTGAATAACCTCTCTCTACCTTCTCCCATCAACTGCTAATCATATCCTTTATGTTTTTCCTTTCCAAATATAAAATATCTTAGCAAAAGATAAATATCTGCTAACTGAACCTAGATATGTGCCAAATGATCAATTTTTAGCCAAAACACCACAAATACTCAAAATAACTTGATACAAGAGTCACTAAATGTGTTTTAGGTGTTTTTTCACTGAATTCTACAACTAGTGACTCAAAACACCTAATAAAACATGTAAATCAAATTGAGAGATAGAACCTCATGTAGCATTTATCAGTGGAATTTTGTGCAAAAACTAACTACATATTTGGAAAATTTAGTTTCTCCTAGTTTTGGTGATATATAACATTGCTATATTTGCTTACTACGAACCCCTAAAAAGCCATTTCAAAAATTGTCCCTCTGCCAGGGCTCTGTGACTTGCAACCTTTAAATTTTGAAAAATTTAAAATAGTCTAAAGTCTAAAGTTTAGAAAAAAAGGACTTTTTTAATTTAAAATTCTAAACGTGCATATGGCATATTTGGAAAAATGATAACAAATTTGATATTTAATTATTTTCATTTTTCCCTTTATCGTTGCATTTTGGGGTCAACGTAGGTTTGACCAGGTGCTACATGACAGCCTCTGATTGGCTGACCTTTGCCATCAGGCACCATGTGTCATCTTTTGATTGGTCCACCTATTGGACCTACCATGTCATCATCCACCCTAAGCCCACTACCATGTGGCACTCTCCCACAATCCCACATTCCTTATCTAGTGAGCATCTCCATAATGTAGGATTGTGTTGTCCATTGATTTGGACACATGGCAACATCTTGTGCATTAGTGTAAAACTTGTTGTCAATTTCCACCTCATCGCTAGTTGAGACCCACTACCATGTGGCATGCAGCTACATACTTGTATTATCTAACTTCCTAATATCTTCATCATGAGGGCATGTGCCAGCCCTATGATATTCTACATGTCAGCATCATGTGAGCCCAGATCCACATCATCATGTTTGCATTTTGGTTCAAATTTTTTTTTATGTCATCTTCCAACTATTAGATCTAGGTTGGCTACATGGGCCCATGTGAGCTTGTGGCTTAAAAAAGCCATTGTCTTTTAGACACTCGCTTTGGATGTAGAATTGTATTTAAAAAGGTTATATTTTTACTACCCACCCAATGTGGGACTAAAAGGTTTTCAATTTCATTTCTCTACATCTCCTTACCTATGTGTTTAAATGCTATTTTGTGCTCCTCTATTGCATGGTTCCTTCCTATTCATTGTTGCTATCAACTCTATTATTCAGGCACTCATGAGTAACTAACAATCCCCCTTACTCTTTTGCACTTTAATGATGTCTTCTTTGGTTTGTTGATAGACCAATCTCATCTCCTGAGATGTTTTACTCATAGATTCCATATTATGTAGCTTTGACTTTGTATTTTTCTTACATTCATGGGTTGCCTACTAATTATTGGATCAAGCTTACCTTCTTCTACTTGTTGTGTGGTTGTTCCTTAATGTTTGGCACATTCCAAACGTGATGCACATGGATGCCCCCCCTTTGGAAATCATCCCTCCTTGCAGACATAATACATACACTTCATGCTCCAAAGGGTGCCCCTTTTTAATTGTGTTCTCTCCACAAGCCACCTTCCTCTATTATGCTACATGGATTCCTCTGTGGCTATGTGCTTGCCATTATTTGTGGGTTCTGTACCTATACATGGCATCTTCTATGTATGTCAATTTCTCCTTGGTAATCAATGGCTTCAAATCTTGGCACTTTCTTGTAATACATTGTGCAAACATTGGGTTTAATGTGCTGGCAATGTGAATTGTGGCCTTGGGTACAATACAGCTTGTTTAATTTTGATAAAGTTTTGAACTTTCTCTTGTGTCTTTTGAAGTTCTTGGTAAATCATTTTTCTCTCTAATGGTGGTATCTATTTATTTTCCAAAGTGTTGATCCAATTAGCTGACACCCTACGAATTCATGTATTGTTCTTTGTTCGGCAAGCACAATAGAAATTGTCGTTTAGTGTCATTGGGAACCACATTCAATAGGAGCTTCATGTCTAAGAACCTTTGAATTTATTCCTTAGATCTACACGTGACATGATTGATGTCCACTATGTAATACAAAATGAGCTAAACTCAATGAGACTCATGTTGCAGGAGCATCTTAAGCTCATTTCTCTACCTAAACTATTTGAGTCAAAACTTACCCTATCCTAGGGCTCCCTTTTTCTACTCCAAGCTAGCTTTATGATTGTTTTCAATGGATTACATTTACTTGAAGATAGTTAATCCAAACACTCTTATGATGAATCAACTCTCATAAAAACTTTTTCCTTAAGCCACTTTTCTACATAGCATTACAAATATCAACAAAATACCATGATGTTGACATTCTATGAGTATCATCAATCATATTGGTAGTGTGTACATGGTGTTACAATGAGGTCCTTCATCAAATGGACCTCAGAATATAGGCATTCCAGGTCTCCATAACCTTCGAAGACCTCTTCTAACTTTCACTTGGTTCCAAGCAACATCCATATCCTCTAATAAATCATGCCCTATTCTCATAAGTTGCAACTTCTAATCATTATTACCCACTCTTAATCATTTTAATAATAGGGCTAAAGATTGAGATGATGCAACAATTGAAAACATATCTTACCATCCTTGGATGGAAAACCATTTTCAATGATCTTGGGACTATATAAAGTATCATGACCTATAACCGGCTCAGTTAATTAATTTAAAAAAAATGTGAGCTATCTGGCTACCCATATACCTATTTGACCCCTTTTATAAACTTCACTCTTCTTGTACTCAGTTCCCCATCTTTACATCATCAAGAGACCTTTAGGATTCTACAAAACTTAGATTCATCTGATGGAATCAATCGAGCCCAAAGTGGTTCTGGCTATAAAAAAAATCATTTTTGAACAATTGAAATGCAAAACTAATCTATTGACCCCATCATACTGATTGAAATAAAAAATCATCAGTGAGCTACCAATTAAAATTCATTTTATCACTTTCTTGCAGATTGTCAACTTTTTGCCAGGAGGTCCTTTGACTAGCTTTAAAAAATTGACCCGAACAGATAACTAGGCTTTGAAATCTAGGACACTAATTCTCTGTTCAACACACTTTCACCCTTTCGAATCTCATCTCATGATGAATTCTCAATCAAAATAAATTGACTATAAAAGTTTCTTACTTAAAATCACCTAAAAACAAACATGGCAAAAAAACATAAATTGCGTTCAAAATTGGCTTCAAAAATTGGGTAAAATGACACTTGGAAGCATGAAAACTGGGGTGTTGATTCTCTATCATGAGGAGACTATAAATCTAAAATTTTTGCTCATGAAAAATAATTGGGTGGAAATGGATAGCGGTCAAAGTGGGCTACTCAGAATTTGTAGATTGGAAACACTAATGGAAAAGTATTTTTTGCAAATGGAATGGACCTAGAAAACTATGCAGATGGATTCATCAGAACTTGCAAACTAGCACACTTGGAGTATTTTTAGAGTCAAAAATAGTGATACAATCCATTCAACCTCATCTATCACAAATTAAGATTTATGATGTTATGAATAGGGGTACTGACCAATCTACACTTTTTGACACCAGTAAAAAGATAGAAATTGCATTTGGAATTGCATTAGAAAACTGATCAAATGGATTTGTCTTAAGCTCAAACTTGAAATATAGCAATTTTTTGACCTCTAAAATGCAACACAATAGGAATTTCATCATTTTGGTCAACTAGTCTAAATTTATAACTCGTGAAATAGGGCTTCCTAGAATTCAGAACTAATTGCATCAGCATGACAACAATAAACTACCAGCTTTGAGGGATTCAAAACCTAGACAAATGGATTTGAAATAATTCATAATATAAAACATAGGTTCTCTTATATGGACACTAGATACTCCCAAAGTGGTGATTCATGAAATATTTTTTGTTTAGAGATATTCAAATGCAAACATGGCCTCTTGTCATTGTTTGACACTTAGGTGAAAATGCAGACTTGGAATGCTCAAAACGAGACTTCATGAAATGACTTAAAATGATAGCTTAACTTCAAGGGACACATAGAGACACTAAATGCAAGGTCTTAGAAACATTAAACACCTCATAAGCTTCTCAAGTACAACTGGGTACATAGGCATCAAAAAGCATTTATAGGGCCTAATTTCCTCAAAATTCTCAAAACCAAGGCTACAATTTTCACTCAATTCTAATTTTTTATACTTAGATTGGAAGAATTTTATTCTATAAAAAATTAGACCAACAGAAGGATTGGGCCACATGTCTTGCTGAAGCTCTTTGGGCTTATAGAACCACCTAGAAATCTATAATAGGTTTCACTCCTTTTGAGTTCATCTATGATAGGTCAATTGTAATGTCTCTAAATATTGAATATAAAACATTAAGGACTGCTTTTGAACTTGGTATGGAACTCACTATTGCAAAACAAGATTGAATTCTTAGTTTCAATAGCCTTGATGAATGGCTTAAATTTACATTTAACAACACTGAACTCATCCAACATCAACAAAAAAATGGCATGATACATTTATCAAAGATAAAATATTTTTTATGGGAGATTAGGACCTTCTTTAAGATTCCAATTATTAGCACAATCTAGGAAAGTTTCAAATTTGTTGGTTAGGACTGTATGAAATTATTGTTGTATTTCCAAATGGAGTGGTCCAGTTGTCTACTATTGATCTTGTTTGATTCAAGTTACTTGTCAATGGACATAACCTCAAGGTTTAAAACAAACTAGTTAGTTGTGAGGAGTTTCTACAACAATTTTAACATAGCAAAGATATACTCATTCCTATAGTCAAGCAATCTGGGTCTTCTACCTTGACTACTGCAAATCTTAATTCTATTCAAGATTTTCATAATAAACACTTTCTTCTTAAAAGTAATTTATCCACCATAAACTTCATCTCACCCTCTCTCTTCCCCATCTTTCTATCCCATTTGATCACTCCATCACTTTTGATGTTCTTTTCTAGAACACATTTTTTGCAACACTTGCTAGGTATGTGCTACATAACCTTGCATATATTTTATTTTATGGACACTCTTTGTTATAAATTTGTGTTGTTTGAATTTATTCCTCTTGCAAATTCTAGTCTAGTGGGACCCATGCCTTAATTAGTTGGAGGGGGAATATTCATTTAAAAAAAATTCAAATCACATGTAAACTTTAAAAGCTATTGTCTTATGAAATGACTATCATCATATGTTGATGACTTGTCCTTCCATGATTATGTCATTAAGGGAATGAAGGACATTAAAAGTTAAGCTTAACATTCAATGATAATTAGTAATGTGTTCATGGTGTCAAACCTGTACATGAGGAAAAAATTATGAGACTTGATGTAACAAAGGATATCATGAGATTGTGTGCATTAAAAATATTTAAGAAGCATGTAGTACTAGTATGCCATTTTCTCTGTCTAGCACCATAACATCCATTTTCTTTGTCTGGTGCCATAACATTTCAAATTTTTCTAACTCAACATTATTGAGCTCTAAAAACACCATGATTTTTCCAAAATCTTGTTGTGCATAACAATGGCTAGAGTACTTCAAAGTTATGAAGTGGTTGATCATTGGGTTCTATTGGGTGACATGGCTAGTTGCGAGATGTTCAGGGGAGGAAGATGGTTAGATTACACATCAATCTTAAGGGATTTGGTGAGGAGGTTTCTCTTCAATTTTTGAGCACATTGAAGGATGGTTTTTCAATGGTTAAGGGCCTCAAAATTGAATTTATAGAAGATGTAGCTGAAGTCACTGGGTTACCCCAAGAAAGAGAAAATTGTACAATAGATTTTTACCTATGTATAGCTAGGGAACAGTTCAATGTGCATCTTAACCCTCCACTGGACATTGACAAGAAGCAAGGTACCTCCAAATTATCATTTTCTTTGTAGTTTATCAAGACAACAATGTTTATCATTCAATACTTCACTTGTAAAGGTCATTATAAATACTTGCATTTTGTACATTTCAAGGTTTTGGCTCATCTGCAACATGATTATAGATAGGTAAATCTTCCCAATATCTTGTTTAACATTTTTAAGAAGCAAGCTTCTTTAGTACAATCAGAAATGGATCAGTTTGTCTCCCATCATTATTTCATAAATTTAGCTGTGGAAAGAGAATTAAACAAACAATCAATTATGATATGGGAAGAGTTTCTCTAGTTAAAAGAGGTAGACCCTAGAATGGTCATCCCTAGAGGCCAAGGTGTTAGATGAAGGCAAAGGACATCTACTAGTTTTTGTAAGGTTATTCCTAGGATTGAAAATTTTCTTGAAGTATCTCCCTCTAGTTCTAGACCAACCAAGAAGAGGATTTATAATGTTAATGCTTCCATTTCTATAAAAAAGAAAAGAAAAAATAGAGAAGTTTCTAGTGCCCCCAAGATCCCATCATTTGTTAAGACTAGGTCTACTATTAGGGAAGGAAAAGGTAAAGCTTTGGAACCTAAGGAAGAGAAATTAGAGCAACAACTTGATGATGAAGGTATTATTAATGAGATCATGCACTTGCAAGAAGAGGAAGCTTCAGAAAAACCTCTTGAAGCACCTAGTTAGTTAGCTAAATACCTTAGTAACAAAGAATTGGACATCCTTTCACATTGACTCCATGATTAGATAGAACCATGTGTTTTCCTAAGAATAACATACTAACTTCATTTTATTTTGTCAACCCAAGAACATGAGAGGGTGGCTGGAAAGTATATTCTCTAATTCCTCTTTAGGTCATTACAACTAAAATAGAAAAGGAATGCTAAAGGAAACTAAGCTAGGAACTGAAACAATATCTTATCTTTAAGCTTAGAGTAATGTTGCAAATAGTAAATCTACCTATGCACCTATGTTGTAGGAACAACTCAATGATTCTATTATCACTGGCTCCAATAATAACAAAAGTCTACTTTGCAACAAACAAGGAAATGAAATCTATTCTAACAAAGCAGTTCACTCACCAACTAGGCCCCCTTGGATGAGTGAATATAAAAGACAACCAAGACAAAAGGTGGAAACTCAAACTTTATATTCTATTTATTCAAGGTAAAAGATTACATTTGATTAAAAACAAGATTACACATTGTTGTTATGAACAATCAATCTATTATGTCTTTCTCTTGGCCAAAAAACCTCTTCCAAAGCTATAGAAAACATTATTTAAAGGAAAACTATAAAAAACTTCCTACTTCTACTATCACTCAATTAATGAGGATCAATTATAGATTCATAAAGTTTATAATAGAAATATCATTAATTGCAATTTAACTCCTCCATGAATATAGAAAGTTGAGGGAGCTATATTCATGTGCTACCATAATAGGAAAAACATAATATTCTTCTTGTTGTGGTGATTCATCAATTTGGTCAACTTTGAGTTAGCATTGAAATACTGACTTTGAATATGCATAACCAGTAACTACAAAACATTAAACACAACAACTTCCACATACATACATACATACATACATACATATATACATACATACATACATACATACATACATATATATATATATATATATTATCATCAATGTTAGAAGAGTGATAATGTTCAAACTATCACTCTTTGCAAATCCTATGGCTATAGGAAGGAATCTACTCAAACATAGCATGGATTAGGAAACATTTATCAGTATGTAATATTCCTTCATTATATCATAGAAGTCTATAGATTCAAGAAAACACAACATATCTAAACTATCTATACTTCAATCTTCATGTCTTAACATATAGATAATATATTCGTAAAAACATAAGTTCCTTTTCTTAAACCATAGATTCGTAAAATGTTTCTACAAGATAATTGTCAAAAAACAAGATAAAAGATTCTAAAAATAATGGTCTTTTAGAGGCTCATGATCCCCCCAACTGATCTATTACTGGTCCCCAATAATCATGAAGTTTTTGATCTGAGCCCGTACTATCTAGTCACTAGGCGTCCTTTCTCCTAGCTCATTCTTCACATAATCAAAGCAACCATAATTTGTCTTGAGCCTCTTCGAGTGTCAAAATTTAACAGTCATGTCATGATCTTCTACATTGTAATTTTTTCCTAGTAGTAGCTACAGGAGAACTTGAGATTGATACCTTAATGGTAACCAATGTTTGCACTAATTTCTCCCCAAGTCAATTTACCAAGGAATCCTAATTGTAGCAAGAGTCAAGTTTTGTGGAGAATGGGGTTCTCTTGTTTTTTAGATCATGAGGCATTCTAACCCATCACTACCTTGTGGAAACAATTGTTGTCTCAGCATTTTGAGATAAGTTTTGTTCCCAATTTGTAAAGGTTCATTCTTTGAATGTACTTACCTTGCCAAGTACTTTATAATTTCCAAAAATAGAAATCTAATCCAGATATGTTTGTCTAAAATGTTAAACTTCTGGTCTTATGAACAAGGATGTTGTTATTTCATTTTCCTTGAAGGTTTTAGCTTGATATTCTCTTCATATTTCATTATGTATCCATGAAATTATTCTCATAACTACACATCCCCTACATATAGGACTAGGTTCCATTAAGTGTTATTAGGCACTGCTAGATTCTGAAGATGCAATTCACATAATAAATTTTTCAAAGCCATGGGAAAAAATAGAAATGCATCATAAAACTCATGTAGGGTAGATATAGATGGATTAAGACCTTCCACAATTCTAATGAATTCATAATTTTCAAAATTTTCTTTAAGGAATAAAGCATATACTGGCAATGATGGCCTACATTCCATTAACTTAGGAATCAATTTTGTGATATCCTCAATTCTTCTCTTCAGGACTTCATTCTGATCTGCACTTTGTTTCAACTGGTAACTTTGCTCATTAATAACATGCTTAATTTTTATTTCTCCAATTTCCATTGAGCTCTCTTCCATAACAATTATTGAAAAAAATTAATTTTTGCAGACAAAGATGTCAACAGATCGGGTGATGGCAATGGCTCTTGATTGAAGAGGTATATCCATTCAGGTGCCAAATGGGGAGTTTTGTTGACACTCTATAGTGTGAATCATTCTCATTTTCTTATAAAAACTATTGTTTCCATATTTTCTTTCCTACTAGATTCCCGTGGCTACTGCAGTTAATGCATCTAACCCTTCTTGATACAGTTTTTCTAGTACCTCTTTAACAATTTTTAGCCTAAATTTTGGATAATTCTCCCAAGGGAAATTTGCAAAATTTTCACTAATGTCTTGTATAGCATGGTTTTCTTCAAATTCCTTAGATTTTTCAAGCTCACCAAACTCCTTATCACTATTAATAAGCACATAATCAACATGCTACAATTAGCTTCTAGTTGTAGATTCTAGGTTTTTCTCTCACTTTCACTGGCTTTAGTTTGTTGCAATTTTTCCTCTGGAAAGGACTCCTTTTCAGATTTAGAAACTTCAGGGATAACTATGGGAATAGAGGCTTTAGGAACTCTACTCTCAGAGAGTCCCACACTTCACCTCGTGGGTGTTGTTGACAAGCATGGAGGATTCATTCATATCCTCTTGTTTACAGGTATTTCCATCATAGGCACTGCATGAGGTTTTTCTAGATCTTCCTCCTCTTGAGAGTGCAAGGGTTCATTAAGGTTACTCTCCTCATCTAGTTGTTGTTCTAACCTTTTTTATTTAGGTTTCAAAAAATTTTCCTTTGTCTTTCTTAGTGGGAGACCTATTCTTAGCAAATGATGGGGCCTCAAGGGCACTAGCAACTTCTACATCTTTACTTCTCTTTTTGTTAACAATGGAGTGTTCAAACTTTTAAATCTTCTTCCTAGTTAGTTTGGGACTAGAGGGAAAGGCTTTAGGATAATTTTCAACTTTGGGGACAACTTCACAAAAACCAATAGATGTTATTTCCCTATATTCAACACTCTGGCCTCTAGCACCGACCAACCTAGGATCTACCTCTTTTAACTGCAAGAACTCCTCCCATGATCCAATTGATTTCTTATTTAATTCTCTATCTAGGATTAATTTTATTAGGAAATAGTGAGAGACAGACTAATATTTTCTAGAATATACTAGAGAAGCTTGCTTCTTAACAATATTAAATTAAAAATTTGGAAGGTTTAATTGTCTGTAATCATGTCGTAGGTGAGCCAACATTTTGAAATGTGTCCTTTGCACATGAAATACTAGATGATAAACATGGTTGGTTGAATAAAATCCATTAGCAAGATAACCTAGAAGTACCTTGTTTCTTATCAATGTCCAGTGGAGGACCCTAGTGCATACTAAATTGTGCCTTAGCTATCCTTATGTCAAACTCTTTCTCCCAATTTTCACCCTCCTATGGCAACCTAGTGACCTCAGCTACCACCTCCTTAGAGAACTCAATTCTTAGGCAATTAACTACTGCAATGCCATCCTTCAAGGTGCTCATGAATTGAAGAGTGGCCTCTTCATTAAATCCCTTTAAACTGATATAATAATCCAACCATCCCCTTCTTCTAAACATTTCACAACTGACTGCATCACCCAAAAGAACTTGGTGATCAATGAGCTCATTCCTCTGTAGACCTCCACCCATGGTTAATTCTAGCTAAATTATGGAAAAACCATGATGTTTTAGAGATTTTTGGGTCAACTTTTATAATATTATGACACTGGCACTAATTATTTTAGAAAAATGACATGTAGTTGGGAGTTTAATGCACAATATCTCATAATATCCTTCTTGCATCAAATTTCATAATTTTCTCTCATGTACAAGTTTATCACTAGAACAAGTTACAAATCATCATTAAAATTTAAATAACTACTCCTAATGTTCTTAATTTCATAATTACACAATAATAGAAGGACAAGTCATCAATATGTGACATTATGCATGCAATTATTTCCAGTCATCTCGATCACCTTTGAAGTTACATGCAATTTGAAATATATTTGAAAGAAAATATTAAATATGTCCCTTCCCCCAACTAAATAAAGGCATGGGTCCCACCTGGCCTCGATATGCAAGAGTGAATAATTATAAACAATACCAAATCTTAACAAAGCATGAATAAAATAAAATAAAATGCATGCAAAGTTATGTGGTAGGTACCTGCCAATTGTTGCAAGAAAGATGTTTTGAAAAAGGTCACTGGAATTGATAGAGTGATGGGATGGAATGGTAATATGGAAGAGAGGGAAGTTTAAGTGGAATGGATGTGAAGAAAGTACTTTCAAGAAGAAATTATTTATTATGAATGCCTTGAACAGAGCCAAGAAGTATCAGGAGTCAGGGTAGGAGACTGAGACTGTTTGTCTATTAGAAAAATAATATCCTCATTGTGTTTGAATTTTTGCAAGAACTCTTCATGGTTAATTGGTACATTGTAAATTTTGAGATGATACCTATTGAAAATTAACTTGAAGTGAATGAGATCAATGGTAGATACTTGAACTACACTATTTAGAAATATGGCAATAATCTCATGCAGTCCTAACTAGTTATTTTGGAACTTCCCTAGGTTATGCTAGTACTTTGAGTTATAAAGGAGTACCCAATCTCTCTACAAATTTTTTTTTCTATTTTCTCTAGTGTTGAATGAGCTCAGTATTGTTCAATGCAAATTTCCTCCATTCATCAAGACCATTTAAACTCAAGATTCAGTCTTGTTGGACAATAGTGAGTTCTATCTTGAGCTCTATGACAATCCTCAATGTTTTATATTCAAATTCTATAGGCATTACTAATGAATTACCATAACAAGATCAAAGGGAGTAAAACCAATTATGGACATCCAAGTGGTTCTATAATCCCAAAGAGTTTCAGGAAGGCATGTGGCCCAATCCTTCCTATGGAGTGCTACAATCTTGGTTACAATGGATTCTAGCTCCCTTTTAGTAACATCTATTTGACCATTAGCCTAGGGATGATATAGTGATAATTTACCATGCTTGATAGCATACTCCTTCATAGGATAAACTATCAAATTTGATGTAAATTGAGTCCCCTATTCAGATGTTAATTTCCTAGGAATGCCAAACCATGTAAAGATGGATTCATACAAAAGAAATACCATGTTGATATCCCTTGGGTGTTTCATGGGTTTATCCTATGCCCATTTGGTCACATAGTCAGTACACACTAGAATGTATGATTTTCCTTGTGAAGTAGGTTCAATGGGTCCTACAAAGTCAAACCCCCATTTTTCAAATGGTGTGACAACTACTTGAGGTTGCAATGACATTTCATTTGATTTAGTTGGTCTTCCCATTTGTTGACATTTGTCACATTTCTTCATTTATCTAGTTGCATCCTTGAGAAAACTTGGCCAATAATATCTAGTTATCAATATTTTGAACATTGTTTATTTGGCTACAAAGTAACCTCCATAGGGCTCATCATGACATGTCTTTAAGACATCATATGTTTCATCCTTTCTTAGACACCTACGCATGACTTGATCCAGTCCAATATAGAACATAAATCTAGCAATCCATGGATAATTAAAGCTCTTCTCTTCTAGTAACTTTCTTTCTTTGGCAGAGAAATGAATTGGCATTTTACCTATGTTGAGGTAATTAGCAATATCCACATACCGTGGGTTTTGTGTGGACAATAGAAAAATGTGCTCATTTGGAAAACTATCATCAATGATAGAAAGATCATTAGGGACACATAAATAAGAGAGAAAATCAGCTACAACATTGGCCTTACCAGGTTTATCAACTATGGTGATGTCAAATTCTTGCATGAGCAACAACTAGCAAGCCAATCTTCCTAAGATTGTAGGTTTGTTCACTAAATATTTTATAGTAGAATGGTAAATGTGAACAAATATTTCATATCCATTAATGTAGTGCCTGAACTTGTTGAGGGTATAGATGAATGCAAGTAATTCCTTTTCATTAGCTATGTAATTAAATTTTGCACCTTGCAAATTCTTACTAATGAAATAAATTGCATGTTCAACTGAGTCTATTTTATGTCATAGGACAACACCAATGGCATAGTCTAAGGCATCTATATGAATGTGCAAAGGTAGGCCCCAATTGTATCCTCTCTAAATAGGCACTATGGTAAGAAATTCCTTAAGCTATAGGAAGGATGTTGCACAATTAGAGTCCTAGTGAATTTCAAATCCTTTTTGAGTAGGTTGTAGAGAGGTGTTGCAAGTTGACTGAAGTTTTTAATAAATCTTCTATAATATCTAGCATATCCCAAAAAATTGTGTACATCCTTCTTCTTCTCTAGCATAGGAAAGGTACTAATGATTTCAATCTTTGTTGGATCTACTTGGATGCCCTTAGATGAAATGAAATGGCCAAGCACTGCCCCTTCCTCCATCATCATAAAACATTTCTTACTATTTAGGGAAAGGTTATAGCTTTGACATCTTTTGAGTATCATTTCTAAATTTTCTTTTTCTTCTTCAAAAGTAGCACCATAAATAATAGAATCATCCATGTAGGTCTCCATATAGTTAGTAGAAATATTTGAGGAGATACTGATGACAGCTCGTTGAAATGTGGTTGGGGCATTGTACAAGCCAAAAGGCAAGACTGACTAGGAAAAAATTCCCCATGGGTAGGTGAAAGTTGTTTCTTCTTGATTTTTTGGGGCTATTTGAATCTGATTGTAACCATTGAAACTGTCTAGAAAAGAAAAATACCTTTTTCTAGCTAGGTTATCAAGGACTTGGTCTATAAATGGCAAGGAAAAATGGTCTTTCTTAGTCTCTAAATTGAGCTCCCTATAATTCACACAAACTTACAATTTTCCTCCTTTCTTGGCTACTATAACTAGGGGTGAGACCCATTGGCTATCAAAGATTTGGTATATAAAACTAACACTTAATAGTTTCTACAATTGATTCCTGACTATATGTTTTAAGATAGGGTTAACTCTCCTCTAAGGCTTTCAAATAGGTTTGAAGTCAGGGCTGAGGTAAATCCTATGAGTGTAGAGCATAGGGTCTAATCCTTTCATGTCCATGCAATCTCAAGAAAATGTTCTTTGATTCTCCTATAGTAACTGCAACATAGTTTTCTATTGAGAGGGTGATAAGGCATTATTTACATTTAGTTCTTTGCTTGGACCAAGTTCCATCTTAATTATGTTATCTACCATGAATAATTAGGAAATAATTGAAGAATCCATCTCATGAGGTAACAATGAATGGAGAAACTATGAAGCTTTTGAATGATGTGGTGAATTCAAGGATGGTAAAAAGGTTTCTAAGATACATACAACTTGAGGACACATTTAAGATTTTGTTCCATACTCATTCAAAATAATAGATGAAATTATTTCATCTTCTTCTCGAGTATCTATAAATGGTTCTCTACCTATGATCACCAACTAATTGATGGAATTGACTTTTGGATCATCATTACCCAAGCGTGGGTAGATCACTTGGTCATCTAGTAACAATGGTTGAGAAAGGGAGTATAAAGTTAGGTTCTTTGAATGGATACCATTGGATATTATCATCTTCCTAGATTGATAAGCTATATAGGCATCTACAGTAACCAACCATGGTCTTCCTAAAATTAAATGATATCCTCCCATATTAGCCTATGTGGAGAGAACAATAAAATCAATTGGATACTCCAAGGAATTTAAGGTGACTATAACATCTTTTACCATCCCACCTGGTTTAATGCTAGAGCTATCAACAAGTTGAAGTATGGTGGGTGTATCTTTGAGTTCAATGATATGCAACTAAGACAATACCTTCTTTTTCATGACATTAATAGATGCTCCTAGATCAACCAAAGATTTTTCAACTTGGATCCCATGAATAATGACTATAACTATAGAACTACCACAATTAGAGTATTTAGATACAATTAATTTTTCTAGCATTAAGTTAGACAAATGTCCTATGAGATGAATGGTTTTTGGATATTTCTTTTTCCTTCCTAGTTACTTAATACATGCTTCCTTAATAGCTTTAGTATAGGTAGAAACTTCCTTAATAGCATCTAGAAATGGTATTTTTACTAACATTTGATTTAGTTGATTAAGAAAATCAATAACTACATGGTTATTTGTGGGGTGGCTTTATTCTATCAATCTATCAAGAAATGGAGGTTCTTTTGCTATAACAGAGGTTTGCTAATTTGACTCATATATATGATCAATTAGAGGATCTTCAACTTTAGTTATTATAGGCTTTTGGGGTGTGGGAAGAGTGGTGCCTGACCTTAGGTGAATGGCATTCAATGAGTTGGCATAACTTTGTTGTTGAGCCTATTGTTTAGTATTATTTGGATTCGGATTAGGTTGAATTGGTAGCTGGGTTTTCTTGGGAGAAGTATTAGTGGCTATAGGAGGAGGTATTAAATTTTTTTTTTGAGGTGGTGTTAATAGGGTTTGTTGACTAGATTAAGCATTCCAATTCTAAGGTTGTTGCTAACCCTACTGAGGTTGCTACCAATGTTGATGAGGTTGTTGCCAACCCTACTAACATTGTTGCCAGCCCTACTAAGGTCATTGCCAAGTATTGTTTCCACTAAAATATTTTTGAGGTTTTTACCAACCTTCCTGGGGTTTTTGTCAACCTTTCTAAGGTTGGTGTCAACCTTATTGAGGTTGTTTCCAACCCTACTAAGGTTGTTGCCAACTATTATTTCTGCTAAAACAAGTATTTTGAAAAATTTTCCATTGATTATTATTATTATTATTTTGAAGAGGATCTTGTGGCATACCTTGTCTTTGAGAGCATGGCCTTCTTTGAGAGACATAAAGTACCTCTCCATTTTCATCAATGGCTTTGAACTCAGTCAACATTGGTTGTGTCTCCACATTTTCAATAGACTTACATCTACAGTGCCTTTTCTTTTCTCTATAATGTGGATAGTATTTAGTCAACATGGCATTAGCTTCATCTTTCTTTCTTATAGCTTGCATGGTGTCTATCTGAGTGGCTACATCATTAATGATATCTTTCTTGAAATCTAACAGTAAATTAGATAATTCCATCTTGGATACTCTTGAACTAGCATTGGACTTATGTGATAGGTCTCTAAGTCCCCTACCTTTCTTCACAATAGCTCTAGAATAATTTGGGCATATACTTTGTATATTAGTCCAAGTATTTTGAGTGATATATCCTCCTACCATAAGGTCTAGAGCTTCAATGCTTCCATCATTTACACCTCTTAAAAAAAGATATTTCTTTGATTCCTCATTCAATTGATGTTGTGTATTATGTTGTGGGTTGAACATGAACTAGGAAATATAATCTTGCAAAGTTTCATGACCCTTTTGGGACATTTGTAAAATGTCATTCCCTTTTAAATCTCAACCCCTGCAGTATTACTTATACTTTGTGAGAAAAAAATTTCTCATTGCAAGCCAATCTACTATAGTGTTGGCACCCAACCCCATGAACCATCTCAGGGTAACTTCTTTAGGGGTAGAAGGAAACAACTTAATTTTGTGGGTATTAGTTGTATATGTTGGAAATATTCTTAACAATGATAAATTACTGAGAGGGGAGGGGTTAATCAGTAACTTCTAAAACTTCTACTATTTTAACTCTTAATTGAACATTCCAATTACCATTTCATTCTTCATATATAATCTAATCTAATTGCATGCATAAGAAATTGAAAATATGAAAGCATTCATAACACTTTGACTCAAAGATTTGGTGACCCAAAAACCTTCCAAATACAAAGTAAAACTAGGGTGGGGATGATACCCACAAGCTTTAGTATTGCAGTTTAAAGTTGGCCTATTAAGGCTTACAATGATCACTTCTGATGATCTACCCTATTAGGAGCAATAAGGACTTCTAGGTCCACCTTGTGAAAGGTTTTACAAACATAAAATGAAGTATGTACTCGGTAAGGAGATTTAAAAAAGACTGTTAGGTCTACCTTGTTAAAGGATTTGACTGATCCACCTATTAGGATTAAATAGTAGCTAATCTATGATCTACAACTTGGTTTCTTGAATGAGATTCCTTTATGTATTGGTCACCTTTCTATGATACATATGTCTTTTCTACTCCTTATACTATTGTAGCCTTTGTAATTCACACTTCTCTTCTTAATATACTCACTCTATGGTTCAACTACTACATTGGATATGATACTATACATTATGTATATATATACCCATCCAATTTACACATTTACAAAGTCAACCACAATGCAAGTTTACACAAATATTACAAAGTCAGCTCAAATGTAGACACTAGGGTTCTAAAGACTGACTCGATGAAGTTGTAATACTTGGCATACATTGTCATACCTCAACATCATCATTCACTCAGTAGATGTAGAAGCTTGATCCATACTAATCACTTTCAAGTAGTCTTGAACTCAGTCTACACTGATGACTCAGTAGATATTGTGAAGCTCGTCATATAAACTGAATCATTTGATTACCACTGCATAGCTCGATAAACACTATTACTTCAATCTCAGTAAACACTAAGTTACTTGGTCAACACAGAGCAACTTGGCTAATAGTAGACTTGCATCATATAAATTGCAAACTTAGTAACCACTGCACATCTCGATTTGCATTGGTAAACTTAGCATACACTGAGATGCACAGTTTACACTGCTGATCTTCACTATAACTGTAACCACTTGGTAAACACTAGAATTTGTCCAAAGGACTTGGTAGCAACTATAGATCTCAATGAAAACTGAAATGGTTTGCAAACACTATTAACTATATAATAAGCTTGGTAGCCATTTACAATATGAATAAGTGTGTGTACTAATAATAAACTTGACTAATATGTCAATAATCTCTCCCTTTGGCATTAGTGACAAAAACACTTATCAGCCAAAACTAAATTCAAAATTTTTTTTGAATACCTTTGTCCATCACCTAGTGATTCTTAGCTCGATAGAGTATACTATTTTTGAGATTTTTCAAAAAATAAATTGTAAGATATATTTGTACATGGTAAGGGTCTTTCATACAATATACTATACATCATTTTGCTATATATGATGTACATTCTTCTTTCTTATCGTTCCACCCCATTTTTTTTACAATTTTTGCATTTTCTCCCCCATAATTTTTTACATCTTTCTCCTTATGTACTCCTTATACATATATCTTTCTCCCCCTTTTTGATATTAATGCCAAAGATTTATTCTATTTATTTACAAGTTAATACCAAAATGAGATAGAAATTTTGAATGTACCTTGAGTGTGATAGCCAAGGTCTTCTCTCATTCCTCTTGTAAGACCTTACTCTTGTGTAGTGCAATTTGCTCTTCTACAAACAACTCTATCATATGATCTCCTATGGAGAAGTTATTTTCATGGATGAGAGTTTTAGAATGTGCAATGTGTTTCTATAGTGCATCCATGTTGGGAAGAAACATATGTTGTATATCTACCAATGTAGATTTGATCCTTGCTTCTTCTCTAAGCAATTGTGCTTGCATATCTATCAAAAAAATTATCTTTTTGAAGTGTGTAGAGCTTGAACTAGGGTCAAGTTGCAACTATTGAGCACTAGCCTTAAGGTCTTCATCAATCTTTGACAATTTTTCCTTGATTTCCTTGGTAAAATTAGAAACATCACATAGCTTACCAGAAAGTGATGATACATTTGTACAAGATGTTTCCAAAGATTCCAAAATTGAAGAAAGTTCTACTTGATAAATAGCAATTTGTTGAGCAATTGCTTCAACACTTTATTTTCAAACTTATTTTCTACCTTCTACATCAACTCATCCTACCCATCA
The DNA here is from genome assembly GCA_028749045.1 of Cupressus sempervirens. Classification (NCBI taxonomy): domain Eukaryota; kingdom Viridiplantae; phylum Streptophyta; class Pinopsida; order Cupressales; family Cupressaceae; genus Cupressus; species Cupressus sempervirens. Next base: position 298,783,727 of record CM053783.1, read on the forward strand.
GTATCTTCATTGAACTTTAGAACTACCTCTACTAATTGATACAAACTTGGTTGTAAACAATCAACCTCAATGCCTATAGCCTCTACCAAAATGTTCTTTGCATCCTAAATAATTTTGAATTCTGTATCCCTTTCCTTTCTTAATCTTTTCTATTTGGCCTTCTTCTAGAGGAGTTCACCAAACATCTTCATTTGGTCAGGGGTAAGCTTGGAAATATCCCAATTTGGGATTACAATTTCCTCATCTAAATCTATATCTTCCTCCATCTCTTTTCCTTTTCCCACAAAATTTTGTGCTCTATTGAGCCTTAGTCTCAATCGTCCTTGCACTTATTGCTTGTGTACCCAAAATAGAAACAATTGTAGACATACTAAGACTTGATGTGAAAACTAATACTATACTTGTAGAAATATTGACAAAAATACCTAAAGAATCCAAAATTGATGTGCTCAAAATTGAAGTAGCCACTCGGTAGAAGAGTGAAGAGTTTGTAGCTTGATAGATGAAGTGGAGGTCACTTCAATCAATGATGTACTAATCTGAGTATGAACAAAGAGTGATTGGACTTTTGGGATGTCACTGGTGGTCACAATCACTCTTGTTGAGGCTATCTCCATGTTTGATGTTGTCACTAGTTTTCTTGGAGAGTGAGGAAGTGAGACAATGACTATTGTAGCTATCTTAATTGGATCATTTTTCTCATCATCATGTGTTGCTTCCTCAGTAACCTCTTGCTCTTGTTCCTCTTCATCATCAATGTTATCAAAATGAGTTACTTATTCAACATTTTCTTCTTCATCTTTTTCTTCTTTATCATCGTCATCATCATCTTTTACATCAATAGGAAAATCACTTGGTTTATGTAATAGATAAATATTTTTCAAAGTATTTATTGTGTTCCTTAAAACATGTTCAATATCCTTCATCAGAACCAGGCGTTTATTGAATTTTAGAGTCAATTTTTCTTTTGTTTTCTTTAATGACTCTTTTACCTCCGCATCTAATATGCTCGGTATAAGCTACCTCATAATTTTCCTATAGATGTATTTCACAATTTTCATAGAAAATTCCCATCTTGGCTTGATTTTCTCCATCAAAACATTAGGAATCTGAGAAGCAACTTGGTCTGGTGAGTATTTCCATTTACCCAATTTTTCCATCACCAGATCTTCTATCTACTTCTATTCTTCCTTAGTCCTAATTTCATATTTTAATGCCTTAAAGTTTGTTATGCCAGCTCTAACTTCAAGATCTTTCAATCTATCTTGGAAGGTGGGTGGAGGTTTTCTAAATATAATGCCTCCTCCTTCCTTATCAACTTTTTTCCTAGGGGATCTTCTTGTAAATATTGGAGTGGATGGCTTTGGTGGCTTGGTGATAATTACCTTGTCCTTCTTCCTTAATGGTTCTTCTTCCTCAAATTCTTCAAATTTCTCTGCTTCCTCATCCTCACCTTTTCCTTTGGTCAACAAAAGGGTAGAACTTGTTTTTAGTTTTGCAATTCTTTTCTTTCCTTTGTTAACTGCTTAAGGGAAATTTATTTCTAGTTCTATCCTAGCCTTTGCTTCATCATAAAAACCAAAATATGCAGCCTTAGGATTAACTGGCTTATTAATAGGTGCCACAATGATGTCTTTGGTTTCAATAATACTAACCTCGTATCCAAGAGGTTTTACCCATGCTATTCTAGGTTTGACTTCCTGAATGTATACTTTGTCACTATCCACCATGAAACATACATCATACTTATAATCTTCAACTGACTTCTTGGGTATCCTAAACCTGTTGTTCATCTTTTCCATGAATGCATCAAAGTATTTTTCCATAATACTATTATAGTTCTCACCCATTTCAACAACATAATCATTGATTTGATATAACATAGGCACATATTTTCTCCAAACAATAATGCCTTTTGAAGGGAAGAAATTTTCAACATAAAAGAATAGAAATGTTAGCAAGGAAGCAAACATACATGGGTTATTCTAAGATGTCCTAATTCTTTCCATATTCTTATTGAACTGTTTCAATAGTAGCTCGGCAAGATCAAAATATAAATTGTTCTTCACTACTTTGTATGCCAAGTCCACAACTTCACATGACACATTGTTCAACCTACTAGAGCTATAAATTTTGTGTGCAATGATGTGGATTCTAAATTTCAACTCCATGTTCGAGACATTTCTAATCTTCATTCCTCTACCATCCCATTCTACTAGGGTTTTCTTTTCAATTTTATCCTGACCTAGGGTTTTGGTCATTTTAGCTTTAGTTAGTATTGTGAGACTAGTGATTAGATTAATCATCTTCTTTGTGATCAATACTAGTTGTTCCAACCACAACTATCCATTATGCACCTGACTAAGGATAAACCTAATCCACTTTACTTGAAATTTGTGTTGCATGTGAGAGATGTGAGTTAACCCTTTATTTTCCAAGTGTTGGTGCTTGGGTTTCAAAACTCCATTCACACAAAGTTTACTTAGGGAATCATCCATTTCCAAGGCACTTATCTCTTGAATAAAACATTTGAAATGAGTAAAAATATCATTGATCAATAGTACCTTTGGAAGGATCTAAGACTGTTCTCCACTTGGATCTAAGGCTTTGTCAATTGCAGGAGTGAGCTTGAAATCTTTTGCCTTCCATTCACCACAAACTAGCATTTTTGAACCTCACTTTGCCTTTCTATTGCTAGATACAATCTTCACTCGATACGGTTTGAGAGAATTCAAAATCCTTCACTAACAATTTTCTCAATTCACTTGGATGCTCTAAAGATTGCACTTTGCAATAGCTCGCCAAAATTTCATGGTAAAAATGACTTCAATTCCATTCCTTTTATCAAAATTTCACCATAAATGCTCGGTACAAAAGGTAGATCAATCAACATCATGGTGATAGACTGTCATCCACTTATTTTCATAGAACACTGGCCAAAGTCTTCATGACTCGGTAACCATATAAATCTTTATTAATCTAGCCTTGCTCGATAACCATATGAGATTTAGTTACTCCCAACCTCACTTGATAGAGAAGGTAACTCAGTAGACATTAGTACCCTTTTACTTGGTGATCCCTTTGTATCTAGAATATAGATATGGATCTTGTATTCTCAATTTGGAATTGTTTTGGATGTCTTCATGATAGCTTTAGTTCTAGTTCTCCCTTGAGAACTTAAGTAGAAATGATAGAGTCACCAAATCTTGAGTGACTTGATCACCATTTCTTGGACTTTTATTCTTGGTAGACTTTGGAACCCATTGTTGTCTCATTTATTTTTAGATGTTATCTTCTTTTGGCTTCTTTTCTTCTTCAATTCTACCAGTATTCATACGGTTCTTGGCAAGATGACCAAGTTCTATACAAATGAAACATCTTTTAGTAGAATCTCTTTTGCTCATATGATGATTTACACAATTCATTCCAATGTGTCTAAATTCTCTACCTAATGACATTTGCACCATGTGTTGTAGTCCCAACCAAATATTGCTTTCACAATTTGTTCTGCTAGATTCAATATCTTGGTTTTGCATTCTAATGATGTGTGTCCATGCTTCTTACTTTTGTGACATTTTTCTTCAAATCTTTGTTTCTCTTTGCATTCATTTTCTCTATGAACAAGCTAATTACAATTGTAGTTATTTCCATTAAATTTTGCTTTTCCATTACTCCAACATCTATTTGAAGTATGACCTATCTTACCATAGTGATTGCAAGAAGGTCTTTGATTCTTTCTTCAATGTAGAGATGATCATTCATTTGAATTGCAAGATCTTTTCTTCTTTTCACAGATTGAGATAGTTGTTCTTTTTCTTTCTTGAGTTCGACAATGGAAAATTCCAAATCTAACTTCACATTGTCAATAACTTTGTCAAGTTTAAATCTCTCCATGGCCTTGATCTTTTGCTCAAGTTTTTAAAAATTTTCTTGAGAAGCACAATGCTCTAATACCAATTGTTGGAAATATTATTAACAATGATATGTTATTGAGAGAGGAGGGGTGAATCAGTAACTTCTAAATATTATACTATTTTAACTCTTAATCCAACAATCCAATTAGCATTTAATTTTTTATATATAATCTAATCTAATTGCATGCATAAGAAATTGAAAACATGAAAGAATTCATAACACACTCAAAGTTTTGGCATTATGTTGTATTTTTCATTAGTGATAACACTTATTTGATTCTAAATGATTACTGAGCTCATTACTTAGTCCATAGTTTATACTAAGAATTCAGTGGCTACCTAGTAAGTTCATCAGTTAAGCAGTTCACACTAAGCATTCTTGAAGCTATCGAGTGAATATGTAGTTCAACAACGTTCACTGAATAGATAGTGGTTATTGAGCTTCACAGTGTCTATCGAGTTATCAGTTTGTGTGATATGAAGCTAGTTTCTATTGAGTGATGGATGTGTAGTGTTTATCAAGTGACAACAGGGTAAATGAAGGATTCAATTTCTACCAAGTGACACTATATCTACCGAGTCTCCAATGGTTACTGAGTTCCAAGCTACATTGTGTGATTAGTATGGACTAAGCTTCTACTTCTACTAAGTGCATGACAATGTCAAGTAATATAGTGGACACCAAGTATCAGAAGGTCACCAAGTTAGCTTGAAGAACCCAGGTTTTGTACTATTTGGCCAACTCAGTAATGTTGTGTTTCCTTGTGTTTTAGCTGACCTTGTAATTGTAATTATTGGAATGGTATATATGTAATGTATTGTATCATTTTTTTTGTATCATGAGTATGAAAAAGGAATGGATAAGTGATATTTTAAAGAAAGTGAATGTGAATCAGTAGCAGCGCAGAGTATTCAACAAGGTCTACAAGGAGCAAAAAAGTCATATTAGTCACAAGAGGTGATTTGTACTTCAAAGATCTAATTAGAAATCAAGTTGTAACTTATATCTACTATTTCATCTTGATAGGTGAATCAATTTTCCAAATCCTTTAACAAGGTATACTTAACAGTCTTTGTATAAATCTCTTAACAAAGTGCATACTTCATTGTATGTTTGTAAAACCTCTAACAAGGTGGATCTAGCAATCCAAATTACTCTTAATAGGGTAGATCATTAGAAGTGGTCAATGTAATCCCTATAGGAAAACTTTATATTGTAGTAGTGAAGTTTTGTGAGTATAATCCCCACCCTAGTTTTATTTTCTATTTGGAAGGTTTCTGGGTCACCAAAATATTGTGTTCATGTGTTATGAATGTTCATATTTTTCATGCATGCAGTAGATTAGATGAATGAATGGTGAATGATTTATATGGTTAAGTGGTGAATTAATCTAAATTTTTTGAGGTTACTAATTCACCTCTCCCCTCTCAGTAACCTAGCTAGTCTTGATTACTTCCAACAATTAGTATCAAAGTTTTGTGGTTCTCAGGATAAAGTTTGACAACTTAAGCAAAGATCAATGAGAATGGAGATATTAAAACTTGATAAAGCTATTGATAACCAAAAGCTATATCTAGAGATGGCCATAACTCAACTCAAGGAAGAAAAAGAGAATCTTTCCCAATCACTAGAAAGGAGGGAACTTGCAAAAGAAGTAAAAGACCACCAGTATGTTGAAGAAAAGATTGAAGACTTTTTCCCATCAAGCAATTTTAATGAAGTAAATGAGGCAATCAAAGAACTTCTAAAAAAGAATGGCTCTCTGGAAGAAGAGGTAAGATAATTGAAAAGAGAATAGGAAATTTAGTCAATAAGGATGTTTGAAATATTGGAACAAAGGAATAAGACAAGTGAAGACTTGGACGCAAAGAACAATGCAAATCAAAATCAATTCCTTCAACAAGAAAGTCTTATCAATCAACTCTCCAATGCAAATGAAGAAATCATGACTCTGAGATCTAAAAATAAAAATTTAAGGAGTGATCTGATCATTGAAAGACAAATCAATGAAAGATTGAAAGCTGATCTAATCTCTGAAAAAAAACTCAATGAAAGGATGATGAAATCTCAAGCAGATATGGATCAATTGAATCAGCTAAGTGAGGAGAATCTTCATAGGAAAAAAGGTAAAGCAAGACTTGGATACAAAGAAAAAGGTGAATCTTCCAAACAAGGTGCCCAAAGGAATCAAAGACCTACTTGCAATCACTGTGGTAAGTTAGGTCATACATCAAACAAATGTTGGAGCAACGGAAAGGAAAAATTCAATGTAAAATACTATAGTTGCAATAAACATGGTCACAGAGCTAATGAATGCAAGCAGAAATCAAAATTTGAAGGCAAATGTCACAAATGCAAGAAACAAGGTCACAAGGCATCTAAATGTAGATCCAAATCATTCAATCTAGCTAAACAAATTGTCAAAGAAATATTTGGTTGGGATTACAATACTTGGTGTAGATGTCACTATTGTGGAGAATATGGACACATTGGCATAGATTGCACAAGGCATCACTTGAGAAAGAGGGACTCAAGAGTAAGATGTTATACATGCATTGAAATTGGTCATATAGCTAAACATTGCATGAATATAGGAAGAATTGAAGATGAGAAGAAAGTTAAAGCTGATAACATCAAGAAGTAGATGAGATAGTAGTGGGTTCCCAAATCTACCGAGTAAAATAGTTCAAATGATGGTCATGTCACTCAAGAAGTTGGTGACTCTACCATTTCCAATTAGATTGATGAAGAAGGAGCTTGAACTATTTCATCAAGTCATATCTCAAGTAGTTCCAAATGAAAGAAAGTAGAAGATCCAAATTAGTATTTTAGATACAAAGGGATCACATGAGATCAGTTCATACAAAGAAAGGTTGGTCACAGACTCAATCGAGCTAGATCAGAGTAATGAAATTTTTGTTTGATCATTGAGTCACAAGTTTATACCAAGCTAGTGAGTGGATGATAGTCTATCACGCACTACGATAGTATGGAACCTAGCATTAATGGTGAATTTTCATAAAAAAGAGGCAGAATTTGACTTCATTCTTCACCACGACTTTAGTATTCATAGAGCTAAGAGATTTTCAGATGCACACAAGCAATTCCAAGTGATTTCAAGCTAATTTCTAGCAAAGAATTTTTTTACTGAGTAGTGATGGCATCCAGAAGTACCAACATCAATAAGGCAAAAGGAGGTTCAAAAATGTTGGTTAAGGGTGTAGAGTGGAAAGCACCAAACTTCAAACTAGTCCCAGTAGTTATGGAGGCACTCAACCCTAATGGTGCTCAATCCCAAATTCCACCAAAGGTACTATTAATTAATGACATTTGCACTCATTTTAAGTGTTCTATTTAGGAAATTGGAACTAGAGATGGATAGTGCTGATGGTTCATTAAAACTTGAGCATAAACATCCTGAAACAAAAGGGTTGACTCATATCACACACCTATCAAGAAGTTTTCAAATTAAGTGGATTAGATACATTCTTAGTCATGTGCACAATGGTCAACTATGGTTAGAGTAGCCAATATTAATAACCAAAAAGATGATTCACAAGATTACTGATCTTCCCATGCTAACCAAAGAAAAATCTACCAAAACCCTAGGCCAGGATGAACTCCAAAAGAAAACCCTAGCCAAGTGGGATGGTAGAGGTTTGAAAATTAGCACTATTTCTGATGTAAAATTAAGATTTGGTAATCATGTAATTGCCCATAAGATTTACAACTCTAGTCACTTGAACAACATGTTGTGTGAGGTAGTGGATTTAGCATTTAAGGTTGTGAAGAAAAACATGGAATTTGACTTATCAAAATTACTGTTGAAACAATTGAACAAGAATATGGACAATATTAGGACATCAAAGAATAACCCTTGTAAATTTGGTTCTTTGTTGACATGTTTTTTCTTTTATGGGCAAAAGTTTTTTCCATCTAAAGATTTTATTGTGTGGAGAAAAGATGTTCCTATTCTATATTAGATAAATGAGTTCATTGCAGAAATGGGTGTAAACTTGGATAGTATTATGGACAATTATTTTGAATATTTCAAGGAAAGAATGAACAACATGTTTAGGATTCCACCAAAACTTGTTGAGGATTATAAAGATGATTTGTGTTTCATGGTTGACTGTGATAGAGTTTACATTTAGGTAGTCAGGCCCCAAGTTGCATGGGTAAAACCTCTCCCATATGAGGTAAATATTGATGAAACTAGAGACATCATTGAAGCCTTGGTGAATGAACCTATAGATCCCAAGCAATCAATTTTCGGTACATATGATGAGGCCAAATCAAGAACTAAGCTTCAAATCAAGCTACCCCAGGCAATCAACAAAGGGAAGATGAAGATAGCTAAGATGAAAACTGCCACTGGCCCTCTTATACTGACAGAAGGTAAAGGAGAGGATGAAGAAGAAGAAGAAGGAGAAGAAGGAGAACAAGAAGTTGAGAAGGAGGTAGAGCTATCAAAGAAAAAGGGCAGGGTAATCATCACTAGGCCACCAAAGGCCTCCACAGTTGTTTTCACTAGAAGAGGAAAAGGAAAAGGTGAAGTTGTGCTCAAAAAGCCCCCACTTACCTTCCAAGAAAGATTGAAATAGATGGAAGAAGAAGTAGACATCAAAAATTTCAAGGCTCTAAAGTTTGAGACAAGGACTGATGTTGAGAAGATGCAAATTGAGGAATTGGTACTCACCAAAATGGGAAAGTGGAAGTACTCCCTTGATCAGATTGCACCAAAAATTTCAAAGGAACTATTGGCAAGATTACAGCCAAGGTGGGAGTCATTTGTACAAACAACAAAAGATATATATGAATAGTCTTTGAGAAAGCTACTACCAAGTCAAAAAGATGTAGAAGTGAAGACAACCATGAAAGAAAATGAAGGTAAAATGATGATTAGATTCCATACATGTTTGATTTTAATCAAAGATATTGAACATGTTGTTAGAGATGTAACAAACATGTGGAAGAACATCTATCATCTACATAAGCCAAGTGATGATCTAGTAGAGATTAAGGATGATGATTGTGACAGTGATGATGAAGAGGATAACACTCCATGTGTTACATTTGATGTTGAAAACTATCAGGCATTAAGGGTTGATGATGAAGAGAAAGAGGAAGAAGCTAAAGAGGAAGACAAGGAAGAAGATGAGGAAGATTTTCCAAAGAAAATTGCATCAGAAGTCATTGCTTCCCTTCCTCATTCTCCACCTAAATCTGCTACATCATTATGGTTGGAGATGGCTTCAACAAGTATGATTGCCACCACCATAGATATATCATCTACACAATCATTAGTTGCAACCTCATAGCTCTAGGTATCTGTAATGGAAGTGTTAGTCACTTCATCTACTGAGTTGTAGCCCTCTTCATTAGCTCTTGAGAAATCTACTTCAGCAATATGCATAGCTATCAGTTCTCAAATTGTGTCAACTTCTTCTACAACATGTTTAGTAAGTTTTCCAGTATGTTCTATAGTTTTGTCAAATTCAACTCTAACTACACCAATTTTTGTTCCAATCAGTTCTTTAGTTGTAAGTATTCTAGTGTGTATACCACCTATTGGTAGTTCATTTTTGGGAAGCACATTAGTTTTGGATACAGTTAGTACCTCTCTTAGGTTTTCTTTAGTTGGACCAATTCAAGTTTTCACTGCAAATCCAGCTACTTCTATTATTGTTTCCATTTCTAATTCCAAAGAAGTAAGTTTAGAAGTAAAACCAAAGACTACTCTAAAACTTCTACTTATTGGCAAAGCAATTGATGAAGACATTGATTTGGACAAAGAAATTGTTATTCCTAAGATAGATTTAGACACTACCACAACTAATGAAATGATATTGGTTAGTCAGCTTTTAGAGCAAAAGGAAAGGTAGAAGCAGCTTAGGGATGAGAGAGATAGAGAGTTCACTATAATTAAAAATGCCAAAAATATAATAACTGAGGCTATAGGTGTTGATGTCGACTCATCTCAACAATTTTGTTGCAATTGGAAGAAGCTATGAATAAGTTCAATGAGGATACCTTTGGACAAGAAAAGATCATTGAGAAGGCAAAGAAAAAGTTTGATAATAAGGTGCTTGAGCACATTGCTCAACACATTGCCATTAATCAACTAGAGTTATCTTCAATTTTGAGCAATCTTGAACAATCCTTCACCAATGTAACATCATTTTTTGAAAATTTTTGTGATTTTATCGAGTATAATAAGGATATAAAGGAGAAATTGAGTAAAATTGATATTGATATGAAAGCAAGTGCTCAAAAGCTACAGCTTGACCATAGTTCAAGCTCAGCACATCACACGAAGGTGAGATTTTTGTCAAAAATGTAGGCAGAATTACTAAGAGAGGAAGCCAGGATCAGGTCTACATTGATTGATACCCAAAATATGATCCTTCCAGTTATGGACTCAATGTAGAAACACATTGCATATTCAAAAAAATTGGTCCAAGATAACAATTTTTCTATAGCAAATCATATGATTGAACTTTTTGTAGAAGTTCAAGTGACACTCTCCACCTAAAAAATTTTGCAAGACAATTGGGATAAGACATTGGCTCTTATTCTCAAGGTACACTCTAAATTTCTCTCACATTTTGATGTCTCTATTTGAATATTTTTGCATATCTCTTTGACATTATTGTCAAAAAGGGGGTGTAAGTAATAGTAAGAGATGATAAGAGACTTGTGAAGAAATAAGGGAAAAAATAGATTGATATATGTACAGTGATAAGATATGTATATACTATGAAATATGTATGGGGGAGATATGTGAGATATGTAAGAAATATATATACAGTAGCTTCACAAAGATCAATTTTGAAAAATCAAAATCAGTATGTTAGTGTACTTAAGTTTTGGCTCATAAGTGTTTTTGTCACTAATGCCAAAGGGGGAGATTGTTGGCATTATGTTGTATTTTTCATTAGTGATAACACTTATTCGATTCTAAATGATTTCCAAGCTCACCACTTAGTCCATAGTTTATACCAAGCATTCAATGGCTACTTAGTAAGTTCATCACTTAAGCAGTTCACACCAAGCATTCTTCAAGCTATAGAGTGAATATGTAGTTTAGCAGTGTTCACCAAATAGACAATGATTACCAACCTTCACAGTGTTTATCGAGTTATCAATTTGTGTGATATGAAACCAGTTTCTACCTAGTGATGGATGTGTAGTGTTTACTAAGTTACATCAAGGTAAACGAAGGATTCAGTTTCTACCAAGTGATAGTATATCTACCAAGTCTCCAATGGTTATATATACTATGCAATATGTATGGGGGAGATATGTGAGATATGTAAGAAATGTATATATAGTAGCTTTACAAAGATCAATTTAAAAAAATCAAAATCAGTATGTCAGTGTACCTAAGTTTAGTCTCATAAGTGTTTTTGTCACTAATGCCAAAGGGGGAGATTGTTGGCATTATGTTGTATTTTCCATTAGTGATAACACTTATTCGATTCTGAATGATTTCCAAGCTCACCACTTAGTCCATAGTTTATACCAAGCATTTAATGGCTACTTAGTAAGTTCATCAATTAATCGGTTCACACCGAGCATTCTTCAAGCTACAAAGTGAATATGCAGTTTAGCAATGTTCACCAAATAGACAATGATTACCAACCTTCATAGTGTTTATCGAGTTATCAATTTGTGTGATATGAAGCTAGTTTCTACCTGGTGATGGATGTGTAGTGTTTACTAAGTTACATCAAGGTAAACAAAGGATTCAATTTCTACCAAGTGATAGTATATCTACCAAGTCTCCAATGGTTACCGAGTTCCAAGCTATGTTGTGTGATTAGTATGGACCGCGATTCTACTTCTACTGAGTACATGATGCTGCTGAGTAATACAATGGATGTTGAGTATCAAAAGGTCACCAAGTTAGCTTGAAGAACTCGAGTTTTCTACTATTTGCCTAACTTAATAATGTTGTATTTACTTGTGTTTTAGCTGACCTTGTAATTGTAATTATTGGAATCGTATATATGTAATGTATTGTATCATTTGTTTTGTATCATGAGTATAAAAAATGAATGGATAAGTGATATTTAAAAAAAAGTGAATGCGAATCAACAGTAGAGCAAAGTATTTAGCAAGGTCTACAAGGACCAACAAAGTCATATCGGTCACAAGAGGTGATTTTTACTTCAAAGATCTAATCAGCAATCAAGTTGTAAGTTAGATCTATTGTTTCATCCTAACAAGTGAATTAGTTTTCCAAATCCTTTAACAAGGTAGACTTAACAGTCTTTGTATAAATCTCTTAACATAGCACATACTTCATTGTATGTTTTTAAAACCTTTAACATGGTGGATTTAGCAGTCCAAATTGCTCTTAATAGGGCAGACCATCAGAAGTGGTCAATGTAAACCCTAACAGACCAACTTTATACTATAGTAGTGAAGTTTTGTGGGTATCATCCCCACCCCAATTTTACTTTCTATTTGGAAGGTTTCTAGGTCACCAAAATAAAATGTTCATGTCTTATGAATGTTTATCTTTTTCATGCATGTAGTAGATTAGATGAATGAATGGTGAATGATTTATATGGTTAAGTGGTGAATTAATCTAAAAATTTTGAGGTTATTGATTCATCCCTCCCCTCTTAGTAACCTAGCTAGTCTTGATTATTTCCAACAAAGATTTGGTGACCTAGAAACCTTACAAATAGAAAGTAAAACTGGGGTGGAGATTATACCCACAAGCTTTAGTATTGTAGTATAAAGTTAACTTTTTAAGACTTACAATGATCACTTTTGATCATCTGCTTAGTTAGGAGCAATAAGGACTGCTAGGTCCACCTTGTGAAAGGCTTTATAAACATACAATGAAGTCTGCACTTAGTAAAGAGATTTACAAAAGACCATTAGGTCTACCTTGTTAAAGGATTTGACTTATCCACCTATTAGGATGAAACAATAGCTAATTTATGATCTACAACTTGGTTTTCTAAATGAGATTCCTTTATGTACGGATCACCTTTCTGTTATAGATATGTCTTTACTACTCCTTATTCTATTGTAGCCTTTGTAATTTGCACTTCTTTGCTTATTATATTCACTCTATGCTTCAACTACTACATTGGATATGATACTATACATTACATATATATACCCATCCAATTTATACAGATACAAAGTTAGCCATAATACAAGGTTACATAAACATTACAAAGTCAGCTCAAATGTAGACACTCAAGTTCTAAAGACTGACTCGATGAAGTTATGATACTCGACATCCACTATCATAGCTTAATGTTATCATGCACTTGGTAGATGTAGAAGGTCAGTCCATACTGATCACTTTTAATTAATCTTGAACTTGGTAGATATTGTGAATCTTTTCATATAAATTGAATCATTTAATTACCACTACATAGCTTAGTAAACACCATTACCTCAAACTCGATAAACACTGAGTCACTTAGTTAACATAGAGTAGCTTGATTAACACTAGACTTGCATCATATAAACTACAAACATGGTAACCACTACACACCTTGGTTTCCACTGGTAAACTTGGCATATACTAAGATGCATGGTTTACACTATTATCTTCACTATAACTGTAACTACTGGATAAACACTAGAATTTGTCCAAAGGAATTGGTAGCAACTATAGAACTCAGTAAAAACTGAGATACTTGGAAAACACTAGTAACTAGATAATAAGCTAGAAATTTACAATTTCAATAAGTGTGTGTCACTAATAAAAAACTTGACTGATGTGTCAACAATATAGTCATGACTTCTACGTAATATGTCAAACTCAAAGATAAAGGTTTTAGGGTCTTCAACGATTAGGCCATAAAACTTGGGAAGTGCAGCAATAGGTATGTTCTTCAAATTCTAGTTACCTTGTTGAGGAGGGATAGGAAAAGGAAATGTTGGTTGAGGCTAAGGCTAAGCCATTCCTAGAGGGGGTGCTAGTAGTGGTGCTTGATAGATGACAAGGGAAAGTGGATTATCTTAGTAGTCAGGGTGAACAAAGAGATCATTCTGATGCAAAGATTAATCAAAGGATGAGGGTATTCATTCTTGAGCATTAAAGAATGGATTTTTAAAAAGTTCTTCTTCATTCTTGTTGTGAGGTTTTTTAGGTTCAAGATTGAGAATGCCTTTTTGAATATCAAGGGAAATAAATCTCCCAAGGAGATCTCTTCTTCTATGCATGAAAAACAATGCAAAATCTAACTAAGATAATGATTGTAGGGTTGAATTGGATTGACACCTTCTTGACAATGACACCAAAAATGGTTGGTCAATTAAATACCTCAATAACAAAGGATTGGACATTCTTTCATAGTGACTCCATGATTAGACAAAATCATGTGTTTTCCTAAGAATAACATACTGACTTCATTTTATTTTTTCAACCTGAGAGCATAAGCTTGAGAGTGTGGTTGCAAATTATATGCTTTGATTCATCTTTAACTCAATACAACTAAAACATAAAAGGAATATTGAAGGAAACTAAGCGAGGAACTGAAATGATGTGGTAAGAGATTACATCTGATTAGAAACAAGATTACACATTGTTGTTATGAACAATCAATCTATTCTATCTTTCTCTTGGCCAAAAAGCTTATTTCAAAGCTACAATAGGAATTATTTAAAGGAAAACTACAACAACTTCCTACTTCTACAGTCACTCCATCAACAAGAATCAATTACAAATTCATAAAGTTTACAATATAAATATCATTAACTATGATTTAACTCCTCCATGAATATAGAAAGTTGAGGGATATATATTCATGTGTTTCCATAATAGAAATCATACGATAATCTACTTGTTGTGGTGATTCATCAATTTGGTCAGCTTTGACTAAGCATTGAAATGCTGACTTTGAATATGCTTACCCAGTACCTACAAAACATTGAACACAACAACTTCCACATACATATATATTTATTTCATCATCAATGTTAGAAAAGGTATAATGTTCAAACTATCACTCTTTGCAAATCCTATGGGTACATGAAGGAATCTACCCAAACATAGGATGGATGAGGAAACGTTTATCAACATGTAATATTTCTTCATTATACCATAGAAGTCCATAGATTTAAGAAAAACACAACATATCTGAACTATCTATACTTTAATCTTCATTTCTTAACATATAGATAATATGTTCATAAGAACATAAGTTTGCTTGCTTAAACCATAGAGTCATAAAATGTTTATGGAAGAAAATTGTCTAAAAATAAGATAAAAGGTTATCAAAATAATGACCTTCTAGAGGCTCATCAACACCGATTGTAGAAATGTCTACAAGTAAGAGGAAATGAAAGAATCTTCCATGCCTATCTACACCTCCTACAAGGTGAAGTATGGGGATTTATGAAGGAAATTGGATTACCAAAATATTTGTTCCAATGGTTAAACTATAGACATCATAGGTTGAGAAGGCATCCTCTTTAGAGGGCAAATGGAAACAAAATATAACTACTAATAATGAGTGCAACAGCTAGAGTCCACAACCTAAAGTTGACCTTAGTGTTAACTTGTTATAAATAATCAATTAATTGTGTATTATCTTTGATGTTACACAAAATGTCATATCATTGTCAGTTAGTGTATATCAAGCTCACTTGGTTAATGAAGGAAATTTTGGATGGAACTAGTGTTAAGCAAGCTCACTTGGTTACCAATGGAACTTTTTGAATATGTAGTTAACCAAGTTCACTTTATTAACACATGAAAATTTCTTTGAGTTAGTGTCAACTGAGGAGGGTTAGCTAATGAAGGATTTTCTTGTTTTGCAATATTGAGTTCAATTGATTTATTTTTTGGTTCTAGCCAACTAAGAAGATGCATATTAATTATTCTAAGTTGTATTCAAGCTGACTTAACAATGTGTAAGATACAAATATAGGGTCAAGTTGAGGATTAAAAGAAGAAGAATAAGTGAAACATAATTGAAGATTTGATGATGCTTAGAGGAAGAAAATTAGAAAGATACATAGAATATCCTTGTTGAGATGCAAAGATACATTCGATTAGGAAGGATCAAGTATTCAAGCCATAATTGAGATCTATAATTAGTAATTTAGTTGTATCATAAATTACGTCATCTCATTGTTACTCTCTAACCATTATAGCAGTAATCTAAATCTCTTAATAGAGTTGGCTGAACAACTATTTGTAAATCTTCTAACAAGGTGGCATTTCTATCAAATTATCTAAAGAACTCTAACAAAGCCACTCCTAATAGGGTGATTAAATCCTCTAACATGGCCACACATAATAGTGTGTTTTTTAACCTTTAATAGGGTTGTCTCTTAATAGGGCTTACTTGAGAAGAGTGAAAATAGTAACTAGTTGCAATTGGTGGTTTTTCCCAAATTGGGTTTCCACATTAAATCTTGGTGTCAATTGTATTTATGGTATTTTCTTTATATATTTTCAACTAATTTAAAGAAAATTCAATCACAAATAATATCCTAAGATTTTCATGTTAAAGCATTTTCCAAGATACAACATTTTCCTGTCTATTTACTAACTTACAACAAAGTTTAGTTTTCATTTGTATTGACATGTAGGGGATCCATGATTTATTTTTGTGGCAATTGATTCACCCCTCCCCTCTCAGTTACTCCTTTTATATTTCAAACAATTGGTATCATAGGTTTTGGTGCTTGCAATGAAGTTTTTAAGGATTAAAGCTAAAGATTAGGATGTCTTACAGAAGAGAGATTCCCAAGTTGAACTGAGACAACTTTGTAGCATGGCAAGGACTTATGAGGTTACATTTGGCAACTATTAGTGATTCAAGTTTTAAATATCTTAATAGTGAATACAAAACTCCTATTGGAACATTATCAGTTGAAGAAATTTTTGAAAAGAAAAGTCATAAAATCATGATGATTGACATTGCTCCTACTCTTTATTATGTTGAATTTGATGAAGTCAAAAGTTGCACTACATCTTATGATATGTGGATCAAAATGAAAGTCATCTATGGAGGAGATGATAATGTAAGAAAATCTAAAGCTAAAAGTCTTAGAGGACAATTTGATTAGATGAAAATTGGAGAAGATGAAAACATTACAAAATATGTTGAGAGAATTAAAGCAAGTGTGAGTGCAATCAAAGCATATGGAGGAGAAATTGATGAAAAAATAGTTGTAAGCAAGGTAGTCAGAACCCTTCGTCCTATCTATGCAATTAGAGTGTCTGTTATTCAAGAAATGAGATGTGATCCAAATACAAAATTAACTTTGGAAGCTCTAGTTGGAAGATTGATAACTTTTGAGTTGGATAATTATGCTAACTACATCCCTAGTTCCAAAGGTTTTAAGTTTGCATTTTAAGCCAAGATTTCACTCAAAAAAAGGGTAAGAAATCAAAATCCAATCAATCAAAAAGTGAAGAAGAGGAAGAAAGTTTAGACAACATGATCTTGAAGTTGTTGGAGACCTATTTTCAAGGAAATATTTAAAAGGTAGAGGAAAGTACAAAGGTAAGATTCCTCTAATCTATTTTTCTTGTGAAGAAGTTGGTCACATTGTTTCAAGGTTCCAAATAGAGAAGAAAAAGATAAAAATAAAAGCAATAAGTTCAAAGGAAATAAGGAATTCAAAAACTAAAAGGACTACAAGGAAAAATGTAAGAAATCTTGTTTTATGCCTAAAGATTCAGATAATGGTGAAGATGAAATGGTATATATTGTAGTAAAAGATGAATCTGATGATGAAGGAGATAAAATGGCATTTTATCTCTCATGTTAGCAAAAATGATATATGGATTATTGATAGTGGTTGCTCACATCATATCACTAGAGATAAAACAAAATTTGAACACATGGAACATTATGATGGTGGTAGTGTGAGATTTGGAAACAATGAACTTTGTTGCATAAAGGCAAAATGATGTATCTCATTAACCAATGAACTTAGATGTTACAATGCTTATTAGGTTGAAGGACTAAAGCATAATCTACTAAGTGTGTCACATGTGAATAAAATTGGATTCAAGGTAGAATTTATGAATAGGAAGGCTAAACTACTAGATGGTAAAGGAAATCTAGTTGGATTTGGCAAACAAGCGAAAGGTAATCTATTCTATCTTGATCTTAGTGAAAGTTCATGTTTTATTGCTCAAGTAAAAGAAAGATAGTTATGGCACAAAAGATTATGTCATGTAAACTTTGATAATTTGATCAAAATAAGCAAAAATAGAAGAGCAAGAGGTATTCCTAGCTTAAGAAAACTTGATATGGGTCTATGCAAAAATTGTCTAATTGATATGATGGGAAAAACTAGTTTCAAAAGAAAGAACTATCATTTTGAAGAATTCTTAGAGCTTGTACATACAAATTTATGTGGACCTATTGGAATAGAGAGTTATAGTGGAGATAATTTTTTTACTTTGTTTGTTAATTATTATTCTAGAATGATGACTGTAATGTATCTAAAAGAAAAAGTTGAAGCTTTCAAAAAATTTAAGTGGTACCTAGCTAGAGTAGGAAAAAAAAAACTGGAAAGAAATTGAAATATTTGAGATCAGACAGAGGTGGTGAATTCATTTCTAATGAGTTCAATGAATTATATATTGATAAAGGAATTCAGAGACAAGTATCAACCCCTAGTACACTTCAACAAAATGGTATAGCTGAAAGAAGGAACATATCCATCATGGATTGTGCAAGAACATTGATGATAGAAAAGAATGTTACAGTCAAATATTGGAAGGAAGTAATTAGTACAATAGTGCATACCTTGAATAAAGTATTGTTAAAGAAAGACTCAAATAAAGATCCTTATGAACTATGGTATGTCTATAAGCCTAATTTAAGTTACTTGAAAGTATTTGATAACAAATGTTATATCTCACAAGAATCTAGGAAAGGTAAATTTGATGTCAAAGGTGATGAAGGCATATTCCTAGGATACTCCTACAGAAGTAAAGTATATAAATGTTTGAATCTATCTACTTATAAAATCATAGAAAGTGCACATGTGAGAATTGATGAGTTTGCAAAAAAGAGTGAAGAAGAGATCAGTAAAGTACCTAAAGGTTATAGAAGATTGGTTTAATTTGAACCTGATATAGTGCCAAATCTATTTGGAAGTTAGGAGGCCTCAACTCTCGAGTCCCCAAAATCTCCAAAAGCTACCAAGTTGCAATCAGTGCAACATAAATCATAGTCTAAAGGACCTGAGTTGCACTCAGAAGCTATCAAGTTGTTGCTAGAGAAAACTGAGTCTAATGGACCTGAGTCACAAACAATGGGAGTCGAGCTTAATACAAAAGATCATGAAGAAGTCAATCATGTTGAGATAATGTGTGTTGCACACATTGCATAATATCGTTATTTTATTATTTTATTTATTATGTAATGTTGTGCCTAGATGGACGTGCAACATGTAAAGATTTTCATGGAATATTTTTGATGAGTTGTATTGTAACATTGTGAAAATATTTCATGTAATTATTTAATATTGGGGAAAAGAATTAAAAGCCCAATATTAAATGTGGGGTCAGTGGGTTAGGTAGCACATGGTTTATGTAATACCACTTGGTGGTTTTGTGGGACTTGCTACTATATAAGCATCCACAAGGGTAGTTGTTCTAGAGTAAGAGTGAGAAAGGCAAGAGTCGAGCGAGACAAGGCTTGACAGGTTAGCCAAGGGAGCATTTGTGAAGGTTGAAAGCATGGCATGGGATGTGTGGATTCATGCTTGTTCACATAGTTTGCTCGGTTGTGGCTATGGCCATGAAGGCTTCCATGGTTGTATGGAAATGGTATTTTTGCTGAATAATACATGATGATGGATGCTTTTGGAGGCTGGGTTTTTCCCTCAATGAGGGTTTCCTAGGGTATATCTTGTATCACAATTTTGTGGGTATGTTGTATATTCTCTTGCATGTGGATTTTAATTTTGTATTTATTTCAGATCTATTATGGGTTATGTGGAAACGGTTATATTCTTTGTTGCCAAGTTTCCTTACAAGTCGTATCAGAGCCTGGTTTTTGCTTAATCATGGGTTCAAATCTCCCTGGTGCCTTCCTGACCCGCGTAAGCACTTGGTATGCACATCGAGGGGGAGATTGTTAGGTGATGCGACGTGCTCCCCTGCTCATAGGTTGTTAATTATGTGGTGTTCCATGTTCACTAATAGTCATGGCTTTTGGTGCAATGGAAAATGGGCCCTACAAATGAAACAAACTCCAAATCCAAAGTAGATGTGTTAGCAAGAAATGTTAGAAGACATTATGCACTTGATTAGATTATTGGAGACAAGTCAAATGAAACAAATTGAAAGGCAGATGTTTGTTTGCTAAATTTGAACCTATAAATGTTAAAGATGCTTTGCATAATGAAATTTGGATTGAAGCAATGAATGAGGAAATAGAAAAAATTGGGAAGAACAAAGCTTGGACTCTTATTCCTAGACCCAAGGATAAAAATTTAATTGGCACAAAGTGGGTATTCAGAAAGAAGCTAAATAAAGATAGAGAAGTTTCTAGAAACAAAGAAAGGCTAGTATGTAAAGGTTATTCTCAAGAAGAAGGTATTGATTATGGTGAAACTTTTTCTCCTATTGCAAGATTAGAAGGTGTTAAAACTTTACTAGCATATGTAGTTCACAGAGGATTTAAAGTTTATCAAATGGATGTAAAATCTACATTCTTGAATGGAATTCTTGGTGTGGAAGTCTACATTGAAAAACCTGGAGGTTTTGTAGATCCGAAAAAAAAGATATGGTCTACAAATTACATAAAGCATTGTACACTCTCAAGAAAACTCCTAGAGCTTGGTATGAAAGACTTCATAACTACTTGATAAAGATTGGTTTTCAAAGAACAAATGATAAAAATAGTCTGTATATCAAAGAAGGACCAGACAAGAAGATTGTGTTGTAAGAAATATTTATCAATGACACTTTATTATAGGAAATGATGACTTGTGCATGACATTTTCAGAAGAACTGAGTAAATAATTTGAGATGTCTATTTTTGGAGAGATAAAATTCTTGTTAGATTGCACATCCATTAGAAGAAAGATGGTATGTACATTACTCAATCTAAATATATTAAGGAGATACTAAAGAAGCTTGGAATGTAAGATTTAAGACCAGTTGGAACTCCTGTGTCTACTGGACACAAGATTTTCAAAAATGATGATTGCAAGGAGGTAGACCAGACCACATATAGATCAATGATTAGAAAATTATAGTATGTAGTGTATACAAGGCTTGATATTACATTAGTAGCTAGTATAGTGGAAAGATCCTAAGCAAATCCTAAAGAAAATCACATGATGGCAATCAAAAGAACCATGAGATATCTAAAAGGTACTAAAGACTATGGCTTAGGGTACAAAAAGGAAGGCGATTTGGATTGGAAAGTATTCATTGATGTTGATTGGGAAAGAATTGTTAATAATAGAAAGAGCACCAGTGGAGGAGCATTCTTTCTTGATAAAAGACTAGTGTTTTGGACAAGAAAGAAGAAAATTTGTATTTCTCAATCCACAAAAAAGGAAGAATATGTAGCAGAAGCAGTTAATTATTCTAATATTGTTTGGTTTAAACAATTGTTGGCAGGTATGAAGATAGAGATCAAATATCTAGTGGTTATATATTATGATAACACTAGTGCAATTAATATATCAAACAATCTAGTGATGCATACCAAAACAAAACACATTGCTATAAAATATCATTTTTTAAGAAAATTGGTAAAAGATAAAGAAGTAAGATTGGAATATGTGAATACCAAAGAACAAATTGTAGACATATTCACTAAGCCATCACCCAAGGATGAATTTCTATATCTAAGAGGTAAGTTAGGGGTCATTCCCCTATCTGAAACTTACTAAATGAATTTTAGTGATGCATCAACCAAAGCATGTTGAAGATTAGTTAGTTGATGTAGTATTGACAAAGGCATATTGGAAATGAATTAGTACACCAAGTACATTGATATTCATTGAATATTTTCTTTTCCATGAGATGTCAAAGAGAGAAAATTTGGCTATCATATCTAAAGAAATTTTGTTTGATGATCTGTCAACAAGGAAGAACTTGCTCTAATACCAAAGAGGCATAGTTTTTCTTATAGAGGAATAAACTAAAAGTAGAGGGAGTTCACACTAATAGAGGGAGTTCTCATCGATGAGAATCAGAATGAAACTAAGGATATGCTCCTTATTTTATTCTTGCTCTAAAAGTTCATTGTATTATGACATGTTGTGTTGCCATCAATGCCAAAGAGGGAGATTGTTGGAAATAATTGATTAATTGTGTATTGTCTTTGATGTTACACAAAATGTCATATCATTTCTAGTCAATGTATACTAAACTCACTCAAGCATTGAAGATAGTTTAGTGTGTCTATTGAGCATTCTAGAGTTTGCCTAGTTTAGAAGATAGTGTCTACTAAGTTCACTCGATCGACAAAGGAAAGTTTGAAAAAGTTGAGTGTTAATCAAGATCACTCAATTAATAAAGGGAATGTTGGATGGAACCAATGTTAACTGACCTCACTTAGTTACCAATAGAACTTTGTGAATATGTAGTATTAACTAGGTTCACTTGGTTAACACAGTAAAATTGCTTTGAGTTAGTGTCTACCAAGTAGGGTCGGCTAATGAAGGATTTTCTTATTTTTCTATATTGAGTTCAATTGATTTGTTTTTTGGTTCCAACTGACTGAGAAGATGAATATTAATTATTCTAATTTGTATTCAATCCAACCTAATAATGTGTAAGATATAAATATAAGGTCAAGTTGAGGATTAGAATAAGAAGCATAAGTGGAACATAATTGTAGATTTGATGATGCTTATAGGAAGCAAATTAGAATGAAAAGAAGATGATCCTTGTTGAGATTGAAGGATACATTCGATTAGGAAGGATCAAGTATTCAAGCCAAAATTTAGATCTATAATCAGCAATACAATTGTATCAGAAATCATATCATTTGATTGTTAGTCTCTAACCATTGTAGCATTGATATAAATCTCTTAATAGAGTTGGCCTAATAAATATTTGTAAATCCTCTAACAAGGCAACATTTCTATTGAATTGTCTAAATACCTCTAACAAGGCCACTTCTAATAGGGTCACACCTAATAGTGTGTTTTGTAACATTTAATAGGGTTGGCTCCTAGCAGGGCTCACTTGAGAAGAGTTAAAATTAGTAACTAGTTACAATTGGTGGTTTTTCCCAAATTGGATTTCCATGTTAAATCTTGGTGTCAATTGTGTTCATGCTATTTCATTTATATGTTTGCAACTAAGTTAAAGAAATATCAATCAAAAATAATATCTTAAGATTTTCATGTTAAACCATTATCTGAGTTACAACTTTTTCCTGTGGGTTTACTGAGTTACAATAGAGTTCAGTTTTCATTTGTATTGACATCTAAGGGATCTAGGATTTATTTTTGTGGTAAATAATTCACCTCTCCCCTCTCAGGTACTCCTCTTATATTTCCAATGGTTAAAATAGAGTCTTCTAAGGTTGAGAAGGAGTCCTCTTCAGAGGGAAAGTTACAACAAAACATAGCCACTGATAATGAGTGCAACAAGTAGAGTCCACAACCTAAAGTTGACCTTAGTGTTAACTATGTACTTGTTGATAGTGATATAGAGTCTAACTATCTAGAGCATCTAAGTAATTTAGAAGACCTTCCTTCTTAGGACTATCAAGAATTCAAGCAAGAAATTTTTGTAGAAGTAATGGAAAAGCTCAATTAGGATGGATTAGATACACTAGCTACAATAGTAGTTGAATCCAATAAGGAAGAGAATGTGGTGACAACCCTTGTTATAAGGAAAGGATAATTCTCCATGCCACAATGTGCCAACAAAACTCCTCATCCAACATCTAATTGGATAGATATTTTTAATCAAGAACCATTACCACCACCCAATTTATTTACATCTTTGTCCACAGCAATTAATTTGTTCCAACAATTGTTATGGGAAAGAGCTCAATGGAAGATGGAATGAGAAAATGAAACATGTTATTAATGAACAAAGATATTAGTTGAAGTAGAGCTCATACCATAATGAATTTTTAAAATGGACAATTGAACAAGTCACACAATTGATTCCTAAAATGATGAAATGTAGATTTGCATCACTAGTATATGCATTATTCCTCAAATAATAGCTTGTAATTTTCAAATTAACTAGAATTATGGAAGGGCTTAATCCCTTCATTTCAACTGTACATGAGTTTTATGATATACTCCAATATGTTTCAATGCCTTTGAAGAATTTATTGTGTAAATTATATCTCCATCATTTGGCACTGTTTAATGACATAGAGTGGAACTCATTCCATTATATAGGGGATGTGTAGTTGTGAGAAGTAATGTCTTGAATTTAGAATGAGATAAGTATGGAACATCAAGTTGCACCTTACATGAATATTGAAATGATAGTTCCTGAGCTCATGAGACCAAAAGTTCAAAACTCTAGATTGAATTTCTATTCTAGGCAACCCTACTAGGGCTAGTAAAGTATGCTTAATTAGAGAATGGGCCTTTGCAGATTAGGAATAGCACTCATCTCGAGATGTTGAGACAAAAATTATTTCTTCAAGGAAATGGTGGACACAAATGCCACCTGAACTAAAGATAACTCATGCTTCTATCAAAATTCTATTTTATATTGATTTGGGAAAGAATTGGTGCAAATATTGGCCTCCATTAAAGTATCAACCTCCTATTCTCCTATAGGTACTACTAGTAGTGAATGAAAACATAGAGGATCATTATATAACAAAAGAATTTTGGCGATGGAGAAGGCTTAAGGAAAATAATGGGTATTTTGACTATGTTAAAAATGAGCCAGAGGAGAGGAAAACTAGAGATTGGAGAGTTCAAGCCAAAATCAAAAACTTCAGGGTTGTTGGGGACAAGAAATAGCTCAATTGGGGTGAATGATGGGTATCCAAAATTCCATTGTTTTAAGTTCTATTTATCTTGGTTTGAAGTAGTTATCTTGCAAAATAGTCATGACTTTATGGTTTTAAGCAGATGAACTTAGGTTTTTATGTATATGTTATATATATGTTAAGAAATGAAGTAGAAGTATGGACAGTTCAAATATGCTATATTTTCTTGAATATATGGACAAAAATGGTATAATAAAGTAATGTTACATGATGATAAATGTTTCCCCATTTATGCTATGTCTTTGATGGTTTTTCTCTTGTACAAATAGGATTTGCAAGAGTGCTAATTTGAACTTTGCACCTTTTCTCTAATATTGATAATGAAATAAATATATGTATATGAAACTTGTTTGCACATTAAATGTTTTATAGGTAATTGTTGTAGAGATTCAAAAATCAACACCTTAGCATTGAAGTCAAAGGCAACCACATTGCTAAGCTATCACAAGTGGACCAATTTGTTGGTCCAACACATGAATGTAGCTTCCACAACTTGTTATATTCCTAGAGGATTTATTCATGGTTAGTTACATTTCTATTTCAAACTTTATGAGTTTGTAACTGATCCTCATTAATTGAGTGATTGTAGAAGTTAGGAAGTAGTTGTAGTTTCCTTTAAATAATGACCGTTGTAGCTTTGAGCACAATTTTAGAAGAAGAATAGGATAAGTCGATTTTCATAGTAGTAGAGTGTGATATTATTTTTAATAAAGCATAATTCTTTCACATTGAATGAATAGAATGAGAAGTTCAAGTTTATTTCTCTTATCTTGACTATCTTTTCTATTCACTCATCCAAGGGGAAACACTTGGTGAGTGAGCCGTTCTATCAAAATAGATTTCATTTCTTTGTTTGTTTCCTTTCAAGGTAGAATTATGTTGTTCCTACAACCATTGATAACAAAATTAGTGAGTTTTTCCTACAAAATAGATGCATAGACAGGTTTACTATTTGCAACATTACTTTGAACTTTGAGTTAAGTTGTTGTTTCAGTTTCTAGCATAGATTTCCTTCAACCTTTCTTTTTCTTTAGTTGTAATAACTTAAAGAATCACTATGAATGGATGTCCAATTATTTGTTACTAAGGTATTAAGATGACATGAAAATAGTACATGATATTCTATCAAATTTCTTTTGGAAATCTTGAACATCAATCAGTACATCAATCCGTATACTCATTTGGCCTTCAATCTGAAACACTTCAATAAGAGAGGCATGATCCAATGTACATAGTATGCTCCTATCCCTCTTATAAAAATATTTTTTTTTAGGATTGTAAGAATCTATGAGAGCCTTCAAAAAATCCACATCCACATACACCTTTGGGAATATAATTTTCATCAAATTTATTTTCCACGGGTCTGAGGTTGTTGGCTTCTTAAATTTATTACTATAAAAGAACATGAATAATTTATATCTATTCATCCCCAAGAATATGTCATCTATTAAATAAATATATGTATCCCTATAATCATGGTCATTTACTAAAATATAATTTGATGATCTAGGTAAGAGTTGAATCCATTCTTCTACATATTTATTCAGTTTCCTTTGTCTAGTTTGTATTGCTTCTAATGTTGACAACTGGCCAACCTATGTATCCTTAGATTGACCATCATCACTCCCAGCCTTAGACATCTTAATTGTAAATTAATTCCTCAAACCTCAAGTTCATAAGAAATAATTGAACAATTTGGTAATCTAGACATTCTCCAACTCAAATATATTATAACCTAACAACTAGTACTCTTCTTTATCATAAGGAATGTCTTTATATTTAAAATTGCATACTCTATCAACTTCATTAATTCCTTTTATTGTATGCATGCACAAGGCTTTACTATTGATAGTATGTGTTTCACTTTAGAATTTGGTGATGCTAACAACCAACTGAGCTTCCCTTTATTTCATATTAAACTCTTTGAATGGCTGGAAATATCCTATCAGTTTTTTTTCCTTTTAATGAAATAATCTTATGTAGTTAAACATATTAGGGTTCTAATCATACGCTCCACCAAATATTGATATCTTTATAACCTCATGATCTTGAAAATAACTAAAAGTAGAAACCCTCAACTCTTACACTCTGAAGTCCATCATAATGTTAGAAGACAAAGTGTTGCATTCTTCTTCTAGCTGCAAACTTACATTGGCAATCAACATCACCCTATAAGAGCATCATAGAATTTTAATGTTATCTTTATAATAGACTTTACAATCTTATTCCTTCCCTTATTCATAGCATCTAAAGACCTAATGGTGTATTGGTATTACAACCTACACAATTATGTTCAAGACCTAATCATCACATTAGAGCACACATTTAGGTTTATGAACTATAACTTGTGACCCTACATGCAATACTTGAAACATGAAGCATGAAGACATATTTAAGCCTATAGGAATGGAATTACAAAGATATACTTGAAACCTAGGCATAAGGTCCAGATACTTGATTAAAAATATAGGATAGGCACTTACAAATTTATGGTTAAAATTTCATCAGGAGATTAGGGGAAAATTGAGGACATTCCTCTTGACACTTATGACATCCTACTTGTGAACAAGACCAAGGATAAAGGTAGTAAGGTATCAACTATGGTAAGGAAATTTTTTTTACTAGGAAAATAACTATTGGCATTAGGTTATTATTGCCATTAGTGACAACACTTAGCTATATCAGTATAGCTACAGAGCTCAGCACTTAGTTTCCTACACTCATTGAGCTTCACATTTTACATTGAGCATCTATAGTGTATACCAAGCATTTAGTGGTTACCTTATAGGTTCATCACTTAAGTAGTTCATACCAAGCTTTGTAGTTCACACCGAGCATTCCAGTGTTCGCCGAGCTTCGCAATATTTACCAAGTAATGGAAGTGTAATTTTTACCAAGTGATGGAAGTGTAACATTTAATGAGTGATGGAAGTGTAATGTTTACTAAGTGATGGAGCTATAATGTTTATCGATTGATGGAAGTGCAGTGCTTATCAAGTAATGAAAGTGTAGTGCTTACCAAGTGAAAGCAAGGTAAACAAAGGATTCAATTTTTATCGAATGACACTACATCTACTAAGTCACCTGTGGTTACCAAGTTCACAACTATGTCGAGTGATTAGTATGGACCGAGCCTTCACTTATCGAGTGCATGATGATTCCAAGTAATGTAGTGGACACCAAGTATCAGAAGGTCACCAAGCTAGTTCAGTGAACCTGAGCTATTTACTATTGGGTTGACTCAATAATGTTTTGTTCACTTGTGTTATGGCCAACCTTCCAATTGTATTTATTGGAATGGTATATATGTAATGTATTATATCATTTGCAAGAAATATGATATATGGATGAGAGTATCAAGAGAGACATGTAATGTTTTGAGAAGTGTATATGTGAATTAGTAGAAGAGCAAAATATTTAGCAAGGTCTACAAGGAGTAGTAAAGATTCATCAGTCACAAGAGGTGATTTATACTTCAAGGATCTAATCAGCAAATCAAGTTTGTAAGTAGAACCACTATTTCATACTAATAGGTGAATTATTTTTATAAATCCTTTAATAGGGTAGACTTAACAATCTTTGCATAAATCTCCTAACAGAGTGCATACTTTAGTGTATGTTTGTAAATCCTCTATCACGGTGGACCTAGTAGTCATTTGTGCTCCTAACAGGGCAGATCACCGGAACTAGTCAATGTGAGCCTTAACAAGCCAACTTCATACTACAGTAATGAATTTTTGTGGGTATCATCCCCACCCTAGTTTTACTTTCTATTTGAAAGGTTTATGGGTCACCAAATCACTATGTACATGTGTTATAAATGTTTGTTCTCTCATATATGTAGTAGATTAGATGAATGAATTGAGAATAGTATATATGGTTAAAGTGCTGAATTATTTTAAAAGTTTTAATGTTACTAATTCACCCCTCCCCTCTTAGTAATATATCATATCTTGAATATTTCCAACAATTGGTATCAGAGCATTTTGGTTCTCAGGATAAAGTTTGATAGCTTGAGAAAAGATCAAGGACAATGGAGATATTCAGACTTGACAAAGCTATTGAAAATGAAAAGCTAGATCTAGAAATGGCCATGGCTCAACTCAAAGAAGCAAAGGAGCATCTTTCTCAATCCTTGAAGAGAAGGAAGGAACTTGCAAGACAAATGAATGACCATCAGTATGTTGAAGAAAAGATTGAAGACCTTTTTCCATCAAGTAGTTTAAATGAAGCTAATGAAGCTATCAAGGAACTCCTAGCAAAGAATGGATCTCTACAAGAAGAAGTAAGAAAGCTTAAAAGAGAACAAGTAATTCAATCAATCAGGCTATGTGAAGTTTTGGAACAGAGAAACAAGGCAACTAAAGACTTAGAAGCAAGAAATAATCAATCCCTTTAGCATGAAAATCTTGTGGATCAACTATCTAATGCAAATAAGGAAATTATGAATATGAGATCTAAAAATGAAAGACTGAGAAATGATCTGATCACTAAAAGACAAATCAATGAAAGCTTACAAAGTGACTTGAGATCTGAAAGACAAATCAATAAAAGTTTGGAAAATGACTTAATCACTAAAAAAAAATCAATGGGAGAATGATGAAATCTCAAGCATACATGACTCAATTAAATCAACAAAGTGAGCAGAATCTTCATAGACAAAAAGAGAAAGCTAGACTTGGTTATAAGGAAGAAGGTGAAACCTCTAAAGAAGGTGCCCAAAGGAATCAAAGGCCTACTTGTAATCACTATGGTAAGTTAGGTCATACATCAAAAAAATGTTGGAGTAATGGAAAAGTTAAATTCAATGATAAATACTATAATTGCAGTCAGCATGGTCATAAAGCTAATGAATGCAAGGAGAAACCAAAATTTGAAGGAAATTGTCACAAATGCAAGAAGCATGGTCACAAGGCATTCCAATGTAGATCCAAATAATTCAATCTAGATGAAAAACTTGTTAAAGCAATATTTGGATGGGACTACAATACCTGGTGTAGATGTCATTATTGTGGAGAATATGGACACATTGGCAAAGACTGTGCAAGACATCACCTACAGAAAAAGGACACTACTATAAGGTGTTTTACATGCACTGAACTCGGTCATATAGTTAAAAACTACATGAAAATAGGAAGAGTCGAAGATGAAAAGAAAACTAAAGCTGATAACATCTAGAAGTAGATGAGACAACAGTGGATTCCAAAATCTACCGAGAAAAATAGTTCAAATGATGGCAATGTCACTCAAGAAGTGGGTGACTCCACCATCTCAAGTTAGATCCATAAATAAGGATATAGAACTACATCTTCTAATAATATCTCAAGCAGTTCCAAAATAAAAGAAATAAAAATGATCAAATCAATATTCCACACATACAATGATCAAAGAAAACGTATCTTTTACTAAGTTACATCTACTGAGGAAAGTTGGTTGAAGACCTTACTAAGCTAGGTCAGGAGTAACTAAAAATTTTGTTCGATCACTGAGTTGCAAGCTTCTACCGAGCAAGTGAATGAGATCTAGTCAACCACTATGTCATCTTAGCTACCTTCGTACCAAGCATTAATAACAAAATTTTCATCAAAAGAGTAGAATTTGATTTCATTCTTCATTGCGATTTTAGAGCTAAGAAATTTTAAGGTGCAATTCAAGAAATTCTAAATGATTCCAAGTGATTTTCTAGTGAAATATTTGTTCAAAAAATTTCTATCTTTTACTGAGCAGCTATGGCATCCGAGAACAGCAATGGCACCATGGCAAAGAAGGGTTCAGAGATGCTGGTAAAGGGTACAGAATGGAAAGCGCCCAACTTCAAAATTGTTCTAGCCGTTGTAGAATCACTTGACCCTAATGGTGCTCAATCTCAAATTCCACCAAAGGTACTCCTTATAAATTATATTTGTACACATTTTAAATGTTCTATTCAAGAGATTGGAAACCTAGAGATGGACAATACCCTAGGAGAAATGAGTGTTGATGGCTCCTTAAAACCCAAACATAAGCATCTTGAAACCAAATGCTTAACTCATATTTTGCATATGCCAAGAAGCTTCCAAATCAAGTGAATTAGATATATTTTGAGTTAGGTGCACAATGGGAAACTATGGTTAGAGCAACCAGTGTCAATCAAAAAGAAGATGATTCACAAAATCATGAGTCTCCCTATGCTCAACAAAGTAAAGGTTACCAAAACCCTAGGACGGGATGAGTTACATAAGAAAACGCTAGTTGAATGGGATGTTAGAGGTTTGAAGGTTAGCACTATATCTGATGTTGAACTAAGATTTGGCCCTCATGTCATTGCCCACAAAATCTATAGCTCTAGTCAACTGAACAATGTACCCTGTGAGGCTGTGGATTTGGCCTTCAAAATTGTAAAGAAGAACCTTGAATTTGACCTGTCAGAATTACTATTAAAAAAATTAAACAAGAACATGGATAGTATAAGGACTTCAAAGAACAATCCCTATAAATTTGGTTCTTTGTTGACTTGTTTATTCTTCTATATTCAAAAATTCTTTCCATCTAAAGGAACTATAGTGTGGAGAAAAGATAGTCCCATTCTTTATCAGATTAATGAGTTTGTAGCAAAAATGGGTGAAAATTTTGATAGCATCATGGATAATTATTTTGAAGATTTCAAGGAAAGGATGAATAATAGGTTCTGAATTCCACCAAAATTGTTTCAAGACTACAAAGATGATGTATTCTTTATGGTTGATTGTGATAAAGTATACATTCAGGAAGTCAGACCCCGAGTTGCATGGGTAAACCCTCTTCCTTATGAGGTTAATATTGATGAGGCTAGGGACATTATTGAAGCACTAGTGAATGAGCTAGTAGACCCAAAGAAAAATAAAATCATAACATATGATGAGGCAAAGGCCAGAATTGAGCTCGAAATTAAGCTACCCTAGGTCATAAGCAAAGGCAAGAGGAAGATAGCCAAACTAAAAATTTCTACTAGCCCTCTTATGCTCACAGAAGGAAAAGGTGAGGATGAAGAAGATAATTAAGAAGAAGAAGGAGAAGAAGAAAAAGAAGAATATGAATCTGAAGAGGAGCCACCAAAGAAGAAAGGTAAGGAAATTATTACCAAACCTAAGAAGAAGCCTACTGCAATATTCTCTAGAAAAACTAGAAAAGGCAAGCAAGAACCTATACTAGTCAAGCCTCCACTCACATTCAAAGAAAGGCTTAAATAATTGGAAGAGGGAGCTCGCATCACAAATTTCAAGGCATTGAAATTTGAAACAAGAATTGATGCTAGGAAAATGCAGATTGAGAAACTAGGACTCAATAAGATGGGTAAATGGAAATACTCCTTAGACCAGTTCACCTCTCAAATCTTCAAAGAACTGTTGGAGAGATTGCAACCGAGATGGGAGTCAGCCACCCAAATGGCTAAAGACATATATGAGCAATCACTGAGGAATCTTCTATCGAGTCTTACTGAAGCAGAATTAAAGGCAACAATGA
Organism: Cupressus sempervirens; assembly: GCA_028749045.1. NCBI lineage: Eukaryota > Viridiplantae > Streptophyta > Pinopsida > Cupressales > Cupressaceae > Cupressus > Cupressus sempervirens. Next base: position 298,816,075 of record CM053783.1, read on the forward strand.
AGAAACATGAAGGTAAAATGATGATTAGATTTCACACATGTTTGATTTTAATTAAAGACATTGAGCATGTTGTAAGAACATCTATCATTTGCAAAAGCCCAGTGAAGATCCAGTTGAAATCAAGGATGATGACAATAGTGACAATGATGATTTTGATAGGACTCCATCCATCACAGTTACTCCAGGAGAGCTGCATGCACTAATGGAAGAAAAAGAGGAAGAAGGCAATGAGGAAGAAGCACATGGGGAAGGAAAAGATGAAGAGGATCTAGTTAAAATTGTAGTAGAAGTGATTGCGTCCCTTCCTCACTCTCTACCAAAGACTATTACAACCACTATGGAGACAACTTCTACAAGTGAAATTGTGAGCACAATAGTTACATCAATTGCTCAATCTTCACCAACCTCCTCCTAACTCTAGGTATCTAAAATAGAGGTGCCAAGCACTTCATCTACCAAGCTGTCTATCACTTATTCAGCCATCGAGTCAACCTCCTCAGCTCCTTCATCATCAGTAAGTGTAACAGTGAGTTCCACAATTTTGTTTTCATCAATTCCAACAAGCTCTATAGTTTTGTTTCCATTAGCATCATCTGCATCCATCTCGATTCTAATTAGTTTAGATAATACTATAGGTACTCTATCGAGTATGACACCAATTTTGGGAAGTGATTTTTGATCCAATTAGTACTCCTATTAGCATTCAATCCTCAAGTCCTATCACAGTTTTCACTACTAGCCCTTCTATCTCCACTATTGTGTTTATTCCTAAGGTCAAACTAGTCATCACAAAAGTCAAACAAAAGCATCCATTAAAACTTTTGATCACTCGAAAGGAAATTATAGAAGATATTGAATTAGACATAGAGATACTGATTCCAAAGATTGATTATGACAATGCTACCATTGAAGAGATGAGGTTAGCTAGTCAACTATTAGAGATGAAAGCTATGCAAAAATAGTTAAGATTAGAAAGGGATAAGGAATATAGAATAATTGAAAATGCCAAGAATATAATTATAGATGCTGTAGGTGTTTAAGTAGATTCTAATCAACACATTTTGATTCAGTTAGAAGAGTTTGCATAGATATTTAATGAGGATTCTTCCAGACAAGAGAAAATTATTGAGAAAGCTGAAAAGAAATTTGATAATAAGGTGCTAGAGCATATTGCTCAAAAGATAGCAATAAAGCAAGTTGAGTTGTCAACATTTTTGGGAAATTTTGAAAATTATTTTAATAATGTAGCATCACTTTTTGCTAAACTTTGTGATGTTTTTGGTTTTACCAAAGAAATAAAGGATAAGCTAAATAAGATTGACATTGATATGCAATCAAGTGCATCCAAATTGAAGGTGGACTCCTCCTCCACAACCTCCCATCACACCAAGATCAGATATTTGGCAAATCTACAGGTAGAACTATTGAGAGAGGAAGCTAGGATCTGGTCTACATGCATAGACATCTAGAACATGATCCTTCCTATCATGGACACAATGGAGAAACATCTTATTCATTGCAAAACATTGGTCCAAGTTCAAAACTTCTTAGTCGTTGATCACTTGATCCAATTATCAACAGAAGTTCAAATTGCTCTCTCCACCTGTCAAATTTTGCAATAGACTTGCGATAGTACTTTTGCAACCATCCTTAAGTTACATCAAGAATTTTTATCTCACTTTGGTGTAGCCATATAAATTGTATATATGCAGTCCTTTGGAATCATTGTCAAAAAGGGGGAGAGATTTAGAGTTTTAGCATAATAAATGAGGAGAGTTATCACTATAAGTGATAGGGGGAGTTAGCACTCATTAGAATGACCATGTGTACATAAGGATCTTTATACATACATTATATATGCAGCAATTCTACAAAGATCAATTTTGAAAAAACCAAAATTCATTGAGTCAGGTAATGTACATATGTTTTGACTTATAAGTTTTTTGTCACTAATGCCAAAGGGGGAGATTGTTGGCATTAAGTTATTATTTCCCTTAGTGGCAACACTTATCTATATTAGTATAGCTATTGAGCTCAGCACTCAGTTTCCTACACTCAGCGAGCTTCATAGTTTACACCGAGCATCTATAGTGTATACCAAGCATTCAATGGTTACCTTATAGGTTCATCACTTAAGTAGTTCATATCGAGCTTTGCAATTCACACCAAGCATTCTAGTGTTCACTGAGCTTCACAGTATTTACCAAGTAATGGAAGTGTAATGTTTACTGAGTGATGGAAGTGTAATGTTTATTGAGTGATGGAAGTGTAATATTTATCGAGTGATGGAAGTATAAAATTTATTGAGTGATGGAAGTGCAGTGTTTACTAAGTAATGATAGTGTAGTGTTTACTGAGTGAAAACAAGGTAAACAAAGGATACAATTTTTACCGAGTGACACTACATCTACTAAGTCACCTATGGTTACAGAGTTCAGAACTACATCAAGTGATTAGTATGGATCAAGCCTTCACTTCTACCGAGTGCATGATGATGTTGAGTAATGCAGTGGATGCTGAGTATCAGAAGGCCACCGATTCAGTTCAGTAAACTCAAGTTATTTACTATTGGGCCGACTTAGTAATGTTTTGTTCACTTGTGTTATGGCCGACCTAGAAATTGTAATTATTGGAATGGTATATATGTAATGTATTAAATCATTTGCAAGAAATATGATATATGGATGAGAGTATCAAGAGAGACATGTAGAATAATGCTTTGAGAAGTGTAAATGCCAATTAGCAGAAGAGCAGAATATTCAGCAAGGTCTACAAGGAGCAGTAAAGATTCATCAGTCACAAGAGGTGATCTATACTTCAAGGATCTAATTAGCAAATCAAGTTTGTAAGTAGAACCACTATTTCATCCTAACAGGTGAATCAATTTTGTAAATCCTTTAACAGGGTAGACTTAACAGTCTTTGTATAAATCTCCTAACAGAGTGCATACTTTAGTGTATGTTTGTGAATCCTCTAACAAGGTGGACCTAGCAGTCCTTTGTGCTCCTAACACGGTAGATCACTAGAAGTGGTCAATGTAAGCCTTAACAGGCCAACTTCATATTGTAATAATGAAGTTTTGTGGGTATCATCCCCACCACAGTTTTACATTCTATTTGGAAGGTTTCTAGGTCACTAAATCACTATGTACATGTGTTATAAATGTTTGTTCTCTCATATATGCAGTAGATTAGATGAATGAATTGAGAATAGTATTTATGGTTATAGTGTTGAATTGCTTCAAAAGTTTTAATGTTCTTGATTCACCCCTCCCCTCTCAGTAACATATCATATCTTGAATATTTCCAACAAATAACAAGGTCACCTCTATTAAACACTTAACCCATAACATTAAGTCATAATATATAACTCAAAATAAAAATAAGACATGGAAAGGGCTTATTGACTTATGGGTTTTCTTCTAAAATATTCACACTACAACACATGAAAAACTACCTATACACAATTATTTGATTTTCACAATATATTTTCAAAAAAAAATTTACATGGTAAAAACACTAGCCATTAGTTTCTCTATTTGGGGATAATCGATATCACACATCCATAATAATTTAGCATTTTTGGGAGAGCTGACCAAATACTTGTCAAAATGAAAACTAAATAGAGAGAAACACTTGACCAAACTAGGGGACATCACAACATTTTTATATGAACTTACAAGATTTACAAATTTATAGAAACCTAAAGCTACTATTCATGGAATGGAAAGTACCTTCTATAGAAGTTTTTCTTCTGAAACTTTCCATGAACTAGCAATCATAGAATACCACCTAATAGTTCCTTAATAAAATTGGAGTCTTCACCCTACGTCTTGTGAATTAGATAAGGACCAAGCCAAATGAGGTCAAAATTTCTATGTTTACATTTATCCTCCATTCTGGCATTCTAGAGTAATACTAAGTCCTCTAGCTCAAATTTCCTTGTTGATGTTGTTTTATCATACAAATGCTTTACTTGTAATTATAACTTAGTATTTGTAGGAGAGGATTCCCTTCTAGTTTCATCCAATTGAAAAATATCATCCATTATTACTTGCATCTCATCTACTACATATTCATCATATTGCTGGATAAAGTTGTATATTCCACTTAAATTGTTTTGTGGTAATTTGGCTTGTATTCCATAAACCAAGTCAAAAGGTGGACAACCTATTTCTTTTTTCACTATTACCCTATCAGCTGACAATGCTAAGGGTAATTTGGCATCCCAAGGCTTTTTATTTTCATTCAAAATCCTCCTAATGATTTTCAACAAGCTTTTGTTACTAGATTTCCACTACTCATTTCCTTGGAAATGATATGGGGATGATGTAGATATGGTCATACCATATTTATCATAGAATTTTTCGTACTCTTCCGATCTAAAACACATGGCATTGTCTGTGAAAATCTTATTAGGACAACCAAATAAAACAATAATATTATTCAAGATAAAGTCCATTAACACCTTACTAGTTTCCCTCTTGGTAGGAATTACTGCAACCCATTTTGTAAAATAATTTGTTACTACCAAAATCCATGAATGTCCACCACTGGATTTTCTCATGAACTCTCCTATGAAATAAATTCCCCATTGTTGAAATGGTTCTTGCACCTCTACTAGTACTAATGGTAAATTACCAGAGAATTTCAACTTTCTTTTGAACTTCTGACAAATATTACACTTCTTTATAAGGGCATGTGTAGGATCATGATGTGCCAAAAAGTAGCGATCTAAAAAATATGTAGTTCTAAAATACCTCAAAGTATTTCAAAATCTATTCTAACTTTTTCCCCCACCCATCTTGATACTAAATGAAAATAATTAATACATTTATAAGGCCTACTATATCTTCTGATACCAACCCTATATGGTCAACATTAAAAACATCCTGAAAATGTGTTTTTGGCCTTTTCTTGTGTGTTTTTTACTTCAAACATGTAGCTGACGACTTTTTTTCATCAAAATTTAATGAAATGAAAAGGCTTTCTTAAGAACTTTCTTAGCTTTTGATAAATGTAAGGTTTGTCAAATTAAAAGTTTAGTAAGTAATTACTACTTATTTTCTAATGGAGTTATGTATAAAGTGTTCATTGACAGACTGCTTGAAAAATAACTATACTATTCAAATGATACAACATTTTTGAAATAAAAAAGATACATCACATACTATCATTCTTCTACTATAAGTCAAAAAAAAGGAAAAATAAATTTTGCACAGCTTCGAATTAGTTAAGGTGGTCAAACACGAGAGTTTTTTAACTCAGAAAATACTAAAGTAGAAAATTAATAATAAATTATTTATTTTTAATAAAAATACCCAAAAATATGTGTCACATCTAGGCATTAGTCTAATTCTTCTATCTAGATTATTATTAAAAAATATTATTATTTGATTTTGATTAAAGTGGTCAGACATACATCTACTTCTTATTTTTGTCCTGAAATGTTTGTACTATTGCATTAAAATTCAAAGTTTTGACCAATTTTTTTTTTTTTTTTTCAAATAAGGCCTAATAATTAAGAAACTAAATTAAATTTCCTATGGATTCTTTTCTCTCAACTTTTTGATATAAAGTTTATAACAAGTAGAAAATTGCACATGAAGTTGGCATAACCCTGATTTTCTATTTTTTTATTGCCACTTAAGAACATAGTTTGGTTGACCATGATCTTTCACATACCTATAAGTTCATGTTCACCTTTAAATAGTTTAGGAAACTAGAATCTAACCCCAATTACCTTATAAGTTGTTGTTATAGAGTCCTCCCCATACTCTGTTATTCATCTCATTGAGAATCCTAACTGATTATTCTTAGTCAATACATTTTAGTGATACAACATCCATGTCTCTCCACCAAAGCTCTCCTTTGAAAATTACACACTTAATGGGTTGTAAATTTAATGCCCTATTTTGATTATCACTCATTTCAAATGGATTTTTCATATATCATAAATAATAAATTACACCTTTTAACCATAAACAAGAATCCATGTCACATAAGTTACTTCTGCAATCATCATTGAATTAGTTTATCTGGTTTTCCTCCAAATTGGTTTCTACCATTAGCTTTGTAAGTCCCTATCCCCTTGCCAACTTGGTAATTTGAATGTCTTTAGTAAACTCTTGAGCCCTATTGATCCATCTACATCTCCTTCTTGACACCTCTTGTTGAGAAAATATATTCTCTACTACAACATTTGAAACAAAAAAAATCACAATAGCTCCCATGAGAAAACATCTAAATGCCTTCATAGCCTTAACCAATGCATAATCTTGTTTCTAATTTATTTCATATTTTAACTATACAACTTGAAGAGATTTGCTAAAAAAAGGTAATTGGTTGGTAAAATCCTTCCTCATTTTTCTATAGCAAAACTATTGCAACAGTATGTAATGACACAAAATAAAATATGTTTATGTGCTTGAGTAATTAGGGGCTTTTACAATAGGGGCATCCTTAATTGCTTGTTTTATTTTCTGAAAAGTAATAGTTGGCTCACCATCTCATTTAATTTTAGAGTTTTTCTTGAGCATCTTAGAGATAGGTCTACTTATCTCTACAAACATTGTAACAAATCTCTTTAGAAAATTAATTTTCCCAAAGAAAGATTGAATGTCATTCACTTTCTTTGGCTTGTAGGTTTTTTCACTAACTTCCACTCTCTCGGGATCTATCACCGCTCCTTCCTTTTAACCTATATGCCCTAAAAGTTGGCATTTAGTAACCCCAAAAGAACACTTCCTTGGATTCAAGGAAATACCATAGCCCAAAGTCCTAGTAAAAACCTTTTCAAGATGCATGTAATGATCATGTTCCTTCTTTGGGTATGCTATCAAGTCATACTAATATACTACTAAAAAATTATCCATGAAGTTAGCAAAAGCCACAACCATGGCTCTTTGGAAAGTAGCACCAACATTTGTTAAACCAGATGGAATTCTAATATATACATGCATTCCCCAAGGTGTCATAAAAGAAGTATTATATTGTTCTAATTCCATAACAATCACTTGGTTATATCCTAAGAAATCATTGATCATTGACATCAATTCTGACATGATAACCTTATGAGACATGGCTTCCATAATGGGCATGCAATAATTATCCTATAATGAGGAAATATTCAAGTTTGTGAAGTCAACACACAATATTCTATCTCCATTATTCTTTATAAAAGGGACAATATTAGATACCCAAGAAGAATTCCTTATTGGCTTGATAATTCTAGCATCCCTTCTCTTTATTAACTCTTCTTGCATTTTTGGTGTGAAAATTGGATTAATAGGCCTCTTATTCTATCTAAAAGGTTTGGCACCTTCTTTTAGTGGGGTTTCATGCTAAAATAAGTCCTCCAAATTAGTAAGCCCTTAGGTCATCATAAGACCAATAAAATACATGTCTATATTTTCTCAACAAATTAATCAAGACTTTTCTCATTTTGAGAGATAATCTATTACCAATATATAACATTTTTGGTGCATTCTTAGTCCCAAGATTAATCTCCTCTAAATCCTTAGCATCTTGTTCCTTTACATTAAACTTGGATCTATCCTGGTTATCAAAAATAGTTTCCACGACCACTAGTCCTTTGGAAATCTTGTTTGTTTTAAGATGAACTACTTCATTCCAAAAAATAGTTTCCTTTCCTTCCATTGTTTCAATCAATGCAACACAACCAATTTCTTGATCCTAGAATTGGTCCTCATAACTTAGGAATCTTAAAATATATTTTTCATCTACAAAAATTTTCTATTTCTTAGTGTTTTTAGGGACAAATGGTCTAGTCTATATTTCTACCTCGATATAATAGAAAATGTAACATAATAAGCATTTAGAGAAATATTTTCGAATAGATTGGCCATCTTTTTATTTCTTATTTCCATCCATGCTATCCCAAATGCATCAAAGTTCTCTATTGTATCCCACAAAGCTTTTCTATATTGCTTTAAGCTTTTTTTATTAGAAACATAGACTAGTTTCACTTGAGAAATAACCAATTTAGAATCACCAATTACATATAAACACTTAATTCCACATTTATAGGCTAATCTTAAACCTAATAGAAAAGCCTTATATTCTTGTAATATTATTGGCACATGGAAAATTCTAGGTAAGATAAAACTTATAAGTAATCCCACCATGAGAAACCAAAAGAATACCTACCCCAGATCAATCTTTTTAACATGCTCCATCAAAATACACCATCCCTAAGTCTCATTTATTTGACCTTAAATCAAGCTCTAGTACAATAGATTTTTTAGTAGATTCCTTCTCTAAAACTAGGACTTCAACCTTGAATGCATTAATATCAATAGCTGCAAAACATGTCATCTCATCATCAACATTTTGTTCAATCATATAAACACATTTTGGTTCTCTATTAATTTTGATCAATTTTGCATCAATGTGAAAATTTTCATGAGAAAAGTAACACTGAAGGCTTCTACCCATCACCACACTCCATTTTCTAGATGACAAAATACCATATTGAGGTGGGATATCCACAACTAAGAAACTCATTGTCAGCTATTTATCATGATAAGTAGACAATATGTAAGGCAATGCACTTATTGTCCCTATAACAACAACTTATCTTTGCTCCATAGCACAACACCTAGCTTGGGTATTGTCTAACTTTAATCCTAACATCTTCATGACCTCAAAAGACATTATTGTATTTGATACACTAGAGTCTATCATATAGTTTTTTAGTGTCTTTCCATTTATAATAATTTTAAAAAAGAATGGGTCAGTATTCCCCAAGCACTAATTTATTGTGTCATCTATGTACATAAGCAAGATTTGAGACACAAAACCAACCACTTTTACTATTTCTTTCTTTCCCATTAAACATTCACTTGAATTATAATTAAGGTCAATATTACCTTGACACTCCTAACCCATGCTATGGATTTATCCTTATTTTATGGGATTCTTAACAATTCCAATAGTGGAACCTTCATTGTAATATGTAATAAAATAGATAACATATCAATAGGAGTAGGAGTAGATTCTATTGATATACCTCTTACTTATTTTTTTTCACTAACATCAATGACGCTATGATTTTTTATTTTTCATTCCCAACAATTGCATTAGATGACTTTTCTTCTCCTCTTTTCCTATCTTTTTTTGAGCCTTATGAACATTTGAAGCATTTTCTACCTTGGGTTCCCACCTCTTGTTCACATACTTAATCTTGATATAATAACCATTCTTGAGCTTTCTTGTCTTATGCTCTTTAGGACCCATTTTCTTGTAAAATATATTGGTTGGTCTACCACCATCACGTCTAGGCAACATACTTGTACTTTTCACTTGTACAACCATGTTAGTAGTAATCTGATCAAGTTATTCCTTAGAAGGTCTTCTAAAAACAACTTCACATTTTGAGGACATCATACTGCAAGTTACATCATCTACTTTATCTTCATCTGACAAGACTTTTTGGTGTACAATATCATGAATGTTTTTTTTCACATATACAACATTATCAACATCATCACAATCAGACACATCATGAAGTAAGATTCTACCTTGTTACACCCTATAACATTAGTATCATTTTCTTCGTCAGATCGCTCATCATCTTTTCTCTGACAAGTAGAGTAATGCATTGCAATAGCATAATGCTCAAATGAATGGGGTGATTGACATACCATGCACCATTGGGAGTCATCCACCATGTTGACAAAAAATCTTTATAGAGGATCAAAGGTGATCTTTTCATTTGTATTCCTAGGAGGAGGAACAAGAGGCTTACCATCCTTCCATTAGGTGTTGTAAGGATAGTTTTGAATCCTATTTTGTATATTGAAACTCACTCAAAACTAAGGTCTATTTGTTGAAGGACCTTTATCATTTCTACTTGTGGGACCATTGATATCCTTGATGGAACTAATAGCTGTATCCATCTTATCTTCTTCCTTCTTTTTGTTCCCTACAAGCTTATGATCATCTCTCTTGCTACCCTTATCCAAAAATAGTCTAGGGTCACCTCTTTTACTCCCCAACTTACCAGAGATCCTCATATTATTTTCAATGTTTACTATAATCCTAAAATCCTCTTTGAGGGTTCTTGGTTCTTTATCTCTTAACTGGTATCCTATCTTAGCATCAAAATCACTAAAATAAGTGGTAAGCAATACATTATCATCAAACCTCATAGCTTGAAATAGTTTGTACATTCCCTTTTGAAATCCAACATTAAACTAAGAGATATATTCATTTTGGAGCTAATTTATATTATTGAATTTGTTCAATATATAGCTAGAATTAGGTTTATCACCATACTACTCCTTAAAGAAATGCTCTAGCTATTTCCGTGAAGATATGGATCTCTTAGGAAATCTCTTAAACCATTCCCTCACATCCTTAGTTAATGACTGTATGGACAATTTCATAATCATGTCTTCATGCTTAATCTCATAGTCATTTATTGTATATAAGAAAAATATCAAATGATCTTGACAAGAAACAACATTTTTTCTAGAAAATTTATTCAATTTATTCCTCAATTTTTGAGTAATAACATTTGGATATCCGAGAATCACATCAAAACACAATTTCCTATCTCAATAACTGGATTGGCCTTCTTTGTAATCCCACCCTATTATTACCACTAGAGCCAAAGGTGTTATTTGTGCTAATGTTTTAGGATGTCTTAACATCAATGTCCATTTCTTGAGAAGACGGAGAAGGAATATCAAATGTAACAATCCTAATTTTAGTAGTATTTGACATGGAACTTGAAGAAATACCTATTTCATGAGTACTTGTCATCTGGACATAGAAAGTACTCTTGAGAAATCATTTTTTTCTCCTTATTTCATCAATAGAACCATCATTCTCTACTCTCTCTACTTCCTTTGCCAAATCTTCCCTCTCTTTTCTTTTCTTCTCCAATTCTATATCAAAGGTTGACATAGTAACAAGCCTCTGTCATTTTCATAGGAACATTGATTGTAATGTCACACATCTTTTACATTCCTTTGTCCTTCTCAAGAGTGGAGGATACTATACTTTTATTTTCACGAGTTTCAACTAGTATGGACTTACAACTTTGCATCTATATAACAATAAGACCCTCCTCCTCAAATTCTTGGTAGTTCAACAAGCATTCTCTCTCCTTCCTAAGATCATAAACATTATCCAACATTATCGATTTCCAAGGAGTAGCAACTCTCTTATTTTTCTCTTTTAGAGAATTACTACTTCTGAGTAAATTTTCCCTTTCCTCTATTACTTTTTTGATTTCTCTCTCTCTCTCTCTCTCTCTCTCTCTCTCTCTCTCTCTCTCTCTCTCTCTCTCTCTCTCTCTCTCTCTCTCTCTCTCTCTCTCTCTCTCTCTCTCTCTCTCTCTCTCTCTCCCCTTCTAGAGACATTTATCTATTGCTAATTGCTAAAAATTTTGCATTCTCAATATTACCAAATCATTTGGGTCTAGCCTAGTATCTTCATAACTATAATTCATGTCCATATCCATGGGATTCTGATGAAGTGAATGGATATGTCTCAACTCCATATAAGGAGGATTTGAAAGAAAAGGATCTTGGTTGGTGTGAAAAAAATTATTATTTCTATTTTTTACTATATTCAATGATTTTCGATGTATCACCTTCTCTTGACATATAACCTTGAGATAATCATAGAAATTATCTTTAAAAAGCTCACTAATGGACTTAGAGACTTCAAACAAAGGCTCTTACTTATTGAGAGAAAGATGTGGTTTCTTACTAATTGTAGTATGTTCCTAAGGATCTAGTATATTTGATGATTCATTTCTCTTTATTGACCAACCATTCCTTCTTCTTGGAGGAATCTCCCTTTGAAGAATTACTTCTAGATTCTTTCTAAAAAAACTCTTGTGTATTCTTCTTTCTATCCATAGTTTCAAACTAAAATGAAACTAGTTCTACAATCTCTTGAATCACCACCCAACACTTAATAGAATTGTAACCTTGAAATAGACAAAGCTTGAGAGTCTATTAAGTCACCTATCACAAGCCATATTGCAATTTCTTTCACCAAACAACAACAATGAAGTAAAATTTTTGAAAAATAATAATCTTGTTCTACCCAAAATGAAACAAAACTGACAAGGACTATAATATTTCAAGATATCTCCATAGTGCTCCTCTAGCAGAATCATTAATTGGTTGGATTCTAATTTAAAAACTTTATTAATACTAGGAGACAAAAAATAAAATAATTCCTAGGTGTTACCTACTTTCCATTCTTGGTATATATCCAATTTGAGCCTTGGCCAACTAACATAGCATTGATGCTTTCTACACTTTAGGCTCTGCTAAGAAAAGGTGAGTCAACCTAGGATTTGACAATTCATGTACAAAACTTTATTTCAAAAATCCCTCACACCAGATTTAGCCTTAAAAATTCTTGTAATTGCAATTCAAAGACAAACTTATAGTAGCTAACAATAAACTTAAGAAGTGATCGCAACAAGTGATGACCAACTTTATATCCCATTTTGACAACAATATAAAATGATTTTGATTTAAAGATTAATTCATGCAAAGCTAAGATAGATTTTCATGATTCTTCAACTAATGACCAATGTGTAATCTATTTTTATAATAGAATAACTCAATCAAAATCAATAGATCTATTTAATAGACCTAAATTAAATGTATTAGTTATTGACCTCCAAATTATCTACTTACAATATCCCTCTCACACTAATAATGAACCTATCATTTCATAGAAGAAATTACTTAATTTGTTGAATTAAATCATCAATGAAATAATATACATTCCATTTGAATTGCATTTGAAAAAATTCAAATGTGTACATTCATTCTCAAAATCAAAAAGCATGAAAACGGAGACAAAATTTTGAGACACAAATATCCTACAACATTCCTTGTATTAATCTCTTTGAGAAGTATACATATTCTCATCCGAGACTATAACAAAATGTAGGATTAGCACTAGTTTTATATTAACTTCAAAATTCCTAATAAAACAAGCTAAAACATCTCAAGACTTTAACATAAAAGTAGGACCGACTTACATGACAATGTTCATCATATCATTAGACTTTAGAAACTCCTTCCCAATCATGGAAATCCTCTTATAGAAATAGAAAAGGATTACAAAAAGATTAATATATTGGAAGACACATGTCACTACATGACCTACTATAAAATAAGTTACAGAATTTTATTTTTTGTACAAATATTCTTTGCAACTAAAATGATTTAGGAAGAAGTTCAAAATTTGATAGTTGGCACCTTCATGTTCAAGTTCAGTCTTCATTTGTAGTACAAGTTTATTTGTAACAAGTTAATGGGAAGATAAGATACCCTAATATGATTCCTACCCTTTCTTTATTTTGTCTTTCCTTCATCTTCATAAGATTTCTTCTAACTAATTTCCATGGTCAAAGCCTTTAACTCTCTAATTTCTTCACACACATAAGCCTCTCTCTTTGTTGGCCACTCAATGCTTCTAACTCCATCCAAATCATTAGAAAAATTGCTCCATCTTGCATTTTTTATGGCCTTTGATTCTACATCATTTTTTTTCATATCTACTTCTACCTTGAACATAGCATCAATCAAATCATTAAACAAGTCTTCATTAACATCCCCATCATAAAGTGTTGTAACTTTTTCTAATGCTAGAATGTGATCAAAGGATGTTGATCACTCCTTCCAATATTTCAACTCATTCTCTTCATCAATAATGTAAGGAATAAAAATATCAATACCCTCATTCAGTATCTTCATCTTCCCTTGAATTTTATACAACTTGTTTGTAAAGATCCTAAACAAATCTCTCACCATCTCTAATGCTTCCTTCAAAGTGAATATTTAATTAGGCAATTCTGGCTTCTTTTCCATAAATACAATTAGTCTATGAAAGAATTGAATGTAAGGGCCCCATTGATTAAAAATAGTTGAAATCCATGTCAAATCCTCATTGTACACATGTTCTAAACTATCTAAACAAATGAAGATACTATAAATCTATTGGGATATTCTTTTCAATACCTTCAATCCATGAGATATAATCCTTTCCAAAACATCCACCTTCAATTGATTGCTTTCATTTGGCACTTCAATATCCATTTTAGAAATTGTATGTTTAGTTTCAAAATCCTTTTCTTTGATCATTAAGGAAAGTTGTTCATCTTCCCCTTTAGGCTCTTCATTTCTCACCTTTGATCTACTCTTCTCCTAAGCCTTGAGTTTCCCCTTCAAAGAGACAACTTCACTTTATAGTTCTTGTACATTACCCTTAGGCTCTTTAACCTTCTATGCAAACACATAACTTTTCTAGAAGCTCTTCTTCATACAATTTCCTAATATCTAAATACTCCTTAAATGTGTTTGCAAGTTGATCCTCAATTTGATCAACCTTGGCTTCATTCATAAAAGAAACATTATTCATTATGCTATAAATCTCCTTACCACTAGTTGATTATAATGTCAATAATAATACATTTCCTTGATATGTGTCATGTACATCCACCAATTTGGGCTTACTTGATTCAGGACCAAGGCTCCACATAACAAGTGTCTTTGTGTCAATTTTAAAATGGGGACCCCTCTGCAAGCTCTATGAAGCAAACACCTCATATGAAATTGACTTCTCTTGTCTCCTAATTTGTTCTAGTAAAAATGTTGTCACCAAGTCACATCTAGGAATAAGTAGCATTCCACTATGCACGACATATCTTGCCTCATTTACCATCATTATCTCACTATCAGGGTCATATGCCAATAATTTTTCAATAAGCTCCTTTGACTTTTCTTTTGATTCACTAGTTTCAATGTTAGTGTTACTTCACTTTGTTTGACTCTATACAAGAATATTGTAATTTTTTTGACTAAATAAAATCATCATCTTCTAGGGATATTTTAGCCTAAATGATTCTATCATCTAGCCTTGCAACAATTAATTGTAGATCCATCAAAAAGCTCACAGTATACTTAATCCTCTATTGTAAGAATGTCTGCCTAATATCAACAAAATATTGACCTTTGCTAGGAATTAGTTACAAAGTCCATGTATAATTTTCTTTCTTTTTTTCCCTTTTTCCACCTAGGTGGATGTCATAGGTTGATCATTTGTTTCTTCTAAAACTATATCTAATGTAGAGGAATTTGGGTTTGCTCTTTGATCTCCTCCTACTGGGATTTGTGGCAACCATGACATTATATGATTATTCTCCAATCTCAAATCATAAGCTATATCCATATAAAAACCCTTGAAGGTGGGGTCATTCCTCTTCAATTCTTTCTCCACCCTTTGAATATCTTCATACTTCCTAAATCTTTCCTCCATGCCACTCTCAATTAGATTATTTTTTATTATATCTTCTTGGGGAAACTCCTTATTATTTATGAGAGTGAAATATATTATTTCTTTTAGAGCATTTCTGACTACACTCTTAGTATCATAGATCCTATAAGGAGGATGCGATTAGTTTATAGTTTCTTAAAAGAATATGTATCTGATCTACGAGCTCTTTCCCAATTGAGAAATCACCAATTTTAAAACACTTGTATAGGAAAGTTACTTTGTGTAACTTAGGGCCTAAATATTCCCTATCCATCACAATAATTTTCCACATTAATTCTATTATCCCCAGTCTAGCAGGTATGTATCTTGGCAATACGTGTAGAGGTTGAGGACAAGCCAAAACTCTCAATAGTAATTTTTTTTTGAAATAAATACACACCACTCAGTTATGGTCTACTTTTCCATCATCATGCAATAAGGAAGGTCTCAACAATATTTTCAAATAATATGGGACCCTAACTTTTGGCGCAGCTAACATCTTCATAATAATGAAATGAAAATTATTGAAAAATGAAACATAACTAGAATAAGGATAGTGTCTATCCCATAGCTAGGTCCATAGCTAAACTAATAAATCTCCATTAAGGTCTAAAGTTGTATTAATGAAATATATTTTGATGTAGCCAATGTTCTTATATAAAATTATATGCATCAACAATGAGTAATGGTGGAACTTAAAATTCTTCAATTCCTCCCTCTGGGCATCTTCAATCTATTCTTGCATTTTTGTAATAATATATCTCACATACCCATATTTAATATTTGTATATGGATACTGAATGTTGAGAGTCCTAAGATAGATTCCTCCATATACCATATCTGAATCATCAGTTCCAAGCACCTTTTGCATTTCCTAGATTGTATTTTGAAGATAACTGTGGAAAAACTCATTGGGAGCATCTTCTCCACCTTCTTTGATATATTTCCCATTGACTTGAGTTCATAGGGAATATGATGCAACATCACTTTTCTAGTATAATACCTAACATTTCTCTCAAATTTCTCTTGAAAATATTAAACATCGATCTCTACACTTATTTGGCCCTCAAGCCCAAATGCTTTAATAAAAGAGGCACGATCCAATGTACATAGTATGCTCCTACCCTTCTTATAAAAATATTTTGTTGTAGGGTTATAGGAAGCTATGAGAGTTTTCAAAAAATTTACATCCACATACACCTCTAGGAATATAATTTTTTCCAAATTTCTTACCCATGAGTTCGAGGATGGCGGCTTCTTCCGTCTATTACTGTAAAAGAACATGAATAGTTCATATCCATTCTTCCTTGGGTATATGGAATCTCCACAATAAACATATGAATCCCTAAAATCATAGTCATTTTTTGAAATACCATTTGATGATCTAGAAAATATTTGAATCTATTCTTCTGTATACTTATTAGATTTCCTCCATCTTGTTTTGATTTCTTTTGATGTTTATGACTAGACAACCTCTGTATCCTTGGATTGACCCTCATTACTCCCATCCTTAGAATAGCTCAACCCTAAAGTTCACAAGAAAAAATTCAATAATGTTGTAATTTGGGCACTTTGCAACTCAATGATTTTCTAACCTAGCAACTAGTACTGTTCTTTATGGGTAAAAGTACAAAGTTGTGTCACCTTTGAAGATGATTTATCAGAATGACTAAATTTCAGTAATTCTATCTAAAAATCAATTTTGTTCAAACATATAATCTAGTTAAATTAATTCTAAGTTATATATGCTCTCATAATTTTTTAATTGGAAATGTCTATTAAGTGCATGTTTTGTACTAGTTTGTATCCAATTACTAAAGAAATAAAATAATTTCAGAAAACTCACATTTCAATAACTCTTACTATTTTTTATGATATTCGTTTAATAACATATAAGCAATATTTTATAGAGCCCAAAGTCAAAAATATTCTCATAGAGATTTTATAGTGCTTTAATTAGATATAGTATACTGTAATTAAAAATTTCTACAAGCATGTATTTTAACACTAAAAAAGATTTCAATTTTTAGAAAAAAAAATAAGTTAAATGGCATAACAAAAAAGTTTACAAATTATATGACGTTTTAGAGGAGATAGTCCTCTTCTAGAATGTATTATTTTTCTTCTAGTAAGAATATATTTGTTTTGAAAAATGTGGTGGGAGATGAAAACTATCGATTTCAAGTGAGTTAAAATTTGAATCATTATAAAAGAGAAAATATAGGTGTATAGCCAATTTTTATTTTTGATTGTTTTAGATATGTATGTTATCGATAACATAGTCTTAGATGAAAGGGAAATAACTTTATTTCCATATAATTTTGTGGTGGGAACTAAACCCCTAATTTTCAGTGCTTTTTAGCAACTAAGTAAATTGTGTATAAAAATTAGAAAAATGTATCAATTCTTATTCTAAATAATTATTAAAAATTATAATCTTAAATTTCATCCATTTCTATACATTTCACCATTTTACTTCATTTTCAAATTCTAAATAATAATACTAGTTTTATGTCATCAAAAGTAAAGAGTTATACTTTTGTTAGCCTTTTCCTTTACAAAAGAGTGACACAAATTTGTGTTTTTACTCTTATCATAAGAAATGTCTTTATGGAAGCATGTGATTAATCAAATTCATTAATTCTATTTATTGTCTACATGCATGAGGCTTTACTATTCATAGTGTGAGTGTCACTTCAAAATTTGGTGACATTAACAACCAACAAAGGTTCCCTTTACTTTATATAAAACTCTTTGATTGGCTAGAAACCTCCCATTCTTTTGTTTTTTCCTTTTAGTGAAATCATATTATGCAATTTGTCATGTTAGGATTCCAATCATACCCTCCACCAAATCTTAATCTCTTTGTAACGCCGTGATCTTGAGAACAACTAAAATTAGAAACCTTTCGATCTTACACTCTGCAATCCATCGTAAAGTTAGAAACATTAACTGTTCAATCCTTCTCCTAGTTGTGAACTTAATCTGGAAATCAACATCACCCTGTTGTATCATCAGAGAATTTTAATGTTAGCTTTGTAATATTCTTTACAATCATATGCCTTCCCTTAGTCTGAGTCATAGCATCGGAAAACCTAACGACTCATTGGTATTACAAACAACGCAATTATGCTCAAGACCTAATCATAAAATTAGAGCTCACATTTAGGTTTAGGAACTATAACTTGTGACCGTGTGTGCAATACTTGAAACGTTAGGTTGGAAGACATCTTTAATCCTATAGGAATGGACTTACAGAGATACGCTTGAAACCTAGGTGTAAGGTCGCGACACCCGATTTAGAATATTCGATAGGAACTTATGACTTTACGCTCAATATTTCACTAGGAGATCAAGGAACAATAGAGGACATTCCTCTTGACACTGATGACATCCTGTTTGTAAATAAGACCAAGGAGAAAGGAGTAAGGTGTTGAATATAGTATGGAATGTTTTGACTAGGAAAAAAACATGGTCACCTCTATTACACACTTAATCCATAACTTGAAGTTGTAAGAAACAAATAAAAATTAAAATAACATAAGGAGCTTATTAACTTAGTATTTTACTTATTAAATCTTCACATTATAACACATGAAACCATACCTACACATAAATACCTTATTTTCACAACATATTTTGAAAAAAAAAAAACATGGTGAAAACATAGGCTATCACTCTCTCAGACACATCAATCAATATAGGTGTAGCCATGTCTAAAATAATAGATTCAAGCATTGAGAAGTAGTAAATACCTTTCAAAATTTTCAACTAGGGTTCCCATTAAATAAACTTGT
The DNA here is from genome assembly GCA_028749045.1 of Cupressus sempervirens. Classification (NCBI taxonomy): domain Eukaryota; kingdom Viridiplantae; phylum Streptophyta; class Pinopsida; order Cupressales; family Cupressaceae; genus Cupressus; species Cupressus sempervirens. The sequence goes on from CM053783.1 coordinate 298,835,186, forward strand.
ACATGACTTTGTATTCTTTACCAAATAACTATAAATACTCTTTTTGGTAGCTTAGATTACTTCTTAATAACTCAATTTATCACTTTTATGTTGTTTCAAGAATAAATACGTGAATGCTAAATGACTCACGAGACTTAAGAAACCTTTTATATACTCTTGCATATGTGTCTATTAAATGCTTCTACCAATTGAACATAATCATGAGCTATTTAAAATCAAAAAATGTAATTTATGTTATGGTAAGACATCATGTGATCTAAAAAAGCTTCACACTATATTTCAAGTCTTCAACATACATCTATATATGCAAATAAATATTATTGCACATACTTCGAAGGAGTTCATAGATTGATTTGATCATTCTTTCTCCCCATAAGATAAATATAGGATTAGCTAACAATTTCTCCACACCCCAGTGATGATGTAGATCCTTTTGATGTGTTTGTCTCATCCTTTTTATCAAAACTTGATTCATCTTCCTTCTATTTTCTTCCACAATTGCAATCTCTTTTTAATTCTTGTTATTTTATGAACTGTAAAACCTTGCAACTTGTCCAATCTCATGTTAATAAAAACATGTTATTCATGTTTCTCTACAAGGTCAAATATTACCCATGTTAGTCCTCAATTTGTAGTTAATAGCCACATTTCAAAAGTTGTGGCAATATAAACATAGAACATCCCATCAATTCCCATTCTAATAAGGATTTTTTTGGTTCACATATGATATCTAATTATTCACTCATATCTTAGACTCATTAGCTTTATGACCATATCTAGTATAATTGTAACAAAATCCATAAAAATAATTAGAAGTATTATTATAAACCCTAACAATATGTCCCATCTTATGATAGATAAAACATGTATAATTATTAAGACTTTTTGTGCAAATATTAGCACTAGTCCCACCTTATAATATTTGAAAGAAAAATATTTATAACATTTCTTACAAAGACTCCATTTCGGTACCTTTGATATACACTTTTTATCATTCTTATCCTTTTGGGTTCCATAAGATTTATTGAATTCATAACTTGTATGACCTAAATTATAGGTCTCTCTATGCATCCATTCATTCTTGATTTATTTATCAAGATCTATAGAACTCTAATTAAATTTACTTAATATATCATTTGAATCCTTCATTTTAGCTTGCACTCTATTATCTTCCTTCACATAACTTTCATTTCCCCTTTTAGGATTATAATATCCATCTAGAGTTCTTTCTTCTCTTCACATCTCATGGATATCTGCATACAATGTACCAACTTCTTGTTCAAACTTGCAAAGCTCATCCACCTTATCCTTTAGGGCTTGTTCCTTTGATTTTAGTTCTTCTTCTAAAACTTTCCTTGGTTCCATCTTTTCACCCATTTTTATTGACAAGGCTTCTTATTCTCTCTTGATATTCTTCTGCTTTATATGTAGCTACACATTCTCTTGTGGCATATTGTCCAAAGCTTTAGATTTCTCAGATTCAATATTGCTACACTCTTCTACTTCATCAAAATTTTATTTCCTCTTTTCTCTTTGGATTTTGAGTTGTTCATTTAGACTCTCAATAAAATCCTTATCTTCAAAAAGCTTGTTGTCAAATTGTTTGGCACACCTTTTTTAGTCCTTCATATCGTCCTTAAGCATATATCCCAAGATATCAATAATATTCAATAGGATCTAGCTCTAATACTAATTTTTAACGCTAAATTATTGTGGGGGGGAAGGGGGTAGGGGTGAGTTAGTGTACCATAGATCTATAATCTCTTTCAATTAACTTGCACATTAATCAATATGAAATATAAACTATAACACTGTTGCCATATTCCTTATATCATTAAATTTTTAAAAAATTGGGAACCTTTTCTTTGATAAATATAAGACTCAATTTTGAATAATAGTTATAAAAATATAATTATATTTCATAATAATTTATAATTATTTAATCAATCTCATCATTTCTATTTGTGAGATGTGTCTACCCACATGCAAAACAACTAGAAATTTCTTAAGTTATGTCTACTTGTTGAGGATTTTCAAAATCCTAACTACAAAAGATTTTAATGCTATAAATTTGAACACCCATAATCAAATAGGTTTTGAATACCCAAAAATTGAGCATATAAAACTAAATAATTTATTAATAGTCCAAAATCAAGTGATAAAAACTTAAAGTTTCCAAATGCTTGGTAAATGAACTTTTCTAAATATATCTTAATAACATTCTCCAAAAAGTCAAACTGAAAACCTTCACATTCAAAATAAAGTCAAAGCAAAAACCAAATTTAAGCTAAAAAAAATTGAGAACTTTAGATAAAATAAATATTGCTTTTTGAACTTATAAACTGAATCCATTTCAAGAAATGATTATTGGAAAAAATTGAGTGAAATGGAATGTTTCCATTTTCGGTCATCCGAACATTTTAAAGAGAAGGTAGAACTATTATGTCTCATAAAGCATTGTATGAAACAATAGTTTTGCTGCTTCTCCATTTCATTGTGATAGCTAAAATGAGGTCATCAAGTTGCAGAAGCATTGCTTTTCTTGACAAAGAGTTGTAGGCTCTAAGAATAATGAACAAAGCGCACAATATAAAAGGAGTTCAATATTATTATTTGACTAATGTCTTGAAAGGTACCAGTAAGGAATACATAACAAATTTTTCAATGGAGCAATTCGATGCCATCAACCGCAACTTGTAATAAAGGTTACTTGATCAAATGAGATAGTTTTGGTTATTTGAAATTTTTTAGAAAGAATATTGATTTCAAATGTTGTCGACTAGAGTGAAAGTTGAATCCCTTAATTTCTAACAATCTCATACTTGACTATGACAAACATAGGCTTGGAATAGAGAAGTAATACCAAACAGAATGAATAAACATTGTTGCTTCTTGTGGCCACTATGCATTGAGAGAGGTATCCATGGATCATTCCAATAAAATAGAAGAGTGGAACTAAATTAATTGGGATGCTATTACCACAAGATACAATGAGAGTTGAATAATAAATTATGCAGGTTGAATGCTACTTTGAATGCTCTGATAGACATGTGTATAAAACATTGGAGGTGTTTAATAGAATCATATTGTCTTCTATTTGGTTCGGTGCTGAACGAATTATGAATCAAGTGAACTAATTGCAAATTATCTATAAAATTAGTTGATGGGTGTAAAAATAAAGCAAAATGTGATGATTGCAGGATGCTCGCCAAATTAATTTGTTGGCAAAGTTTGATGGGTGTACAGAAAGTTCTTACAACCTCTGCTAATGTTTTCATTGAAATCGTGTACAAATTTTATTCTTTGTAACATAGGATTCATATCAGTCATAACATGGTCAAAGTTTTATCACTTTTTTTAATTTGTAAATGTTCATGGTAGATAAGCCTACAAAATGTGGAATCACAGAAATGGCGCCTTTGCATTGTTTTAGAGTGCATTATAGAAATGGCAAATCATGGGGTATATTTATTGCAAACCTAATGTAGAATGAATTTCTTGAACAGATTTTAATGCATTAGAAAAAGCCATACAGCACAAACTCTATTAGGAGAGTTCCAACTTCCATGAAAATGAATTTGGTCGTGTGAGATGAAATTTATGACAAATCTTTGATAACATTGATGCGTATAAGAAAATGTTTTATAAATAGCCAAACTCCGCAATCTTTAACATCATCCTCTGCCTATAAAAACAACCATCACACAATTTTCATAGTTTGAAATTTGTAAATAGCATTGCGATTCGATGATTGAATGAGTTGAATGTGTTAAAATGCTTGAGAAGTTAAAGAATTGCAGTCAGCAAATGTACAAATAAAACTCTATAGCTATTCCCTGATTTCTCTTGGGCAGATGATCAATAAATATCGACTATTAGATTGTAATCTTCCCTTCAACATTTATTGATCATCTGCCCTTGATAGTGAAAATACTAAGAGAGAAGAGACTATGTTGTGCTGAACTTGCTGGAAGTGATAGAACTACTCTTTAGAGATGGCATTACAATTATTGGACTTCTAAGGTTTACTCCGAATGAAGAAGAATCTTATTTATAAAGGTTTAATGGTAAAGAATACTCAAGTAGAAATGGCATTTATACATAAGAAAATAATGATTTCAGTCATGGAAATGGAGAACCATAGGCAAATGCACTTTTTGACAAAGATAATGACTCAATTAATTCATCACTATACAAGCTTCAGATTCTTGCCATTCAACTTATATCTATTTATGGTAATCAATCAGCGTTAAAGGTGTAATATTTTCAACTAGTCAAAACCTCTTTCCTGAGCCAAATTGGGGATTTCTAACAAGCTGTGTGCAGTTGGGTGAAAGTGAAAGAACAAAACAGTAAGAAAGAAGAAAAACACAAATATATGAATTTATTGTGGTTCATCAAAAAATGTGGTTACGTTCACATTATGGGGAAGATCTCTTATTAATGTCAAAGTCTGATTTTTACATCACAGCTGTAGTTTCAGCTCTTCAAATACAATATCTTGAATAAGTCCCCAATAACAAATATTCAGAGAAATACTCAAAAGAATTGAAGAGTCAATACAAGTTGGACAGGAATAATAATAATAATAAAATCAAAAGAATAAATGAAAGACCATTGGGCTTCGCATATACACCCAACAAACCACCACTTGATGTCCAACTGCTGTAATGTATGAGACTCCCCTAAAACTCCAGGTATTTTTATTTCTTTACAATGCTGAGAGAAGCTCAAGAAAAATCAAACTTCTCTCGTGGAACAACCTTTGTAAGTGCACCAACTAGATTCTCCTTTGTGTTAATCTTCATGACTCGAAGTTTTCCCTCCTCATGTTTACTTTGAATGAAATGATAACGAACTTCAAAAGACTTAGTTCTACTATAAAACACTACATTTTTTGCTAAGTCAATGACACTTTTACTATTACAATACATGGCTGATCCTTGCTGAGGACAATCAAAATCATGAAACGTATATTGCAACCAAATCCACTCTTTTGCTCCTTTAGTGAGAGCAATATATTCAGCCTCAGTAGTTGAAAGTGAGACAAGTTTTCACAACTTCAATGCCCAACTAATTGCTTCTTCAACAAAAGTAAAAACATAACCAGTAGTAGATTTTCTATTATCTAAATTTCTAGCCATCTCTTAATCAATATAACATCTTAGTGAAGTATCCTTGCCACCAAAACACAATAAAAAAATAGAAGTGCCCTTAACATACCTTATGATCCACTTCACCGAATCCCAATGTAGTTTACCTCGATTGCTCATAAATCTGTTGACAACCCCCACAGCTTGAGCAATATCTGGACAAGTACAAACCATCGCATACATAAGACTAGCAACCATTGAAGAATATGGGATGTTCTTCATGTAGATTTTTTCTTCTTGTCACTAGGGACATATGATTGAAGATAATTAGAAATGATCATAAGAGAAGTGTTAATCGGTTTGGCATCTACCATGCCAAATCTTTCTAAACACCTTGAGAACATAGTATTCTTGAGAAAGCTTTATTTCCCTCTTGTGTCTATCAAGGATAATGTTCATGCCAAGTGTTTGTCTCACTACCCCTAAATCCTTCATAAAAAACCTTTGTGAGAACTTTTCCTTCAATTTTGAAATTAGCTTCATAGATGAACTGGTAACAAGCATGTCATCAACATAGAGGAATAAAAGAACAAAGGAACCATTAGGTAACTTTTTATAGTAGGTAAATGGATCAAATTCACACTAAATAAAGTTATATTTGGTCATGAATCAATAAAACTTGAGGTACCATTGCCTCGAAGCTTATTTGAGACTATACAAGCTCTTTCTCAATCTACAATATAAGTTTTCCTTTCCATATTTAATGAATCCTTTGGGCTGCATCATGTAGATTTCAACATTCAAATCACCATGGAGGAATGTCATTCTAACATCCAATTTTTCAAGTTCAAGGTCATGAACAACTTGTTGACCATAGAATAAGATATATTGTCAATTAGTGAAAAACCACTTAAGCTATCTAGGAAGGTTGGTTAATATTGCAACCAAGCTTTCCACCAGGGAGAAGATTTTAGTGTAGCCCAAGAAAATGAAGGTATACTGTGTTAATCGAGCTCATTGTATAAATTGCTGATCTTAGATTGGTTTTGACAAGTGACTGTCAACACACTTAAGTTATTTAATTAGTTCATGTTGAACTAGTAGTACATGCCAAGCACATGTAAATATTAGACCATGGCGAGTCGTGGTGAGTGCCAAGCCACTCATGTGATGAGTCACTCAAGTGCTGAGTAGATAGACCATGCTAAGTGATTTAAGAGCTGAGTAAATAGTGGATGTCAAGCAATACACATGTGTCGAGTACCAACAAAAATATTAGTGCATGCTGAGTATTAGAGACTTCAGATGTTGAGTGACACAATTTTGACATATTTAATTGTCATGGCACAAGCAACTATGTAAACTATTTTTGAACTAAATTAAAGGTAAATTATGATATTTTGGAGATAAGAATGAATCCCTAGTTAGATTCCCTAGGTGACCGCAAGAAGTTGGGTCGCAATTTTGCGGAAGTCAGATCTGCGAAATTGTACTTCTCAGAAACGGGTACTCAATTTTTTAAAAATTAGGTACTTGTTTCTAAAATTATGCTTCGGGCACCCGAGCGGAATTTAAAAAATTAGGTACCCGATATTTAAAATGGATTGGGTGCTCGAGCCGCTTAACTATTGGGCGCTCTCCTTTTTAAGAATCGGGTACCCGGTTTCTTAAAAATCGGGTACCCGATTGCTTAAAAATCGGGTACCCGATTTGTAAAGCTTTTATATAGCGCTTTTTTGGCATTTTAGAGGTCATTTTCATGACCTCAAAAATGGGAGCCTGATTAGAGACGCATACGGGAGCCCGTTTCTCAGCCCTACCGACTAACCCCTTGCTGCTAGTTTTTGATACACAGGTATTTTAATATGTTTTATACTATTTTACTTTATTTTTTTCAATTTTCAATTTAATATGTATGTTAATTTATTGTTTTTTCACTTTTCATATGTACGTAAAATTGTAAATTTACGTTGTTAATGAACTTAAATGTTTAAATTTTTGAATTTGTTAATTAAAATATAGTTTCGTAAATGTTTATTTAAAAATTATTATTTTAGATGTTTTGAAATGTATTTAATTTATGTATTTATTACAATGTTGAATGATTAGATTAGATGTAAATTTATTGTTTAAACATGTAATTTTACAAATAAATATAACCTCGACCTAAAACCATATAACCTCAACCTAAAACCATATAACCTCGACCTTGTTTTAACTATAACCTCGACCTAAATTTATTTTTTAAACTATAATCTCGACCTAACCATATAAATAAAACCCTAAACATATTATAAAATACTTAATCACATAACAGCCGGCCAAGGGATCCAAACAAAAAAATTTATAGTATTTAAAATGATTTTACTTAAATTGTATTGTACTTTGTTTCATGGATCAAAAATGGATGATGTAAACTATTTTATAAATGTATATTCTTTCAGCCTTTCATACCTTGTGACATGTATAGTGGATGATTGTGCATTCTGAATTAATTTGCCAAGTGGCATCGGAACAAATGTATATAAATTATTTAAATGGATTGAACTAAAGTAGTTAATATGAACTTTCATGTGAACACGTTATTTATTTTACTTTTACTAGTTTAAAATTATTTAAAAATGAAATGTAAATGTGCTCATTAAGGAATACAATCTCTTATGTTTTTTATAAATGTAAATTATTATATGTATGTTATTGCTTGCTTAGTAAAACTTTTGATTAGTTCTTTGGATCCCTTGGCTGGGCGTCATTTAGGATTAGTTCTACAATGTCAAATTGTATTGAATTTAACTCTAATCATAACCCTTACTATCATCTTAACCTAAGTAATCTTAATTTGCTAAAACCTACACCAGGTAATATATAAATAATTAAATAACTTTCCTATCTTACCTTGAGTACTAATTTTATAAATGTCAAACCCTAAGATTGAAAGGTAACCCTGGCCCTTAACTAATTAATATTATACTTATAAACAAAATTGAAGTAAACCATGATCATAAACCTAATTATATATCCCAACTTAAGAGTAGAAACCTTGAATTTAACCTTAAAAATCCTTTCCCCAACCATTAACCAAATTGAACCATTACCCTAGAAGATTGAACCAAGTTGAACGTTGACCTTAAGACTAAACCAAATCATCCTAAACTAGAACTCAATAATATATTGAACAGTTTAAAACAAAACTCAAACCTAACTTTCTTGAATTAATGTTGGTTTTTAATCTAAAAGCTCTAACTATAATTCTATATCTAAAACCAAATTTAGCACTTTAAAACTTAATTCAATTTATTAACTCTTGTCCTAATTGAAACCTAAGCATGTAAACCTAATCAAACAGTACAAACCAAATTGAACCCTAATCCTAAAACTAATTAAACATTGATATCAAGGTCTCAAAATGATACATCATAAAAAAATTAGAAGAGACTTGAACGAATCAGGCATCTAATTAAGTAACCCTCCCTGACCATCAAGAGGTGGAGGTGTCCACATCAGTGCGAGTACAAGCCCAGACTAGACCCTTGGATGGGTAGCCTAAATGTTTATTACCTTTGCAGAATGGAAGGCCACATAACAAAATATTGCCTTATTCTATAAAAATAAATACGCACCCCCTAGTGATATATATAGTAAGATATTTTTCCTAATTTTACTATCAATTTTTTTGGTTAGAAGACGATGATAGTTCAAAATGATTTAGAAAATAGGGATAAAATGAGAACCATCATTCCTAGAATGAAGATGCATTATTCCAAGTGATAAACCCATTTCTATCATAAATCAACTCCTCCATCCAAAAAATTAGTAATGAGAAATCCCTATGTCAAGTAATCAATGGAGGGCTCATAAAATTGATCAATTGATCAACAGAGGGCTCATAATCCCTAGGTCAAGTAATCAATTGATCCCCAAGGGGAGATAAGAATCTCATTAAAAATTAGAGACAGGACACTCCTAAATGCGTATCATACAAAATAATTATTGCCAAGGTCTTAGCCTCTAGACTAGAAGATATCCTACCCAATATCATTAACCCTACACAAAAGTGTTTTGTTAAGGATATTTATGCATATTGGAGAACTTGATAACCTATTGGAAGACTTTGGATTGAGAAACATTTCTAGGATAGAGTGTAGGCGTGCTCAAGTAATTGATAATGAAAATGTCTATAAAAGGGTGGAATGTAGTTTCACTATGATGATGTTGCAAGCCCTCCATCCAATATTAAATGTCAAATGGTGTCCTATCTTATGATTGGTTTCAAGGTTTTAGTAAAGAAATTAATGGGGTTAGATCATAATTTTTAGGACTCTCTAGATCAATTATGAAAGAGTGTCCTCTTGCATCCTCTTTATTTTTTATTGTTGAACATTGACTCATTGCATTATCTCCTTAGAGATAACCAGTTGTCTCTAAAAGTTAGAGGATCTACTCTCCAAATAATTAATAAGTATCTAATGTACATACTTTGTTGATAATATATTTGTATTCTTTTTAAGCTAGAAGAGTGCAACACGAGTCATTTAATGATCAAATTGGACCTCTTTTCTTTGTATCGGGTAGTAAGATTTATGTCTCTACATCTATCTTATTGGGGCTAAATATTGAGTCCCCTACCTTGTGTAGTAAATATGGTATTGGATGGAGATTTCATAATTAAGTGGTTAGGTACCTAGGGATTCCATATGTAGTAAACCCTAGCATATAAATGAAATGTGTCTTTATATCAACAAGAAAATCTTTGGAAAACTCAACAACTGGAACTCTAATTATCTCACTTTGGTTCATAGAATTCAAGTATGTTAAAAGATTCTCTCCTTGAATGTTGGGTGTAAGTTTGTCTTCTTCCTGCTCATTTTATTTATATCAATTTGGTCTTCCATATAAATCTATTAGGACCATTTCGTGGATAGCCAAAGCTTCATAAGGTAATGAATTATGGATTATGATTAGAATTAGGATTATTAGACATGGTTAGGGATAGGGTTCACATGTAAATTAGTTCATTACCTGACATGATCTACACTTATAATTTGCAAGAAGGTTTTCAACTTGGTGCCATACTTTATTTTTGAGATCTTCTGAAATTGCTTTTGTAAGAGATGTTTATCTCAATACCTGTATATGTACATAATATGATGGTGCTTCCCCATACATATATACTCAATATACTCTACACATTATATGCAACTTATTATATTTTCACCTTTACATCTTTTCCCCCTTTCTAACGTGAATGCCAAAGGTAAATTTTACATGGTTATTCCAAAATGTGACAAGAAGTCAGAACATACCTTTAGAATTAGTGCCATTGTATTGTCCCAGTTTTCTTGTAACATCTTGTTTGTGTGCAATGTAATCTAAACTTCTGCTGATAATTCTATCATCTGATCAACAATGGAGAAATTGTTAGCATGTGCTCTATGACATGAGTGTTTTTGACACCTTTCTAGAGAATATTTTTTATTAGCCAACTACTTTTTGTAGAACTTCATATGACCAGGTTTACAACAATAATGCATGAGTTAAGTTTTAGATTTTGATTCTTTGAAGAATCATGAAGTTTTTTGTATCCTTTCTATATATTAGAATTGTCCCCTCATTCCCAAAAGCCCCAAAATTCCCCTCATCCCTAGGTGACTTAGTTAATGGGGATGCCTATTTTAAGTGTTGAGATTTGTACTTGTGTCACACAAGGTTTTTCTCTTTGTTCTTCTCCCTATTCTATTATGTTTGTAATATGGTCATGTGATTGCATAGAAGGTTGACTCCTTTGAATGCTCTATGACAAGAGCATTTTTGACACCTTTCCAAGAACAATTTTTGATCAACCAACTACTTTTTGTAGAATTTCATATGACCTACTTTACAACAATAATTTCATGTGATAGATTTTAGATTCTTTGAAGAATTGTGAAGTTTGTTCTATCCTTTCTATATATAGCATAATTGTCTTTGCCTTTGTCCTTGGTATTTAATGTTTTTTTCATGTTGGATGTGTCATTGTTGATAGAAAACTACTTATGTTAAAAAGCGGATAATAGTTGGGATTCAAACTACAATCATAAATATTTTTTAATCAATTCATAATTCTATCTCTAAGCTTTCATTAGATAATTGTAACCTTAACTCTCGTCTTAGGACCATAATAAATATCCGATACAGGTAAATATAATTGTAACTAAAACCATAATCCTAGGTAAGTTCTCTAACATTAAAGGATTGCAATCATTATAATAATCTTAAGCTTAGCCATCATGAAAACTGTTAACATAACAAAATTGTAAACCATAGCCTTGTCATAATCTTAACTTTGTTTCATCCTGAGACATGAACATGTATAATCCATAATGAGTTCATACTTAAAAATTTAGTATTTAATGTTTAATTTGACTTAAGTGTTTAACTTTATTTATAATTTAATTGATATAATTTTAATAAAGATATGCACATTTATATAGATCTAGTTGATAAATTTTAGATTTAAATTTTATTAAATAGTAATTTTGTCATACATGTATTATGTTGTGATGTATTTTTGATGTGTTTTATGTTTTATGTTGTTTAAATATATATGCAGATTATATTTGATGGACACACCGCAACCCCCTCCCCCTCCCATACCCCCACCTCCACCACCTCCATCTCCACCTCCACCTCCACCTCCACCTCCACCTCCAACCCCACCCACACCTCCACCACCCACCGCAGATGAGCTCCACGAGACCATGAGGCGTAACCTCAACGACCTCATGAGTGATATAGAGGCTATTTGATGTGAGAGGCACCCCCCCTCACCTACTACATCTTGCAAATAGCATGCAAGGAGTGGTTGACTCCATTCATCATTTTGATTTAGACATCGGTTCATTTAGATCATGGAGGGAAAGCATGTGTGCCTTCTACTCTGATGGCTTATCATATAGAGAGGTTTATAACCTACATATAGGTAAAGGAAATTTTCAACATTATTTTGTAAACCCTAAGACAGGTGAACCAATTAGTGAGAAGAAGTCTCGCATTTCCATTAGGTGGTGTACACATCCGTGCATAACAACACATTTTTGGGAGCGGTGGTGGAAGGTATTTGACCATCCACCACATGCTAATCATGAGGTGCCCATGTACTTCCTTAGGAATTTATGGGCTGAGTTTGAGTTGGGTTTGAAACCCAACTATTTTGATATGAAAGCATTTCAGCGAGTTGGTAGAGGGATGCCTCAGGATAGGCCTAGGGCAAAGCTGAGTGATAGAACAAGAAATCGCAGGCGAGCTGAGCCCCTTGTACCTCTTCCTACGCCTATTGTGCCTGATTCTCACCATCATCATGCAATTTCATTTGCTTTTACCCATTTGAGTTCCCTTTCGGGCAATTTAGTACAACAGTGGACGCAGGCGGTACATGCTCCTCCACTTGGACATGTTTGTACTAGCTGTGGAGGCATATGCACAGGCCCCTAGAGTAATCCTAGTGCAACACACGATGGCCATTATGCTGAGGGTGCAGATTTTGATGATCATGTATACGCTGCTCGTGGTGATGGTAGTGACAAGATAGATGTGTCATCATTTGTTGACCTCATGCACCAGGGAGAGCCTGGAGAGAGTCAAGAGCAACAGGTAAAATTTTAATTTCAATATAAATATAAAGTGCACATAATTATTTACTTTCTACATATATGTGTAATTGTATTAACTATATTAATTTGTACTTTTCAAATAACAAAGGATGGATGACATTGTTCCTCCTAGGAGGCAATATAGTCTTTTTTCAAGACCTACAGATGTTGGCGTCCCTTATACGATATGCACTTTGAATTACACTATAAAAATATACATTCAAATTAGAATTTAATAACATGTGCTCATATGTTCTTTTTATTTGATTTTGTAGGGATTGTCTGCATCTACACATACTGATGTTAGTACAAGTCCTGCTCTAGTTACCACTGAGGCACAACCTCAAATACATGCGGTATGAACTTTTAACTGAAGAAAAATAATTTATATTATTTTTATGTATGTACATTATTATTAACTTATAATCTGAACAATTTTGACTCACATGCATATATATTTTATGTGTTTTGATTTTACAAACAGGAGCATGGATATCATACTCATCCATATAGGCCTCGGTATAGTCTATTTTCGACTCCATCTTATGATTATCATGCTAGCATACCTGTAGACACATTTGTGACATTGGCTACCACTCAGGTATGATATATACATTATATATACATGTTTAATTTATAGTGTATAAAAAATGTAGTGTACAAATTATGTACCTTGTATTTATATTCATGTATATTTAATTTTGACTAAACGTTTATGTATCCATAATTTTAGGAGTACGTCACCATGAGTGTTGTGGAGAGCATAGGACTTAGCCAAATGGAGGTACCTACATCATCATTTGAGGTCAGTATTGTGATTTATGTGCATAATGTATAGTTCATTATGCTCTAAAATCAAATTTAAAAAAATGTATGTATTGTAAATTACAGGACCTCACCACTGCTGCATTTGGTAGTTTTGACAGTGCGCTTCCTCCCGTTACTGAGGGACACCCATTTCATGTGGTATAATTTATTTTATTATGTAGTGAATATTTAATTTATTTGCAAGCTAGATTTTGAGACCCATTTCAATTAAGCAAGTACATGATGAGATGTGCCTCCTATTACATAGGGTGATACATCTACCTCACAGGGTGTCCAACATGACGAGACGACTCATATTACACATGATGATCCATCTGAGTCCTCTTCATGTAGAGCAAAAAGGACATTTGATCAAATAGATTAAGTCTTGTTGGCACCTATAGATTGTGTTTTTATGATATATATATATATATATATATATAATTTATGATGTATGTACACTTTGTGTTAGGATAGTTAAAACTGTATGTTAGACCATGTACTATTTTTTAATGATTTCTTATCATGCTTGTGTATGTAGTACATATATTACTATGTTTCACCATGTTTTAAGTATATTCAAACCATTTTCTTTATTCTGACATATTTTATTCATGAACATATGACACATTTTGTAAGTATATATGCAAGATGAACAATAATTTTAACTATCTATAGAGCATTATTAGATAAATATCACATCAAATTTATGCATTGAGATAATTCATACAAATAAAATTGACCTACTCGATTAAAAAATGTATTGATAACATACCTAACAATGTATCATAAGTGATCTTAATGTGTTGTTTGGTAATGTAAGACTCATTATCACCTAATAAGACCTATTATGTGGTAGTAAACATATGAATACCTATCATAACATATAACGGACATAATGACTTATTAGGACTCCCATGTCCCCTTAAGACACACATGTATGGATAACGTACCTAACAATGTACATCATGTAAGTGATCTTAATGTGTTGTTTGGTAATGAAAGATATAATCAATACAATGAATACAATGAGTAATGATATTTAAATTATCATGTGCAAGTCACTTGTTTTTAATATTACAATCAATAGTAATTTGAAACTTCAAACAAATATTAATTTAAGCATGCTTGAATGTAAAAGTAATAGAAAAAAATAGGAGGTCATTACTTAAATTGACAATCAATTTATAATAATTTATCAAGTGCACATACCTTTAACTTTCAAATAGAAGTAAACTCTCATTTTTGAATTAGTTTGTACAACATATTTCACAATATATGTAAGACAATGTCAATGATATATTTATAGTTCACTGAACTCATTTGAAACATAAAATTGGTTGAACGCATCTCTTCAAATGTGGTCCTGTAAAATAAAAATGTAAAAAAAAAACACACATGTTAATAAACACATAAATTAATATTCAAGGTATTTGAACTATGTAAATATATATGTGTAATTTGTATGTACTTACTAGGTGAAATTGCACAAGATGTTGATGTTCAATCCACTTTAACACTTAAATTTGCATAAATTGTAATTGAAACCTGAATAAGAGGTGTATAAGTTCTCTAAATTGGTATTGACAACACAAACATACATGTAATTAAATTATATAAGTACATATATATAAAAATAATACAATAATGAAAAAACTTACATGTGTTTGATTTAAATGTAGTCATCCCACTGTATCATCTGCATCCTCTCTCTTTTTCAATGCATCTATGATTGTCTCGTGCTCGTCCATTGAAATTGTCCATAATACCTTATTGGCGGGTCTCCCTTTGTACCTTTCTAATTTGATATTTGTTGCCACAACCAAATGAGAATAGTGTAAAATCTTCTTTTTGATTTGGTAGTCTTCAAATGCTGGCAAACCATTTCTTCTTGTTAAGTATCTACGTAGCTAGGTGCCAGCTACAACAACAGACCTGATTGGATACTCAAAACTATCATCATCTACTTGATGATGTGTCATTTTTTTCTTAGGTTCCACACATCTAGCTAGCCAATACTCAGTTCATTCATCATTATCACTAGGTGCAATAACAGCATAAACATGTCCTACAAGATAAGATAAAGTATAGAAACACTTTAATCACTCGTGTACATATGAAAATTATATAAATTGAAGCATGAGATCGCAAAAAAATTAATTAAATTGTGCATACTAGGTTCTATGAGGTCTGAAATATGATCATAGTCTTCTGATGCAAAAGTAACATTCTGGCCTTCATTTACTATATCATCTTCAAAATGTGTGTCAATAGATGCTAATGATCTTTGTTTCCAATCTTCAACCCATTTTGTATTCTCACATTCTTCCCATTCACCTACAAGACAAAATTGACAAAAACAAGCAAGCTCCCTAATCCATATAGTCCAAGTGTTAGAATCTGAACTCCTAAATGAATGCCATTTAGCTGAACCATTAATTGTATCACAATCATATTTTGAAGGGATATTATTTTTTTCAACTAGGTAGAAGAAACGTTTGATTGTAGAGTTTTGACTTAATCCTGTGTATATATATTTGTTACACCATTCAACAATCTCATGTGCATTTTTGAATTTAGCTCTTTCTTCAAATTTTAATTGCTCTTTACTAAGGGCTCTCTTCACACATGCACTAGCACCATCATGTTCTCCTTTACCATGTCCAGCCTCAAAAAAACTCCACACATGTTGGATGCTAGTTTGCTTATGTGTCCTACTCAACCAATAGAACATTCTAGCATTCTTGAATTGTCCTATACAATTATCTGACCATATCCAATGTTGTGTCATTTGAATTTGTCTCTCTTTTAAATTATCATAAAAGACCTTGAAACAATATTGGAGAAACTCAGATGAATGGAGTTTATTATCACTTAAATAAAAATGGTACTCTCTAAATATTTTTCGATCCTCCTCTGTACTATCAGGTGCATGCCTATAAACTATATGAACATAAATTGTTACTTGCATTGAATTGTAATATTGTGGTTGTACCTCTTCTTGTGGTGCAAGCATGTAGTTCTCTACAAAGTCAACAACTGAAAGTATAGTACCAATTGGAAATGTATTCTTACATATGCAAAATTGTCCATCAAGCCATCTAGAATATTGAGAGTGTTTATCATATTTTGGTATGATCAAACTCTTAAACTCATCCATAAATGCATGACAACTAACTTTATGTGTAACTAGATCACACCTTCTTCCAAACTTCCCATCCTTCAATGGATATTCAATAGTTTTGAATATTTTTACCTCAACTAATTGTTGTCCAAAAGTAGTCAAAGCATTTTCATGCAAACATTCATCTAACAAACAAAGATTGCCACACATATCACATGTACTAGAAAGACATGCATTGAAAAGAAGGTATTGATCATTAGGTGGCTTATAAAACAAACCTGATATGAAATCTTTTATAGTTTGAGGTGGTATTTTTATACCACATTCTTGCAACATTTCTTTACTATGCATGGTACCACATATAGATTGAAATACATCATAATGGTAATGAAATTGAATATGAGTTTTACAACAACATGTGATTCTTTCCTTGTTAATCTTTACATACCATGGTTTACACTTTTCAAAAGATCTTTGACTAATGGTAATATTTAATACCTTACCATCTACAAATTTTTTAAACAATTTAGTTTGAGTCATGTCCAAAAGGTGTTTAGGATGTGGATCACGTATTTTTGACCCAATTCTCAATTTAAGAACATCTCTTGAATTAGGTGATACTCTTGTATTATCATGCCAAAAATTTTCAATCAAACTTTTGATTTTACTAGTAAGTTTCATATCATATCTCGGGATTCTACCACTATGTGTCCATAAAATATTTGTTGGATCACATTCAAAGTTAACCCTTCTCTTTACAACTCTTTCTAAAGTCTTACGATTCACATTAAGATATTCACTTATGTTGATAATCAATCTTTTGTCAGATGTTGATTTGTTAACTAAAGCTATTGTTATTGCTCGTCGTGCTGCATTCTTATCTTTAGATCGACTTCTCTTTCCGATAACATCAAAGGCACTAGCAACAATGGATACAACTTGTTTTAAAGACTCATTTTTATTCTTGAGTTTTGCGTACATTCCCAACCTTCTCATTACTTTTCGCATTTTAGACATTTTAATTAGTTGCAACATTAGCTGACATTGAAACCCAAATTTCTTATTATAAAAAAAATGCCTATACAATCTATTAGCATGTGTCCTAATTTGTCTCCATGAAAGCAATCCCTCAAGATTATCTAACACATCATTAGGAATATGAAAATTATGTTCAGACACTTTACTATCATCTTGACATGTTTGTTCAGTAGTTCGTGTTTCTATGTCTACATTCATGCAATTTTTATTTTCAGACACTTTACTATTTTCACTATTATTTGGGATTTGAATATCATTTTCAAATTTTCTTGGCATTTCTTTTGGGGCAGGCATTTCAATTGGAGTGTTTTGTGCATGATCATTTGACAATTGCTTCTCATGAAGAAAATCTAAACCATTTAAATCATAACCTACTTCTAAAAAATCACCAATTTCATCATGAGAGAAAATTTGAGGGTTAGGAGACACACTTGTATTGAAGGCATAATTAGAATGTGCACCTAAATTTTCTCGTATTGGGTTCTCTTCTTTGACTTCTTCATCCATCATGGTATCTTCAATGTCTTTCTCCTTTGAAACATTGTTCAAGTCTCTAATTCTCTGTCTTCTCTCTCCTTGACGTTTGCACCAGTTTTGAATTTGAATCAATAGCCTACAAATTGTATAAGAGGAAAAGAAAATAGAATAAGTGTGATCGGTGTTGCAGGTCGAAACTGTTGTTCAATCATTTCAATCATTGAAATTGGGTTAGTGGGGTAGCTTTTGGGACCCAACAGGTACATCAGAAATGGGTACTTGATTTTTAAAAATTCGGGTGCCTGATTTTAAAAAAGTCAGTATAACGGTTTAAAGAAATTGAGCACCCAATTTATGAATTACAAATCGGGTGCCCGATTCATGAGAGATGAGCGGGAATTTGGCATGGCTCCCGACTTTTGCATGGGGTTTTTCCTTGGGGAAAGGTATGGCATAGGCTTGGTCCCACCAAGCCATGCCTTTGTACTCCTTTTTTTTTCTAAGGCATTTAATCGGCAATTTCTGGTATTGTCATAATTTTTTTATAGTCATTCCTATTGAATCTTTTGATGAGACAAAAACCCATTATAGGTCTTGCTATTCTGATTTCAAAAATGTAAATTTTATAGTGTTATTAGTTTATTTTCTATTTTTCCATTATTTATTAATCAAAACTATCTCCTAAACATTAAAAAGTGACATTCACTAAAACTTTAATAACTTTTTTATTTTATAATTTTTCTTAAATTAATTTATATGTCATCAATCTACATACAATTCTTTTGATGTTAAAAAAAAAAAAATGAAAAAAGTGAGATTTTGATCAAATTATGTGGTCCGTACATGAGAGGTTTTAAAATTTACCTTTATAGCCAATTAATAATTAATAAAAAAAAAAATTATTCAATACAAAATTAAGAAAAAATATTGTCATCAATATTAGGTGTATTAGGTAACTCCCTTTAAAAGGATTTGCAAAAAATCATTTATTTGTGTCAAATTATGGTGTCCGTACACGAGCATGGTATGGTCCTGAAACAGGCATTTTGGAAAAGTGGTTTTTAAAGATCCATACCAAAAAAAAACCTATCATATGGGTGCACAAATAAATTACATATTCAAAAACTAGATTTCGAACACTAAAAATTTTATTTCTAGAGTTTTTTAATATTCAATCTCTAAATACCTCTAATTTTGACATCAATTGACAAAACATTTCAAAAATAGGAAAAACACTTCCACTTTTTGGCCAAAAGTGAGACCCAACTTCTTGCATTGACCCCCCTATGCAATTACATGTAGCCAATCAAAAAAGGGGAAGGATTAAGTAGAAAAATAGATGAATCTTAATCATAGATTCATATCTAAACCTAAGCCACTAGAGTCTTCTTAAAGAGGAAAAAACCCTAAACTATCTATTGAGTGTGTAAGGAATTGAAGGAGCAAAGAGGATAGTTTTCATGAGAAAATAGAGCATTCATGGTGACTTAGAAATTATGAAGAGAGAGTGAATTATAGAATTAGTTAAAGTAGAACAAAGAATATAGAAAATGATACAACATTGAAACATCTGATCAAGAAGGATCAAGAAGACATTGTTTAGAGGTGATATGTTATCAGGCAAGCAAGTGCCAACTGCAAGATCTATGCTGAGATATTCTAACAAGTGATTTCAGTCAAATCTCTTAATAGAGTAGTCTAAACAGGCTATATGAAATTCTTTGATAGGGTGCTTACTTAGTTGTAAGTTAAATTCCTCTAACTAGGCACACTTCTAATAAGGTTTTGAAATCCTCTAACAAGGTGAGACCTAACAGCCTTTGTAAGCCTTTCACAGGGCATACCTTTCACAAAGTAGATCATGTTTCATGGTCAAAATATTTTAACATTCATTGGATACACTTTATTGCTACAGTAGTGAAGATTTGTGGGTGTTATCTCCACTCTAATTTTATCTTCTCACTTGGAGGGTTTCTGGGTAATCATATCTAGTTCATGTGTGTGAATGCTTACATGTTTATATGATTTAGATGTATATGTTTTATATGTTTTTTTTTTACATGCATGAGATAGATATAAAGTTTTATGGGTCCAAGTTTAAACTACTGATTCACCCCCCCCCCCCAATCAGAAGTTTAAACTTTCCTATCGTAATTCCAACATAAACTAAGCTATTCAATATTATTAGTGGGAAACAAGTTTCATGTGTGAATTTAGTTGACAATGTTAACTAAGTCCACTATGTGAATTAGACTCCTATATCACCCAAGTTTCCCAATGCTATCTAAGCATCCAGTGCTAACCAAATTCACAGTGTCACTTGAGCCCACTATATTGCCTAAGTTTTAGAAGATCATCAAAAGTATTGTATTGCCTGAGCATTAGTATTTGAGCTAACTTAAAGATATATTTGATTTTTATAAAGATATCTATTGTGGAAGCTGACTTGATGCAAAGTTACTATTTGAAGGATATATAAGGAAGACAAATTCACTTTTCTAACATATTTAATATAGAAGATACATGAATATTTTGAAGGCACAAGAAGTGAATATGGAGCAAAGTAAGTAAGCAGGATACAGAGAAGTATAAAGGGCATACTCATCCATCAAAATCAGGTGATCATATTATTCAATGGATCTAATTCAAAAAATTAAGTTGCAAAGTAGAGATCACAAAACTAATTCATCATAATAGGTTGATTAGTCAAATTCTCTAATCAGGTGGACCTAAAAATCCTTTGCTAAATCTCTTAACATAGTAGATACTTCATTGCATTGTAAAATCATTTCACAAGGTGGACCTAATAGTCCTCCATACTCCTAGTAGAGTAGATCATCACAAGTGATTAATTTAAGCCATAATAGGGCAACTTTATTACTACACTAGTGAAGTATTGTGGGTGTCATCTCCACCCTAGTTTTACCTTCTACTTGGAGGGTTTTTGGATTACCGTATCTTGTGTCAAAGTGTTATGGTATTGATATCTTAACTTTATTACTGCACTAATGAAGGATTTTGGGTGTCATCTCCACCCTAGTTTTACCTTCTACTTGGAGGGTTTCTGGATTACCATATCTTTTGTTAAAGTGTTATGGTATTCATTTCTTTATTTTTTTATTGTAATGCATGCAGGTAGATTAGACAATCTAGAAGAAGTACAATTGAAGTAATCTAAGAGAAAAAAATTATTGGTCCCTAACTCACACTGCACTCCCCCCCCAACCCCCCCCAACCTTGCTCAATCACTTGTTTATGATTATATTTTGAACACAAATAAACCAAGAATGCCCAAATTATGGTCATTTTGACCATGGATGAGAAGATTTCAATGAAATCTATACTCTTTTGCTAATTGAAGCCTTTATCAACCATCCTAGCTTTGTAATAGTTCTAACTTTTTCTTTCATCTTTCAACTAATGAATCAATCAATGTTTTAGTGCTTTCTAATTTGGTGGAAAAGGATCCAAATCTCAAGTTTTGTTTTGCAATAGAGAATCCATCTTTTCCTACATTGTTGTCTCCCATTTGTGAGAATTTGATGCTTTGTAAGTTTCTTTAAAGTTTTTTTATTCAACTTGGTTAGAAAGCAATAGCTATGGCTTTACTTCTTCAAATTACAAGAGTTCATAATCAAAGAATTTGGCAAGAAGCGTTCTATTTCTGGTTGATTTCCACCATCCCTAAGCATTTTCTATGTTTCTCATGTTATCGGTATGTCCCTTATCTTTCTCCTAGGAGTTCTGCCTTTGTAATTCAAAATCACTGCAATTAGAAGAAGTGCAATGTTTCTTTGTGTGTCTTTGAGCATTTCCTTCATTATTATGCATATAGTGTTTTTGATAATTACAATGACTATTAAAGGGTTGATGGATTGATTCTAAGATGTTGTGGCTTCTCTATTGTAATAGAGGAATGTAAAAATTCTCATTCAAAGTATTTTGAACACCAATATTATTGTTGCTTAAATTTTGGGCATTTAGATGTGTCAAAACTTGAGCTTGGAAAGAGAAATCAACTTGCAATTGAGGAGATTCATACTGGTCATGTTCATCATCCCTACCATCCATTTCATGCAGATAATTATGGGAGATCCTTTTACCAAGAGTGATCTGCTATCAGTTGTGCTTATTTTTGGAATGTGTAATCTCCCACTCAAATGAAATGTAAAAGCATAATAGAGGATTCTAGAAATTCTTGGATTACCGAATAGGGTTAGGTAAAGTTCTAGAAATTATTTATGTTTAGATAGTTCTAGAAAAATCTATTTGTCCTATGTTGGCTAATTTAGATGTTTCCAAAATCAATCAAAGACCTCTAGAAAAGAGACACAATGTAATGTATTTTGATCAGAAAATGAAATGATTCTATAATTTCTATACGTGCATGTAGTGTTTATTTTGGATTTAATTATTATTGTGGATCCAATCCATCCACCCATATTAGTTTGTTATCAGAGCCAGTTGGGAAAAAATGTTGATTAAAGAAGAAGTGATATTTTGGTGCTTCTAAATTGTGGAGGATTGGTTTGTGTTATAGAAAAGACAATTTTTTTGAAGAAGACCCCACAGGAAATGTTGAGCAGCTATGAGAAAAAGGAAAGAGGAGAAGTTGGAAAGAAAGCACATTATTGAGAACAATAGAATTAGTGGAGAAACCAAAGTGTTTGTAAAGCATGAAAGAAAGGATAGAGGAAAGAACAAAAGGTATGGTCATTTGAGAAATTCTCCTATTGTCATTAAAAGAAAAAAAGGATATGACATGGAATAAAATTTGATATTTAAGTTGTTTGGAGATTTAATTAAAAAATTCTAGAAGTAAAAAGGCATTTAGAATTTTCTAGAAAGTGTAAGGTGTGTTAAACTATTGATTTCAATGGGAAAAGCTAGTAGAGTTTAGAAAGAGAAAACAAATAAGTTAGAAGAAGAATTAGTGATGGTGAAAAAAGAAAATGAAAGATTATTGTGTGAAAAATATATTTTGCAAAAGGAATTGGCAAAAGTAAGAAATTAAATGGAAGAAGAAAAGTCTAAGTTGTTAAATGAAATTAGTGTCTACATAGAGGAAAGAGGAAATTGAAGAGCTGGAAAATAGGTTAAAATTTGTGGAAGAAGTACATAATTGGTAGGTGAAGGAAACATGCAAGCTTAGAGAGAACAATAAAGAATTAGAAGAAAGGTTAAATTTGTTTTATGATGTTGAGAAATAGAACAAAGTTTTAGAAGAAAATGTAAAGAAATTGCTAGAGAAAAATAATATGTTAAAGAAGGAATTGTCTACTATGAAACAAGAGAAAGAATGTTTGAATGAAAAACCATTTGTATGTGATATATCATGTGACAAAAATGATTTGAGTGATTATAAAATAGAAAAATGTGATTTTGCTGAAGTTGAAATTGTTTATGAAAATTGTATGAACAAAAATGACAAGAAGTTTGCAGATTTCATTTGTTATGATAATAATAGTATTGGTTTGAAGATTATGGAAAGAATGGGATTCTAAGGTAAAGGTCTAGGAAAGGATGAATAGGGATTAAGGAATCTGATTGGGACTGCAATCATGCCAAAATATGTAGGTCTTGGATATGATGCAGGCAGTTGAAAGATGAATAAAGATTCAAGAGAATCAATTAAATATGTTACACAAAGGATAGATGTTGGGATATACCTCCTTGTAATATTTGTGGCTTGAAACATCATTATTATAGGATATGTTAGAATAGAGGGTGTAATAAATATTTTATGGCAAGTTGCATCAAAATGGATTGTGGATGGAGCTATGGTCAAATTGGCAAAGAATTGTATCAAAGTTTTATTCAAGTACAAATGTTCAAGTGTAAGAAGGAATGCAACTACATTTGGAAACATATTAGTGTAAGTCATCAAAGAGGCAAAAGGTTATTTGTGAACCCTGTCACTGACATTTGTGATAGATGAAGCAAGATTATCAATGGATCATGTGAAAAGAGAAAATCCTTGGCAGCCAATTGCTTACAAAATGTTTGTAGAAATTAAAGGCTATAGCCTTAGAAGACACTATTCATCCATTACCAAATATGAAGATTATTGGAAAATAACATTTTGGCTTTAAGAAAAAGAAAGGATTTGGATTTGTATGCAACATTTGAGCTTGAAATTAGGGGGGAGTGTTGGAATGTGTAATCTCGCAATCAAATGAAATTTAAAAGCATAATAGAGGACTTTAGAAATTCTTGGATTACCAAATAGGGTTATGTAAAGTTCTAGAAATTATTTACGTTTAGATAGTTCTAAAAAAATCTATTTGTCCTATGTTGGCTAATTTAGATGTTTCTGAAAACAGTCCAAGACCTTTATAAAAGAGGCACAATGTGATGTTTTTTTATCAAGCAATGAAATGATTCTATAATTTCTATAAGTGCATGTAGTGTGTATTTTTAGTTTAATTATTATTGTGGATCCAATCCATCCACCCTCATTAGTTTGGTAACAGAGCCATTTGGACAAAATTTCTGATTAAAGAGGAAGCGATATTTTGGTGCTGGTAAATTGTGGAGGATTGATTTGTGTTATAGAAAAGACAATTATTTTGAAGTATACCACATAGGAAGTTTTTAGTAGCTGTGAGAAAAAGGAAAGAGGGCAAGTTGGAAAGAAAGAACATTATTGAGAACAACAGAAACATTGGAGGAATCAAAGTGTTTTTAAAGCACAAAATAAATGATAGAGGAAAGCACAAAAGGTATGCTCATTTCATTCTCATTAAAAGAAAAAAAGGTTATGACATGGAATCAAGTTTGATATTTAAGTTGTTTGGAGATTTAATTAAAAAATTATGGAAGTAAAAAAGCATTTAGATTTTTCTAGAAAGAATAAGGTGTGTCAAACTATTGATTTCAATGGGAAAAGCTACTAGAATTTAGAAAGAGAAGACATATGAAGATTATTGGAAAATAACATTTTGACATCACAAAAAAGAAAGAATTTGGATTTGTGTGCAACAAAATTTGAGGTTAAAATTAGGGTGGAGTGTTGGAATGTGCAATTTCTTAGTCAAATGAAATGTAAAATTATAATAGAGGATTTTAGAAATTCTTGGATTATCGAATATGGTTAGGTAAGGTTCTAGAGATTATTTATGTTGAGATAGTTCTAGAAAAATCTATTTGTCCTATGTTGGCTAATTTATGTCTTTTTAGAAATAATCAAATACCTCTATAAAAGAGATACAGTGTAATGTTTTTAGATCAGGTAATGAAATGATTCTATAATTTCTTTAAGTATCTGTAGTGTGTATTTTGTATTTAGTTATTATTGTGGATCCAATCCATCCACCCCATCACTTATGCCATGTGATTTCATCCATGGGTAGGCTTAATCAAAGAAGAGTTAAGAAATGCTAACTTTTAGCCAAGGTGTTAGTGGTAGGGTGTGTGGTGTTAGAGGTCCTTTGTTTAATGTGTTGACCAATGATGTTAGATTCATTCGTACAAGAGTCATTCTATGGAATGTTAGGAGCATGCCTATTAGTTATTTGAACATATCCTACATTGACCATGTGAACCAACGTGACATGTTTGATGGTTTTGGTGGTTGTCAAGAGTTAGATAGAGCCCACCTTTCATGTGAGTAGTATGCATAGGAATTGGAGATAGAGGATTATGTGGGTGACAATCTAAAGGCTCAGGGGTGTGAGTGGTGTGGCCAAGCCCACTACCTACTATGGGTGCCTCTCTTTGACAACAGTGAGTATGATTTGAGGATTTATCAAGATGGAAGGGTCTATCAACATCCATGACATCATTTTTGGCTATATAGTTATGTTCAGTATGAGATTTTGTATTATTGTATTTGAATAGAGTATTGGGATCTCTATTTTGATTTATATTTGAATCTAAAATTGTATCAAGACTATGATGAAAAGAACTATTATGTTGATTTCCAAACTGATAACTATGGTTCCACATACATGTAGAAGAAGAGGATAGAGGAACAAGAGATAAAACTAAGGTGGGAGATAAGATATTTGGAGAAATAGTATTCTAAGTTTTACCAGTATTAATATTATTATCAAAAATAGAAAAAAGGGGCATATTCACATACCAATTTTTCTTCCATATGTAATGCTAGAAATACCTTCTCATTGTAGACTACATCTCTTCTCTTGATTAACTTAATTTCAATTAGATCCCAAATTTTAAAACCAAGTGGATCTTCTCCATAACCTACAAAGATCCCTCTTTTTAATTTTGGATTAAACTTCACTCTTTTCTCCTTCAAAACATGTACATAAGCTTCACAACCAAACACCTGGATGTGAGAATATGAGATTTGCTTTCCCAACCACTCTTCCTCTAGCATGGAAAAATCCAACCAAGAAGAGGGTCTTTGATTGATTAAGTATACTATTGTATTGCAAGCCTCTACCCAAAACTCTTTTCCCAAACTAGCATTAGAGAGCATACAATGAGATCTCTCAAGGATTGTTCTATTCATCTTTTCCATTGTTCTATTTTCTTGTAGAGTGAATGGAACAATCTTGATCCTATGAATGCCATTATTGGCACAAAATAAATCAAAATCCAATGAAGAAAATTCTCCTCCATTATCCATTTGCAAGCACTTTATTTTGTGACCAATATGATTCTCAACTAAAGCTTTAAAAACATTAAACTTTCTTCAAAGATCAGATTTCATATATAACATGTAAACCATACCTTACTTGTGAAATCATGAAGGAAAGTGATAAATTAGTTTTCTCCTCCAATGGATCTTACCTCAGTGGGTCCAAACACATTGGAATAGACCAAAGCTAAGGGAATGCATTTCTTTCCATGCCCAACTCTCACAGGGCTGACCCACTTTTGTTTTCCATAAAGACAATGTGGACAAAATTGTAAGTCAACTAATTTAGCCTTGGTAATTGCTTCCTTTGATGCATAACAACAAATCCCTTTTTACTCATGTGACCAAGCCTTTGATGCCACAATTCAAAATTACTATCTACAATTATCATGACGGGCCCCACTTCACTGATATTTTCTACAATATATAAACTCCCAATCTCTTCTCCTTTTGCAACTAACATGGATTTTTTTGTGACTTTCCATGAGTCAGTTAGAGAAGTGATAAAACATTTTGCATATAGTTGGCTTACAAAAATCAAATCTCTCTTTAGTTGTGGAACATGATACACATCTTTTAATAGCCATTTAACACCTCCTTTCAAACACAATAAAATTTCTCCTTTGCCTACCATTTCCCATGCCTTATTATCAACATGGAGAGGTATGAAATGACATGCTAGAACCCAAAACCCAAGAGGTTGAAGTTGTCTTGTTTATAGATAAAATCAATACACCATTATCTTTTTCATAGTTTATATTGGCTTCACTTTCCTACACACATTCTTATGTTCTTTTATAACCTCTAAAATGTATAGAAGTTGATGAAAGTCAACTTCACAGTTCACCAGGATCACCTACATGCAATTAACATGTCGAAGGGAAACCAAAGAAGGAAGAGGTGGAGCTTGGAAAAACACTAAACGGACCAAGAGAGAACATATTGCATACAAAGAAAAATGTATTGCTACTGAAAATGAGATGAGAAAATACAATGAGAGAGCCCAAATATAAAGGCCTCAAGGAAGCTTGTAGAAGAAGCTAGAAAGTGTTAGAAGATAAGGTTGGCAACTAAGCATACATCGACAAAAAGGTGGAATATCCTAGATGGGAACAAACTCCCGTGTTGTCAAAAACTCATCAACTACAACTATTAATTAAATGCATTAGACTAAGTAAACTTAAGTAAAAGAATAAATAAATAATAAATGATTATTTACTCTAACACCACCCCTTAAGTGCAACATAGGGGAATGCCTTAAGCTCACAAAAACTAAGATTAAATGTAGAATGGGTCTTGGCAACAAGGCCATGTTAAGTACCCTTGTACAATGCAAATAAATGCAACCTTGAAAATGGGGAAAGTGACAAAACCTCATCGAAACCGCCCCCCGCCCCCCCCCCCCCCCCCCAAAAACAAAAGGAGAGGTAAGAAACTAGTGAAGGACTAAAGAAGCCTCCAACTAGAAGAATTTCCTAGAAAATAGGAACAAGGAGTGACCATGAAGAGCATCATTGAAACATGAAGAAGCTGCAAATTTTGTCATAAAAAAAAAACTACTAATCTGAAGAACCTTCATGGAAGAAGAAGGAATGAACCAAGCGTGTCTATATGGTAGATGATCCATCTCACCAAAATGCATAAGTAGCCAGCCAATGCAATTGCCTAGTATATAGGATCAGGTATTGAATACATAGTTTACACTATCAAACCATTGAACCAAGGAATCATTAGGATAATAGAATAACCCCCCCTTAATGCAAATGGGGTGAGATGACAAGAAACTAAAAGGTGAGCCAAAATCCTCTACAGAAGGAACCAAGAATGATGAGAGAGTTAAAGAGGTACAAACACCTATAAAGACATGGTCATACTGATTTTGCATAAGGGAAAAAAAATGGAAGAGGGCACACAAATAGAAACAACTATCCCCCCTATGGTGCTTTATAAATTAGTGCAAGTACAACTACCTCAAAACAATGTTCATGAACCCAAAATGAAAGAGTGGCACTTTTATGTTAGTGTGTTTACTTAAATATGCTTACAAATGATAGCTACAATGATCAAAAATGAAAAAATATGATATAAAAGATAATACAACCCAAAACAAAAGATCCCATGCCATGAAAATGATCCTCAAACCTAGAACACCCAAGATATCCACCACTAGGGAAAAAAAGCCAAAAATATGATAGAAAGAGCATGGGGCATAATTTGAAGAAAATGATAGCATTTCTAAAAAGATGACAAAACTAACTTTCCAAAAATATAACATTTTCAAAAAATGAAGATTGGATACAAAAGATATGCTTGTCAGAGTGAAAAATAGAACTTTTGACTTTGACTACAAAAAATAGTAATAAAACTATATCAAAACCTTAAAATACCTATAGCAATGTCTTTGTCTCTAAACCAGCTTTTTGATGCTATTTTTAGATCTAAAAAATACCTCCATATGCTCAAGTTATGGCCAAAAAACCACGAGTAGGTCAAGAAAGGACTTGGAGTGTTGGCAAGGGTGTTGATCCAAGGTGACATCATGCTAACATCAGCAAAACAAGTGCATAAATTTGACAGCCCAGGGGTTGTCATAGAAAAAAAGGGGGATGCAATGTTGCAAGTTGTTGAGGTGGTAGGTAATGTGGCGGGGACCATGTGGCAGATGCCAACATGGCACTCATGCCATGTGTCACCTAATGCATGTTGCCAAGTGTTGCTGAATGGCCAAAAATATCCAACAGTATAGAAGTAGTAGCGGGGCTATAGGTGGGTGGTGGCTGCTAGCAACAATGGCTACAGTGGTTGCTCTACTTATGGTGCCACGGTGGAGGAGGTGGATGGGTGGAGCCGGGGTGGCTGCTAAGTAGTGGCCACTGGTGGGTGTTTCCATGGTGGCTCCATGGTGCTACTACCAATGGTGGTGGCATGTGGGAGGCACAATGGTGACTGCTGGGTGATGCTGCCGAAAAACCTTTTTTTAATTAATTTTTCATTCGTATGGTTGTACTATCCTCCCAGGGGGCAAAATATTTTTCCAAGACACTCGAAAGCCAAAATTGAAAATTTTTATATGAATTTTGACTACAACTGGCCTTTCAAACTCAATGGCAGCATCTATTTAGGCCCAAAGTGCTCCAAAAGAAAATGCTCTTCCCCTAGATTGAAGAAAAAAATACAAACAAACTAGGGTTTATGTCTCCAAATCACGACTTCAAAAAAACCTTCAACTAAGAAGTAGTAGGGAGGCTCTGATACCATGTAGAAGTTAATGAAAGCCAATTTCATAGCTCACCAAGATCACCTACATGGAAAAAAACCTCTCAAAGGGAAATCAAAGAAGGAAGAGGTGGAGCTTGGGAGAACACATAACGGACTGAGAGAGAAGATATTGCATACAAAAAAAAATGTATTTGCTATTGAAAATGAGATGAGAAAATATAATGAGAGAGCCTGAATATAAAGGCCTCAAGGAAGATTGTAGAACAAGCTAGACATTGCTAGAAGATAAGGTTGACAACTAAGTATACGTCCACAAAAAGGTGGAATATCCTAGATGGGAACAAACTCCCGTGTTGTCAACAACTCATCAACTACAACTATTAAATAAATGCATTAACCTAAGTACAGTTAAGTAAAAGAATAAATAATTAATAAATAATTATTTACTCTAACACAATCTTTCTTTATGTGATATTTTTTGCCACAAAACCAATAATCTCCTCACTTCCTTTCTTTTTGTTTGACTTTGAGTGCCCAGCTGATTTTAATCCTCAATGATGATTGGTTCTCCCCCTATAGTGTTTTCTTCCTCTAGTTTTGGTGTTGACCTTTGTCAAGGCTTCAATGGATGAGGATTATTTGTCTCTTCTTCTCAAATCCTCACTAAGTGGAGTGCCTAGTACTTCATCATATACCGAATTTCTCTTTGAGGAATTAGAAGTCCTAACTATTGTAACAATTGGATCCCAAGTGTTAGGTAAGAAAAAAAACAAGATGATAGCTTTATATTTGTCATCTTTAGTCATTCCAATCGAGGTTTCTTGACATAATAAAGTGTTCAAATCATTTATATGATTTAAAATCACAATCCCATCATTTTAAGTTTGTAGTAATTCTTAATAATAAATATTTTATTTGTAGTTGATGTTGATTCATACAATGAATTTTATCCATAACTCTAAAAAATATTTTTACCATCACCTTCTCATCAATGCTTAATCAATCTTCATATGTCATTGCAGTTGATTTCTTAGTTTTTCTTCTAGTTGTAATTGACAAATATTGCTTGACTAGGAACAAATGCATTTGAACTTTCCACAAACTAAAATTCTATCCTAAAAATTTATGCACTCGTAAATCTTCCATGACTCTAGATTTTCAAACAATGAAATTGATCCTAATGAATATGCCAAGTTCTAATGCCAATTGTAAAGTTTTCTGAAAGTACGAATTGAATGAACAAAACAACAAGAAGGAAGAAAAAAATAAACACAAATTTATCATGGTTTGCCAAAAATTGTGGCTATGTCCACATTGCAAGGAAGATCTCTTATTAACATCAAAGACTAGTTTTCTCATGATAGTTCTAGTTTCAACTCTTTGAATAGAATATCTTGAATAATCCTCGAATAAAAATATATATATAGAGAGAGAGAGAGACTCAAAATAATCAAAGATTCATTAAAAGTTGTAGAGAAAGAATAATAATATAAGAAAAATAAATGAAAGATCAATAGACTTTACATATACACCCACTAAGATGGAAACTCTAAAGAAATAAATGTCAGTAGTGTTAATCTCTTCTTAATATGTATGCAACATGTCAAGGAAGCCACACTTTCAAAGCCTAGTGGAAATGCGATATTTCAACACTAAGACAAATTTAATGACCAATACTAATCTCCTTCCTAATTTCTCAAAATTGATTGATATTATTCTTATGACTATCATCACCGTCACCCATTTATATGCACCCCCCTTCTTGTTGGTGCCTAGAAGAATGAAGTATGTCGATAGAGAACATAGGTCAACCCATCCTAGGGAATGGTCAAAGAAAAGATATCCATGATGTCATGAAATCCCTAGTCTCCTCTAATAATAAAGTAAAAGTTTACTCATGTCTAGGATTTATTTTAGAATGGATAGATCCTATGATGCCCTCCAAAATGGGCTCTCCCACATCCTTGAATTAGGATTTCAAGCATCTGGACAAAAGTGTGTTGTGGATGAAAATCCATGAGTGTATCAAAACCCCACTCTTTATGTTTTTAGCAGTACAATTCAATGCATGCAAATGAATGGTCAACAAGAATAAATCCTCATCTTCCTTCAAATAGTTGAAAATAATGGAGAATAATGTTTTATATTGCAAGGAATTTCTCCCTATTAGGAATAAGGTGTCTCAGCCTTGTATAATTCCTATTCTTATTATTATTTGTTTTGTAAATGTATTTTTGCAAATAATATGTAAATGTGAGTGTACATGTCCAGTTGGCATGTTGATCACTTACATATGTCGCCATCTTGAAGTGTGTGAAGGAGATCATGGCTGAAATGGTTATGACATATTCCTATGATATGTAAGAGCTATTTAAGGAATGAGCTATGACAGGTGTAAGAGCATCTTATGACATGGGGCTTATTTGGGTGCCCAAGAATGAGTGGTTGGTGTGTGTAAGAGAATATGCCAAAAATAGGTTGGTATGACGGATTCCCTTACACTTATCTTGTGACTGCTATTTTTGGCAGATTCTATGACAAGTTGTCATTGCCTATTCAAGGGATGGACGCCCTTTTCTTGGTATTGCATGTACATGTGGCATTGTGCATGGTTCTTGGTGGTTGAACCATGAAAAATGCCCAACTCCTTTGTGGGCATTTTTTTGGGTCTTAAGATGTTCATAAAATTAGTATTGCATGCAAGAGAGAGGAAGAGGAAAGTGTGCAGGTACTGAGGTGCTGCTGGAGTCTTCTATTGTTGCTGTTAAACTTGCATTGCAAGTGTATTGTAACCTTGTGTTGAAGATAATATGTTATGTAGGTTTTGAAGGAGTGGGGTTGTTTTACTAAAAGGTTTTTGCCCATTGGAAAATCTTTGTGTTATGTGTTTCTTTCTCTATCTATTTTCTGTATGCATGGTTGGCTGCAATATTGTTGTTTATATGATATTGAATTTACAAGTGTAAAATTTTTAAAAGGATTTGCACCATACTTTTCTTAAGATATTAGTGTAGGAAGTTGTTTCCACACTTGAGTTTCCTTACAAGTGGTATCAGAGCTTGATCAACTTTTGATCCTAGTTGTTGGGTAGGGTTTTTTGAGCTAATCTCAAGTTGAGTGGGAGTCTTGTGCAGAGAATCCTAAATTTTATTTGCAGATTGATATGGTGAGTTCATCATATGGAAGAATGGAGGTGGAGAAATTTAATGGCACTAATTTTGAGTTGTGGAAACTCAAGATGGAAGACATGTTGGAAGATTGTGACCTATGGGAAGCAACTTCAAGTGCTACAAGACCAACAACTATAGCTCAAGAAAATTGGGATATCAAAGACCGTAAAGCTAAGGGTCTCATAAGACTCTGTTTATTTGATGCAATTCTTCTAAATGTTCTAGATGAGAAAACTGCATATAGTTTGTGGACATGACTTGGGCTTGTGTATCAGACCAAATATTTGGTGAACAAGTTGTTCCTGAGGAAGAAGTTGTACTCTCTACAAATGGAGGAAGGTGGATCCTTAACGGATCATTTAAATGCATTTAATCTGCTAGTTGCATAGTTGACATCAGCCGATGTCAAGTTAGAGGAGGAGGATCATTGCTACACACTTTTATGTTCTTTACCAGATTCATGGGACCATCTTGCGATGGCTCTCGAAAGCATGTTAGTCACTTTCAAAATGGATGATGTGGTGTCTTCGCTGCTATCAAAAGAGATGCAAAGAAAGGCTTTCGTTTCGAAAAAAGATGCCCTTGATATTCGTGGGAGATCCACAAAAAGAGGGAAGAAAAATGACATTAAGTCTAAAAATAAGGGTAGATCCAAATCTCGTGGGAAGTCAAAGACTTTCAATAAGTCCAAGGCAAAATATTGGAACTGTGATAAACCTGGGCACTTTCATAAAGATTGAAAAGAGCCAAAGAACAACAAGAAAGGTTTAGATTCAGCATCAGAAAGATATCAAGAAGATGGTGATGCATTCATCTTAGCTTTGGTAGCCCATGCATCTGATGATGTGTGGTTAGTTGACTTGGGTGCATCTTTTCACATGACCTCTCATCGAAACTAGTTCTCAAAATATGAAGATTTCGATGGTGGAAAGGTGTAGTTGGGTGATGATTCTCACCTAAAGATAGTTCGATGCGGAAGGGTCACTATCAAATTTTTTGATGGACGAGT
This sequence comes from Cupressus sempervirens, assembly GCA_028749045.1. NCBI lineage: Eukaryota > Viridiplantae > Streptophyta > Pinopsida > Cupressales > Cupressaceae > Cupressus > Cupressus sempervirens. Next base: position 298,869,356 of record CM053783.1, read on the forward strand.
AAAAGAAATCAATGGAGTTATGCACATTCCAGGTTTGGCATGAAACCTATTATCTTTAAATGTGTTGAATGATGTAGGTGTGGAAGTTGTTTTTTTGAAAGAAGGATGCAAGATGATGAGAGGATCGATAGTGCTTGCAAGGGGTACTAGGAGAGGTACCTTATTTTAGCTAGATGCATGTATTCCTCTATGTAATAGTTCTTCATCCTTGCCATCTAAATGAGCAGTGAAGAATTCTGTGGTTATTGGTTCTGATGGCAATGCAAACACTTTGGAAGGTAAGCTTCCTAAAAAAAAGACAATGTTGTGGCATATGAGATTTGATCACATTGGTGAAAAGTGTCTCAAAACCATAAAAAATAAATATCTCATTGAGGGGTTAAATGATTGCAATCTCAAGTTCAACTTCTATGATCATTGTATCTATGGTAAACAAAATCATATTTAGTTTTACTCTAGTTCTCACAAATCTTTTGATGTTTTGAATCTTATTCATTCTGATGTATTTGGTCCTGTAAAAGTTCCTTCAATCTCCAAGTTTGTATTTTTTGTATCTTTCATAGATGATTACAGTAGAAGGACATGGATTTATTTCCTTAAAAGCAAGACACAAGTCTTTAGTCAATTCAAGGAATTTAAAGCCCTTGTAGAGAATCAAACTAGTAAGAAGATTAAGTGTGTGAGAACTGACAATGGTGGTGAGTTTTGCTCAGCAGAGTTTGAATAGTTTTGTAAATAATGAGGCATCGAGAGGCAGAAGACAACTCCTTATACCCCACAAAAAAATAGAGTTGTAGAAAGAATGAATAGGAAACTGATGGAGAAGGCTAGGAGTATGCTTAGTGGAGCTAGTCTTGAACAAAAGTTTTGGGCTGAAGCTGTGGCCACTGCTTGCTATCTAGTTAACAAATCTCCTACATCAGCCCTTGTTGGTAAGAAACCCATGGAGGTGTGGTCTAGTAAGAAGCCTTCAATAAGACATCTTGATGTTTTTGGTTGTGAATCTTATGCACATGTTCCAAAGGAGAAAAGATCTAAGTTGGAAAAAAAAGCTATGAAATGTATTTTCATTGAATATAGTGATGGTGTGAAAAGGTACAAGCTTTGGGATCCTATGGCTTGTAAGGTGTTTTATAGCAAAAATGTTATTTTTAGAGAGCTAACATATTCTCCTATTGTGCTACAACCAGATGAAAAAGAAAAGAAAGAAGATATTATTTAGTTTCCTCCTACCCCTGAAAAGACTGAATAGAAAGACCATGTTGGGTCTAATGATGAGGAGAGATCTAGTAGCTCTGATAGTTTAGAAGAAGAAGAGGAAGAACAACCTCAACATTAGCCCTTGAGGAGATCCACGAGAGAAAGAAAGCAACCAGAATAGTTTGGTTATTCTATGTTAGATTCCAGTTGTGCTTTTGCTTTGATTACTAACACTGATGAGCCTAGATTTGTGAAGGAGGCTTTGGGCATGGATGATGCAAGTTCCTAGATTAAGGATATGGATGATGAGATGGCTTCATTAGAGAAAAGAAATACATGGGACCTTGTACCTTTGCCTAAAGGACAAAAACCTTTTGGTAGTAAATGGGTGTTCAAGACAAAATTCTGTATAGATGGCAGTGTTGAAAGGTACAAAGCTAGATTGGTTGTGAAGGGGTATTCACAGGTAGAGGGAATAGATTATGGTGAAATATTCTCTCCTATTACAAAGTTGACATCAATTCAATTTCTGTTATCTCTTGCTGCATCATATGATTTAGAGATAGAACAGATGGATGTGAAGACATCTTTCCTTCATGGTGATTTCGAGGAAGAAATTTATATGTCACAACCTAAGCACTACATTGTTAAAGGTAAAGAATCTTGGATTTGTAGGTTAAAAAAGTCTTTATATGGTTTGAAGCAATCTCCTAGGATGTGGTACCTTAAGTTTGATGCCTTTGTGTTGTCAATTGGATTTGTAAGATCAAAATCAGATCATTGTATTTACTTCAGAGTTCAAGATGATCGCCTTCTTATTGTTACATTATATGTTTATGATATGTTGCTATTTGGGAAGGGTAAGGGTATGATTTCTAATTTTAAATCTCAGTTGTTAGCACAGTTTGAGATGAAAGATCTTGGGGCAGCAAGGTACATCTTGGGTATGGAAATTAGTAGAGACGGGTCTAACAAAAAACTTTGGTTGAGTCAGAGTAAGTATGTGAAGTCTGTGTTGGACAGGTTTAGCATGGTAGATTGTAGACCTTTGTGTGTTCCTGTTTTTGTGTGAACAAAGTTATCTATACAAGATTTTCCAAAGTCTCCTAGTGAGATGGAGGACATGAGTAGAGTACCTTATGCTAGTGTAGTTGGCAATCTTATGTGTGCTATGGTCTATACTAGACTAGACATTGCCCAAGCAGTGGGAGTTCTGGGCAGGTTTATGGCTAATTCTGGATGGGTACATTGGGATGCAGTTAAGAAAGTATTTAGATATTTGAGGGGTACATTAGATTACTCCATATGTTATCATGGTAACTCTTTTGGAGCTCCGCATTCAATTTGTATTCATGGATTTATGGATTCAGATTGGGTAGGTGATATTGATAGTAGGAGATCGACTAGTGGTTATGTGTTCACTATGTTTGGTGGTGCCATCAGCTGGATGAGTAAGTGACAACCTGTCGTTGGTTTGTCCACTACATAACCTGAGTACATGGCTACTACTCATGCTTGTAAGGAAGCCATTTGGCTTAGCAGAGTATGTTCTGATATTGGTGTTGATGCAGGAAATATTATTATTTTGTGTGATAGTCAGAGTGCTATTTGCCTTGCAAAGAATCCAACTTTTCATGCCAAAACAAAGCACATTGATGTACAGTTTCACTTTGTGAGAGATATGGTGAAAGATGGAAAGGTAAATTTTGAGAAGGTGGATACACAAAGAATGTTGTAGATGCATTGACAAAACCAGTGGGCACAGAGAAGTTCAGATGGTATTTGGAGTCTATGGGCCTTTTGGCCTATAGTGGTTAGTTCCTGTTATATTCCTATTACTCTTACAAGGTGTTCGACAAGTGGGAGAATGTTGGGAATAAGGTGTCTCAACCTTGTATAATTCCTATTATTATTATTATTTGTTTTGTAAATGTATTTTTGAAAATAATATGTAAATTTGAGTGTACATGTCCAGTTGGCATGTTGATCACTTACATGTGTCGACATCTTGAAGTGTGTGAAGAAGATCATGGCTAAAATGGTTATGACGAATTCCTATGATGTGTAAGAGTTATTTAAGGAATGAGCTATGACAGGTGTAAGAGCATCTTATGACATGGGGCTTATTTGGGTGCCCAAGAATGAGTGGTTGGTGTGTGTAAGAGAATATGCCAAAAATAGGTTGGTATGATGGATTCCCTTACACTTCTCTTGCGACTGCTATTTTTGGCAAATTCTATGACAAGCTGTCATTTCCTATTCAAGGGATGGACACCCTTTTCTTGGTATTGCATGTACATGTGGCATTGTGCATGGTTCTTGGTGGTTGAGCCATGAAAAATTCCCAACTCCTTTGTGGGCATTTTTTTGGGTCTTAAGATGTTCATAAAAGTAGTATTGCATGGAAGAGAGAGGAACAAGAGAGTGTACAAGTACTGAGGTGCTACTGGAGTCTTCTATTGTTGTTGTTAAACTTGCATTGCAAGTGTATTGTAACCTTTTGTTGAAGATAATACATTGTGCAGGTTGTGAAGGGGTGGGGTTGTTTTATCGAAAGGTTTTTCCCCACCGAAAAATCTTTGTGTTATGTGTTTCTTTCTCTATCTATTTTCTATATGCATGGTTGGCTGCAATATTGTTGCTTATATTATATCGAATTTGCAAGTGTAAAATTTTTAAAAGGATTTGCACCATACATTCCTTAAGAGATTAGTGTAGGAAGCTATTTTCGTACCTGAGTTTCCTTACACTCCCATGGGTGGAAATCCATGGTCTCACCAAAATTGCATGGTCAACACAATACAGACTATGTTTTTACCCCTATTGCAGATTTTCTCCTTAATAGATAAAAAAAATTCCATCTCCCACAAAATCTCATTCTCTTCAAATATTGGGAAAAATTCATGAAATTTTTATAAATTTTGTCCTCAATTGTGTAATTGAGGGTGATGGAAAATTCATCCCTAAGGGGTCTAGGATGTACTATTTGCAAAATTTTCCAAATTCAGAGAAAACTCAAAACTGAAACAAGTAAGAAAATTAAGAGCTTTGAAATCATGAAAATACAAAGTGTGAGATGGGAAAATTATAAAAATCATAGAGATTTGGAAAATTTTCAAAAAAATTTGAATATCCAAAAAAATTTTAAAAATTGAAAATCTGAATGTGAAAAGAATTGAGAATTTTATAAATAGGAAAATGCAAAACTTTGTGAAAATTTTGAAGGGTGAGAATTTTGAAATCCAGATGAGAAAAGATTTAAAAAATCCTTGAAATCTCAAAAATCATGAAAAGTCAAAAGTTTTGGGAAATTTGAAAAAAAAATTCAAATTTGAAAAAAAATCAATCTTGGAAAAAGTCAAGTTCAAAGATTTTGGAAAAAAAGGCAAAATGGTGGAAATCAATTGCAAAAAAGAGGAAAATGAAATATTGGAAGAGATGGATTTTTTTTTTGCATTAAATCATGATTATCGATTACATATTGATTTCTAATTAATATTTAATTAAAGAATTTACCAAAAAAAATGGATGAATGGGGACTTAGGTTCATTATGAAGCTAAAAGAGTCAAAATGACAACCATTGAAAAATATGGGAAAAGGTGAAAAATGACACATAAATGGAAGCCGTGGTGGTTATGTAAAGCAACTACCTAATATTAGCCTACAACTTTATGATAGGTTTTTAAGAAGGATGGCTTATATAAGAAAATGATTTCATTCTTTCTCTCAAAGGCACAAAGTTGAAGAGTGAACTAAGAGTAGGAGAGAAATTTAGAGGATATTTTTGAGATTGTTTACGAGAGAGAAAAGGATTTTTATTCAAATTCATGTAGGAGGATTCTAGACTTCATCACGAAGGAACAATTTTTAGTCAGATGGGGAAATTTGCATGTTTCTTGTGAAAAGCCTAAAAAAGTGAATCTTGAGGTGAAACATTTAGCAATCTTGAATATTTTTTTCTAAATCTTCATATTTTGAAAGATTATTCCTTATTTTCCTATATTTCCTTTTCATATTCTTATGTATAAACATTTTCTATCTTGAAGGAATGAAGAATGGTAGAACCCCAATTTATAGGAGAAACACAAGGATAGTTGATAAAGAATGAAAGGAGATGATTCTACCTTGAATCCAAGGTCATATCTAATTGGGTTGAGAGATACAAGCCTTGGTGGCCTCGATTTGAAATAATTTAACTTGAAAATGTTTGAATACAATGACCATCATCCTACGCACCTAGCTACAAAAATTGTTGTTTTTGCTAGTTTCCCCTTCCTTTCAACATTCAAAGTTGATCATGGAATGTACCAAACATTATAGTCCTAGTTATGTACAATAAGGGATACATAACATAATAATCTTGCAAAGTTTTCTCTAACATCCATAACTAAAGCATTTGGGATTCTTTCACACCCAAGAATGGTGATGAAAACATAAGACTAGGGACTCAAAATCTATACTTTTCGAATTTAGCTCTATGAAGATATAATCAACAAGAGATGGTTGAAAAAGAACATATCACATTATTCCAAGATTCCTAAGGAACTAGTTTGGCTTGAATTCTAGAGGGACTATATTGACATGACTATAATTCTTAGCTACAGTTTTAGCATTCCCCATTTCTATAGATTTGAATCTTTGATGTGGTACTTAATTGAGAAGGTACTCCATTGATGCTCATAAGTGACAACCTTGATAAAAAATTGATGAATCTAGAGTACAAAATAAAGTTTTACATGAGATGTTATGATATCTACATTTTAGCATGAAGGATGAATTATGATGGACTAAGATGCAAAGGACTGGTTGGGAGTGAAACCTAAGAGTTGAAATTTCATGAATGCTACCCACAATTGCATTTTTCCAAGGATGATTATGTAAGGGTTAATGATGTCTTTTCCATGTACATAGTGAGGACCCTATAAAAGAGGTTGCATGTGAGATTATTGATTGGTGCATTATGGCTAGTGAAAGAATATAGTGCTTGGTTAATCCAATTTACTACCTTTTCATACATCTAAGTTCAAGGATTCTCCATAAACTCATAAAAACTTTTGAGTCACCCAATAGATAAAATGGTCTTGTTGGAACTCATGTAGTAACTGATAGTCTATGACAAGATTCAAAAGGAGAAGAGGATGTTGAGATTATAGTTCTCAATTTCCATTAGAGAAGGAAAACCTGTGACATTGCCATGTTTGAAATGAAGAGAGAGATCATTAGATGAGGTTAACTTCTTTTATCTTCCACTTCATCAAAAATTATCTGATTCTAACCTCAAAAACAAGATCATATTAGTAGTCGGATCAAAGTACCAACATAATGTTCACCTTCAATATATTTGGGTGAACACTACAGATGAGAATGATATTATAAATAGGATAGATTCAAGGTTTCCATTGCCATTATCATATCATGAAACATATTTGAGGTTTCTAATCAGATGGAGGAAGATCAAAATAATAAATGTGAAAAGGATTCAATCCAAAAATTATAGTTCAACTTTATGATTGGATAAAGAAAGAGGTTAAATATATGGAAACTCTTCAAAAGCTAGTCTTCAATTTTGCGAAGTGGTGGATTGATGAAAGCTTCAAAAAATAGTTGTACTAGAAAATGGATTCAGGTATATATTGATTTGTCACCAATTTCTTAGGGATGAAAAAGAAAATATCTAAATGGACTATTGAAGAAAGAGAAAATCCTTTAGTAGGTGTAGAAACTAGGAGAGTGAAAGAGATAGCTCAAGAATAATATCCTAGGAGTGAGACATATGTCCAAGAACCTCAACAAAAGAAGAAGAAATCTAGAAATGATCCCTCTTCTTTGAGTCACACTCCTAGTGTTAAAGAGATAGAAACATAAATGAAGGGAAGGAAGTAGAGATAAGCATAAGGAGTTTTGAGCAAGAAGGACAATTGGCCATACCAAGACTTGATAGACTGAGTATAAATTCCAATGAAATATATGTAAAAGGGAGAGGAAGAGATCAAAATATAGTTATAGTGGAAAGTCTTGCTACAATCTTAGAGAGAGAAATGATGTAAGATGAGACTGGTCCATAAGGGGAAGAAGCTCTTCCAATATAAATACTAATCCAAAATGTTGAATTTTTAGCTCTTGAAGTGACAATGGATAGTCTAGGAGGTGAAGAGGAGATCAACATTAAATAAGTCCAAAGAAAAGAACAATTGGTGATCCCAGGAGACCAAAGTATACCCAATCTAAAATGGTTGAAGCAAAAAATTTAGAAGAGTTAAGAAAAAGAAGTTGTCCTAGTAATTGAATTACAAGGAATTTTGAATCGAGCAAACTGATCAGAATAGCAAGGGAAAGAAAAAGGATTCACTAAGGTTATTAGAGGAGAATTGGGGTGTAGAATTTCACAGATTGCATCTCCTACAACTAGCAAGGGTAAAAACAAGATTACTCCAAATGAGCACCATGTCATGGAAATTAATCTTTTTCGTACCTCCCAAGAGAAAATATTAGATAAATTTGATGATTCTACCCAGGCTTGGAAGGATAAAATAAAGAAGCTAGAGGATGGATACTAAAAAAAGAAAGCAGGAATCAAAGCCTTCTATGAACACATCAAAAACATGCCTCATCTAGTAAAAGATGAAGGTTCATCATTTTTTCCTCTGACAAATGTTTTTGCTAAAGCAATTAATGATATTAAGAGGATCAAGTAGACTTCTCAAGGTGTGAGGCTTTGGGTTAAAGAAATTTAGGAGGAAGCATTGAAATATTTGGATGAATTGGTGCAAATGCATAAAAGGGAATTAGTTTTACTCTCTAGGGTCTAGTGCATGGAGGAACCATGGGAAGATGGTCATATTTACCAAGATAAAATGATTTCAAGAATTCAAAATCAGATGGGGACCCCAATATTGACATTGATTGATGGTCAAGTTATCAATGAAGGGGACATCTATAATTTCATTCAATGGTATAGTGAACTGATAAAAAAAAAGGAAATGTTTGAGAAATTCACCAAGGAATCTAGTAGATGAAAAAATATGGTTTACAACATAAGGCAGTTGATGTCTAATTTAGTCCCATCCTTCCTATCATAGAGATTGTTAGAGAAAAAAGTGATAATGGATAATTTGAAAGTCAACTTGGAGGAGTTCTTTCAGTTGAATTTTTTTGAAAGAGATGATTTTGAGAACTTTTTCATCTTCTCAAATACCATGCACACCACTCAAGACTTTCTATTAGATTGGGAGGAAAGTTTGGGAAAGATAAAAAGAGAAGTTGTAGTTTTAGAATTCAAGCAAGAATCAACACAAAATATTAGTATAGAAGAGTCAAAGATGGTGTTGGATTGATTTCATGCCTTCAAGTAAGGAAATCAAACATAGATGCATTTAATTCATATTAGGTGTTCTTAGTGGTCATTTATTACACCCCACTCTCTTTCAATGTGAGCATTCATAGTGGGCATTTATTAGGTCCACTATAATAGTAGATTCTTTATTGTGTTAATGTAGACTTCTTTTCTTCTCCCTAACCCTAATTAGGGTTGATGTAGCATGACCTAGGCCATAAGTTATTGTGATCATCTAGGCCATCTATTGTAATTGAGGACCTATATAAAGACATCACTCCACATTTGTAGAAGGATGATTTTCTGAGATTGTTTCTATGAGCTACTTATATAATAGAGTTTTCATTTAAGTTTGGTGAATACTTGATGTGTCTTGGTGCTTTCTTTCTCTCTTGAATTCCTTATTTATATTAAGTTTAGTTTAGTTAAAATGTTTTAATTATAATGGGGAATGTGATGGTGTATTGATGAATTCCTTTGGTTTACACTTTTGATGTTTTATTGATTCTAAATCATTATGCAAATTTAGCATGAACCCTTTTCATGAATATGGCTAACTTCTCTCATTCATATGTACATTTTTCTTTATGATGGTGTATGTGGTGGTTTAAAATTATTTCATATGACCCTTGAAGGTTGTACTAGTTCTTGCATAGTTGTAGTATAACTTAGGGAATCAAATTTATACTCCAGATTACTATATGATGTCATTATTTACCTTAGGAATAGATTAGAATCTCTAAGCCCTATCCCATTTTGTTTTGACATATTTTGTGAAAACCAAAAAAAAGTACTCCATTACAAAATATTAAGATAGCTCACACATTGAGTATGATTTGAAAAACACATGTAAGGCCCTTGTGATCATCAGAAATTCACATCAACCACCAAGCTTATCCACAATCAAGGCCTAATATTAAAGGAATCTTAGATTCATTTTACAATCTTCTTGCAATCTTAGCATATACAAGACTTTGTTCAAGAGAGGATAATATATTTCAATATTTTGTTCAACTATTTGGTGAGTCATAAACTATGCATCAACATAAACAAGCACTAGAAGGAGGGCTTGATTGAAAGATTTAAGAGAAGCTTCACATAATTGAGCACATTAATTCATCCCCACTAGAGGTTGGTAAAAGCATAAACCTATGTCACCCTTTTACAAAGGAAAAGGCTAACAAAAGTGTAGTTGTTCACATTCAATGACATAAAACTAGTATTATTATTTAGAATTTTAAAATGAAGTAAACTAATGAAATTTATAGAAATGGATGAATTTTAAGATTATGATTTTTAATTATTATTTGGAATAATAAATTATATATTTTCCTATTTTTTAAAGATAAAATTTAGTTGCTAAAAAATGCTAGAAATTAGGGGTCTAGTTCCCACCACAAAACTATATGGAAATAAACTTATTTCCCTTTGATGTTAGATTATGTTATCAATAATATATGTAGTTAGAAAAATAAAAAATAAAAATAGGCTTTAGACCTATATTTTCTCTTTTATAACGATTCAAATTTCAACTTATTCAAATCAATAGTTTTCATCTTCCACCACATTTTTCCAAATAAATCCATTCCAACCAAAAGAAAAATTACATATTATAGAAGAGGACTCTCTCCTCTAGAACATAATATAATTTTATTTTTTTTGGATATTATTTAATATTTTTTTCTTTTTCCAAATTGACATCTTTTCGAGTGTTAAAATATGTACTTGTAGAAATTTTTAATTAAAATATACTATAACTAATTAAAATAATATGAACTCTATATGAGAATATTCTTGACTTTTAGATCTATAAAATGGTGTTTATATTTTATTAAAAATATATCATAATAAATAGTAAGAGTTATTGAAATGTCAATTTTCTAAAATAATTATATTTTGTTAGTAATTGAATACTAAGTAGTATAAAACATGCATTCAATAGAAATTTTTAGTTGGAAAAGTGTGATACAATATATAACTTAGATAGAATAATTTTATCAAAGATCATATGTTCGAAAAATAATATTTTTTAGATAGAAATACTCAAACTTAGTTGTTCTGATAGGTTAGCCTAAAAGGTGACATAGCTTTGTATTTTTACCCAGGTATATCAGAGTGTTGAAGATTCAATATAGGAGTGCAAGAATCACATGAGTTGAATTATGATCCAAACCCAAGGCAAGGTAAGAAAGAATAATCTAGAATTTAGAATTCTCCAAGTGTAGTTGATATTACACAGATATTCCAAAATCCACCACCTCAGTATCAAGGACAAGGATCAACCCAATGTAGAGTTCCACAAGGAGATACAAAAATTCAATAATTACTTGTGTAAATACTTGTATAGGTCATTGCACTTGAAACTATCCAACAACAAGTTGGAGCAATGGCTCAACAATGGCATCCATAGAACACATCACCCCTTGCAATGTTTGATGCCTACCACAATATGCCAAATAATCTTGAATTTTTTCTAAACTCTTTATGAATGATCTCAATCACACTACTAATGAGGACATTAAGATGTTCAAGGATGTCCTCTAGAATAGAAATGTGCAAGAAGAGAATGTTGCTTGCCAACTTTTCCCTTATTGATTGGGTGAGGAAGCATTTTAATTTTATATCAACCTAACTTAGAATTTGATATGAACATGAAAAGAATTGAGATGCCTTCATCAAGAAGTTTAGATTTCCTATCACCCTTATCAAATTGTATACAAAATTAATTAAGATGAGGAAACAAGAATATAAACCAATCAACGCTTTCAATAACTTGTTTTAGAGGGCTTATTCAAGGTTATGTGATCCTTACTACATAGGAGACGATATTTCACAACCTATCTACTATGCATCCCTAGATTATTTCACATCCATGTTTTTCAGAAAACTCATCCAAGTCCTATAAGTTTTATTCAAGTATATGATGAGGATGAGTGAGTTAGTTTGTAGTCACTTGCAACTACGAATGGAGCACCCAAATACATTGGAAATGAAAATTCATTAAGTCAAGGATTTGTTGATCTCAGATCAATTTTGATGAGTGAGTGTCTATAAACTTAAGTCATTTTCTTAGTTCATGCCAAACAAGTAGTATATGCCAAGCACAACATGTATACAATAGAACATATTGAGTTCACAATGAGTGTCAAGTCAGTCATGTGTTGAGTCACTCAAGTGTCAAGTAGACAGTGCATGCTAAGTGATTTAGGAACTGAGTAAGCAATGAGTGCCAATTCATTTAGATGCTAATTCATACTATAGAAATTAGTATATGTCGAGAATCAGAGAGTTTAGATGCTAAAAAGCATAATTTTGTCATAGTAGTTTTTATTGGCACAAACTACTATGCAAACCATTTCTAAGTAGACTTACAAATTGAATTATGATATTTTGGTGCCAAGGACAAATCTCAAGTTGGAATCCCTATGAATCAAATTAATCCAATCAAGCAAAGGGAAGGTATAAGTAGCAAAATGGATGAATCATAGTCATTGATTCATGCCTAACGCTAAGTCACCTATGTCTTCTTAAGGAAGTAAAACCCTAAAATTCACATGGGTGTGGAAGGAGCAAAGAGAAAAGTTTTCATGCGCAAACATAGTATTCATGGTGACTAAGGTATTATGAATTTAAATTGCATTGGAAAATTAGTTAAAGGAGGACAAAGGAAGGAAATAGTGAACAACAAAGAGACATCTAGTCAAGAAGGATGAAGAATACATAATTTTAGAGGTGATCTATCATCAAGCAACAAAGTGCTAGCCATAGGATCAATGTTGAGACATTCTAATAGGTGAATCACTTAAATCTCTTAACATAGTAGTCCTAGCATGTTGTATTGAAATCCATTAACAAGGTGCTTACTTTATTGTGAGTTAAAGTCCTTTAACAACACACTCTTTTAACAAGGTTTTGAAATCCTTTAATAGGGTAAGACCTAATAGTATTTGTAATATTTTAATAGGGTAGAGCTTTCATAGGGTAGATCATGTCTCATGAGAAAACATTGTAACCTTCACTTGATAAACATTATTACTATGATAGTGAAGATTTTTGGGTGTCATCCCTACCCTAGTTTTACCCTCTAGTTGGAGGGTTTCTAGATAATCATTTATGGTGTCATATATGTGTGAATGCTTACTTGCTTACATCACTTAGATATACATTCTTTACATGGTATTTTAGTTTACTTATTGAGTGTATGAGATGGATGTGTGTTGAATGTTTTATGAGTCAAATTATAAACTACTGATTCAACCCTCCCCTCAAAAGTTTACCTTTCCTATTTTATTTTCCAACAATGGGTATCCGAGCCTAGCTCTCTAAAAGATAAGATTTATAGGTTTGATGAAAGATCTTGGAAATGGAAGTCTACAAGTTAGGAAAGGTCATTGAGAATCAAGGAATTGAAATACAACTCATTCTACATCAACTAAATGAAGCAAGATAAGACTTAAAGAAATCTTTAAAAGAGAAGAAAGTAAATTTCAATTGAGGAGAATGACACACAATATAGAGAGATGGGCACTATTAAGATATTTTCTAATGGGGTCTCCAATGAATTTGATGCAACAATTGCAAATCTAATGGAAAAGAATAGAGAAAAGCTGAAGAAACTATAAATCTAAAGTTAGAGAAAGATTCACAAGCCATACTACTATGTGAGGTGACTAAACATAAAAAGAAAGCTATGGAAGACAAAGCCATGATTGAAGATGAAAAAATAGTTTTGACCAACAAAAAAGAAGAGAAATCATAAAAGATAGCTAAGATTTATTACACGTAATTGGATACTTTGAGTCAAATGATGAATGCTAATTATGAATTAAATGTCAAGAATATTGAGATAACAAAATTGAAGTTGTAGAATGAGAAATTGAATAATGATCTAAAAAGGGAAAATGAATTTGTTGAAAGTTTCAATAAATGAAGTGAAGACATCAAACACTTTGAGAAATTAATGAAATCCCCTAGACCTAACAATGATACATCTAGTCTTGGATACACAAGTGTTGAAGAAGGAGAGTCATCCAAAAGTGTTGAAGAAAGGAGTAACAAAGGTAAGAATTCTAAATCTACTTGTCATAATTGTGGTAAGAAAGGATAGACTACAAATGAATGCAAAAATAAGACTATAAATCAAAGTGTTAAGCAAAAGAGCATGGGTCACTATCATAAGTGCAATAAACAAGGTCATCAGGCACATGAATGCAGACTTAAGACCATGCACACTCAAAGATTTGAAGGATATTCTTATAACTATTAGAAGTATGGACACAAAGCTTTTGAGTGTAGATCCAAACACATGTGGTCATCAAACAAGAAAACAAAGCTAAAGAACAATGAAAAAACTTATAATTGGGATTATAATACAAGGTATAGTTGTCATTATTGTCAAGAGTATGGACATGTTCATGATAATTGTATTAGAACACAATTCAGAAGTGACTACAAAAGTGGTTCAGTCAAACAACATGTTATAGTTGTTTGAAGATTGCTCGCATTAGTCGATATTGTCCAACAAGGTCAAAGACACCAAGTTATGAATTCAATAAAGGAAAATGAAAGGAAGATATTAAAAATGTCAAAAGTTAAATGAACAAGACATGAAAGAAAAAGAATGATGGTAACACATCAAGTGAAGAAGGGATCACTTCACCCAATGGGTCAGGTGATCACACCTCATCAAACTAAGAAATCAAAAGGTATGTGGGATAGATATTCAAAATTTATATCATACATTAGTTCCAAAGAATTTAGTTCTAAAAAGATTACATAAGCATGAACAAAGATGCAAGATTTTATTAGAAATCAAAGAAAAATCTTTAAGTTTTTTATTTTATTGCCGAGCATGAAAAGTTTCTTATGATTTCCAAGTGAAATGCTAGAGGATACCAAGCTATAGATTGGCTACTTGTTGCGGAGCTCATAGTGATTGCTAAATGACTAGTGGATACTGAGTGAGCTAGAAATTGGTTGATGTCAAGATTATAGTTATGTAAGAACTAAGAATTAATTGTAGTACTTCAAAGGGGTATTTGATTGATTTTTGTTCATTCAACATCATTTGAAATTGAGACAGAGAAAAAGGAGCTAGAGGCAATTTGGAAATTCATTCTGAAGTGATTGCAGGAGATTTGAACAGCTATTTGACATCATCTCATCAGATTTTGCAAGGTATTTAATTTGTGTTGAGCTATGTTGTTTCTAATTTCGTAAACCCTAGATTTTTAAAATAGCATCTAGTTCTTAAAAGGAAAAAGGTGTAGAGGGAAAATAGGTTTCTAATGTTCAGTTGGTTAGAAACAAAGTAATACAACCTATTTTCAAAGCCATTATAGACATTGCATATAAATAAGATCCCTCTAGTGCACTATCTATGATACCACCAAAAGTTTTAATGATCTAGGATGTCCTAAAGTGTTAAAATTGTAAGATTGGTAATATTGGTGACATGAAAATAAGAGAAGCATATGGAAAACTTTGTGAAAATAGTGTGTTAAGGGAAATGTTTAAAATTATAGAAAAGAAAGGGTTAACACATGCCCAAGATTTTGATAATGTTTTTAAAACTAAATTGATCAAGATTTTTTTAAGTAGGATTCGTGATAGTTCACTGTGGTTAGATAATGGGCCAATCAAAATTAAAAAGTGATGCAAAAGAATCTTGGGTGCAAGGGCGATATTGCATCACCCAACAAAAATAATTTTATTTTCAGTGTTTTCTATTTTAATAAGGACTAGTAGACAGGGTGGTTACTATTTATGGGAACTTACTATTTTTAGTAAAAAATTTATACGAGCTTGGAATGTTCTCATTTTATACAAGAAGGTTCATTTCATAGTTGTAAGCCTACCATAAAAATCTCATCCCTTAATCATTAGTATCATATAAGTTATTGTGGACTTTTGGTGGACAAATTTGCAAAAAAATCTTCAGGCTCAGTGCCCAGATGAGGTTTGAAAATGCAATGGAAGGGTGCTAGCATGGTTTTGAGCCTATAGATAAAGTGCTAACCTTTCTAAAAAGTGGTCATAATAGCCAATCAGAGCAACGGTTCATGAGTTCAAAAGTTAGGCTACTAAAATTTCTAAAATAATTTGTCAAAGATGTATTTGGCCAACTTAATGCATGTATTGTTAGGGTTTGTCGGCCCTAGGTACTAAGTTTGGACTTCTAGAACCTTCCTAAGTAGCATAGAATTATCTATTTAAGAAAGGCCTGAACATTGCCTAGGATAACTCTAGGTGATAGTTCGTAGCTTGTCTTGCAAATTATTGTACTAAAGGCACCAATGTGGGTTAGCATATTATACTTATGAATTCTATAATTTTGCATTTGCGGTGAAAATAAGAAGTCAATATTTTGTTCTCACATTTTCTATTGTTTCTATGTTTCTATTATGTGTTTATTGTATTGAGGGAAGCTCCTTGCATTACAAAGAGAATAATCCATAGGGAAATAGGGTATCCAACCTTAGATCAACCAAAGACTATGAGGAGTGAATCCAAATAAGTTATTGAAAAGAACACAGGGGCTATGTGATATAAGAGAGGAATGACCATAGACACCATCATAGATCCTCTGATAGATTTTGTAGTAAGGGAAATTGCACATAAGTTTTACCAATCAAACAGATTGAACAATGTACCCTACATTGCAATAGATGTGGGTTACAATATTGTGAAGAAGGATCATAAATATGATATTTTCGAGTTGTAGCTAAAAAAATTGATTGATAAACTAAGAGCAATAAGGAAAAAAAAGAGTGCTTAGTGTAAATTTGGATCTATCTTAATATGTATCTTCTTTTATGTTCAAAACACATTTCCTACATTTGGCATAGTGGCATGGAAGTCAAATTGATCTATTTTAGTTCAAATAGGAGAGTTCATTTTTAAAATAGGTGAAATTTTTGAGTTAGTAATGACCAATTAATTTGAGGACTTCAAGCAATGTATGGAGAAAAGATTGAGGATTGTAGTATCATTAAATTGGAAAAAACATTATGATGATATTTGTTTTCTAGTTGATACTGATTATACATTTGTTCAAGCAACATCTCCAAGAGTAAGATGGTTGAGGCCATTAGACTATGAAAATAATGTAGATGAGGCCTCTACAACAATAACATCATTACTTGTACAACAAATAGACAAAGATGCCAAATCATTTGGTAATTATGAGTTGAACAAATCTAAGATTACCATGGAACTAAAGACTACCTCTATCATCAAGAAGAAGGAGAAATCACTAAAGAAATTGAAAGAAAAATTTGGGGAAGTTTTCAAGAAAGAAGAGAATGAAAAGGAGGATGAAGAGGAAGAAGACACTCATATTCAAGTCCCACTTGCATTGACACCAAGAAAGGGTTAATATCAGCAAGAGGAAGAAATAGAAATTGCAAAAGCTATTGAGGAAGAAGAAGCCAAGGAAGCACCTATTCCTACTGATTAGAAGAAGAGAAAGGATAAGGCACAAGCAATAACAAGACCCAAAAGGACTGTTAAATCAATCCATACCAAACCTACTACACCTACCACAAGGGCTAGTGTACGTGTCACTACACAAAAGGCTAAAGAGAAGCCTAAATCTATGGAGTAGGAAGGAGAAGTATAGAAAATAAGAGGGAGAAAATACATTTCTTAGTTTAAATCTAATGAGGAAAGAACTAAATCCGATGAAAATAGCCAATTCCAAGTGGTGATTCATAATCCATCTTCAGATCTAGACAACCTATGTGAAAATTTTATAATTAATGTAGATTTATCAAGATTTTCTCACATTGGAAAAGTTGAAAAGAATCAAGTGGAGGAGACCATTATGGCTACTTTCAAGAAAATCCTCTAGAGGTTGCAAACTCCATACCTAAAAGCCTATATGAAAGAGTTGAGCAAAAATGGCACTTTTTTTTGGTTACTGAAAGACAAATAAGAGAAATTTCCCTCACTCAAGTTATGCCTAAAATTAGTAAGGAAAAAATGTCTAAAGCCATAAAGAACTATGCTTTTATATTTTTCCCTAAATATATAGCCTTCAACATATTAAAAAATAACATAGAAGATTTTGTAAAGAAGACTACACAGATGTAGAAAGTTACATATGGGTTAGCTATAGTCAAAGTAGGAGAATAAGAGACTATTGAGGTTAACGATGATGAGGAAGATGAAAATAATGAAGGAATAATTGAGGGAGGTATTGAAATGAATATAGATGACTAGGCAACAACTAAGAAAGAGAATCAATAAGAATAGATTCTAGAAGATACATAATTACCAAATGTCAGCCCTCAACAAATAACAAGTGTGAGTACTAAAACTATCATAGTAAAGGATGTTTCTAATCCTACTACTTAGAACATCAATACCCTAATAGAGGAAGACTTGAAAAAGATACTTGATCAATCTACACTGCAGGCTAAATTGTGTGACAACCTTGTATTGGTGAGTGTAGATGAAATTCAAAAATTAGTGATTGACACTACAAGGGAGGAGGTGAAAACACAAGAACCACCTACCATGACCCCTCAAGTCACTAGTGTACAACCTTAAGATAAAGTACAAGAAGTTACACTAGAAAAGGTTGATACAATTTGAGAGGATAAAGTGAAAATTCAAGCCACTATGAACGTACAAAGTCAAATAGGTCAGATAAATTTGTCTAGACCTCCAACATAAGTTCAAGGTGCAATTCAAGGTGATGTGGTAGAAAAGGACAAGGCTGGAGAGACTAAGTTGCCACCAAAGCCAAAGGAGCTACTAGAAATTCAACCAATGGTAACTTTACCAGAATTTGATACTCCTTCCAATCAAACTCTTCATTGGTCAAGCACAATGCAATACCTTTGTAATTCTCAGTGTCGAGTCCAAGTTCATCAAACTTAGAAGATGTAATAAAATATGGAGATGTAAGCTTGGATGAAGAAATTGTTTTTCCAAAAATATGATTATAACACAATAACAATAGAGTATACGAGTATACTTCAAGAAGCCTTAGCTAGAAAGAAACATCAAGAACTAGTCAAAAGAGGGCATAGGTAGAAGCAAGCTTTGCTTGATATTAAAGACATCTTCCTAGATGCATTTAGTCTACCTATTCTAGATGAAACAAAGCCACTTATTGAATAATTGACAAATATAGTGGAAAAGGTAAGTGATGCAAACCTTGGTACTAATGAAAAACTATTAGAATGGTGATATAGCACTTATACAAGTTGCATTGGAAACTAAGATAGAAAGTGTGAAAAAGGTCCTTGAGAATATTTTCTCTCTACACACCAAATTGTGTACTCATAAACTCTTCATGCAAGAGACAAGGAGTCACATTTTGATCTTGGAAAGTCAAATTAATTCATGAGGTGAAAAATTACCCATGACTCTAGCTCAAAGTGAGAAGCATTTATGGACTTTATTGCAAACCCAAATTCAATTAGCAACATCATGTGTAAGCCAACATAAGGGCCAAACTAATAATCATCCATACAACATTGACTCCTCACATGGAGATTTTTCACAAGGAGATAGGCTATGCAAAAGCTCTTATGAAGAAATATCCCAAACTTTCTACATTAGATGACCTAGTTCACCTTACTATTGAGCTGGCCATCCAAATTAATTCTTTAGATGTGGCTTGTGAAAATTGGGATGATGCTCTTAAAATTATTCTTGAGGTCCATAAATATTTCTTTGAAAAACACACTATCAGTGTCAAAAAGGGAGATAAAGAAAGCTAAAAAGGAGAGCTAAGAAAAGGGGGAGATAGTTAGCTTATGAAAAAGGAGACAAAGAGAGCTAAGCTAAGGAAGTGTAAGAGAATGGGAGAGCAAGAAAAGAACAACTAGTGTAGACAACTAGCAAGTAAAAGAGTATCAGTAGAGGTGCATCTACTTAGATGGAGTAACATTTTGAGTACATAACCAAATCTAACAACTCAGGGGAAGTTATAAGATTTTGAGGTATAAGTTGTTGCAAAATTTTGATATTTTGAAATTTTGTATAGAAGCAAAATAAGACATATGTTATTCTTTTAAGAATAGTAGTATTAATGCATCATTAAAGACCCTATAATAATAATAATGATCAAGTAAGGACCCTATTCTTTGATGAATCAAAATCAAATAAAGGCTATGGATCTAGTGTTGAAATCATCAATCCAACTAGAGAAACTTATTTGGTGGTGCATAGTGTAGAAGCTCAAAAATGCTTTGAATCTATGATTTCATCATTTCTTCATACTAATTTGTCCCATTTCTTATCCTACTAACTCCAATATTTTGGCCAAATTGATCATACTTTATCATTTGTATTCTCTTTCACATCAATTTTATGTCATTTCAAAATCATATCAAACCAAGCCAAAATAATTTCATATCAACTCGAAACCATTTCAAATAAACTTGAAATCACTCGAAATCAATCATAATCATCACAAAACATATCAAATATCAAAAATTAATCATCATCTTCCTAATCCTAGGTATTGTTATGCCTTTCAGTGCCTTGGAAACCTATCAATCTATCAATCTTATCAATATGACCTTAGTACTGTCATGGCTCTCAGTGCTAGGTCAAATTATCATTCGTGTCATCTGATCTTTGACATTTTCAAGGCTCTCAGTGTTAGATCATGACAACATCAAACCATTTTAATAATATTGATAGTGTGCATTGATATTATTATGATCAACCTTATCAATCAATTTCGATCTTGTAGCATTATACAATGTCACTTAAATCTTATGTATCAATCAATTCATGTCATGTGTCCTTGGAATGTTATCAATTTCAATCAATCGATCAATTTGACCATGGATTTGGTCTACTTGTCATTATCCTAGTCGATTTCCATTACAATCACATTTCATCAAAGGATACTATCCCATTTATTTAATCAATTTGGCTAATCATTTACTAATTTTCTCTATAGGATTAAATAACCCATAATTTGCTTCTATGTCATTTTACTAATTATTCTTCCTAACTAACCTCCTTAATTAATTAATTTTATTAATTAATTGATTTATCATTTACAAACCATGGAAATTCATAATTTCCTAAATCATATTTTCCTCCATTAATTCCATTTTCACTCATTTCTATTTTGTGGAATAAAGGATTTTTAATTCAAATATTCCACAAAATATTGACATCATCATGACACATGGGTGTGACACCTTCTAGATTCTCCTTTGACATTTGGATAAAATATGTTATAATCAAATATTCTTATTCTCTTATGAATGTCCATATTTGGCTTACTTGTCATAGATTCTTGGCTTTAAGTGGGATTGAGGTGTCTTGTGACACGTCATAGATTCTCTTCCACATTTAGCCAAGTTTGACTTCCATGTGTCATAGAATCCTAGATTTGGCATCTTTTTTCATATGCATCATGGATTCTCAAAGGAATCTCTTGCCACATCACATATCTAAGGGTGACAAATCCAATGCTCTCATCCTCCATGCCCATTATAAAATGAGCATTCTTCCTCTCATTTTTGGTCCTTAGCATTCTGGTATTTTCCCTCCATTTCTCACACTAAAATCACAATTTCAAGTATTCTCATAGAATTATCCATATCATAGGATTTTTTTCTTCAATATTGTGTGCACTATACGTGATTTGGAGCTACATCATTTGGAGAAGAAAGAAGGACATGGGAGCTACAAATGAAAAGAGGGAGTTTTAACTTTGTTTTATTTCTTTATTAATCTAGATTTCATGGTAGACTAGTGGATGCTAATGTATGTTGGTTGAGTCTATGATTTCTCATAGTATGTTATGAATTAGCCCTTTTCTAGGTACTACATTTTTGGTGAAATCGACGTGAAAATGCTTGTCTAACTTGGGTTTTCTTATTTTGTGCTTGTAGGTGCAAGAAAGGAGCTCACTTGGAAGGGTACGAAGGTTGTCTACACTTCCATATCACACCTAGATTAATTAGGGGGTCTAGTATCATGCTTGTATTCTCT
This sequence comes from Cupressus sempervirens, assembly GCA_028749045.1. NCBI lineage: Eukaryota > Viridiplantae > Streptophyta > Pinopsida > Cupressales > Cupressaceae > Cupressus > Cupressus sempervirens. The sequence continues at coordinate 298,890,862 of CM053783.1, forward strand.
TCTTTCATGCATTTTGTTAGCTTGCTATCCTAGGGTGCACTTTGCTTAGTCATGACGCACTTGGGACCCCTAGGAGTAGTTTTAGGTGCATAGAAGTCACCAAAATGCCTTTCTACTATTTCTAATTTACCAAATATGCCCTTCTAGGCCCCAACTAGATTGTGGGCATAGTCTGCACTATTTGGGTGCACTTGGGAGTATAATTTTCAAAACTTGCAATTTTTAGATCTTATTCAGGCACCCTTTCCCCACAACTTGCCCCTGACCTCCCAACTGTGCCCAAAAACTACCAAGTGCACCCTATTGGGCCCCGACTATGTCATGGGAATAGTCTACATAGTCTAACTGCACTTGGGGGTGTTCTAAACCATTTTGGCCTTCTAGGGTGCAACCTGCTCTATCAGAGCACACCTAGTTCACAGGAAATAGACACATAACACAAAATCTGCATCTAAGGTTTCTATCACTCTCTAGGGCATCAGTTAGATGGTTTTTTTTTACTAATGTTTTTTTTTGTAGCATGTGGTGATCATTGGATGAATACATGATCATGAAAACTACTAATTTTTGTTTGCAAGACATTTTCGAAGACCATTGTGTGTTTGTCAAACCCATGTGTGTGGATTTCCTAGATTAGATAACACTTCATTTGGTGCTTAAAATGGACTTTTTATTTTTTTCCTAGCATGTCATGGCTATAGTGTTTAAATACCTAGGAGTTACATTAGATATATCGTCTCCCCTCGCCATTCATGGATCTTGGGTGTAAGACAAATCCATGTAACTTCTATAGGAGACCTGCCTTGGACCAAGATACTCGATATTGGGTATGCCAGGGGACTACCTCATAGTGGTAACAGGCCAAAAGCCAGGTCAATGTTCTAGCCACTATATAAAATTTGATCATAGTGAAATCTATATCGATGGTATTACTGCATGATAGCTCTCCTCCAGTACCCTTGTGGTGCATCAAACCTTGATTCTCGGGGCTAGGAGACCTTTTGTGGAATTTTATCATTCGCTTTCCAAATGGAATGCCCTTACTAAAAACTATGTTTTAGTGGCCAAAAATTCTTTCTATCCACTAGCTCAAGGGGTCACCCATGCTTGTGAAGACATCCTACATTCTCACAATCTCTAGTAGAGGCAACAGTCCCTTGGGAAGTCATGCCCCTTGGAAAGTAGATCTTGCTAGCCCTGAGAAGTGAGTGTGCTATAAGGGGGAGTCTATGGTGCCAAGATCCTAGGTTTTCCTCTCTAGATAAGTGTAGCTAAAGTTCAGTTCAAGTAGGAATTCAGTGGATACAGTCCTAAAAGCCTAGGTTGTGGTGTGTTTGTTCACTTTTAACAGCAACTATTCCTGTCTTAATGTGTCTTGTGTGTGTGTGAAACATTAATTAAGATAATAGCCAGCATTTAAATTTATACCTTGAACCTTTTCGAAACATTAAACATTTTCAAAACAATATAACCTTTGTCACATCTTTGCAAATTTTGCTCAAATACTTTCAAATCTTGGAAACCATGGCAACTTGTGATCCTAAATGTGCTTGGCAAAACATAGATTTCATCCTTGCATAGACTCCACTTGCATTTACCCTAGTCTAGACCTCATACTTGCACCATATAGAGTTCATCTTGCATCTTTTAGCATTTACTTAGTATCCCTCATTTTCACATTGCAATCATTAGAGTCTAGCTTGCATCCTTTGCATTTCACCCTCAAAATTGGCACTTTGCATCTCCCATCTTGCATCCTTGCAAACCCAACCCTCATCTTGCCCACTTTAACCATCACTCTAGTTTTCATAAGAATCATTTTGAACCTTCATTCTGGTCTTAGCATTGTCCTCTTCTATTTACCTCTCTATGACATCAATCTAGAAATCATAGCTCCTAGAATTACCTTAGTTTTAGCCCAGTTTACAGCCTGCATCCTAAAACTACCAACTACACCCAAACTAGCCCCAACTACACCATAGGTACAATTGGTATTTTTTGAGTGCACTTGGTGGTCTGAGGACCTAGTTTGGGATTCCAGATAACATTTTGAGGCTTTAACAGTGTCCTTAGGTACCTAGTTAGCTCCCCTTGCATTAGCATACCCTGATTTGCATCTTGCATTTCCTAGTATTCATTTCCTTAACTTAGGACATCATTCCTTAGCTCATAAACCCTATTCTTCATCTCCTAACCTATCCTAATATCAAACCTAGCATCTTAGCTTCCTAGCATATCAATTTGGCAACCACACCACTTAGAATTAGTAAACATTCATCCTAGCTACCCAAATGTGCCCATAAACTATCAATTGTGTGCAAATTGGCCCCAACTGCACTATAGGTGCAATTGTTATTTTTGGAGCACACTTGGCACTATCAAGCTGCACTTTGGCATTTGCCTGACCATTTTGGGCCTCCAAACTACACTTTGGAACCCTAAAACTGCATTTAGGAGCCTTTGTACCTCCTCATTTTGCACTTGACCCAAAACCCCATCTTGCACCCAAAATATCATTTTTCATCTTAGAACATGTCCATATTACATATCCAGTCAACATCACCACCATTTCAAGTCCCCTAAATGTCATTTTGACCCCCAAAACCTTTGAACTTAGTCAAAAATTGGAACAAAGTATGAGTCTTAGAGTATTTCCTAGTGTGGATGGTTGATGGATCTTGACTAGTCTTTTTATCTTTTTTTATCATTTTCTTTGGTCAAAATTTGTCTATGTCTTGATAGATTTGACCTTATCATATTTTATCAATTTAATCCTTTTTGTCTTTTATGACTTTTTGGTCAAGCTCCAAAGTCCATTATCACAAGGTTAAACTCCTAGACAAAATAATTTCTAAAGATTTCACCTAAGTGAAAAACCTTGCATATACCTCTATGATAAGCATAATCATATTCTTAAATGTAATTTTGACTTACCCTAGTGGTATATCCCCTTAATCTTGCATTGATCAAAATCCTAGCATCATTTTCACTACCAAACCCTATCAAAGTGTCCATCAACCAAATTGTCCTTTTAATCACTTATCCTCATTTTGCATATCCGAAACATCATTATCAACCCTAGAACACCATCCTTTGCATAATAAACCTTGCATATACCTACCCTTAGTGTCATTACCAAGTCCAAAACACAACCCTAACCTTCATTTTGCATAACATAATCTTTATTTTGCATACCTTCAAAATGTTACCTCGCATTTGCATTTGCATAACATCCTTAGGACATTTACACTTTCCACATCAAAATCCGAGCTCATTTATCATTTTCTCACATTTCATAAACTCCCTAAACACTTTAAAACCCAAAAAAAACTCATATCTTGCATAGCCACATCTCGATTATCAAGTTTTGACCTATTTTACCAACCACAACCTTGTTTTACCAACTACACACTTCAAGTGCATAGTTGGTAGTTTTAGGATGCACTTGGTAGTGTTAGGGCACACTTGGTAATAAGGGATTTCATTCTAGGTTCCAAAACCTCAATCTACACTCCCACACCTTGCATTGCATTCCAAGATCTTAGGAAACACTCTAAATCACTCAAAACTCTCCAAATTTGCATTTTAGGCACCCTAGCACCCCTATTTACCCATTGCATGCCTCTTACTTACCAACTTATTACCTTTAGACCCCTAACTACATCAGGGGAGCACTTGGTACTATATGAGCATAGTCAGTAGTTTAGGTGCGCACCTAGGAGGTAGAAAGTCCATTCATGTTTCCCTCCATTGCATCTACATTCTTAGGTATTGTTGGCTCTTGATTCAATAGTGTTTAAACAACCAAGTATGTAAGGCAAGAATGCATCTATGGGTAGCTATCTCCAATAATGGACACAACTCACCAAGAACCTAGGCCAACTATAAGGCTATACTCCTTCTGCACTTCAAGCTCTGCAAAACCTGGTGGGTATACCTATAGATTCTTTATATGGTACCAGTTATCAAAGCATATACTGAATCTAATGTAAAGAAGATAAAAACCCCTAAATCTTCTATACTTAACTAGGAATCACAAGCATGAAATAGCTAATAACATAACTCATGAAATTGGCAAGCTAAGTGCGGGTTAACATTGAATAGCTTTCAACATAAAAGGGAAAATTGATTTAATATGTTGATAATAGCAATTCCCAAGTATGAGAAATACAACTAAATGATCCTATCTCTGACCAATGCCTTATCTATTGGGTAATTAAATGAATTATAACCATACATCTTCTAGAAATCTCAGAGATATCTCTGCATCAAGATCCCTGATCTATCTTTCACCTTGTGAATAGACATCTGGTTCATATTTGAATATCATACTCAGACAATCCTTTCAAACCAAGCAATTACATGGCTCTTTGTTTCATAAGCAAGGTACGTCAATCACATACATCACTAAATGAGATGCAACCTTATCTATGGTCTTTGATCACAAACTAGAAAAGATTACAGAGCCACAAACAGGAGACAAGAATCAAATTGAATTTGAAACTCATTACTACTCTTTATTTGTTTTCCTTGAAATCAAATACATGTAAGATGCATAGATAATAACTCATAAATCACCTAATAGAATAGAACTATCTGCCTAAAACATAAAATGATGCTCAATACAAAAAACGAATGTTGCGTGTGTGGCTTTCACAGCCTGAGCAGAGCTCCAAGAAATGGAAAATAGAAAACCAACCAACAACCTTTTTTCAAAGAAGAAGAAAGAATATGTATGAATAGGGAAATTATCGGATTGAATTTGCAATCAATAAGTGTCCCTTCAGAATTCCCCTTCAAGAAGATGAAAAAACCTCTCTCTTTTCTCTCTACAACTGCATATCATATCTATTCCTCATCATTTGGCCTCTACCAGGTAGAAATATCTTAAAAATTTGATGATGAAAAGCATGTAACTGATCCTGATGTAAAAGTGAACTCAAAGTAAAAGGTAAAAAATAGTTAAAATGGCCCTAAGAAAACTGATTAAATCAATTTTCTTCACTTTTACATTTCACTAAGCCTTTGTATCTGCATCATGACCAATTTTGATGATCAGTGATGAATTTTGGTCATTCTGCTAAGAATGCCCCAAAATTCATAAATTGACTTATAGCTCGAACTGGTGAGAACTTGTGTAGAAACTAACCTCAAATTTGAAAAATTTAGATCTTCCTGATTCTAGTGGTATACTAGAGTGACTATTTTCGACAAAAAATGCCCCTGTTATGCTTGTTTTAAAATCTGAGCCTCTAAACTCCATGGCTTGCATTAAAAACTTAGAATATTTGAAAAAATTTAAAAATTTACTATAGTTTGAACTATAGACTATTCATTTTTAAAGAAAAATACTTTCAAATTTTGAATTGAATGTGAGATATCATTATTTCAATTAAATTAATCATTCTCCCATGATGCCACATATCACTCCATGATAGGCCCTTGATAATTGGGTGGGACCCACACCTAATCCGGTTGCCACATGTCGCTACCACCTATGCGCCCATTCACTGCCACCTAAGTGCCACCTGGCTCCATGTGTCGCTGCCACCTCGCTATGGTTATCTCGTGAGCATCTTCCCTTAGCGAGGTAGCGATGGCCGCACGATCGAGACACATGTCGCAATCTTGTTGCAATTGGTTTCAACTCCCCATATCACCTCCTGCTCGCTACCACTTGGCACGATATGATTCGTTGCTCGTACTACAAGCAAGACCCACTTAACATTTTGAATCTTGTCAGATTTTAGAGTTTTTCGATGACCTCGCTATGTCACTAGCTGGACTTTTTGAGATTTCTCGGCTAGCGAAGTAGCGAGGCGTCAGACTTTTTGAATTTTTTGATCGCCTTCTTTTTATGCTGATGTCATCATACCTTGGACTGCGCATTAGTTCAAAATTTATGCTTTTGTTTGCTCCAGCTAACACCAACATCACCAAGTTGACTACAGGGGGCCCACCTCCTATGCAGTTGCCTTTACAAAAGGCCTTTGTCTTTAAGACAACATACAATGTGTAAAGAATAGTATTTAAAATGCTTATTTTCTTATAGCGTGACAGATGTCAGATATTATCTTTCCACTATCTCCCCATGCCTTTGCTTTACTCTTCTCTTTGTGGCTTCGCTTCATATGTTTTGGGTCTTTCCTAGAGCTCTTACTATGGTGCGATCCTCTTTTAATGGCTTAGAAACTCCTCCTCTTCCTGTCAATGCGTGGAATCCTTAGTTTGATGCTTGCTTTTATACATGGGGGTCTCCTTTGCATGGCATCTTTCCTCTTTATTTAGCGCAGGCTTCCTCCTAGCACTTTGGAGTAGGGGCGGCTTCTTCTACTTTAACACACATGGAGTTAGGGTTCTTTTTAAACCTACATGCTGGTTCTTGTGGCATGGGCAATCTCCTTATCTCGCATGTGTAAACGATGAGATTGCTGCTCCCTTAGACTCCCATGTTCCTTGCTCAGCCATAGACCTGTCAATTTAGCGTGGATGGCTCCTTTTTGTAGAGGTGCTGGGCATGAGTTCTTTTCCATGCCGCTACCCTTTATCTTTTGCACAGGTTGCTTTACTGATGGTGCGGACTATTCTTTTTACAGATGTGTGGGTCTTCATTCATCATGCATGAGGCTACTTTGGTGTCCTTGCTCTATTTTAAAACGCTAACTTTTTGATCTATTGCAAGTTCCTCTAGTCGTTCTCTCATTGTATATGCTGTGGATTTCTCTTTAGCCTAGACTTTCCTGCCTCTTTTCTTCCATTTTCACCTGCGTGGGCTTGGCTTTATTGTGTGGGGTGTTCTTTTAAATTGACTGCGGATTGCATTTTTAAATGCATGGATGCTTTGGTTTTTCCTGTCGCTACCTCCATTCACCGAGCTCCTTCCATCTACATGGGGTTCTCTATTATGTTGCGCTTAGTCTTTGATCCAGCGTCTAATGTACATCCACAAATCTACCAATCCTAAAACCCGGTTGCAATTGTTCCCACAGCATGGGAACGACACCTTCAGTTGAGAATATATATATTTTTAACATGATTCTTTGCACTACCTTGGGAGATTAAATGTATTGCTTTTCCTGTAGTAATTTGAGCTTCTACTGACCCAGACTTGAGAAGGCCAAGCAAAGATGGGATGCATCTACCGAGCAATACTTTGACTCGTAATTCCTCCTCCCTGTAGAGAGATCCCAAAACTATGGCTGCTTGAAAACATTATCACGTGAATCAATCAAATTCAATAATTGCTTCAATGAATTCTCCTTGTCTTGCATTGTGATGTAGCCTTTCCCCACTATTTGATGCATAGGGCAACACTAGATAGGATCTCATCTAGACCTTCTATATTATTGTGATCTCTTAATCCTATCTTGCCAACTGAACGAGGAGTTGCAGGCTCTGACTCATTAGCCTTTGAAATTGGTAGTACCTGTTGCCTTGAATATGATTGCTCATTTCAATATCCCCAACCTTTACCAATGAAAACAATAGCATGGATTTCTAACTAGAAAGAAATTTTTTTCTCAAAGAGCTCTTTTAAAGATTTCCATGTTCTATAAACATCATCCTTTTTACCAAGAGCACCATATAAATGAATAATGTAATTGAATAATATAATCATATGCCTGGGTAAGAACTTTTGTCATAACTTGTAGTTTTAAGTGAATCCTTAGGCTCCTCACCATTCAAATGATGAGCAATCACACTTAAATCAAAATCACATTTATGAATTATAACCAGAAAAAACAAATCCAACTTATCAATTTGGTGCAATTAGTCGGGCCTCAAAGTGGGCTCAGCTAAAAAAAAATTAATTTCCAGACAACTAATATTCTGAACTGGTCCATTGATTATTTCGAATTGACTAGAATCCATTTTGACCACTGATTGACCATTAAAAACTTATTTCAATTATTTTCTCACCATTGTGAAATCTTTGTCAGGAGGCCTGTTGCCCGACTTTAAAAACTAACATAAACACCTGACTAAGCTCTAAAACTCAGGATCTCTGTTGTCTCTGACATGTTCAATAGGCTTGCTAGATCTCATTGCATGACGACATCAGGGTCAAAAGATATTGACCTCCAAAATTGCCAACTTAAATTCACCTGCAGATAAACATGTTAGAAAATTGGAAAGTGCATTTGGAAATGGCCTGAAAAACTAGACATATGGGCACTTGGGGATCTGGAAACTAGGGCATTAGTCCTCTTTCATGAGGAAATTATGCATCTATAATTTGGGCTCATGAAAAATAACTGGGCGCAAATGGCAATTAGTCAAAATGGGCTACTTGGAATCTACAAATTGAAACAATGTCATCAAAGCATTTTTTGCAAATGGAATTGACTTGGAAAAGTGTGCAAACGGATTCATCAAGACTTAAAAACTGACACACTTGGAGTATTTTTAGAGGAAAACACAAGAGTACAATCCATTCAATCTTACCAGTCATGGATCTCAAGTTATGACATCCCAAACAGGGGTACCAACAAATCTGCAAATGCTGACACTAGCAAATGGATAGAAATTGTGTTTGAAATCGCATTTAAAAATTGATCAAATGGATTCTTCATAAGCTGAAACTTAAAACAAAACAATTCTTTAACATCTACAATGCAATGAAAAAGGAGTTTTAGCATTCAGGTCAACTAGTCAAAAGTTATAACACATCAAACAGGGCTACCCAGAATTAGGAATTAATTGCAAAAGTATGAAAACAACAATTGACCAACTTTGAGGGATTCAAAACCTAGTCAGACGGACTCGAAATGACTCAAAATTTGAAACATAGGTTCTTATGTATGGACACTAGACACTTCCAAAGTGGCAAGTCATGAAGCATTTATGGGTACGAGATATTCAATGGCAAACACAACCTCCTGTCACTATTTGACACTTAGGTAAAAAATGCAGATTTGACATTTGCTCAAAACAGGACTTTAGTAAAACCTTGGAATATCAATTTATCATTATGAAATTCTTAGACATGCTAAATGAAAGGTGCTAGAAGCATTGAACACCTTTTAGGCCTCAAATGGGCAGTCGGGTACAAATGTACTTTAAAAATGTTTAAGGGCTTGATTTTTTCAAAGGTGCTCAAAATTTGGGCTACAATTTTTGAGCACCAACAGGTATCATGCTAGCACTTACTAGGACACAATTAGCCTAGAGACCCAAAGAATTTTATCAACCTTTTTTTTTTGAGGCCCAAGCACAACCAAAACCTTGTACATGATAGAAGAAGAGCAAGAAGGCCCAACAACCATTTGATGAAGACCAAATTGAGGTGTCACAACCTTTACTTGCGAACCCCTTAAACATGAATCCTCAAGAGCACCATAATGAAGCTATGACACAACAAACCTTAAATAATGCACCTACCATGAGGCTTCCTTCAAACACTTCTCCTACACATGGGATGGTTCAATGGAGTCCTGACTTTGAACCTATATTCATGCCAATACCACCCAGATGTGGAAGTGTGCCAACTACACTCGAGGATGAATAGACACACTCCTTCAAATTCAACCAACCTAACACAAGTACCTTCGACTATAACACATCAAACATACAACAGGATAGTATCCACCTCAGTGATGACTTTGACACTGATTATGGCATCACTAATGAAGAGATGGCTAGGGCATGTCAAGACAAACATTTCTACAAGAACTTTAAATGTTTGGCAATCCAAGAAATTGTCAAATTCAACCCAAATGTGGAGGGACATAGGTCCAAACATAAAACCAAAAAAACCATTAAACACATACAACCCGTGATCAATTTCAACTTAGGTAAGACAAAACAACATTTGGAGTCTTCAAATGCAATAATGGCACCTATAAGGTGCCATCAAGAATCAACCATTGAAATCCTCCAAAGTACATTTGAACACATCAATGTTAACCTCTTGTTTGATGAAATACCACCAATTCCTAAACACTCCAAAAGGACATTAAGACTTGATTTTAGTCACATGATGCAACAAGAAGATGCACCTAAAGGGACTTGTGCTCTAGGGATGCCAGACATACCTCCTTTGGAGACAAATCAACAAAGTGCACCTTTTCTCCTAACTCTACCAAGTGTTATGACATCAAATGTTATGGAGCCTCCCATGAGTACACTATGTGTTACATCAACTACAACACTCCCTATTGATGCACAAAGGAAAAGTCTTATTGACATTAATCCTATTCCCAAAAGGAATGCACCTCATTGTCAAGTCAATATGATGTCCCACGAAGAAACCTCTAACACATAAAGGTGTCAAAGCAACAATACCAACATGATTGTCAATTTTCAAGGACTTAATCAACTCCCACAAGAAAATCAACCTATAGTGGTACAAGGACTTAACACTTCCAACCCTCAACCAAGTCTACATCCACTTAACACACACTCCACATATCAATAGAAACACCAACCACAATAACAAAAACCTCAAGTGGTGCAAACATCTAGCATCCCTAATATGTGGTCCAACATAAACCCACTTAACCTCCATGCAATGTATAAACAACAAATCCAACAACAAGAAGTGATGTTTTCCAAACAACAAGAGCAACTCAAGAAATAGTTGGAATATCAAAGATTACTTGAGCAACAAATTGCATACCAGCAACATTTATTGCAACAACAACATGTGCCACAACAACCTCAATAGATACCTCTACAAAAATAATCACATAAATGGCCTCACATACAACCAATAGAGGTATCCCACCAACAACCACAACAAATGACACAACAAAAAAAATGGTACATCAATCACAGTTGATACTGCAACAAGCAACACATCAAATACCACAACAAGTACCCTAACATGTGTCACAACAAGGACCCTTTTGTCTTTGAGGTACCAACATACCTCCTCCACCTAGTGACACATCACTAGACTCATCAAACATAGAAATTTTAGAACCGAGTAGACATCGCTCCAGCCGCAGCAAACAATCTACTCATAGGCACAAAAGACTTGAAGTGAAATCTATCATGAAAAACCCTAATGAAGAGCTATTGCAACAATTCAAAGAACTTTACAAACAAGTCGAGGCACTGGGAGTCTAAAATAAATAGACTCTATATATAAAAGGGACTTATGTCCTAATCCGTTTGATAAAAGTCTGTATATGCCTCCATTCCCAAAACACTTTGAGGCTCCAAGGTTCAAAAAATATCGAGGAAAAGGCAACCCTATTGATCATATCACAGAATTTTGTGCCTCATGTACCAAACTTAGTGATGAGCCCACTTACCTCAGGAGACTATTCCCTCATTCTCTAGGTGGGCCTGCACTTGAATGGTACTCTAAACTTCTCAATAATATCAAATCTTGGTTGAAACTTGTAGAAAAGTTCATCTCCCACTTTGCCTTTAACAATACGAATGAAGTGACACTTTCTAATTTGTGCTCATTTAAACAAGAGATAGGAGAACCATTTATCACATTCTTAATATGCTAGAGAAGCTTACTCAGTCAATGCTCACTAGACATTCCTGAAGAACAACAAGTAAACTTGTACATCGAAAACCTAGTCCGCAAATTAATGCATGAACTCAGAATCAAAAGTCTAAGAAACATTTCTAAACTAATGAAAATAGGGGCTAGTATTGAAGATGCTCTTATTCATAAGGGAATCCTCAAGAAAAACAAGGACAACATCAATACCAACTCATCTAATGAGAACGCTAAATTTTTCTCCAAAAATAAGGATGTGACTAATGATGGCATTGTGGATGCACAAAAAATTAGCATAAAACAACCTCAACTAACTTTGAAAGGTACAAAACCTATGAATTCACAAACCTCCAATCAAACATCAGCCCCACAAAAAAAAATTGAGAATTCCACACAAGGAAAAACCCGAAGGCATCCTAGAACCAAGGACAAAATATTCACACCATTGGGGGTACCTCTTGAGACTGCACTACAATAGTTACTCAGTAATAACTTCCTATAGTTACTCCCATTCAAAGACAAACCAGTAACTAAAGTAGATTGGTTGGATGAGGGAAAAATTTGTGATTACCACCACACCAAAGGACATAAGACCTTATCATGTTTCCAACTAAAACATGCAATACAAGACCTTATTGATGATGGTGTAATCATAGTTGATCCATCACTATTAGCATCCAGCTCTGATCACACTATCTTCAAAGATCCTTTAGGAAAACATGACAAAGAGAAGCCCTTTGGTTCAAACTCAAACTCACAATTTAATGTGAATTACACTCACACTGGATATGACTACACTATCAATTATTTCAATGAGTCTAATTCCCACATATCCACATTCACATTGAAAGCTGAAGACCCTCGTTGTGCTATCACTACACACCATACCAAGATCACCCTACCTAGAGCTCCATCTAGACCTACTTCTTCTACTAGACTTGCACCCCCTAGTAGACCTATTGGTCCTACTTCATCTAATTATAGCCTTGTTGAATAGCTTAGCAAGACACCTGTGCAAATATCCATTTTGGACCTACAACATGCATCTCCCCAACATTAGAAGATCTTGGATCAAGCCCTTAAAGAGTCAGTAGTCCTAGATAACATTGATGTTACCAAATTCCATGCCATGTTTGGGAACCTATCCACATCACAACATATCACATTTTCCCCTCAAGATATCCCTAAAGAAAAACCCAACCACAATGATCATCTTCACCTTGAAGTCTTTGTCCATAATGTTAAAGTTAGATGTGTCTTGATAGATGGAGGAGGAAGGCTAAATATCTTTCAACTTAAAGTAGTCAAGGGTTTGGGTTATTCTAAAACTGATTTGGATCCCTCTTGAAGGTTCACAATCAAAGCCTATGATGATGGTAAACATTTCTCTACAAGGGTCATCATCTTACCTATCAGAGTTGGTCTAGCTACTAAGAAAATTTCATTCCAAGTCCTAGATATAGAAATGAACTGTAACATGATACTAGGCCGCCCATGGATCTATGTTATGAAAGTAGTTCCTTCTACATATCACCAGTGCCTAAAGTTCTTCTATAACAATGTAGAGGTAACCATCCCAGGTGATCTAGATCCTTTCCAATTCTATGCCAATCTTAGAGGAACCACGGTATACCAGGTCTTGAAAAACCATGTAGCAAATCCCCTAAAGTCCTCCAAGTATGTTGATCCTTCCACAATCACTCTCACATCCAAAGGACAGCTCAAAATCCAAGACCAATGTTGTGGTGAGTACTCCATGTCTCATGCCTTTCACATTGGGAAACTTCCTTTATCCCCCAAGTCATATGGTAAACTTTAGCTTATACAGAACAAGCCTAAGTTAGCATTTCAAAAAAAACTTTATGTGGCTTTCACTAGTGGAGGTAGACTACATGAAGAACATGTCTATGAAAATACTTCTACATGGATTGAAAAGGCTAAAGAATAACAAGAAATTAATCCTATATCCCTAACATGTATGGACCTAGATTCACCATCATGCAAAAAAAAGGGATATGATGGATGTAGTGGCTTGGGACTCCAAAAGCAAGGCATTGTTCAACCCATCACTGAATTAGGATGACCTCATATCTTGGGACTTGGATTGAAAACATTTGTTTTGGGTCTTCCTAATACTGAGTCATCCTCATCTGAGGAGGTGAATGCTTCAAATGATGACAAGGCATCTAAGAACAACCAACTTGAACCCACCCAATTTGTATCTAACATTGATGATCCTGATACCTCCCTTGGTCTTGATCATATGTTTGTAGACCCTAATAGCCTAACTATGGAAGATAAACATGTCAATCCATCTGTTACTCAAACCAATTCTTCACCTTAGATCGAAACATTTTGGGATCCAAGCCCTCCTACTTTTGAACATGATTTTGATGATATCACTAAAGTAGATATCCATATATATGCCTTTGAGTAAAGCTTATTCAACACCGATGATGGCATTTCCCTAGTTTTCCCTAAACTTATTGATTGGGACCAACAAGGACAACCAATGTTTGACCAATTTAAAAATGATGATGCCATCATAGAATTCTTTGACCTCTATAAAGATGTACCACAAGGTGATCACAAGTCTAGATTTTCCATTGATCTAAATATCATGGCATATTTTGGGGAGTCAACTCCATCTTCCAGTCACAAAATTGAGAAAATAACAAAGAAAGACACAAGTAGGTCTCTTGGTGAAAACCAAAAGGTGCCATTAGACCATGAAAAAAGTAAAAATAAAGGACATATATCTGAGGGTGAAAACCTCTCTAAGGCACTCAAGGATGGAAGATTGGATGCAACCCCATTAAAGGAAAGATCAGCACTACTTATGGAGATGACAAAAGAGATTAATTTGGGAACTCCTAACAACCCCAAAGTCATACACTTTGCAGCCTCATTATCACTAGAAGAAAAGGATGAATTTATCAGATTCTTTCTAGAGAGGCAGATCAACTTTGCCTAGTCCAATGTAGACATGCCTAGATTAGATCCTGAACTAGTTCTTCATCATTTACCACTCAAACCAAGAATGAAACTAGTAAAGAAAAAGTTGAGAGAAATGCATCCTTAGGTTGCCCTCCTTGTCAAAGCTGAATTGAAGAAATTATTGAATGCCATCTTCATAAGACCTATTGATTATGCAAAGTGGATATCTAATCTAGCACCAGTAAACAAAAACTTTGGGGGCATCTAGATATGCACCAACTTCCATGATCTTAGCAAGGCATGTTCGAAGGATGATTTTCCTTTACCAAACATAGATATCATTGTAGACATGATAGCTGGGTATGAGATGTTATCACTAATGGATGTCCTTTTTGGATATAATTAGATAAGAATAGCCCCTAAAGATCAACACAAAAAAAATTTTACATGCCCTTGGAGAACATACTGCTAGAATGTCATGCCATTTGTTCTTAAAAATGCTAGGGAAACATATCAAAGAGCAATGACTACCATCTTCCATGATTTCATGCACATCCTCATGGAAGACTATGTTGATGATTTACTTTGAAAATCCTATCAAAGGAAAGATCATTTGGTCATCCTAAATTAGATATTCACTAGAATGGAAAGCTTAAGCTTCGTCTAAATCCAAAAAAGTGTGTATTTGGCGTTGTCTCTAGAAAGCTCTTAGGCTACATTGTTTCTCAATGAGGAATTGAAGTGGATCCTAAGAAAGTAAAAGCAATACTTGATATGCCTCCTCCAAAAAATCTAAAAACCTTAAGAGGACTACAAGGAAGATTACAGTCTATCCATAGATTCATTGCACAACTAGTAGATAAGTGTCACTCCTTTCAACACCTCTTATGTAAAGGAGTATCCTTTCAATGGAATAAGTAGTGCCAAGAATCTTTCCAAAAGCTCAAGGATTATCTTCTACATCCATCAATTTTAATGGCTCCCATTCCAGGCAAGCCATTCATCCTATACATATCTGCTACAGATATAGCATTAGGAGCTCTCTTAGCACAAAATGATGAACAAGGAAGAGAGTGAGCCATATATTACATAAGTAGAACACTTATGGGCTACAAGATAAATTATTCACTAATTGAACAAGCATGCCTTGCTATTTTCATTGCAGCCCAAAAGCTCAGACATTACATGCTCCAGGGTAGGTGCAAGATCATGGTGTACCAAACTATGGCCTTAAGTGGCAGTGAAAAATCAGCAAATCAGGTTTATGTCAACTTGACACATAATTTTGAAGTGGTTATGAACTTTATATCAAAAAGTTGTAAGAAAATAATTTGTAGAAAATTGAATTTAGTTTCTAAACTACTAGGCCTTATCAGGAGAAAAAAATAACTGATTGGTCAAAAGTTTGAATTTTAATGCAGTACTAAGAAAATTTCAGGGCGAAAATAAAAAGTAGCTGTATGTCTGACCACCTTAATCAAAATCAAATCATAATATTTTTTTAATATAATTATAGATATGAAAACTAGACTCATGCCCGGATGTGACGCATATTTTTTGATATTTTTATTCCAAATAAATAATTAAATATGAATTTTCTACCAAAACTTTTTCAGATTAAAAAAAGTCCCGTGTCTGACCACCCTAACTAATAAAAAATTTGATCAAATTTTTCTTTTTTTATTTTTTTCTTATACTAGGCAAAGTATAGAATGTGACGTAACTTTTAGATTTAAAAAATGTTATACCGTTTGAAAGTTATAGCTATTTTTCATTCAGTATGTCAATCAACACTTTACAATAATCTTCATTGATAATTAACTAATAAATACTTATCTAACTCAGAATTTGACAAAAAATTATATTGATGGAATCTAGAGAGCGATATTAAAAAACCCATTTCGTTTCATTCAATTTCGATCAAAATAACATTGTCAGACGGCTACCCGAAGTCTGAGTATCACTAAAACTCTCTATAAACACGTCTTTGGGGATGACCGGGCAGGCTTGGTAAATACCAAGCCTGATCGGATATCCGATTTGACATCGAATATCCGATATGGCTCGGTAGTCAAATTCCAAAAATCTTCAAATTTTGGAAGAAAATTCGATTTAAACGTTCTAGTTTTTTATTTTTAAATTATTTCACTTATATTAATATGTAAAGGCATATTTTAATATATTATATATATATATATAATAACGTAATGTAAACATACAAGATATAGTCTAGTAATATATAATAATATCTTACGTTAATCTTATTACAATCTATAAATATAATATATATTATTATTATTTTTACTAAATATAATAATGTAATTAATATATATATATATAAAATACGTATTATATATTATTATATTAATATGTATGTTATTAATATATTTATATAATAATGTAATATTCTCATTAAATATAATAATGTAATATGTATATGTATATATATATATATATATATATATATATATATATATATATATATATATATATATATATATATATATATATATATATATATATATATATATATATATATATATATATATATATATATATATATAATTATATTGATATGTATATTATTAATATATAAGAGTCAAAGGGGGTCATAGGGTGACCTATAACCCTCTTTGACCCATTAAACGACGATATATGGCGCTAGGGGTCCTAGGACCCCTAGGGACATATGTCATCCTTTAATGGGTCAAAGGGGGTCCCTTTGACCCATTAAATGACGACATATGTCCCTAGGACCCCCTGGGACATAGCCGAATCGTTCATATCGGTCAAAGGGGGTCATAGGGTGACCTACTTTGACCCATTAAAGGATGACATATGTCCCTAGGACCCCCAAGGACATAGCCGAATCGTTCATATCGGTCAAAGGGGGTCAAAGGGTGACCTATGACCCCCTTTGACCCATTAAATGATGACATATGTCTCTAGGGGTCCTAGGACCCCTAGGGACATATTCGAATGGGTATTATAGGTCAAAGGGGGTCATAGGGTGACCTATGACCCTCTTTGACCCATTAAATGATGACATATGTCCCTAGGGGTCCTAGGACCCCTAGGGACATAGTCGAATCGTTCATATGGGTCAAAGGGGGTCATAGGGTGACCTATGACCCCCTTTGACCCATTAAATGATGACATATGTCCCTCGGGGTCCTAGGACCCCCAGGGACATAGTCGAATCATTCATATGGGTCAAAGGGGGTCATAGGGTGACCTATGACCCCCTTTGACCTATTAAACGACGACATATGTCCCTAGGGGTCCTAGGACCTCTAGGGACATATTCGAATGGGTAATATGGGTCAAAGGGGGTCATAGGGTGACCTATGACCCTCTTTGACCCATTAAACGACAACATATGTCCCTAGGGGTCCTAGGACCCCTAGGGACATATTCCAATCATTCATATGGGTCAAAGGGGGTCATAGGGTGACCTATGACCCTCTTTGACCCATTAAATGACGATATATGTCTCTAGGGGTCCTAGGACCCCTATGGACATATTCGAATGGGTAATAGGGGTCAAACGGGGTCATAGGGTGACCTATGACCCTCTCTGACTCATTAAACGATGACATATTTCTCTAGGGTTCCTTGGACCCCTAGAGACATATTCGAATTGTTCATATGGGTCAAAGGGGGTCATAGGGTGACCTATGACCCCCTTTGACCCATTAAATGACGACATATGTCCCTAGGGGTCCTAGGACCCCTAGGGACATATTCGAATGGGTAATATAGGTCAAATGGGGTCATAGGGTAACCTATGACCCTCTTTGATCCATTAAACGACGACATATGCCCCTAGGGGTCCTTAGACCCCTAGGGACATATTCAAATCGTTCATATGGGTCAAAGAGGGTCATAGGGTGACCTATGACCCTCATTGACCCATTAAACGACGAAATAAGTCCCTAGGGGTCCTCGGACCCCTAGGGACATATTCGAATCGTTCATATGGGTCAAAGGGGGTCATAGGGTGACCTATGACCCTCTTTGACCCATTAAACGATGACATATGTCCCTAGGGGTCCCAAGACCCCTAGGGACATATTCGAATTGTACATATGGGTCAAAGGGGGTCATAGGGTGACCTATGACCCCCGTTGACCCATTAAACGATGACATATGTCCCTAGGGGTCCTAGGACCCCTAAGGACATATTTGAATAGGTAACATGGGTCAAAGGGGGTCATAGGTCACCCTTTGAACCATTAAACAATGACATATGTCGCTAGGGGTCCTAGGACCCTTAGAGACATAGTCCAATCGTTCATATGGGTCAAAGGGGGTCATAGGGTGACCTATGATCCGCTTTGACCCATTAAACGATGATATATGTCTTTAGGGGTTCTAGGACCCCTAAGGACATATTCGAATGGGTATTATGGGTCAAAGGGGGTCATAGGGTGACCTATGACACTCTTTGACCCATTAAACGATGACATATGTCCCTAGGGGTACTAGGACTTCTAGGGACAAAGTCGAATTGTTCATATGGGTCAAAGGAGGTCATAGGGTCACGTATGACCCCCTTTAACCCATTAAATGATGACATATGTCCCTAGGGGTCCTAGGACCCCTAAGGACATAGTCAAATCATTCATATGGGTCAAATTGGGTCATAGGGTGACCTATGACCCCCTTTAACCCATTAAAAGGTGATATATGTCCTTAGGGGTCCTAGGACCCTTAGGGACATATTCGAATGTGTAATACGGGTCAAAGGGGGTCATAGGGTGACTTATGACCCTCTTTGACCCATTAAATGACGACATATGTCCCTAAGGGTCATAGGACCCCTAGAGACATATTTGAATGGGTAATATGAGTCAAAGGGGGTCATAGGGTGACCTATGACCCTCTTTGACCTATTAAACGATGATATATGTCTCTAGGGGTCCTAGGACCCTTAGAGACATATTCGAATGGGTAATATGGGTCAATGGGGGTCATAGGGTGACCTATGACCCTCTTTGACCCATTAAATGATGATATATGTCTTTAGAGGTACTAGGACCCCTAGGGACATATTAGAATGGGTAATATGGGTCAAAGGGGGTCATAGGGTGACCTATGACCCTCTTTGACCCATTAAATGGTGAAATATGTCCCTAGGGGTCCTCGGACCCCTAGGGACATATTCAAATGGGTAATATGGATCAAAGGGGGTCACAGGGTGACCTATGACCCTCTTTGACCCATTAAATGACGACATATGTTCCTAGGGGTCTTAAGACCCCTAGGGACATATATGAATCATTCATATGGGTCAAATGGGGTCATAGGGTGACCTATGACCCCCTTTGACTCATTAAATGATTGCATATGTCCCTAGGGGTCCTAGGACCCCTAAGGATATATTCAAATGGGTAATATGGGTCAAATGGGGTCATAAGGTAACCTATGACCCTCTTTGACCCATTAAACAACGACATATGTTCCTAGGGTTCCTAGGACCCCTAGGGACATATTTGAATCGTTCATATGGGTCAAAGGGGGTCATAGGGTGACCTATGACCCTCTTTGACCTATTAAACGACGATATATGTCTCTACGGGTCCTAAGACCCCTAGGGACATATTCGAATCGATTAGAAAGATTCTAATATGTCCCTAGGGGTCCTAAGACCCCTAAGGACATATTTCGTCATGTAATGGGTCGAAGGGGGTGATAAGTCAACCTATGACCCCCTTTGACCCATAAGAATGATTCTAATATGTCCTTAGGGGTCATAGCACCCCTAGGTACAAATGTTGTCATTTAATGTGTTAAAGGGGGTGATAGGTCAACCTATGACCCCTGTTGATCCATAAGAAAAATTCTAGTATGTCCCTAGGGGTCCTAAGACTGGTAGGGACATATGTCATCATTTAATGGGTCAAATGGAGTCATTGGTAAACCTATGACCCCCTTTGACCCATATGAATGATTCTAATATGTCCCGAGGGATCGTAGGACCCCTAGGGACATATGTCATCATGTAATGGGTCGAACGGGGTCATAGGTCAATCTACGACCCCCTTTATCCCATATAAATGATTCTAATATTTCCCTAGGGATCTTAGGACCCCTGGGGACATATATCGTCATGTAATGGTTCAAAGATTATAATATGTCCCTAGAGGTCCTAGGACCCCTATGGATATATGTTGTCATTTAATACTTCGAAGGGGGTGATAAGTCAACCTATGACCCCCTTTGACCCATATGAAACATTCTAATATGTCCCTAGGATTCCTAGGACCCCTAGGGACATATGTCGTTATGTAATGGGTCAGAGGGGGTTATAGGTCAACCTATGACCCCCTTTGACCCATAAGAACGATTGTAATATGTCCCTAGGGTTCTTAGGACCCCTAGCTATATATGTCATCATTTAATGGGTCGAAGGGGGTCATAGGTCAACCTATGACACCATTTGACCCATATGAAGCATTCTAATATGTCCCTAGGTGTCTTAGGACCCCTAGGGACATATGTCATCATGTAATGTGTCGAAGGGGGTCATAGTTCACCCTATGACCCCCTTCAAACCATATGAAAGATTCTAATATGTCCCTAGGGGTCTTAGGACCCTTAGGGACATATGTCATTGTGGAATGTGTTGAAGGGGGTCATATGTTACCCTATGATCCCCTTCGTCCCATATGAATGATTCTAACATGTGCCTAGGGGTCTTAGGACCCCTAAAGATATATGTCATTGTGGAATGTGTCGAAGGTGGTCATTGGTCACCCTATGACCCCCTTCGACCCATATGAAGATTCTAATATTTCTTGAAGTGTCTTAAAGCCCCTAGGGACAAATATCATCTTGTAATATGTCGAAAGGGTTCAGAGGTCATCTTGTGACCCCCTTCGACCCATATAAACTATTCTAATATGTCCCTAGGGGTCCTAGGATCTCTTAGGGACATATGTCGTCATGGAATGTGTTGAAAGGGGTCATAAGTCATCCTGTGAGCCCTTTTGACCCATATAAATGACTCCACTAGAAATAATATAGTATAACAATCATATATATATATATATATAATTTATAGATTATAATAATAATATATATTATATTTATAGTTAATAATAATAATAATAATAACATAATATATTATTATATATATTAATAGATTATATATTATATCTTTACATAACATTATATATATATATATATATATATATATATATATAATATTATATTATTATATAATATATAGATTATATATTATTTTATATATCATAGTTATGTTATTATATTATATATTTATACGTTATATATTATATCTTTACACATTTCATAACTCAAATTAGTTATATAACTTACAAATTTATTTTTCCCTCTAATTTTTGTGTCTTTTCCCTCTAATTTTTGTGTCTTTTCCCTCCAATTTTTATGCCGCCGATATCGGATATCGGATCTCATATCGGATATTCGATATGAGATCCGATATTCGATATGAGATCAGATATTCGATCTCATATCGGATATTCGATAAGGCTTGGGCCTTACTTTCCAGGTTTGGTACCTGGATAGGTGAAAAAAAGTCAGAGCGGATTTTGAAGCGCTTTTAGACGTGTTCAAACTCTATTTTTTTCACATTGCCACTTTTTGGCACACCATGATCTTGCAGATACCCTCCATTAGAAAATAATTCTCATCTCTAAGATTAACCCACTGAAATATCTCCTTAGCAGGGCTACTCTCATAGGATGCTTAGCCAAATGGGTCATGGTCCTTAGTGAATTTGAGATAGAATATGTAGACAGAAACACAATCAAAGGGCAAGTGATAGCAAATCAGTTAGCAGAAGCCCCTATGTTAGATGATCATCCCATGTTGATAGACTTTCCAGATGAAGCCATATTTCACATGGATGTAGCTAATGAATGGAAGAATTATTTTGATGGATCACATACATGAAATGGTTTAGGAGCTGGCATCATGTTTATCACTCCCCAAAGAGACATAATTCCCAAGTCATATAGGATTGCATTCCATTGTACAAATAACATAGCAGAATATGAGGCACTGATCACAAGGCTCAAGATAGCCATCCAATGGAACATTCAACATTTACAAGTCATTGGGGATTCCCAGTTGGTCATCCACCAAGTCAATGATGACTATGAAACCAAAGATGATAAACTAATGCCCTACAAGTAGATGGCAAACTTCCTTAAGTCTAAATTTGTTACTATCTCTTTTTGTCAGCTACCAAGAATACACAACAAGCAAGCTAATGCTATGGCTACCATCACTTCTACGATTGATATGCCTCAAAATGTAGAATGTTTTGAATTCCTTGTTTAGCAACTCTTGATTCTAGCAATTAAACTTCCTCAATCAGAGTTTGTGTGTGAACTTGTTGGTCCCAATTCTCCTTGGTATCAAGACATTTATGATTACCTACATGGCCAAATCCTACCACCCAAATGATTGTTGAGCCTTTATCTATTAAGCCTCTATATACATCATCATCGGTGACACCCTTTACAAGAGATCCTTTGACCAAACCCTTCTCAGATGCCTTGACTTGCAAGAAGCTAAAACTACCTCGTATGAGGTTCACGAAGGTATATGTGGAGGTCATTTCAATGGTTTCAGTCTAGCCAAGAAACTTCTTAGAGCTAGATACTATTGGCCTACTATATTGCCCATGATTTTGCCAAAACATGTCATAAGTGTCAGATACATAGCAATCTAATCCATGCACTAGCACAAGAATTGCAACCAGTCATATCACCATGGCCCTTTTCACAATGGGAATTTGATTTTATTGGAGATATTTCTCCCCCATCCTTTGATGGTCATAAGTTCATTGTCATAGCAATAGAATATTTTACCAAGTGGGTTGAAGCTATCCTTTGACCTTCACCACTGGCAAGTAGATCTCAAGGTTTATTCTAAACTACATCATATGTTGGTATGGAGTCCTCTTGGCTATTATTACCAACCATGGTAGTTCATTTCAAAACAAAGATATAGACAAGCTCTATGAGAAGTACAACATATACCATGGATATTCTAGTATTTACCATCCACAGGGCAATGGCTAAGAAGAAGCATCTAAAAAGACCATTGTTAAGATTCTCCAAAAGACTGTCAATAATTCAGGTCGAGACTAGCACCTACAACTAAATCTAGTTCTTTGGGCATACTAAACAAGTGTGCGTGCTCCTATTGGTGCAACACCATACTCTCTTGTCTGTGGGACTGAGGCCATAATTCTCATTGAAGTTGAAATTCCACCATTGAGAGTAGCCCTATAAGATGTTGTTGATGATGAAAACTACCAAATATCTAGACTCCATGAGCTAGTAATGCTTGATGAATAGGGATGAGCTTCCTTGACAAATTTGCAAGCCTACCAAAATTGACTCAAATTGAGCTATAACAAGAAAGTCTGAGGTCATCATTTTGAGGTCGGTGCTTTGGTCCTAAAGATGAACTACAAGACTCAGCAACATAGAGAAAAACAAGGGAAATTTGAACCAAATTGGGAAGGAACTTATGTAGTTTACAACTCCAGAGGGTGAACCATTGCCCATGTCCATCAATAGCATGCATCTTTTCAAGTACTACACTTGATTCTATCTAAAAGTCTTGAAAAAAAATCAAAAAATAGCAAAAGGTCCTAAAAAAATAAAATAAAAATAAAAATAGATGCCTTGATGAAAACTTGGCAAATAGATGTCTTGGCACAAAAATTTGAGTCAAGAGAAAAATTCTGTCCAAAAGTGAAAACTTGATAAATAGGCGCTTTGGGCAAGTACCATGGTGAAATTAGCCAGGATTCCATCTGGTTTTTCCCCCTTTGTCATTCCCTAATCATACCTATCATCTTGCAAGACATCCTTGGCTCCTTGACCATGGATCATGAACTTGTTGATATCCATTGTTATCTTACTTGAAGCATTACCAGTCTACACACACCCTGTCATTGGCCTTTGTACATAGTTTTTGTCTTATCTAGGGGCATATTACGTACATGGTGCATGAGTTTGAACTTGAACTAGGGACATATCCATAAGAACTTTTTATCCATTGGACCTATCATATAATCAATTGGAGGTAACACTTGTATATGCTTTTACGATCTTGAAAAATCTTAAAAATTGAAATACGATCTTGAAAAAATCCTACATATTCAAATATGATCTTGGAAAAATCACTAAAAATCATAAAATGTCCTAAAAAAGTACTAAAAATCATAAAATGCCTTGAAAAAAATCACTAAAAATCATAAAATGTCTTGAAAAAATCACTAAAAATTGGAAAATGTCTTGAAGTAAAACATCAAAATCATAAAATGTCTTGAAGAAATCAGTTATACAAAAACATCAAATATCCCCAAAAACCCTAAAAATCACAAAACCCATCAAAAATTTGCAATAAACCTTGTAAATATTCATGGTGGATAACCACCCCTTTTTCCTGAACACTTGCACTTTGCATACTGAAACTCAAAGCACTACACTACAATGACAATCACACTATCTAAGCAATGTGAACCAACAATCAATCCAACATGTCACTATGAACCTATAAACTAAATCCACAATCATGACCATCACATGATCAATCTCTCAAATGCTATTTGATGACCTAAAACACTAAGAAGCAAGTAATAATGGACAAGAATAGTTGTTGGCTCATGTTGTTTAGTGAGTGATTTATTTTTTACTTTTTTTTTTTTTGATCATGTTCCTATGCTACTCGATGATATAAACTGATCTATGAGAGTGGCCAGGATGCTTCATGGTCATCTTTTTCTATTTCTTTTTGTTACAACATACCTTTGAGAGTTTGGGGCATGTGCATATGCCTCAGGAGGGACAAGGTCATTTTCTATTTGCATCATGCTTATTTATGCAAAAGGCTTGCATTTGCACTCTAGCCCTTTTTTCCATGATGCATTGCAATCTATTTGCCATATCAAAATAAAGCTCCATTTGACATATAGTGAACTTTACAAAAGAAAAAGTCTTCTCATCATACTAAAAATTCTTCATCTCATCTCCTCTATCTTCTACATCTCCTTCATCCATTGTCTTGGTCTTGTACTCTGATACACAAAAATCATTTTCATCCTGCATTCCTACATATGTCCAAAGTCCAAAATAATCCAAAGTAATAAACATGGCATTTATATTACATTCACATTTCATTTTCATCCATTTTACATTTCATTTGCATTCATTCCCTATCATTTAATATTTCATTTGCATTCATTTCATTTCATTTACATTCATTCCATATCATTCACATCACATTAGGCATTCATTCATGAGAAAAACATGTGTAAAAAATAAAATATGGCATTTCCTAAACATAACATGTGATAAATCAATAAATGATGTCATCATATTAAAGTCCACAAAAGCATAAATACATCCATATAAAACATCAAAAGCATATGCATAATCCATCTCATATAGTCATCATAACACCAGTACATTGCATAAATGTCTCACAAAAGTATCAGAGTATGTGATCATGGTTTACATCAATACTAACTACCCATATGCATGAACCATGAAAGAGCATAACAGAAACCAAAAAGAAAAATAGAGAAGCCCCTCTGTACATGAGTCTGTCAATGTCATCCTGAGCTATCTCTAGCCTCATAGCCTCTATTCAGCCTCGAGGATGATCCCTCTACTCTCTCCAATGGCCTCATAGGCCCCATCACCCTTGCACTACTCTATGTCCTCTATGTCCTGTGGGGGTGAGAGGTCAATGCACAAAAACTCTCTACTCTCTGCCTTGGTGGCACCACCCTCTCATACTGATCTTGCCAATACTGGGCCTCCATGTGTGCCCTACTCATCATCATCACCATCTCTTGGAACTTTTCATCTCTGATACTATTGATGAGCTCTTGAGACTCCTACACTACCATATCTACCTGGTGCATCGCCACATCTCTCTTTATTGTAGCCCAATCGCTCTCAGTTGTGACTGCATCTCTCTCTCCTATCATGGCATCCCTCTTTGCCCAATCCAATCTAACTAAATTTGTAGCCCTCTGATCACCCCCATCAGCTCTACCTAACTAGGCCCTACCTAACTAGCTAAATCATCTCTAGCCTCCTAGTAGTCATCCTCATCCTCTCCCTCGTCACCACCTCCAACACTGTCCCCACCCCCACTATCTCCACCCTCCTCATCATCTCCCTCATCCTCTCCCTTAGTATCCTCCTTATTATCTTCATCCTCCCCCTTGACATCCTCATCATCACACCCCACACCACCCTTAGCACCCTCATCTCCCTCCTCCTCCTCCTCTCCTCCCTCCTCATCCTCTCCCTCATCCTCCTCCTCAACATCATCCTCTCCCCCATCACCCTCATCTCCTCCCTCCTCATCCTCTACCCCATCCCCCTCCTCCTCATCATCCTCCTCATCTTGCTCTACCTATGACCTCCCTCATAGTACTGGTACTATTGGGTTTGTCAAAGGCCTAGGAAAATGTTGTGCAAACCATCTATCATATGCTGCTATCATGCCTACTTTCACTATATATGTTGCTACCTCCCATAGCCTTGGTTTTAGCTCTACTAGCTATGCATATGCTACCTATGTCCTAATGGGTGCTCCCCACTCTCAAACCTCTTCTCTAGATTAGAAAAACAATGCTAGACCATCTGGTGCATCTTATGTCTCCCCAAACTATCTTCGTACTCACTCTAGTAGGTACATCTCTATGACCAGGTGCCCAATCACTGTGTGCCCTATGAGGTAGTCCTCCTATCTATAGTATGGTAAGTGAATGCCATCATCATCCCATATAGGGAAATCTCTATATGGTCTCTAGATAAATTGTATCATCATGTATATCTAATGGTGGAAGTATCTCGCATATGCCAATGGTTTTCAAGCTACTACACCTCTGTAGTTGTAAGCATATGGCATATCATCCAAAAAATCTTGCTCTACCAGAGGCCTAAATACAACAATGTGCTCATAGGCCCAAATTTATAGCAATGTCCCACCAGTACTAAAGGATAGTTCACCTCTGTATGCTATTTGATGTAGATAATAATATAACATCCCCATAATGCATGGGCCCCAAGCAAACACGGTACCCTCCATGATCATTTTCTCAAGTACTTGGCCCCATCCAATTGGGAACCCATGTCCCTATCTATCTAGTATCAACAATCTACCAATCACCAAGTATATCATAGTTGTCAGTTGCTCATGGTGTGCCACCAATAGGTCCCACTCGATCTCATAGTTTTGAATCCCTAACTCTGCATCTCCACATCTAAATAAGCAGTGTAGTGCCACTCATCCTATAGCTAGGTCATATGTTGCTAACTCTCCATGGATAGGGATCCTAAAGATGCACCATACATCCTCTAGTGTCACAGTCACCTCCCCAGTCAGTAGGTGGAATGAACTAGTCTCTGAGTGCCACTTCTCTGTCAAAGTTGTCAGCAAAGCCATGTTCCCCCTCACCTCTAGCATAAAAGTAACACGATACAATCCCAACCCAACCAGTATCCCCTATTCACCAAGTATCATCCAATGAAATAATGGAAGGCTCTATGTCCTATGTCACCTTATCCATAATAGGGGCAGCTCCTTCTGCATAATCATATAGCCTATGTCAACCTCCTCTGGTTTTGCGTATAGTTTACCCTACTTTTGACCCAAGTTTGACTTAGTTTGATTCTAGTTTGACTAAGTTTGATTTTTTTCTAACCATGTTTGACTAAGTTGACTTATTTTTTGAACTCTTCCTAGGGTTTTAAACATGTTTGCCAAGTTTCAGGTCATTTCGAGCTCATTTACATCATTTTGACCCTATCCCTACCCATCTGTCAAGTTTTTTTCCTCCATTAGAGCTAAGTTTGACCAAATTTGACCTTTTTCTTGACTATCCCAGCCTTAGTTAACCTATGTTATTAAAATTTCCTAGGGTTTTCAACATGTCCTCAAATTTTTGAGTCATTTTGAGTTCGTTTGCACCCTTTTCGACCCTTTGTACTATTTGCTATTAGCATTTACCCATGCTTGCCCTACATCTACCCTAAGTTTGACCAAATTATAAGAATGTTGACCACCTTTGATTTCATTTTATCATGTTTCTCAAATCCCCCTAGGGTTATGCCTTTGCCAAGTTTTAGCTCAATTCGGGACCATCTAGACCCCGATCAGAGCCCCGGAGCATCCTAGGGTGCAGTTGGGATTCCCAACCGCATCATGGATGCACTTGGTCATAACAAGTGCACACAATGCACCCTTGAGAATTCCAACTACATCCAAGATGCACTTGGCTATGTTTTGGGTGCAGTTCAGACATTTGGATGCTCTACCTAGCCCCGAGACCCCTATTTGACCCCATTTGACCCTCATTTCCCCCTGACAGATTCATAAGTTCCTGGAAAGTAGGAAAATGTAGTAAAACATATGGAAAAGAATAAAAAATCATTAAAACTACAAAGATAGCCTCAATGTACTCGTTGGAGGTCCTATGTATGCCTACCGTCAAAAGGTGCATACTCGTTCACCGTGGTGTTGCTACCTACATAGCCGATCCATTCTCCTTGTTCCAGAGCTCTTCTCTTCCAAATGAGAGAGTGAAATGACTTCCCAAACCCTCTCAAATTCCTTTTATAACTTTCTGCTACCTAGATGGATGTGTATGAAGTCCTTTCTGTATTGGTTGTGATGCCCTTTTTCACTCCAAAGCCCATAATTTTCACGTTTTAACTCCAATTTTTGATTCGTCAGTTACTATGGCTTTGGGTAAAAGCATAGATCTATGTCACTATTTACAATACCAAAAACCTATTTTAGTCAAATCTCATTTGACTATCAAAACTCAATTTTTTCAAAAACTAAAAATACCCTTTTGTAGATCTCATTTTCAATATCATCATTATATAAGTTTTTGAGTGTTTTGATTAGTTATAATATGTTATAATTTTAAAATATTATAAGTTGATATTTCCACATTTTAGAAGATTCTTCCTCAAAAAAAAGGAAAAATAGTAAATCCTATCAAAAAAATTTAAAAATTATATTTATCTCTAGAGGAGAGAGTCCTCTTCATGAATATGTACTTATTTCTCAAAAAGGTGTAGATTTGATAAGGAAGTTTTGATGGGAGGAAAAAATTGTTGGATTCTAATAATGTCAAACTTGATTACTTATAAAAAATAAAATATACATAAAAAATAATTATTTCTTTTTCTTTGCACTAGATATATAGATCATTTATAAGATATTTTCAAATCAGAACAAAAAAAGATGATTTTCATATACTTTTTTGATGGGAACTACACCCTATGTTTTTTATAGTTTAAAAAGGGACTTCAAAATAACATAAAATGAATAAATTATTGCTCAAAAAAATAATAAAAATTATAGCAATAAAATTCATCCAATTCTACACATTTCATTAGTTTACATCATCTTCAAATTCTAAATAGAAATACCATTTTTTTTGTCATTAATGTTGAATTGTCGCATTCTCATATCACATTTCTTTATAAAAGGTGACACAGGTTTGTGCTTTCACCCCTTTGTTTTCTCATTTTCAATGAAATTGACCTATCATATACCTATGTTTGTCAATTTATTGAGGGAGCATAAATATATACCACATTGCTGGGTTATGCTTTTATGGCTTTTTCATTAGCATTCTTTGACACAACACTCTAAATCACATTGTATCAAGGAGGGGCGAAATGTAGATGCTCAAAAGTGGTTTGCATCTATGGTTTCATCAATTCTTCATACTAATTTGTCCCATTTTCTTATTCTACTAACTTTGATCTTTTGGCCAAATTGATCATACTTTATCATTTATATCCTCTTTCACATCAATTTCATGTCATTTCAAAATCATATCAAACCAACTTAGAATTATTTCATATCAACTCAAAAGAAATTCAAATCAACTCAAAATCACTTGAAATCAATCATAATCATCACAAAACATACCAAATATCAAAAATCAATCATCATCTGCCCAATCCTAGGTATTGTTGTGGCTTTTAGTACCTTGGAAACCTATCAATCTATCAATCTTATCAGTCTGACCTTAGTATTTTCATGGCTCTCAGTGCTAGGTCAAACTATCATTCATGTCATTTAATCTTTGACATTTTTGAGGCTCTTAGTGTTAGATCATGACATCATCAAACCATTTTAACTATATTGACAGTGTTCGTTGATATTATTATGATCAGCCTTATCAATCAATCTTGATCCTATAGCATTTTACAATGTCAGTTAAATGTTACGTATCAATCAACTCATGTCATGTGTCCTCGGCATGTTAGCAATTTCAATCAATCAATCAATTTGACCATGCATTTGGTCTGCTTTTCATTATCCTAGTCAATTTCCATTATCATCACATTTCATCAAAGGATATTGTGCCATTTATTTAATCAATTTGGCCAATCATTTACTAATTTTCTCTATAGAATTAAATAACCCATAATTTGATCCTATGTCATTTTACTAATTATTCTTCCTAACTAACCTCCTCAATTAGTTAATTTTATTAATTAATTGATTTATCATTCACAAACTATGGAAATTCTTAATTTCCTAAGTCATATTTTCCTCCATTAATTCCATTTTCACTAGTTTCTATTTTTTGGAATAAAGAATTTTTATTTCAAATATTCCACAAAATATTGACATCATCATGACACATGGGTGTGACACCTTGTGGATTCTCCTTTGACACTTGGATAAAAAATGTCATAATCAAATATTCTTATTCCCTTAGGCACATCCATACTTGGCTTATTTGTCATAGATTCTTGGGTTTATGTGGGATTGAGATGTCTTCTTACATGTCATAGATTCTCTTCCACATTTAGCCAAGTTTGACTTTTATGTGTCATAGAATCCTAGATTTGGCATCTTTTTTCATATGCATCATGGATTCTCAAAGGAATCTCTTGCCATATCGCATATCTAAGGGTAAAAATTCCAATGCTTTCATCCTTGATTCCCACTATAAAATGAGCATTCTTCCTCTCATTTTTGGTCATTGGCTTTTTGGTATTTTCATTCCATTTCTCACACTAAAATCAAAACTTCAAGTATTCTCATAGCATTATCCATATCATAGGCTTTTTTGCTTCAATACTATGTGCACTATAGGTAATTTGGAGCTACATCATTTGGAGAAGAAAGAAGGACATGGGAGCTACAAATGAAAAGAGGGAGTTTTAACTCTTTTTTCTTTCTTTATTAGTTTGTCTTTCATGGTAGATAAGTGGGTGCTAATGTATGTTGATTGAGTTCATGATTTCTCATAGTATGTTATGCATTAGCCCTTTTCTAGGTACTACACATAAATAACAATTTTCATGCACACACAATGTGACATTTGGATTGCTCCTTACTATCCAAAAAGGTGCCAAAACCTTACATGTATTAGGAGATTTAGACATAGTAGTTGGAAAAGCTCATAAGAAATATAAATTCCATAATAAAAGATTGGTTTGTTATTGTAAGAATTTTCCTTAGGGAAGAATGACATCAAGATCAAGAAGCTCAAGAACTTAGCACAATATCGACCAAAAATGTATGATCATAATAAAAATATGAGAATGAATAATTGATGAATACACATAGTAGTGCCTATATATAAAGACATCTATAATGACTAGGAGTTATCAAAGTAATAAGCCTTACAACTAAGCACATGTCCACCAAGAGTGGATTATCCTCCATTGAGCACAAGAGTTTGTGTGATGATGAGAGGATAAGCTTACATAGGTGTATCTCATAAAGAGATGTTGTATACACCATGTTCTCAATTGAAGTACAAACAATAGTTTTGTCTACATGACAACTCAGATGAATATACAAACTCTTGTGTTGTCAACAAGACAACTCATATAACAATGCATACTCCTAGTTGTCTACATGAAAACTAATATAATAATGCATTAACCTAAGTAAACTTAATGAAAGTGTAATAATAATTAATTATTTACACAAACTCCCCCCTTAAGTGTGACTTAGGGGAATTAACTTAAGCTCACAAGACCTATGATAAAAATGCATGATGGGTCTTGGCTACTTGGCCATGTTTCGTACCCATGTACAAATGCAATGCTCTACATATAATGAAATGAAATGCAATGCAATCTCTCATAAAATGGAGAAAGAGGGAAAGCCTCATGGGAAAAACCCTCCCCCAAAAAGTTTGATATGTACAATAAAGCATAAAAGAGTCATGTGACCCCCCCTTGGTGAAATATCCCACAACCCCAAGAGATCTCGCAAATGAAGATACTTGACCTCAATGAAGGGCTTGGTGAAGATATCTGCAATTTACTTTTTTGTAGGACAATACTACAATGTAATGACCTACTTATGAATTAGCTCTCTAATGTAGTGCATATGAACCTCAATGTGTTTTGTGTGTTGATGTTGTACTAGATTTTTTGACATTTCAATGGAACTTTGATTATTACAATGTATGACTATGGGTCTAGGTATGTCAAAACCAAACTCCTTCAAAAAATATTGTAACCAAATAGCCTCTATAGCCACATTGATAGATCCTCAATACTCAACCATAGTAGATGAAATAACAATAGTGTTCTACTTTTTACTCTACCAACAAATGGGGTTGGAACCAAGATGAAACATGTATCTTGAAGTGCATTTATGAGAATCAAGATCACCTACATAGTCTGAGTCTATGTAACCCACTAACTATAGTCTAGTACCAGTTGCATAACATATCCCATATGCATGGGTACCCTAATATAGTGTTAGATGCATTTAGCTACCTTCCAGTGAAGTTCATGTGGCTCTATCATGAAGTGAGAAACCATGCTAAATGCAAAGAATATGTTAGGGTTTGTATTTTTCGAATAGATGGGACTTCCAACCAACTATCTATAGAAAGTAGCATCAACAAGTTGAGTGGAACACTTTTCTTCTAACTTAACACATAAAAGAAATGGAGTAGATGTAGCCTTGCAGTCACTCATGCAAAATTGAGCAAGTAGATCAAGAGCATACTTGGGTTGTGATAATGTGATCCCTGATGAAGACTATTGTATCTCAATACCAAGGAAATAATTAAGTAGACCCAAGTCTATCATTGAAAATGTGTCCTACAAAGTAGACTTGATACTATCAATGATGGATGTTCTACTCTATGTAATGATTAAGTCATTAACATAAAGCACAAGTAGTAAGTGAGAATCATTCTGCTAAATAATGTAAACATTATAATTTGTATTACATCTAGTGAATCCTGCTGAGAGAAGGAAATAATCCATCTTGGCATACCAAGCTCTTGGAGCTTGTTTGAGTCCATAGATAGACTTTTTCAACTTGCAAACCAAAGTAGAATCCTAAATGAACCCCTGTGGCTGTTCCATATAAATCTCTTCATGAAGATCACCATTCAAGAATGCACTCTTCACATCCATCTAATGAAAAACACATTTCTAAGCTATAACTATAGCGAGTTTCAAACAAATGGAGTTCATTTTACAACTGGTGCAAAGGTCTCAATGTAGTCAATACTATGTACTTGCGAGAAACCTTTGCAACAAGTCTTGCCTTATACTTATCCACACTTCCATCCATTGCAAACTTGGTCTGATAAATCCACTTATATCAAATCAATTTTCTTCCCTTAGGAAGAAATACTAAGTCCCATATGTAATTTCTCATAAGATAATTATATTCTTCCTCTATTGCTTTATCCCATTCTAGAATTCTTGAATCTTCTTTGAATGACTGAGAATCAGAAGCAAATACAATATAAGCATGATGGAGTGAATTGTGTTGTGATCTTTTCCTCCTAGTATCTGAAGGATTCCCTACCAATAGTCCTACTACATCCAATGTCTTTTGAGCCCATTTAGGTCTAGTAGAAGAAGATATAGAAGGGATATATCCTTAACCTCATCTAGCTAATGCCTCTATTTGGGTTGTGGAAAAACATCTTCTGAGTCACAATCATCATTTTCACTCTGTTTGATGAAGGAGGAAGAAGGAGGAGTTGAAGAAGTAAAGCTTGTACAACTTTCTTGAGAGTGCACACTCCTCTCAAAAAAAAATTCATGTGTCTCTAGATCCATCAATTTGTAGACTTTATGAGACTCTACATAACCAAAAAAGATGTAAGGTTTACTCTGAGGTTCCAATGCCTTGCATTTCTATGGAGGTATTTGTGCCCATGCTAGACAACCAAAGACTCTAAAGTGCTTTACAAATGGTTTACTACCAGTCCAAGCTTCAAAAGGAGTTACACCATCCAAAACTTTATGAAGACTTATTCTAGATGTAATTTGCACAATTCATCACTTCAACCCAAAAGACTTGATCTAGAGACTTATGTAGTAGTATACAAGTTGTCACTCCTTGAGGGTTTTATTCTTCCTTTTGGCAACACCATTCTAATATGGAGTGTATGGTAAGGAATGATAAAGTTCAATTCCCTCTTGAGTACAAAAATCTATAAGTCTTGAGTTCACCTACTCCCTTCCATTATCTATTTGAAGAACTTTGATGGCTTTCTCTAACTTCTTTTCTACTTGAGCGTTGAAGGTGAGAAATCATTCAAACACTTCACTATTATTAGCCATGAAGAATACCCAAGTATTGTGAGAGTAGTCATCAATGAGGGTGAGTGGATAGTGAGACTTTCCAAATAATGGCACTAGAAATTGGCCCACCACATGACTATGACCTAGTTCAAGAACACTTTGTGCTCTACAAGACTTCCCCTTGTCAAACATTTTTTCTGGATGATTCCCAAGTGTACAACCTAAATGAACACCATCTAAAAATTGGACTTGAGATAGACCATGAACCATATTCTTTCTACTAAGCTATTGAAGATACCTATAGTTAAGATGTCCAAATCTCTCATGCCACAATTTTCTTTCTATATTTTAATGCATTAACAAGGCTTGTGCATTAGATTTAGGTACAATGGAAGAAAAAGTGTAAAGCCTTGAATCATGTTTAGCTTTAGCTATTGCAACCATAGAATAATTTTTATACATTCCACAACAATTGAATCTAGAAGAAATTCAACCTTATTTCCACCTCAATAGTGAGTGATCTCATATACTGAAAAAAGTTTGGAGGTAAGATTAGGAACATAGAGAACATCCTTTAACACTCCACTTTCCATCTCAAATTCACCTTTTCCTTCAACTTCCACTTGAGTATCATCTCCTACAAAGATGTGAAGTACCTATGAAGGTGTCATTAAAGAAAAATCTATCTTTGAAGCATCCATATGATGTGTGGCACCTGAGTCAATAACCCATTCTCCCCAAATGATAGTGTTTGTGACTAAAGCTTGCCCTTTTCTTTTAGAATCTAAAGATGAAGACCCCTTTCCCTTATAAGCATTAGGCAATAGAACATTGTGCTTCTTCATGATGTTTTTTAATTCATCAATCTACTTGTGATAACACTGATGTTCATCATGACAAATTCTTTTGCAATAGGAACACTTCTTCTCTTTCCTAATTATTGTCCCCATTTTTGTTGGTATTAGGAGAAGACTTGCTTGGTTTTTTATTTGATTTAGGTGTTGACTTTTCTGTATCCCTTTGCTTGTTATCTTTCCACTTCTTCTTTTTTCCCTTGCCTTTGTTTGAACTTTCACCTATTGAATTTTTAGAGCTCTCATTGTTAGCCACCAATGTCTTAGACTTTGAAGACTTGAGATTCCCCATTTTTATCAACTTAGCTTGTTCATCCTCTAATAACTAAGCATAGTCATAAAAAATTCTTTTATGATAGTGTTAATATAAGAGACAAATGTGGAGTATTCAGATGATAGCTTATTATGAATGAGATAATTACCCTATCATCCTTAATTGGACTACCACAATCATTAAGTTTTGTTCTCAAATCATTCACCTTAATGATAAATCCTAGATAGAATCAAAGCTCTTAGGATCTAGGGAGATAAGTTCATCTCCAATCTTGTAGACATCCTCTTTAGTCACTTTCTCATATAGGTTTTTAAGGGCATTCCAAGTTTCCTTGGATGCATTATATTTTATGATCTGATAGAGGATCTTGTCATCAACGCCTAGTTTAATGAGTCCTAGGGATTTCCTATCTATTATTTCCCAAGCACGAATTTTAGTTTGAGATATTTGATCCCTTGTTAGTTTTGGAAAAGATCCATCTGCATATTGAGAAACTTCTTCATTCATTAATTCACACCATTCTGAACTGACCATGTGGCATAATTATGTGGTGTTAATTTTGAAACCTTAATGTTTCCCATAATGCAAGGAAAGAAAGATAATAGCAAGAAAAGAGGAACACAATACCAAGAGACACCATCCCCCCCTTTTCACTCAATCAAAAATACCCCCTAAAATGAATGCTTTAGACATTTTATATTTAGTTTGATTATAATAGCCACTTGCCAATTTAGGCCTAAGTGGACTTCTAATTTTTCTATTTACAACCTCCTCTTGGAGCTCAAATCTGGTACTTAGCAATGTAGCTCAAATTTAGAAAATTTTTGAAGTTTGATCAAAGCAATACAATGTGAAAAAGGACCTATTTCTAAAAGTGGTATTTATGTCCACACAAACCTATAATCTTATCATAGCTCTAGAAAGCAGATGAAAAATTATGCACTTTCAAAACAAATAGAGCCTAATTATGTGTCCAGATGAGCCTGTACAAAGCATTTGAAGTTGCAAAATGTAGGATTAGACAGGTACAATCACCAAAAATTGATTTTTATGGAAAAATTGTGCACCAAAACCATAAAATAATAGTATGACTAAAAAATTCAAGAAATTCTAGCCCAAATATAAAAATATTGCTCTTGATTTGGACTCTGGATGTTTGAGAGCTAACCCCGCAAAGTTGGAGTGTCAAATCAAAATTGCATATGGTGAGGGGTCTACCTTGATGATGTCAAAAAATATGAGGTTAAATTTGACATCCAATTAGCTATCATAGTAGTGTAATGTGGCCTACTTGTGATGGTTAGACAATTGCCAATTTTAGGATCACAACTATAATGATGTTAGCAAAAAAGCATGATAGGCTAGCTATGCAGTCCATATTGTATGGATGTAGGAGGAATTTACAAGGTGGTGATGTGTCTACTATGTTTGTGGATGATGTAGGCCTAACACTCACTAACATGGCACACAGTTGGATATTGTTGTGGCACTATGTGGCTGATGACTTGTCACAAGAAGTGGACTGTCACTAATAGGAGCATAGAGATTGATGGCCAATGTCATAAGTAGAAGTTGGTGGCAAGGTGGAAAAGGTCACCAATGGTGGTAAGGATTACCAGTGATGAGTGTGCGAGTTTAGTCCCACATTAACCAAACTAATGAATGCAGCGATGTTTAAGACTCAGAGCACATAGAGGGTAGAAATGGCTTAAGGCCATCGAGGGTTGCTAAAGGAAATCACCAACTTGAATGATTTGTGCTACCAATTTGTATGGAATATTATACCATTTATAGTATATTTTAGTTATGAAGTGGTTTGGTTTTATGGGTTGTGTGTTGCTTGGCCGCTTGTAGTCTACGAAGCTAGTTATATGGGAGAGCCAATTTTAATGTGAAGTGTTTCGATCATAGGTTGTTGGGATTTAACCGCCTACTATGCTTGCAAAAAGTTCTCTCCTACAAGCTTGAACACAAAAAAAATTCAAAAAAAAAACTTTAGATCTGAATTTTTTTGCATAAATGCAAAAGCAAAAATGCAGATTTGAAAATCAATAACACGTATCCGAAGAGATCATACCAATTTCACAAATCAAGCCTTTGGGGTTTGGTTTGCAAGAAATTATTACCTAAATTTTGGCTATGGCCTAAGGTAGGAAAATTTATACTCAAAATTCATTAAATCAATGCTTCAAACATAATGTTGAGGTCCAGTTTGGCTCTAGACACTCCCAATAACTGCAGATACTCTAGATTTGAATTGTGGTCCTCCAAGAGGTGAAGGAAAAATGGTCTCCAATAGCTATGAAATGAAGCTCCCCTAGTTTTGAAACCATGTAAGAATTTTCCTTAGAGAAAAATGATGGCATGATCAAGATGCTCAAGAACTTAGCACAATATCGATAAACACTAGAAGTTCTTATATATAAAGGCATCTTGAATGATTAGGAGTTAGCAAAGTGATAAGCCTCACAACTAAGCACATGTCCACCAAGAGTGGATTATCCTCCATTGATCATAGGAGTTTGTGTGATGAATAGAGAATAAGCTTTCATAGGTTTATCTTGTAAAGAGATGTTGTAGACATCATGTGCTCAATTGAAGTACAAACAACTTTGTTGTCTACATAACAACTTAGATGAATATGCAAACTCCTATGTTGTCAACAAGACAACTCATATGACAATTCATACTCCTAGGTGTGTACATGATGACTAATATAATAATGCATTAACCTAATTAAACTTAATTAAATTGTAATAATAATTAATCGTTGACACTAACATTTTTTAGATAAAATGAAAAGATTTGATATTTTTAATATTAATAGGATAAGTCAAACAAGAAATCATGTAGAAACTCTTTGGCACAATCTGCAAGTTCATTATAATGATTGACCATGGATTATATAGAGAAATTCATAGTTGAACTAACCTTGGTGCCATCAATTCCTTACAACATCATAAATTTCCAAAGGTTTGAAGATAATAAGAATATTATCAAATTTTTGTCAAGTTTCAAGGTCTTTGAAGTAGAAGTCATAGATGAAGGAGGGAAAAAATAGGCACAATTTGAGATTGACGAAATAATGAAATAAAGGATGAACACCATGTTAACATGAACTATAATGGTATTCCATTGTGTGCATATCCTAAGCATTCCCAAAGTATATAGGAGATTGTTAGCATGATTAGCATGTATTCATGACTATGTTTATCCTTGATGTCAACATAGTAGTATTCATGTGGAGGCTAGTTGAGTAGTAGATAGAGAGAGAGGTCATACAGATGGAGTATTCATGATTAGGTCAAGTGTAGTTAAGGACATGTTCTGAACTATTTCCTGATGACAAGATTAAGTGTACATGAAGGGAAAAATATGAAGAAGATATGCTTGATTTAGAGAGAGTACTATACATATAGAATTTCTAAGAATTTATTTATATTATTGGATTGTATCTCTAATAGAGTTAGAATCATGATATGTGTCATTAGATAGTAACAAAATATTGTTTGATGATGATGTTAGTAAGTATACAAAGTCTAGAGTTGCATGTGTGAGAAGTTGTAAATACTGTGAGATGAAAGTGTTGCATAATTGTATTATAATTAATTATCTTAATGTGGTCCTATGATAATTAATTGGCCTCAAGGCTAACTCAAGAAATTTTTTTTGAGGATATGGTATAAAGGAAGGATATTTTCCTTTTTTGGATATGTATCAAGTGTGTGAATTGTGAAAACAAGAGTATAGTATTTGGTAAATGCTAGTAAGAAATCCAAAGGATTACTTTATGCAATATTGGTGATTTGGTGACAAGATCAAAAGAGGTTGTCTAGTTAACATGAAAGAGGAAGTACAAGTATAGTTCATTTGCAAAATTCTAAAATGAATAATACAAAGACCAATTAGACAATGAGTTTGATGGTCTTGCCCCTAAAGTTGTTTGGATGATGGGTCTATCTACCATCTACAAACCCTAACAAGGTTGTAATCTCCTAAATAAGGATCCAAGGTCTCCTAATAGGGATTCATGTACTAAATATATTTCATTGAGTCCTAATAGGATCTATCCACTAAAAATGAATATTTATATTAGTACATCATTTTGTGGGTACCATTCCCACCAATATTTTCCCTTTGATTAAGGGTTTCCATAGTTAATATATCTAGTGTCATTGTGTATGAGTATCTTGTTATGGTTGTTGATTATATTGTTCACATGATTAAGGATTTATAAGGTTGATAATTATTGTAATTTTTTGGATAACTAATTCACCCCTCCCCCCCCCCCAAGTTATAATGGTGGACTTCACTTTCTAACAATTGGTATCAAAGTTTCATGTCCTTGAAGAGAAAGATTAACATATTTGGGAGATCTATGGTAAAAGAAAGTCTTGAGTATGATGGAGTTAACTATGATAGCTAGAAGGAAAAGATGAAGACTCATTTTCTATTTATGGGTCCTAGATATTGGCTTTTGAAAAAAGAGTAACAAGAAGATTATGGAGGAAAGAAAAATTGAGGATTGTAGTGAAGAAGAAATAGATATGTTTTTGTCCAATATTTGAACCAAAGAAGAACTACTAATAGCTCTTCCTAAAGATGAATACAGTTAGGTAAGATCTTTGGAAACATCTCATAAAATTTGGAAGGCTTTGGAGAAATTTTTTGAAGGAGATAAGCATGTTAAAAGAATGAGATTGTAGAACTAGATATGTTTGTTTCAAGATATTAAAATGATGGAAGATGAATCTTTCAGAAGAAAACATAGTAGGATATCTAAGATTGTTGTAGGAATTATGTCTTGTGAATCATCTAAAGAGGAGGATGAGATTGTATCGAAGATTTTGAAAACTTTGACACCACCATTCAAACAAGTAGTACAAATGATTGAAATTTTGATACCTTATGTACTGAGAAGTTCACTAGAGATACTTTGTGTGTAAGATAGAAGAAATGTAATTAAGTTTGAGGCAATCTAGAGAATTTACTAGAGTGGTGACAACCTTTAGTGAATTAACTATTCACCCTTTCTTTACAAGAAGTGCAAGCACAAATGGAGACTATGCTAATAGAAATAGATCCAGATCTAAGGAAGACATGAAGATTGAAGAAGGAACAACCCTTCTTGCAAGAAGAGAACCAAATGGTAATAAATTTTTTAATGTTGGACTTGTAATGAATTTTCTCATTTTTCTTCTAAGTTTCCTAAAAGATAGAAAAATCATAAGAGGAATTTTAAGCCTAGTGTACCTAGATATTGTTTGTATGTAATTGAAGATGATGGATCTGAGGAACAAGTTTAGAGTGAAAGTGATGATGAGTAAGGATTTATAGGTATAAAAGGAGAGAATTCCAAAATTGAAATTAGAGAATAAAAATCCCTAGTTTCTCAAGTTGAAGAAAAATGTGATTGGATAACAAATATTGGTTGTTCACATCATATGACTAGTGATATGAACAATTTTGTCAAGTTTAGAAATCATGATGGAGGAATTGTTAGGGTGGGAAATAATGTAGCTTAACACATCACAGGGATAGAATCTATTACTCTTGATGGAAAGACTAAAATTTATGATGTTTATTTTGTTGATGGACTAAAACATAACTTGTTAAGTGTTAGATGGTTGATAAAGGCTAAGCTGATTGGGATAGGTACAAGATATAGAGGTAAAGTGTTTCAATTAAATCCTGTCGAGACAACTTGTTTGGTTGCAAAAGTGGATAACATTTGGTTCTTCCATAGAAGGTTTTGTCATGTAAACTTTGATAACATTGTGAAGGCTAGTAGTACATTTACAATCAAATATTTTCCTAGAATCATGAATCCCACCAATGTTGTTTACAAGGAAAGTATCATGGCTAAGAAAAAAAGTGTAATTTTCCACCAAGAAGTTTAGTACTACAGAGAAGCTAAAGATTGTTCATATAGACTTGAGTGGCCCTACAAGAACAAGAGGTTTCTATAGAAAAAGGTACTTTATAATTTTTATTGATAATTTCACTAGAATGATGTGGGTAGCATTTCTTAAAGAAAAATATAAGGTATTCGAGAAGTTTAAGATTTTTAAGAATAGAATTGTGAATGAATCTAGTGTAATGATTAAGTTTCTAAAATTAGATAGAGGTGGAGAGTTTACTTCTAGAGAGTTTAACATGAAGACAATGGAATTAAGAGAGAATGATCTTCACCCAAGAATCCTGAGTGAAATAGAATAGCAAAAAGAAGGAATAAATTTGTATCAAAGATAGCAAGATAAATGATGCTTGAGAATGATGTATCTAAAAAAATTTGGAGGGAAGAAACCAATACAATAGTAATACCATGAACAAAGTGTAGATCAAGAAAGGTACAAAAACAACCCCTTATGAATTATGATTTGGTCATACAACCTTAATGAAGTATTTCAAAAAATTTGTAAGTGTTACATAAAGAGAAATGATGATATTTGTAAGTTTGATCCTAGAAGACATGGAGGTATGTTCCTTGGTTATTCATTGCAAAGAAAAGCTTACATAATTTTTGATCATAGAACTAAGTCAATTTTTTAGTGTGAAAATGTGAAAGTGGATAAAAATTAGTTTGGAGTTAAAGAAATGATGATGGATTATAATTTTGATGAACAAGAACATAATATTAATCTATTAGAGAGAATGTTGAAGTTTTATTTGAGAGTAATAATGGTGTGCAGAATGATGTAGAAATTGTTGAGCAAAGAGGAGAAGAGATAACTAAACTAAGAGAAGAAATAAGAGTTGAGATAACAAGTCCTGTACCAAATAGGAACTTGGCAAAGAATCACCTCATAGAGAAGAGTATTGGAAGAAAAGATAAAGGAGTGATGAAAAGAAACATTGTGCATGAGGAATTATATCTGATTTCTCAAGTTAAACCTATGAGCACATATGAGGAATGTAAGAATCATCATTAGATTCATGAAATGGAGGAAGAACTCTAGATCAAACTATGAAGAATGAGACATGGGAATCAGTTCCTAGGCCTAAGGACAAGACTCTTATAGGAACTAAATGGGTACTTAGAAACAAGATGAATGAATGAGGTGAAGTTGTGAGGAACAAAGCTAGATTTGTATGAAAATCATATTTATAGCAACAAAACATAGATTGCAGAGAAACTTATGACCTAATCACCAGAATAGAACTAGTAAGAATTTTGTTGGCTTATGTAGCAAATAAAAAGTTTAAAGTGTATTAGATAGATATCAAGTCAACCTTTCTAGATGGAGAAATTGACAAGTAGGTTTACATTGAGTATCCTAAAGGATTTTCTTTGACATAATAAAAAACCATCGTATACATATTGAAGAAAGCAATCTATGGTCTAAACAAAGTACCTAGAACCCGACACACTAGATTGGATAAGTATTTGGCAAAACTTGGATGTTCTAAAGGTATGATTGATAGTAATTTCTATTTGAAAGAAATTGAGAATGGTTTTTTTTATCAGTGTGATATTCGTTGATGACATAATCTTTAGAGGCAATGATGAAGTAAGTGATATGTTTACTTAAGAAATGAAGAATGAGTTTGATATGAGTATGATTGGTGAGATGAATTTTTCCTTGGGTTTACAGATTGTGCAAAATATAGATGGTATTTTCATATCACAAGCTAGGTATTTGAAAGACTTCTTTAAAAGATTTGTCTTGGAAAGTTGTAATCTTGTTGGTACACCAAAGCTAACTAGTCACAAGTTATCTAGCAGCGATGATACACCTACAATTGAGAAGAAGAAGTACATATCAATGATTTGAAGTTTGCAATATCTAACTCACACTAGACTAGATATAGAAAATGTATTTAGGATAGTAGCAAGATTTCAAGCCAATCTTAACTAATCTCATTATGCAGTAGTAAAGAGGATATTAAGATATGTAAAGGATACACCCAATTTTGGATTATTGTATGATAGATTAACTAATTTCACTTTGTGTTCTTATACTAGTGTGGGCTAGGTAGGCAATATGGTTGATATAAAGAGCACTAGAGGTGGAGCATTTTTCCATGGAGGAAGATTGGTTTCTTTGCTAAACAAGAAACATGACTATATTTTACAAATTAAAAAAGAAGAAGAATATGTGGCAGTAATAAAAAAATGTAATCAAATCAGGTGGATGAAGAAGATGCTGATAGATATTAGGATAGAATTTTCAAATCTTGTTATCATACATTGTGATAACT
This sequence comes from Cupressus sempervirens, assembly GCA_028749045.1. NCBI lineage: Eukaryota > Viridiplantae > Streptophyta > Pinopsida > Cupressales > Cupressaceae > Cupressus > Cupressus sempervirens. Next base: position 298,935,166 of record CM053783.1, read on the forward strand.
CAAGTACAATGAGAATGTCTAAAAATCTTCTATTAAATTCTAAGACTAAGAATATATCTATTAAGTATTATGTTTTAAGAGGGAAAGTAGAAGAAAATGAAATCAGATTGGAGTATGTAAGTGCAAAAGATTATATTGTAGATATCTTTACAAAGCCATTTCCTAAAGATACAAGTAAGGTTGTAAGTTGTATCAGATCAAACCTCTACTATTACTTTCTAACAATTGTATTAGCCTAGGGTAGATCCTTTTGAGTAAGGACGACTTAAGAGTCATTGGAAAATCCTTTAATAGGATGGCATTCCAAGTGAATGGCCTAAATTCCTCTAACAAAGCTCACTTTTAGTAGGGTGACTGATTCACATTTAACGCTGTGTATTATAACCTTTAACAAGGTTGGCCTTTAACAGGGCATCACTTTAGAAGAGTGAAAGAGGAGTAGCTTGTTACTAGTGGTTTTTCCAAAATTAGGTTTCGACATTAAATCATTGTGTCAAATGTGTTGATGGATGTGTTGGGTTTCATGATTTACATTTCTACCAGTTGATTTGACAATAACATGTAAGTTTTAGTTGATACACACTAAATGCAGGCATGGATAAGAATTTTTTATGGGTTCACTAAATTGTGAAATGTTTTATTTTTACATCTAGACCTTGAATAACTAATTCACCCCACCCCCCTTTAGTTATTCAAAAAGAATTCCAAAAATTGATATCAGATCCATCTACTTAAGAGGATTAGTTTTAAGGTACTAGAAGCACAAAGATCAAGATGTCAAAAAAAGAAGAACCCAAGCTCAACAGAGATAACTTTCTTGCATGGAAAAGTTTGATGAATCTATAGCTTGGAGAACTTGGAGATTATGCACAATCTTGCATTTTACTAGAGCATGTTGATCCAATAGGAGCCCTAACTACTAAAGACATAAAGAAAAAGAAGGAACACAATTAGGAAATGGTGGAGATTTCCTCTACCCTAAGCTATGCTGAATTTGATGATATCAAAAGCCTTAACAATGCAAAGAAGATCTAGGATGCCTCAGACAATTTCTATGGAGGAGACAAAAAATGTTCAAAGAGCCAAGTGAGAGAGTCTCAGAGGTAAGTTTGATGGCATGAGAATGGAATAAGGTGAGAATATTGCTCAATATGTTGCTAGGATAAAACAAGTTGTTAGTGCAATAAAAGGTGCTACTGGTAAAATAGATGATGATATTGTGCTAAGTAAAGTCTTGAGGACATTATTGCAATTTTATGCCATTAGAGTTTCTAAAATCCAAGAGTTAATATGTATACCAAGAAATGATCTGATACTTGAAGGTCTAGTAGGTAAACTCACTACTTTTGAGCTATCTAATTTTGACAACTACAAACCAGAGAGTATTGAATCAAATTTCAAAGAAAAATTGTTATTGAAGGACTCTAAGGAGGTAAAGTAGAAGAAGAAGAAAAGAAAGATAAAGTATGCATCCAGTGACATTAACATAGATGAGGAAGAGATTGAAAAATTGGAGGCATTGTTGGGAAGAAGATTTCATAGAGGAAAAGGAAAGTTCAAAGGTAAGTTACCCATCATTTGTTTCAATTGAAATGAAGTTGGTCATATTATTGCAGGATGTACAAAAAAGAAGAACTACAAAGAAGCAAACAAGCACAAAAACATGAGAGAAGATGATGAAAGAGACTATAGAGATAAAGGAAAGAAGTCATGCTACATTGCTGATGGACATGACTCTAATGAAAATGATTATGAAGTGGCATATGTAGGAATGAAGAATGAATCTAATGAGGATGAGGCAACTGCACTTATGACTTGTGTGAAGAAGAATGAAAAATGGATCATTGACAGTGGATGCTCACATCACATGACTAGAGACAAAAATAATTTCATTAGCTTAACTTGTTATGATGGAAATAATGTAAGGTTTGGTAATGATGCACCATGTTTGATTAAAGGAAAAGGGTCTATCAAAATTATGGACAAGATTTCATGTGATAATGCTTACTATGTTGAAGGATTGAATTATAACTTGTTAAGTGAACAATTTGGGATGCAAAGTTGAGTTTGAAATTTTTTTTTCCAAGATATATGACACAAATGGAAACTTGATTGGGAAAGTTGTTCAAACTAGAAGTAATCTATTCTATCTAGATATAGAAGATCCTACTTGTCTTATTGCAAAATTTGATGATCTATGGCTTTCAAAAAAGAGATTATCTCATGTTAATTTTGATAATCTAATTAGTATCAGTAACATAAAAAGAGATAGACGTTTTCTTAAGTTTAAGAAACTAGATAATATAACATGCAAACAATGTCAACTAGGCAAGATGACAAATTCAAGCTTACACCTCTAAAGAAATACTAGAAATTGTTCATACTGACTTGTGTGGACCTATTAATGTGCAAAGCTATAAAGAAGAGAAGCACATAATGTTATTTGTTGATGATTACTCGAGGATTATGATATTCATGTTTCAAAAACAAAAATTTGATGTCTTTCAAATGTTTAAGTGGTACTTGGCAAGACTTGAAAAAGAAACAGGTAAAAGTTTGAAATGCTTGAGATCAGACAGATGAGGAGAATTTACTTCAAATGAGTTTGAAATGTTCTATAATGATAGAGAAGTTAAAAGATAAGAATCTACACCTAGGGCCCCTCCAAAAAATTGTATTGCTGAAAGAAGAAATAGGTTTATAATGGACTGTGCCAGAACACTCATGATGGAGAAGAATGTTGCTCTGAACTATTGGAGAGAAGCTGTAAGCATTTTTGTATATACTTTGAACCATGCACTACTCAAGAAAGGTATGCATTCAACACCTTTTGAACTATGGTATGGATATCCACCTAATGTGAAATACTTTAAGATATCTTGAAGTAAATGCTATATTATTAAAGATGTTAGGAGTGGAAAGTTTGATGCAAAAAGTGAAGAAGGTATATTCCTCAGTTACTCAACAAGAAGTAAAGATTACAAGTATTTAAATACTAACACTAACAAAATTGTGAAAAGTGTAAATGTGAATTTTGATGAGTTTATAGAAGGACATGAGGCTGAAGCTACAAAGGAACTAGAAGAATACAAATCATTTGTATATTTCTATGAAGGAATTCCTACTGAAGAAGATGCTACAAATCATGTTGCAAACAAACAACAAGTCTCAATAACTGGTGAGTCACAACCAGCTAATGGTGAGTTGCATTCAGATGTCAAGTTGGAAAATGAGGAAAATGCACATTCTAATTCTAAGATTAGCACACATGAAAGAGATGCTGAAACACTTGACAGAGATGTACACAGTGACACTGAAGCCAAGAGACAAAATTTAGTTACAAGAATTGAGCCTAGACTGTCCAAATATATAAAAAGTCATCATCCTATAGATTAAATCATTGGAGACAAAGATGCAGGGCCAGTTAAAAGAAATATATTGAGAAGTGAATCATGTTTATTAAGCATGAAGGAACCTAAGATAGTGAAAGATGCATTGGAAAATGATGACTAATATAAGCCTATGGAAGAAAAAATTTAGCAAATAGAGAAGAACAAGACATGGAGTCTAGTTCTTAGACAAGAAGACAAGAATGTGATTGGCACCAAATGGGTATTCAAAAACAAGCTAGATGAGAATGGTGAAGTAAAAAGAAACAAAGAGTATGTACAAGAAGAAGGAATTGACTATGGTGAGACATTTGCCCCTTTTTCAAGAATGGAAGGAGTGAGAATTTTTCTTGCTTATGCTACATACAAAGGTTTCAAAGTTTATTAGATGGATGTCAAGTCTGCATTTTTGAATGGCATATTAGAAGAAGAAGTCTACATAGAACAACCATAAGGTTTTATTGATAAAAATTATAAGAACATGGTATTTAGACTACACAAATCCCTATATGGATTGGAACAAGCACCAAGAACCTAGTATGAGAGACTTTGTGCTTGTCTTGTGAAGATTGGATTTTAAAGGATACATGATAACAACAATTTGTACATGAAGACAAATAAGGAAAAAGATATAGTATTATCTAAAATATTTGTTAATGATATCATATTTGGAGGTCAAGATACTTTACGTAAGGATTTTGCAAATAAGATGAAGCAAGAATTTAAAATGTTAATGTTTGGTGAGATCATTTTTTTTGTGGGATTACAAGTATATTAGATGAAATATGGTGTATATATCACTCAGTCAAAATATTTCAAAGAGATATTGAAGACATATGGACTAGAGGATTCCAAATTAGTAAGTACAACTATGGTGATAGCACTCAAGCTATCAAAGAATGGTGATTTAGCTAAGGTAAATTAAACATTATATAGATCCATGATTGGAAAATTGCAATATGTAGTACACAACATAACTAACATTGCATTAGCTATGGGGATAGTTGCAAGATTCTCTTCTAATCCTAAAAAGAATCACTTGATGGTTGTGAAAAGGATAATGAGATACTAAAAGGAACATAAGAGTTTTTCTTATACTATAAGAAGAATGAAAAGTTTGAACTAAGAGCCTACACTAATGCTGATTGGGCTAGAAATATTGATGATAGAAAGAGCACTAGTGGAGGAGCATTATTCTTAGGAAAAAGACTTGTAACATGGACTAGCAAGAAGCAGAGTTGTACTTCCCAATCTACTACTGAAGAAAAGTATGTTGCTACTACTATTCATTGCACAAACATTGTTTCGATCAAAATAGCTACTTAAGGGAATGAAGGAGGAAATCATAGAACTAGTGACACTTTATAGTGATAATAGAAGTGCTATCAATATATTAAAGAATCTTGTGATGCATACTTGAAGCAAAAGCACATTGCAATCAAGTACCATTATGCAAGGGTATTGGTTCAAGATAAAGAGGTGAAGATGGAATATATTAACAAAAAGGATAAAATTGTTGATATCTTCAAAAAGACATTACCTAAGGATGTATATGAGTATCTAAGAGGTAAACTAGGGGTGATACCCCTATCAAAGGCTATGTAAAAGATAGAGCGGGCGCCTTGCATCAAACAAGCTAACACTCATTTAATACAAATTGATGCAGTGGATCTTACTTTAGGAATTACCTAAAGTAATCACAGAATTGAAACTACAAATTAGTCACACACAAGGTGATAAAGGGAGAACATTTAAGAACCTACAAAAGCCTATATATGCATATATTTAAGATGCCAAGTGTTGAGCATATATCTTTGGCATTGTTGTCAAAGACAGAGAAAGTACATAAAACTAATCAAGTGCAAAAGGAACAATGGAGAGAATACATCATCAGAAGATCAAAAGATCAAAAGAAAGAAAGAGGGACAAAGCAAAAAGAAATAAGAGGTAGGATCATAACAAAGAGGGAGATATTGTGCTAATAAATTTAATATGAAAGAGAAAAGATATAGAAGGAATTTAGAAGGAGTTTTATTTTATAACCTAATCAAAAGATGGAAGTTGCTAATAGAGGGAGAAAATTAAATACAAGTTTTCCTTTTGGTATTGTCTTACTATTTTAACCTAGTTAGTTTGATTGAACAAGTTGTTCATCATTTGATTGACTCAGTTGTTCAGTTTGGTTTTCCATCAATGCCAAAGAGGGAGATTGTTGATATCTGATTGAAAAGATCATTGGTTGTTGAAGAAGACTATATGTTTTAATCATTGTTTTGTCAGTGATGTCAAATCTTTATTTTCTGGTAAGACAATTGCTTATATGTTTTAAGTACTATCACTTAGTTTTTTTGTGAGGAGGATTTGATCAACAATATCTAACAAAAGTAGCTAGAAGAAAGGTTGAGTTATGATTGTGTAATGAAGTGTAAGAGATAGTTAAGACAATTATAACATAATGTATTGATGATCTACTTGAGGTTACAAAATGTATGGCTACACTTAGAAAGTTTAGAAGAATAAAGTTAAACAAAGTTCATTTGCCAAGCTTGACTAAGTGGATAGTAGGTGCCAAGAAATGTTAGTTCAAGCTAAGAAAAAAGTTAGTTGGAGTTGAGTGAAAGAAAACTCTAGTGAATGCCAAGCAAGTTAGTAGATGCTAATTAACTTTTTAGTTAATGCTGAGCAACAGTAAAATCCAATTGATGTTGTGTAATTTTACATTAGATGCCGAGTAATGTAGTATGTTCCAAGCATTAGAAGATTGATAATGCTAAGCTATTGCATTATGAAAAAGATCGAAGATTCACCAAATAAAAGAAGACAAGTTTGCTTTCTTAGAACATGTGAATTAGGAGGAAGATAAGATTGATGAGCCAGCGGCACAGAATCTTATGTAAACCATTTTAGAGGGGAATTCAAATTAATTATAAGAGAAGTTTCTAGAGAAAACATGGGGTAGATACATTATATCCTACCTAATCCATCAAAAACCCTAATTTTGATGATGGATAATGAGCGGGAAAATTTTCTAAGTTCCTTTATATAGAAATGTCTGGTAATGAACAAAAAGAGTTAGAGAGTTGATATGAATCTATGATAAGGAGAAGAAAAGGGGTTTTGCTTCATCAAGTGATCGAAGTAAAGAAGTCTACAATGAAATACTAAGCAAGAAAGCTTAAGAGGATGAATGCCTGAAGGCTAAACAAGCTATCAAAGCTACAGAGAATGGAAGTCAAGCAGAGTTGAGGACCAAATAGAGATTTATAATCTGCAAGTAAGGTTGTAAGTTGTATCAAATCAAAGCTCTACTATTACTTTCTAACAATTGTATCAACCTAGGGTAAATCCTTTGGAGTAAGGTTGGCTTAATAGTCATTGAAAAATCCTCTAAAGGATGGCATTCCAAGTGAATGGCCTAAAGTCCTCTAACAAGGCTCACTTTTAGCACAGTGACTAAAACCCCTTAACTGAGTCACATTTAACAGTGTGTATTGTAACCTTTAACAGGGTTGGCCTTTAGTAGAGCATTAGTTCAGAAGAGTGAAAAAGGAATAGCATGTTATTGGTGGTTTTTCCCAAAAAAGGCTTTCACATAAAATTATTGTGTCAAATGTGAGGATGGATGTGTTGTGTTTCATGCTTTAAATTTATGGAAGTTGATTTGACAGTAACATATAACTTTTAATTGATACACACTGAATGCATGTATGGATAAGAATGTTTTATGGGTTCATTAAATTGTAAAAAGTTTTATTTATACATCTGGACCTTGAATAATTGATTCAGCTGCCCCTCTCAATTATTCTAAAAGAATTCCAATAATTTGATTGATGAAGAGGATTTCAAAACATGATAACAATGATAGAAAAACTAGAAGTATTGTTTTTGGTATTCCTAGAACCTAGATATTTTTCATCTATGTTTCTTTTAATTCCAAAGTGAGATATTTCTATCATGAATATTGATGGTATTCCTTTGGGAGAGTATCCTAACCATTGCCAGAGTATGTAGGGGATTGTCAACATGATTGTCATGTTTTATTCTATAAGATCCCTCCTCATATGTACATATTAAATATAAATTTCTTTGTTAAATCCATTATAGGATATTGGAATGGATATGAAGTAATGTTTTATAGTTTAGATTTCGTAATAGAAAACTAAGATCAGCTATAACATTCATGTTTTAAATACTCTGCGATTCAAGAACTACTACATTATTTTAACTATTTAAACATTAATTTGCACTAATGATGAAATGATGTGTTTCACCTTATGATCTGATAGTGTTAATTATGGTACCTTGATGATTAGGTTATATGCATATTGATGGTGTAGTACAAGAAATGAATGCAAGATTAGGAATATGATTAATACTTTAATTATGCAATTTTTAATCATTAAATACATGAGCATAAATGAGATAATACTTTTAGATTATGATAAAAATAGGTTTTGAAGGGATCCTAAAACCCGTTAACATAATTAGAAAAGATAAAACATGAAGCACTACTAGGTTTTACAAGGACTTGAAACCTATAATTTAAATAGTAGCAAAATCAAGTTTTATAGGGACCTGAAACCACAACAAATATTCATAAAATTGAACCCAAGTTTTACAAGGACCTAGAACCTAGTTTAAACAACACACAACTAGATGAAAAGACCAAAAATAGAGACCATTTACTAGGACTCATAAATATAACTAGGATAAGAACAAAACCAGAGACCAAAGACTAGTGAGTGTTGCTATTGCTGTTCTTTAATCATTTTGACCACCTCTTTACCAATCTCTGCAACACCTTGAGAAATGAGATAATAGCTATTTATATGAAAGATTTTTTTTTTTAATGTAGTTATCTATATGAGTTATATATATATATATATATATACATGTCATTTTTCTCAAACTACTGATGCGTGAAATGAGTGTGTAGAATTATTAGCTAGGAAATGTAACAAAGAATTGGTAATCAACCCAATGTACTATCTATGAAAGCCAGGGTTGAGTCTAATTAAAGATGCATACCTCATTGTTTAATATTTTATATGTATCATAATAGGGATCTGTTTGTGATTCTATAATAAAAAAGTGTTTAAAGATATGTAAAAATGATCTTATGGTGTCACTTCACACTCGTAATTCATATATGTATATGACCATCATAATTAGCGTTATTTGAGTAACTTGATAATCTAAAATTTCCTAAGTTAGTAACCTAAGACTAATTAGTTAGTAATCAATATTAATTACCCTAATTAGGATTTAGTGGTAAGTTTTCATTCCTAAGGTTTTTAGGAAGTCCAAATATTTCAAGCCAAGTAATAGGTCCCAAAAAAGACCCTATAGGCCAAAATTAATGAAAACTAAGTTCTTAGTGGTATATGTATGGTTTGGGGGGATTTTCCACCCCTCTAGCTCCTTTTGTTGACTTTTGTAACCACTCAAATATCTCATTTTTTATTTTAATGTAAAAATTTGGACTGTAGCATGAGTTGGACATGTTTGTACTCCACCGTAAATTTTTCCTTAATGATAGGATTAAGTTAGAATACCCTAGAACCCCTTAGTCAAGTCTAGAGTTATTGCAATTTTTAGGTGGTTGGAACCTATTTAGTTGCAAATTTGAGGGTTGAAGAGTGTTCACCCAACCTCTACTTTTGGAGAGATTTAAGCCAAGATTGAAGGAAGAAGAAGGATAGCTCTTCTCAAAATTTTAGTTTACCATAACCATTTATGAAGGTAGGAATCCTTCAAGTTCATGTTCTCCATGCTATGTTTTTCATTTCTTAAGTAGGCCTTTTTCATGTGTGTGTATTCATATTTTTGATGAACATGTACGGGATGGGATTATGATGGGTTTTCTTAAATATTTTCTTTTCATGTTTTAAATTTTGATCTATAAGGGAAATTGTAAGGGTTGTGTTGGCATTACTCACCCTTAGATAGGGTAGAAGTGGCCATGTATAGGAGCAAGGCTTCAGTGGACTCTGCTTAGGGTAGAGTATCTCCTCACGATGAGGAGAGGGAGAGAGTAGGCTGATATGGGCCCCTACTCTTTAGTACAAACCATGTTTTTGTTTTGGAGATTAAGAAGTGAAAGAATGAGAGTCTTGTGATTATATCCTCAAAAGAGGCATCTATTGTGGTGTTGTGACTAACTTATCCTACCCTAGAAAAATCCACCTTCTCCCTAGTCTGGTTTGTTAATGAACTTGTTGTGCAAACCTAAGACGTGAGTATTTGGTTGTATGTATCCTTTTGTTAAATCTATTTGTTTCCTAGTCCATCTTCAGTTTCTCCATGGTTACCTTGATGTAATTCATAGATTTTTTTAGTGTCTACTTTGATATGGAGCCAAGCAAGAATTCAGAGTTGATGTTTCAATTCAAATGTTTGGGAGACTAATCCCTAGGATGATGAAGGACTGTAAACTTCATTGTGAAACTTACTTTTGAAATGACAAAGAGATTGGGTTTTCTTCCCTAGTTCTTTCTTGATGGAGTCCTTCAAATTAGGTTTTAAATAAAATAAATATAAAGTGGCTATCCCACTTTTGTTTAAAAAAAAAAAATGATAGTCCCTTATATAGGAGAAATGTTTCACTAAATTATTATAATGTTTCAATGGCCATGTCATTATGGTTATTGTTAGTAAATGAAACTAAAGGATAGGATAATTTAAACATTGAGTTAGATTATAGTAAAAGTAAAATCAATCCCTTGCAAATTGTATAAATGATGAAAGAATGAAAGGATATTACTCAAAGTATGTTTTGTGAATTTTCAATATGAGATCAAGTGCAAATTTAATGGGGAACATAGTCCTTGGATAACCTTACTTAACTTCATTAATGATTATATGCATGTTCACATTAGAAGGAATAGAAATAAATTCTATGATAGTTGGAAAATACCCATGAAACCATTTTTTTAACATCTTGAAAAGATATTTGCAAAAAAATAAAATAAAATTGAATGTAATGCTATTTAGGAAAGAAAAAAGAAGAAGGAAAACCACTAAAAATGCATAATTCTTATACATTTTCCTGGGAGAGCAGATTTTCTCTCTAGAAAATGTATGGACAAATATTAATGCCAAAAAGTAAAATCAGAACTATCCTTTGAAATCTGCTCTCAAATTTTAAAATAGTAATATATTAACAAGTAAAATAAATATAGACATTAAAGTCTTTTAGGAATTTATTGCCCTATTACTTATCATTATTTAAAATATGTTAGTAAGAAAATAGAAGAAGGGAGATGGGACAACACATGGTCCCCACCCCACCCTTTTCCTCTGCCCTCCATATGGTTCATTTAGACCTATGCTTGTTTGAAGAATGTCAACAAAAAGAAAAGAGTAAATGCAACACAGGAAAATTAAAACCCCAAACTTACCTTTATTCATGCACCTTTTTGGGGGACCTTTTCCAACGTACTCCACAACCTTGGCATCATTTCATCTTCTAAGATAATGTCATATTTTTATTGGGAAGTTCCACATGTGCATTGGGATGAGTTTGGGCAAGTGACCCACTTGTCTTGTATAAGGTATAGGCTAGAGTCATGTAAGTAGGTAGTTTTAATGATTGTTTTTGTTAGTAATAGTTATTAATATTATTTTTTAGTAATTTAATTATGTGCTTAGGTATTAGTAAATTATATTAAGTGTTATGTGTTATATTTATGGGCTTTAGTTCGAGATTTAAGTTACTATGTTAAGGGGTATTGGTTATTGATAGATAGTGATTTTTTATAAATAGTTAGTAATATGTAAAGAAGGAATAATTGAGTTTGGAATTAATGTTAAGTGTTTCTTATTTAGAAAGTCACATGTGTAATGAAATATGTATTAGAGTTATTCTTTTAATTTTATTTAAAGATTAATATTGAATAGTGTTAGGAGATTCAAAAGTAGTTTGTATGTTGAATATGAATTAGTGTTATAAGTTTGAATAATGTTAGAATGTATTTTGAAGTTACTTTATTTTATTAGGGAAATAATTTTAGTAATATATTTCAATAATTTAATGTAATTAATTATGAGTCTAATTAATCTAAAATTGTTAAGGTTATAGGTTTGAAGGGTTATTGAAAGAGTCTTATGTAGATAACCTGATAGTGGTATATGATTGTGTTTTAAAAATGAGATGTACATTGTAAATAATTTAATAATAAATATTTAATTATTCTAATTAGTTTTATAGTTTGTTTTAATAATTGGAACCAACTATTAAGGTACATTAGATAAACTTGTGGAACATGTAGAACTACTTCACCTAGGGGATTGAACCAACACACTAAACAAATAGAAGATAACACTGTAACCAAATGTAACTTATAACATTTCATGAATATAATAATGTGAATTGAAAATTGTTCAAGTAAGGAAAACCTAATTAGCAATTAGGGTTTAAACCTGAATACACCATGATAGGGGTGTCATCTTGAGATTATGTCAGACGATGGATTATGTGAACCAAACCTCACTTATACCTAAACAAGTTTAATTTAAAATACTATCGAAGGACTAAGGAAACTAAAAATCCTCAAAACATGATACCGTTACTCAATTAGGGTTTAGTGAGCGAACCTAATTAACCCAAACAAGTGGTTCCAGTAGCACCTTGACTTGAGTGTTCAAATCTATATAACATGTTGAGATTTCAATTCTACATTTTATTGAAATGTAGAAAAAACTCACTTTTAATCCTTTGTCTACTTCACATAACCTAATTAGTGTAATGTGTATTAACATAGTAGATTATATGGGTTTAAGAAAAAAAATTGGTGTATTTTTGAGTGAAATTTTGGGCATGACACATTGATGAATGTGTCTGTCATTGATGTCAACATAGTAGTATTTTTGTGAACAATGGCTGAGTAGTAGAAATAGAATGAGGTTGTACAGACAAAGTATTGATTATCAAGTCAAACATGGTTAAGGAAGTATATACAAACATAGTTCCTAAGAAGCAATTTTTTTTTTTTTGGATTTTATTTCATAAAAGAGTTTGAATCATGATATGCAAGATTAAATAGTAACATAAGAAAATCCAATGATGATGTCAATGAGTGTACCAATTCTGGAATCACATGTGTGAGAAGTTGTAAAGACTATGAGTTGACAATGTTGTGCAATTGTAATATAATTAATTATCTTAATGTGGTCATATTAGAATTAATTGGGAAAGCCTCAAGGATGATCCAAGGAATTATTGTGAGGACATGGTATGAAGGAAGGATATTTTGTAATCATGAGTAAGTGATCGAAGGGATTATTGTATGCAAATTTGGTGATTTGATGATAAGATTAGATGAGGTAATAAACACACAATTCATTTCTATTATTCTACAAGGAATAACATGGAGACTAATTGGATAGTGATTTCAATATTCTTTCTCTTGGATCTATTTGGACAATGGGTCCATCTGCCTTCTACAACTCCTAAGAGAGTTGGTACAAGTCCTAATAGGTTTGGAATCTCCTAAATAGGGATTCAAAGTCTCCTAATGGGGACTAATATGTACCAAATGCATTTCATTGAATCTTAATAGAGTCCATTCTGTAATAAGGAATATTTATATTAGTAAATCATTTTATGGGTATCATTCTCACCACGGTTTTCCCTTTGATCAAGGGTTTCCCTAGTTAACATATCTAGTGTCATTTTTTATTAATATCTTGTTATGGTTTTTGATTATATTGTTCACATACTTAAGGATTAATAAGGTTGAAAATTGCTATAATACTTCAATAATTGATTCACTCCCCCACCTCTTATTTATCTTGGTGTACTTTACTATTATAAATATTTAGAATAACTAAGAAGGGGGTGAATATGTTACTCAAGTTCCTTAAGCACCACTTAAACAATTAAATAAAAAAAACTCGCTATTCTTCTTGTCCTTTTGTTGGTCAGTCTCTACTGTAAAATTGTCTTACACAACTTTTTTTCATAACAAAAATATTATGAAATGTAAAACACATGAAGCATTCAATACTATATGACACTAGGATTTTATGTGGAAACCTAATTTGGAGAAAAGAAAGCAACATGTCACTTATTTTTCACTCTTTCAAAGTGACCCCTATTACAAGCCAACCCTATTAAAAGTTATAAAAATCACTATTAAATGTGACCTTGTCAAAGTATTTAATTACTATATTATGAGTGGCCTTGTCAAAGGACTTTGATCATTCCATTTGAAATGTCACCTAGTTAAAGGATTTACATAGACTATTAATTCTTACAATGATTTTTAGGTAAACCTCTATTAAAAGGATTTCAATATAGATTTTTTATACTAAATAGAAAGAAAATAATAAGTTTTGATCTATGCGATTACTATTCACTTTTTTAGATTTAAATATTTGTTTGGTCCTTGTGTTGATACACTAATAAGCCTCCCATGGTCATCTTTGATCTTCGTTTTCTTGAAAACCCTTCAAGAAATCAATCCACTCCTCTCAACAAGACTCAAGCCTTTTGCTCAAATTTAGGTATCAATATCAACATCATCTCTTCAAGATTTCTCCTTTAGCTTCACATTCACTAACACACACTTGTGTGCCTCTAATTTTTTTGTATGTCTTTCTCAAACACATCACTCACATATTCAAACACACTAGTATTTGTTTAGATTTGTAGCTCTTTAAATAGATAATTCCTTTTTTGTACTATTTTCCATCATCGTCTTAGACCTTAGGGTTTATAATTAGGTTTAACTCAATTCATTGTACCTATCCATCTTCTTGATCACCCTCTAGAAAGTTCTCTAGAATTTTCCTGTTAGGTATTTACCTAATCTTCTCCTTTAATTTAATGATCCAATGCATCAATATTATCTTCAACACAGTTCACATCTCCCAAGAAATCAACTATTTTGGCTTAATCTCATGATTTCCTTGAATTCATTCTCATACTATAAGTCAAAAATCTCTAAACTCCAACACTCACTCATCACTGAATTAATCAGTCACTATTAAAATCTATGGCTCAGCATCAACTATTTTCATGGTTGGTACTAATTCTTGGTCAACACTATATTTTCTTGCCACTAACTATAGCTTGGTTGATGATAGGCCAACACTAGGGTAAATAATAATAAAAGAATTAACAATTTTATGATGAAGTTAGGCTGGTCTATATGTGTCGATTCGAGAGCGTAAGCTTGCAAAAGGTGTCCGAGCAGTATGCTATCAAGGGGTGCAACTTGTGATATGAGCAATTATGAATGCATCTACAACACACAAAATTGAATCTATGAAAACCCAAGTAAATCCTAGCGACAAGAACTATCACTTCCTGGCGACAAGAACTTCAGGAATAGAAATAACTCGACAAAACTAATCTGTGATAAAATGGCTACAACTCACAAAAACAAAAATCATTAATTAATTAAATTACATAAAAATAGATTTATTACATGATCAAGCATGAATATTGAATGTAAATACATACTATACAATGCTAAACTAATCAACATATAAATAAATACAAACTTAAACACACTAAATTAAATAAAGAATCACCAGGTGACTTTAGAGTGGGCCTACCTCCTTAGCTTCCTGGTGATGAAGAGACAAATTGATTTACAACTTCTTAACCATGCATGTGAATATAGAATTTATGATTTATAATAAATAAAATCTCTATACAGTGTTGTGCCTTCTATAAAACCTATACTCTCCTATGTTCTTTTCGGGACTGTACATTATCTCATACATCTATCTCTTGCTACTTATATAGATGCAGCTTATAACAACTTAGACTAGAAGCCAACATACAAGAATATTTATAGGTTGTAGGCAGTTGTAGTAGAGAGTAACAATTTTGGTTCCTACCATGTAAAACGTCCTCCATCCTATTTTAATCATCGAATAATAATAGATATGCAACAATGTAACAAAGTTTGATTTCATGCCGAGAATAGGCTATTGTTTTGAGCATTCCAACAAAACTATATTATCTGTGATTGCTGATTAACAATTTGAAATGGTTATTACATAATGGAATTTGGTCCACGTGAGGCATCATATACATTTGCTGGAATTCAACGCACCATGTTGTCTTCCCCACACATGTATGCATTTACGTTCAAAATAATTGGAGTAAATGGCACTCGATGGGTCATTGTTAAATGTCTCTAATCTCGGGTATGACAAATAATATGTGCTTGAATCAGTAAGCTCCCATCACTTCTATAGCCCATGACTACCAACGTTCTTGCTCCTCCATTCATTGGATAGGATACTAATTTTTTGATCCATTCATTGGCTCATCATTCCCTGCTGATCTTCCTTATGTATGTGATATTCACAAGTTGATGGAGCTTTAGATTATTGAAACAACTACAGAAATATATATAGAAGGTGATAGGAAGAACCACAAAATATTATATACATGTTAGATAAAGACAAATTCATTTTTTTATTCACATATTTTATCTAAAAACTAAAATAAATATTACTTATATATATACTGAATTATATGCAACTTAAAATGGGAAAATTATATAAAAAGGGAATATATAAATGGAAATGAAAGGAAATAGGAGGGATAAATAAGGGTATAATTTAGGGCACAAATGTCTCTCATCAGTTGACACTAGAATTTCTTTGTATTCCTTATTATTTTACTATTTTTCTTGGCTCGACTTAGGTTTCTTGACATAAACAATTACTCTTCTTTATCAAACTCTATCTAATCAAATGTCCATTGTAACTCCATTTTCATAACTCAACCTTTCCTCTAGGTGCTATTTTTATGAGAAGCTTCTAAAATCCTCTTCATCAATCAAATAGATATGACTTTTAGATTAGGGATAAATATGTCTTATCAATAGATTTGACATCAATGAAAAAACAATAATTGTTCTAGTTTTAAGTTTCTAACAATCTTCGTCTTTTTCATTGATGAGAACATGTCAAAATCTCAATACTAGTAATAGCTTAGTTACCATAGAGTCCAAAAGATTTTACTCTAATTCTCATTTATGAATTTCTTACTTTGATTCTCTTTTATGAATTTCTCCCTTTGTAATTTTTTTTTATTTCCCTCTTTGTAATAGCTTTTTCATTTTAGTAATTTCTCCCTCTTTAGTAATCTCTCCAGATCTTTCTCTTTAGTATATTCTCCCTCTATAGAAATCTCTCTCTCTTTAGTAATCTCTCCCCCTTTGATAACAATTCAAAAGACACTTAGCTATTTAAGCTTCAAACTCTTCATACATTTGAATTATGTAGATTTTGTATGTTTGGCTAATTCCTATCATCTTTCCATGCTTAATATCTTATGCTATACTAAATTATCTACATTAGATATGTCACAAAATAGAGTTGTATTGCATCACTCTATCAGATATTGTGATTAACACTTCTGATCCAATGCACCTTGTCTCCTTAAGTAGCTTTGATTAAGGGAATCACCCCTAGTTTACCTCTAAGATATTCATGAGCATCTTTAGGTAAGGGTCTTGTGAATATGTCAAAAATTTGTTCCTTGGTGTTCACATATTATAGCTTCACTTCTTTTCCTTAAACTAATTCCCTCAAGTAATGATAGTTGATAGAAATGTGAATTGTCTTGGTGTGCATCACTGTATTCTTTAAAATGTTAGTAGTACTTGTGTTATCACAATAGATAACCACTAGATCTATAATTTCTCTTATTTCATTCCTTTTAGTAATTTCTTGATCCATATTATGTTTAAACAATTTACTATAGCTGCCACATGTTTGGCTTCAACTATTGATTGGGGAATATAATTCTCCTTTTACCTTCTCCATGAAACCAATCTATTTTATAGAAAGAATGCACCTCCACTAGTGCTTTTTCTATCATCAATATTCCCTGCCTAATCTGAGTCAATGAACACCTTTACTTCAAACTTATCATTTCTTTTTATAATATAATCCATAGTTTTTTGTACATTTTAGATATCTTATTATCCTTTTTACTACCATCATGTGATTCTCTTTAGGATTTTCTAAAAAATCTAGGAACTATCCGAAATACTAGAGCAATATTTGGTAAGTTGTAAACAACATATTACAATTTTCCAATCATGGAACTATATAGGGTCTAGTTCACATTAGTAGAATCTTCATTCTTAGATAGCATATGTCCTATCAATATAGGTGTACTCCCTAGCATTGAATCTTCTATAGAAAAAGTCTTTAGTATCTCCTTGATGTAGTAGGATTGAGTAATAAAAAATTTAAGCTTCATTTGATATACTTGTAATCCAACCAAAAAATTTAAATTTCACTAAACATAGATGTTTCAAATTCCTTCTTCATTTCATCACCAAATGATTTTCATAATGCTTCTCTTCTTCCAAATAAAATATCATCAAAAAATATTTCAAATAAAAAAGCTTCATTTTTCTTACCATTGTTCAAATATAGGTTACTGTTATTATTTGTCCTTTTAAAACCAATCTTCACCAAATAGTTATGTAATATTTCATACCATTCTCTTGGTGTTTGTTTCAATCCATAAAGGATTCTTTTCTAGTTTACATACCATGTTCTTCTTATCTAGATCTACATCCTTTAGGCTAGTCAATATACACCTCTTTCTCCTATATACCATTCAAAAATTTAGTATTGACATCAATATGATATATATTGAAACACTTGTAGGCTTAGTATGCAAGTAGAGTTTTGACTCCTTGCAATAGGAGCAAAAATTTCTCCATACTCAACTCCTTCTTCTTAAGCATAAACCTTGCATTCCAGTCCTTCCTTATTTACTGTTATTTTTCCATTCCCATTGAGTTTTTTTCCTAAAAAGCCATTCTTTTACAATAACATTTTGGTCTTTAGGTCTTGGTATTAAAGTCCAAGTATTGTTCTTCTCAATGTAGTCAATTTTTTTGTTCATTTCCTGAATCTAATCTTCATTCTCCAAATAATCTTTTACATTCATGGGCTCAAATTAAAAAAGTAAGCATCTATCATCTTTGATTCTTCTTCTTGTCATAACACTTGATTCAATATATCAATGATTTATTTCAAGTTTGTGACATCTTGTCACATATTTTTATAGAATCTAGGTAGTTTCCTCCTTGGTTCTTCTATAGCTTCATCTTAAAAATTAATCTCAAGCTCATTTTCTCTTTCTAGTTTAGGTTCAAGTTCTTGTTCTTTTTGATCGAAATTTACAATTTGATGCTTGGAATTTCTTGTCTATGACATAGCATCTTCATTTTGTTTCTCTCCACCCACTTTCTCCTTCTTGGCAATTCATATTTGCATTCCATCATTTCCTATCTATTGGGAACTTGCAACTTGATTTTCTTGTTCATTATGAGTGTTGGCAGCATCATTATCCACATAGATGACTATATTATAGTTTTTAGGTTCATTATATGAAGTGTCACTTCTTTCTACAAACTCATCAACTTTCACATTTACACTTTCCACAACTTTTTTAGTGTTAGAATTTAACACTTATAATATTTTCTTTTGGTGGAATAACCTAGGAACATGCCTTCATCAGTCTTTGGATCATGTTTTCCATTTCTATTATCTTTTAGTATATAGAAGCTACTTCCAAAGATTTTTAAATATTTCACATTAGAAGCATAACTATACCATAGTTCAAAATGTGTAGCATTTGTACCTTTCTTGACTTGTACTCTATTTAGGGTATAGATAGTAGCACTGACTACTTCTCTCCAATATTTCTTTGATACGTTCTTCTCTATCATTAATGTTCTTACATAATCCATTATTAATCTATTCTTTCTTTCACCTATTCCATTTTGAGGAGGGGTCTTTTGTGCTAACATTTGTCTTTTAATTCCTTTTTCCTTGAAAAATGTATTGAACACATTGGAAATTAATTCACCACCTTTATTAGATCTCAAACACTTCAGACTCTTTCCTATCTCTTTTACAACTTTGGCTAAATATAACTTAAATAACTAAAAAGCATCATATTTAGTTATAAGAAACATCATAGTCATCATTCAAGAGTAATCATCAAAAAATGTAATGAAACACTTATCGCCACAATAACTTTGAATATCAATGGATCCACATAGGTCAGTATGAACCATTTCAAAAATATCACTAATTTTGCTCTTAAAACTAGACTTGGTCATTTTTCCCAATTGACATTGTTTACAAATAGAATTACTAGGCTTCTTTAGTGTAGAAAATCCTCTTACTTTCTTCATCTTATTGACATTCACCAAATCATAAAAGTTCACAGGACATAATCTCTTGTTCCATAAACAAACATCTTCTTGTTGTCTAAATGCACATGTCACATTTGATAAATCTAGATAGAATAAGTCACCTCTTGTCTACTCACTAGTTCCAACCAACTTACAATTAGAATAAAGTATCTTGCCCTTCCTGTTGAGAAATTCAACTTTTTAACCTAATTTGTTCAGCTATTAAACAATCAATAGATTATAGTTAAGTCCTTCAACCCAATAAGCAATGTTACATGTTATCTTTTAAATTAGTTGAATAGTTCCTTTATTTTTCACAACAAATGAAATATCATTACCAAATTGAACACATCCACCATTGTATGGAACAATATCTTATAATTTATCTTTATCACTAGTCGTATGATTAGAGAATCCACTATCAATTATCCATCTATCACTCTTGTTTATGTATGAGATTAGGGAAGTTTTCTCATTTCATCAAAACCTTCTTTCATAGAAATATAGACAACTGAATCATCATTACTCTCAAATTCATTGTCAATTGCTTCTTAAGAAATATAGAAAGATTTCTTAACTTTTTCATGCTTTCTTCTCTTGTAGTCTTTCTCATCTCTTCTTCCTTTCTAATTTCTTTCCTTCCTTTCATCCTTATCCTCTTTATCAAGACATCTAGTATCAATATGACCAACTTTGTTTCTTGAAAAATAAATAATGGGTAACTTACCTTTGTATTTACCACTTTCTCTTACCAATATTTTTGCTTCAAGATCATCAATCTAATCATCATAACTATCAATGTGACTCTTTACATGTTTATGTTTTCTTTTGCTAAGAACTAGATGTGACTTGAATGCATATTCAATAGTACCAACTATGTAGTTATCAAAGCTAGACATTTTAACAGTAGTAAGTCTACCAATTACACCTTCTAAGGTCAATGTGTTATCTGGTGTGTATCTTAGTTCTTGGATTGTAGAAACTCTAATGGAATAGATATGAAATAGAGTTCTAAATGCCTTACTTGTCATTGTTTCATCTTTTATTTCTCCATTTGTACCACAAATTCAATTAACAAACTCTGTAACTCTTGTGCATTATTGAACTATGTTCTCACCTTCCATCTTTCTCATGTCATCAAATTATCTCTTAGGATTTCTGATTTGGCTCTCAAGACATTGTCATCACCTACATATATGGTCTTCAATTTGTCCCACATCTTCTTTGAACTATCACATTCTTTTAGGTCATCAAACTTGACATAGCTCAAGGCTGAGGAAATCTCCAAAATTGCTCAAGATTATGTTCTTTCTTTTGCTTTAATTATTCATTTTTCATAGGAATAGTGGTCACCTTTGCATACTCATTATCCAAAAATTTGATAGCATCATCACTGATACTATATATGTGTAGCCTCATCAAGGTCTATTATGTAGAAAAGTTATCCTTGTTCAGCTTGGGTACATCACTCAATGTCCTTAAGTACCACTTGAACAATTAAACACAAACACACATTGTTTGACTTCTCCTGTTGTTGCTTGGTTTCTACTATAAAAATGTCTTACACATAACTTGCATTACATAATGAAAATATTATCAAATGTAAAACACATAAAGAATTCAACACAGTTGGACACTAGGATTTTATGTCGAAACACAATTTGGAAAAAAACACTAGCAACATGCCACTTATTTTTCACTCTATAGAAGTGAGCCATGTTAGGAGCCAACCCTATTAAAGGTTACAAAAAAAAATCTTAAATTTGACCTTGTTAAAGGATTTAATCACCTTGTTAGGAATGGACTTGTTAGAGGACATTGATCATTTCATTTATACTTTCACCTAGTTAAAGGATTTACATTGACTATTAGGTCTTCAAATGACTATTAGGTCAACCTCTATTAAAAGGATTTTAATAAAAAATATTTATAATGATTAGAAAGAAAATAATTTAGGTTTTGGTCTATCTAATTATAACTCACTTTTGTAGGTTCAAATCATTATTTTTTTCTTGTGGTGATACATTGATACATTGATAAGCCTTCAAGAAATTAGTCCACTCTTCTCAATATCACTTAACCCTTCTTCTTAGATTCACTTATCAACATCAACATTATCTCTACAAGATTTCTCCTTTATCTTTACATTCATTAACACACTCTTATGTGCCTCTTATCTATCAACATTACTTTCTCATACACATCACTCACATAAGAACACACACAAACATATGTGTTTAGATTTGTAACTCTTTAAATAGGTAATTCTTTCTTTACCATTTTCCATCATCTTTGTAGATCTTAGAGTTAATGATCAGGTTCAACTTGATTTATTGTGCCTATCCATCCTCTAGAAACTTCTCTAGAATTATTATGTTAGGTATTTACCTAATCCTCTCTTTGAATTTAATGATCCAACACATCAATCTTATCTTCAAAATGGTTTACATCTCCCAAGAAATCAATAGTTTTTTCTTGATCTCATATTTCCTTGAATTAATTCTCATAATATTAGTCAATAATATCTAAATTTTGACACTCAGTCATCATTGAATTACTTAGTCACTGCAAATATTTTTGGCTTGGCATAAACTATCTTGCTCCATTAATGCTAATTCTTAGTCAACACTAGATTTTCTTGGCACTAACTATAGCATAGTTGATAGTAGAATTACTCGACACTCCTTAGTCTTTTACTCTATTCTTGGCTTGGCTTAGGTTTCTTGACATAAACAACAGATTTTCTTTATCAAAGTCTATCTAATAAAATGTCCATTGTAACTCCCTTTTCATAACTCAACCTTCCCTCTAGGTGCTATTGTTATGATCAAATTCTCAGATCCTCTTCATTAATCAAATAGATATGACATTTAGATTAGGTAGCGATATTTCTTATCAATAGATTTGGCATTAATGAAAAAACAATAATTGTTCAAATTGTAAGTTTCTAACATTTACTTTCTAACACACCATTCCTAAGGGAGTGATTTAGCTATAGAGAATATTTGATGTAGACTAATTAAGTTCCCTCAAGTAGCAAACTACCATAAGAGCAAAATGTAAAAAGGTAAAGTTGGGAACAAGAGAAGACATCAATAATGTATTTATTAGAAAAGTTTGTGGTTCCACTAAAGAAAAAGAAATCTATTTTATGCAGGAATTATCTTATGTGATTTCTTGGGGATATAGCATACTATATGTCCCTCATACACTTACTATTTCACTAAAGGAAAATAGTTTAATTTATTTAGATAGCGAGACTGATAAATCCATTGTTAGAACTATTAATAGAAAAATAAGTGAAGAGGTTTTTGTCAGCCAAAATTAAATTCCTAGTTCAACACTCAATGCGGGTCACCAAGCTTGTTCTTGTTAGAAAGAAGTGTGGCGAGATAAGGTTGTGCATCGATTTCAAAAATATTAATAGAGCTTCAAAGAAAGACAATTACCTAGTTTGATCGATAGATCAAGTAATATAATTCATTAACAAATCTTAGATAAGGTCATTTTTAGATGGTTATTTTGGATATAATCAAGTGATGATAGAAGAAGAAGATAGAATAAAAACTACACTCACAACTAAATGGGGAACATTTTCTTATAGAACAATATCTTTTGGTTTGATCAAAGAGGACCCACTTTTTAAAAGGCCATGGGCTATGCTTTTAGAGTTTTGGTAAAGAAATGCATCATCATATACATGGATGATATCATAGTATTTTCTTGATGCAAAGAAGATCGCATCAATGATTTGAGTAGAGTATCAAAAAGATGTAGAAGATATGAAATTTCCTTAAATCCAAATAAATTCATGTTTTATATGACAAAGTAATTGTTTTAGTAAATGTAATATTTGAATGGGGAATTTTGATTAATCCTAAGCACATTGAAACAATATCAAAGATAGGATTACCAGCTAGTAAAAAAGAATTGAATTTAATCTTTGGAAAAAATCAACTTTATAAGGAAGTTTATAACTAGATTTGTAGAGATAGTAAGATCATTAAATGGCATGTTGAGAAAGGAGGAAAAATAGGTTGGATATCCATAGAAAAAAGGGCATTCATTGAAACCAAGCAAGCAATTATAGATGCTCCTATTTTGTTGAGCCCAGATTGCACCAAGTCCTTTTACATATATTTATTTTCATTACAAAATACCTGTACAACAATCCTCACTTAAAAGGTAGATGATCAAGATGAACATCCTATCACCTTCATGAATTCACCATTAAAATATGAAAAATTGAGATAACCAAATGTTAAGAAACAAGCTTATGCTTTGGTAAAGGCAATAGAGAAATTTAGACATTACATTCTAAGAAGAAAGGTATATGCAATTTAGTTCTTGATGACACAATTAATACATTGCTAATGCAAAATAAGTAAGGAGAAAGAAGAGGAAAGTGGATGGTGATCATTCAAGAATATGACCTGGAGATACAACCAATGAAGCTAGTACAAGGATAAGATCTAGCTCAAACCATATCTACAACTAGCCTTAGGTTGACACAAAAAGTATATGTATTAGAAGAATATACCCAGGTGAATGTAGGATGACATCATTTACTAATAGCTAAATCAACAGTCTCCATCATTCTTGAATTCTGTGCAAAATCATTTTTTGAGAATGAAGAGTCAACTATTTATTCTTCAAGGTTTTGTGCTATATAGGAAAAATGATGATGGGGTTTATCTTAGATGTGTTGGAGAGGAAGAGATTGGACACATCATTGAACATTTCCACAATAAATATGGAACTAGTCATGGAAGTCATTTGTTTATGGCTCATCAAATCTCAAGGTTAGATTGCTACTAGTCAACATTGTTTATGGATACTTATAAACATGTGAAGACTCGTCACACATGTTTGATATGTGCAATACATGAAAGAAATCCTTCCATGCCATTGTAGCCTATTATTGAAGAATTTGTTTTGCAAAATGGTGATTGAATTTCACATGTCCCATCAATTTGATGCCTTCACACATCACCAATACATCATGACTATTGTAGACTATTGTAGTAGATTGAAAAAGGATCATTGAATAAAAAATAGCACAATAGATATTGTCATCAAATTCCTCGAATAAAATAGCATTACTAGGTTTGGATGTCCCCATGTGTTTGTGTGTTATAAAGGACCTACATTTAGATCCTCGAAGTCTTCAAGTTGGGAATTTATTGATGATATTACACTAAAGTTTTCATCAAACCATTATTCAGAATGGAATGGATTGGCAAAATCAAGAAACAAGAATCTATTGAGTGAAATGAAGAAGTTGGTAGACAATAATCCTAAGGATTGCCGTACACAGTTGAGATTCACACTTTGGGAAGATAGAATCAGAATGAAAAGTTCTTAAGGAATATCTCCATATAATTTGGTCTACCTATAGGATCCAATTTTTCCTATCTAATTAAGGATTCCAACATTATGATTAGTGAAAGATTATATAAAAGGAGAAGATAGGTTACAAACACATTTATCTCAAATTTCGCATTTGGAGGAAAAGAGAGATAAAGCATTGGAAATTTTTCCAAACATCAAGGATAGGTCAAGATATGGTTCAACAAAATTGAAAAAGGTCAAATAATTTTGAATATCAAATTTGGTACTTCACTACGATAAAGTACATGAAAAGAAAGGTGGACATGACAATTTTGTCAATTTGTGAAAGGGTCCTTATCAAATTTCTAAAATATTGGGAGATAATGCATTTAAGCTAAATACTCTAACAAAGAAGTAAGTCCAATCACCTATCAATGGGTAATTACTCAATCATTATTTATTCCATTGGGTTTCCTTTTAGAAGCCTACCTTGTAGTTAGTTAGTTTAGGCTTCCCTTCTACTCTTTTTTTGGTTTTTCTTTTGGTGTGTTTTGCTTTTTGTTTAGTTATGTGGGAGTTTTTGGCTTTTTTTCTCCTATTCTTTTTCTCTTTCATTTCCCTCTCTCTTGTGGGAATTTTGGCTTTGCATAGTTTAGGTTACTTTTCCCTTGTTTGATAGGTTTTGGTTTTGGTTTTAATTTTGGCTTTCAGTAGGTAGCTTGTAGCTATGAAAGTCGCTCTTTGAAAATAAATTTTTGTGATCTGTTTACCTCATTTGAAGATTTCATTGTATTTTTCTTTTATCTCATTTAGATAATTGTTATGAAGAGAATTAGAGTCTTGGTTGTCCTTATATTTTTATTGGCTTGAAATGTATACTTGACTTGGAAGGATAATCATACACTATGTCTTAACGCCTAAAATTTGAGAATTTTATATATCTCACAAACTAAATATTGATCTAAGTGAAATTTAGTTACTTTGGGAGAAGTCACAACCTGTGAAATTTTTAAAATCTTGCTTCAGTGTCATTGTAACTCCTAAAGTCATAGTGAGCTTCATTGCTTATGATCCAAGGGAAAAGGAATAAAAAGAGAAAAAAAAAGATGAAAAGATAAAATTTTCTATTGGGGTACATATAAATATCCACAGGTGTTCAAAATAATAGTCCACCAGAAGTGGAGAAATCTCCATTGGTTTTACAATGATAATCTCATTAGGGCTATGGATACTTGACTTGCAATGAGGAAATGTCCAAGATGTTTTTGAACTCAAGAGGAACCAATAACTTGTCATGACCAATCCTACAGTCTCATTGTGGTCTTGTTGAGCATGACTTAATGCATTTGTACACACTTAGGTTGTCATAGAGTAAAGATATTTTGATCCAATATATGAATCTTCTTGCCTTTTGAACATGTTTTCTTTCCTTTTGATGGCACAGGGTTGAATAACAAGAGATTCTTAGTTTGGATTCATTTTCTTCCTTGAAATGTTTGTAACATTTCACCCATGGATTTGCTAGATGTTGTTATTATCATTACCATCACCCATTTCTATGGGGCACCCTCATTGTTGGTCATGCATAGAAGAACAGAGCATGTTAATAAAGTAGTCCACTATGGAGCTTCTCCCTCCACCTTCCATTTTTGTAGATAACATGGAGAAAATGCTAAATGTAGAGGCCACCATGGATTTATCCATTCATTGTGGAGTGTAGTACAAACCACCCTAGGGAATGGTCAAAGAAAAGAAATCCATGACATCATGAATACTTCACACTCCCATAATAGTACAGCTCACTTTTACTCTTGTCTAGGATTTCTTGAGGCATGGATAAACTCAATGATGCCCTTCAAAATGCTCTCTCCCACATCCTTGGAGCAGGATTTTAACAAGTGTATTAGGACCTGGCTCTCCATATTTTTAGGAGCATAGTTCATTGCATGCAAAAAAATGGTCAATGAGAATTAATCCTCCACTCCCTTCAAATTATGATAATCACAAATAATGGAGTACAATATTTTATCTAGCAAGGAATTTATCCCATGGATGGAAATAAAAAGTCTCACCAAAATTGCACTACTCACACAATCTGAAACATGTTTTCCCTCCCATGCAGATTTTCTCCATAATACATCAAATCTGCCATCCCCTTCAAAAATCTCATTCTCTTCACATATTGGAAAACATTGATGAATTCTTTATAAACTTTATCCATGATTGTGTAATTGATGGTGATGGAAAATTCTCACCTAAGCTTTTTTGAAACCCCTCTTTTTAGCTATCATGGAATTCCTTCAAGAAACTCTGCCTAGACCTCATGGCTAGGATGCATTATTTGCAATTTTTTTCCAAAATTTGAGAAAACTCTAAACTAGAACAAATAGAAAAGTTGAGAAATTTGAAATCATTAAAATCCAAAGGGTGAAATGGGAAAAGTATGAAAATGCCAAAGAATTAGATATTTTTGAAAACAATTATATTGATTTTTTTTGAAAAATTTGAAAATCTAAATGGGAAAATTTTGAAAATTTTAGAAAACTTGAAAGTCCAAAGCTTCATAAAATATGAAGAGAAAAAATTTTGAAATCTAGATGAGATAAGATTCAAAAAAAACCTAGACAATTGAAAAATCATGAAAAGTCAAAACATTTTTGAATTTTGAAAAAAATCCAAATTATTTTTTTTTGAAACAAAAGCAATATTTTGAAAAGTCAAGGTTCAAAATTTTGGAAACAAGGCAAAATGGTGGAAAACAATTGGAAAAAATGGAAAAGTGAAATATTGGAAGAAATGCAAAGAAAAATTGATTTTTTGGATTAAATCATGAGTATTGATTAAATAATTCACAAAAAAAATGAATGGATGATTACTTATCTTCATCATGAAGCTAAAAGTGTTAAAATGGTAACTCTTGAAATGGAAACCTTGGTGGCTATGTAAAGAACCGGCCTAATATTAGCCCACAACTTTATGGTAGTTTTTTTAGAAGGATGACATATATAAGAAAATCATTTCATTCTTTCTCTCAGACGTACAAAGTTGAAGAGCAAATTAAGAGGAGATAAATTTAGAGGAATTTTTCTAGATCATTGAGGAGAGAGAAAATGAGTTTTCTTTGAATTTGTGAGGGAGGATTCCAAAATTCATAAGAAAGGAACATTTTTAAGCAAGTTGAATAAATTTGTAAGTTTCTTGGAAAAGTGTGAAAAGTGAATCCTGAGGAGAAGTTTCTAGCAAACTTGAAAAAGTTATAGAAATTTTCATATTTTGGAATATTATTCCTACTTTTTTTTTTTTTTTTTCATATTCTTACGTGAGATTTTTTTTGGTTTGCAGGAAGGATGATTAATAAAGAATGAAAGGAGAGATTTATACCATGAATCATAGATCTTTTCTAAGTAGGATGAAATTGGAGTTACAAGCCTTGCTAACCTTGATTTGAAAGAATTCAAATAGAGAATGCTTGGATTTAATGAACATAATCATATGCACCAAGCTAAGTTAGACTAATAAGAAGTGGAATTTTTTTTGCAGCTAGTTTCTCTCTTGTCTTTTAGTGTCTAGAGTTGATCATGGAATATGCCAAAACACTATAGTTCTTGGGATAGAATAATCAAGGATTCAGAACAAAATATTGCCACAGATTTTTCTCTAGCATCCATAACTAAAGCATTTGGGTTTCCTTCACACCAATGAATGATGACAAAAATACAAGAGTAGGCACTCAAAATCTATGGTTTTGGAATTGAGTTATGTGTAGAGATAATAAACAAGAGATGGTTGAAAAAGAATAGATTGCATCATTCAAAGATTCCTAGGGAACTAGTATGGCTTGACTTGCAAAGGTAGTATAGTGACATGATTATGATGCTTAACTATTTTTTGGCATGCCTCATTCCTATAGTTTTGAATCTTGCATGTGGTACTTCATTAAGTAGGTGGTAGAAGAAGGTAACAAGTTAGATTAGGTTGGGCTCATATGTGAAAACTTGGAAGAATATTTTATGAATCTAGAGTGGACAAGAAATTTTTACATGAGCTCTTACTTCATCTACATGCTACCATGGAGGATGAATTATGATGGACTAAGATGCAAAGGACCAATTGGGAGTAGTACCCAACACTTGAAAGTACATGAATGCTACCCACAACTGCATTTATTTTCTAGGGATGATTATGTAAGGATCAATCATGCCTTTTACATCCACATAGTGAGAACCTTATGAAAGTAGTTGCATATGATATCATTGATTGGTGCAACAAGGTTAGTTGAAGAATATGATGATTGGTTCATCCAATTTCCTACCTTTTCATACATCAAAGTTCATAGAATCTCCATGGAACCATAGAAACTTATGAGCTTTCCAATAGATAATATGGTCTTGTTGGAAGCCACAAGGAAACACATAGTTAGTGAAAAGATTCAAAAGGGGAAGAGGAAGTTTGGATTGTAGTTTCCAATTTCAATTGGAGATTTTATTTTTAATATTCTCATGTCTAAAGGAAAAAGAGAGATCATTAGATGAGCTCGACTCATTCTATCTTCCACTTTATCCAAAAGGGTATGATTTTGACCCCTACAATAAGATCACATTAGTAGTAAGATGAAATTACCAACATAAAGTTTACCTTGAACATTTTTGGTAAAATATTGCAGATGAGCATGAGATTAGAATGAGGATGCAATTCAAGGCTTCCATTGATCATTATTAAAGTATACAACATATTCTAGGTTCTTGATCAAATGGAGGAAGATCCAAATGTGACATGAAAATGATTCCATCAAGAAATGACAGTTCAACCATAAGATTGGAAAAAAAAAAAAAGGTTATAGATTTGGAAACTCTTTCAAATATAGTCTTGGATTTTAAAAGGTGGTGAATTAAGTGAAAGATTGAAAAACTAGTTGTGCTAGAAAATGGATTTATGTATAGATTGATTATTCACCAAAAAATCAAGGATAAAATACTAGGGAAAATATCTAAAGGGATTGTTGAAGAAAGGGAAACTCTATTAGAAGGTGTAGAAACTTGGATAGGGAAAGTGATAGCTCAAAAAAACCATCTTAGTTGTGAGATAAATATACAAGAGCCTTAATATAAGAAGAAAAAATAAGGAAATGATCCCTCTTCTTTGAGTAACACTCTAGGTGTTGAAGATATAGAAAAATTTTAAAGGATGAAAGTAGACAAGCATAAGAAGATGTGAGAAAGAAGAAAATTTGGCCATTCTAGTAAGATAGGCTGAGGATAAATGCCAATGTATAATATGTGCAAGGGAAAGGAAGAGATCAAGATATAACTACAAAATAAATTCTCCCTACAATATTAGAGAGAGAGAGAGAGATGATGGAAAATGAGTCTAGTTTAGAAGAGGAAGAATATCCTATTGCAGTGATACTAAATCTAAATATTAAAGCTGTAGCTCCTACAGTTACAATGGATAGACCACAAGGTAAAGAGGAGATTGAGCTCAATTAGTCCAAAGGAAATAACAATTGGTAATCCCAAGGGACTATAGTATACCCATTCTAGAATGGTTGAAGCAATGAATTCAAAAGTGTGAACAAAAGGAGCTTCACTTAGCACTTGAATTCCAAGAAAGTTTGGACCAAGAAAATTGACTAGAAGAGAAAGGAAAATAAAAAAATATCCACTAAGGTTATTAGAGGAGAATCAAAGTGAAGAGTTTTGAAAATAAAAGCTCCTTCAATTGACAATGATAAAAATTAGTTTGTTCCAGATGAGTACCATGTCATGGAAATAAATCTTGCTCATGCCACCTAGGAGAAAATATTAATAGAAATTGATGACTTTAAGAAGGATTTGAAGGATAGACTAAAGAAGGTAGAAGATAGATACTAGAAATAGAAAGGAGAAATAAAAGTCTTGTATTAGTACATCAAGAATCTACCTCATCTAGTAATAGATGAAGGTCCATCATTTGTCCCTTCAGTGGGTGATTTAGTTGAAGCAGTTAATGATATTAATAGGATCAATAGGATCTCTCAATGTGTAAGGGTTTGGGTTGAAGAAATTCAAGAGGAAGCAGTCAAACATGTAGAAGAATTGGTGCTAGTGCATAATAGAACATTAGTTATACTCTCTTAGATATAATGGATGGAGGAATCATGGGAATATGAACATATTTACCAAGATGAAATAATTTTTAACATTCAAAATTTGACCAAGACTCCAAAATAGACATTGATCAATGTTCAAGTTATCCATGAATGAGACATCTATGATTTCCTTTTATGGTATAGTGCAGTCATCATAACTAAGAAAATGTTTGAGAGCTTCAAAAAGGAATCTTCTAGATAGAAGAAAGGTTGTTGACAACATCAGGGAGGGGGTTCCTAATACTTTTCTATCCTTGTTATCACAAAGATTGGTAAAGGATGAAATGGCAATGGGTGATTCTAAAGTCATGTTGGAGGAGTTCTCTCAATTGAATGTTTGTGAAAGAGATGATTTTAAGATATTTTCCATCCTCTTGAATACCATGTACACCACTCAAGACTTGCTACATGATTGGGAGGAAAGTTTGGGAAATGCATAAACAATAGTTGCAATTCTAGAATTCAGGAAAGAATTAATACCAAGAATCAATACATAAGAGTTGGAGATGGTTTTGGATTGATTCCAAGCCTTCAATAAGGTGAATCAAGGATAGGTGGATTTTAGACATAGTGGGTGGTCTTAGTGGTCATTTATTGCACCCCACTCTCTTTCTATATGAGCATACATAGCGAGCATTTATTACCCACTATAGTAGTGGATTTTTTATTACACTAGTATAGATTCATTTTGTTTCCCTAACCTTAATTAGGGATAATGTTGCATGATCTAGGTCATAAATTATTCTGATCATCAAGGCCATCTATTGTAATCAAAGACCTCTATAAAGGCCTTACTCCTCATTTCTAGAAGGAGGATTTTTTGAGATTTTTGTCATGAGCTACTTAGACAATAGAGTTTTTATTGATGTTTGGAAAATACTTGATGTGTCTTGATTCTTTCTTATTCTCTTAAATTTCATGATCTATATTAAGTCTAGTTTAGTTAAAGTATTATCACTATAATGGATAATGTGATGGTATATTGATGAATTTCTTTGTTTCATACTTTTGATATTTTAGTGATTCTAAATCATTTTGCAAAGTTATTTTGAAACCCTTTAATGCATATGCTAAACATCCATTATTCATATCCATTTTTATTTATGATGGTGCATGTGACCGTTTGAAAATATTCAACATAACCCTTGAATATTGCACTAGTTCATACTTAATTTTAGTATAACTTAGAGAAGAAGAGCTTGATAA
This sequence comes from Cupressus sempervirens, assembly GCA_028749045.1. Taxonomy (NCBI): domain Eukaryota; kingdom Viridiplantae; phylum Streptophyta; class Pinopsida; order Cupressales; family Cupressaceae; genus Cupressus; species Cupressus sempervirens. Next base: position 298,967,412 of record CM053783.1, read on the forward strand.
ATTCTAGAATTTTTCCACTAGGATACTATCTATTGTTGTCAATTCCCTTGGGAATATATTATGATCTCTAAACTCTATCCTATTCTATTTTAATATTTTTGTGAAAATGCCAAAAAGTACTTCATTGCAAAAACTTACGATAGCTTCCACATCTAGTATGGTTTGAAATGAATCCTAGTAAAAACACATTAGGTCCCTTGTGATTATTAGTATATTACATCAACCATCAAGCTTATCCAAAGTCAAGACCTAATATTGAAGGAACCTTGGAGTCATTGTATGAACATCTTGTAATCTTAGCATACACAAGACTTTGTTTGAGGATAAGATATTTTGTTATTTTGATCCATTGTTTGGTAAGAAATAAAACATGAATCAATAATTATGTGTGTGGTGGTACAAAATATTTGAATTTAATCTTCATATATTTTCAATACCTATCACGTCATGAATTGAACTGCATGATACTTTCTTATCAAGTAATATTGTGAAGCTATGGATATCACATATAACATGTTTGAAAAAATGCTAGATATGATACAAAATAAAGTACATCTTTTATGGAGCAATGAGAATGATCTCTATGTTTCTAGATTTTAGGTGTCTGTTATGACAAGGGAAGTTAATTTTTTGACCAAATACCAATGAAGGCATCCAAAATTGCAAGTTAGATGAAATTCATTCCTCTCTTAAGAGTGAGGAACAGTACATAAAAAATATTGTAATTTTTTATAGGATGATCAAGCACATATCAAGTGAGTCATGTATATCACAATATATATTTTTTATTCTCTTTTGACTAGAATTTGGCTAATGTATGTGCACCACTAAAGTATAATCATACAAGAACCATAAAATGGGAATCTCAAATTGGATTACATGAAGAAAAGAGAAACTTGATAAATGAAGGGATATTTGGGAGAATATAAAATCCACCCAAGGAATTTCACATGTAGTTCATTGGAAAGAGTGATTACTAGATGTAGTTGGCATGTATGAACTTGAAAGTAATGTTCTTGGTGGATCAATATTTGATATATAAGGAAAATTCCATATGACCACTTAATCATTGTTCAATAATTAATTTTATTCTTAAAACACATTGATTTTTAAATTAAAAATATTTTAGTAGAGAATTTTGTCACTTTTGGTTAGAGTTAGGTAGTTGATTTATTTTGCAAAAAAAACATGTGAAGTTAACAAACTTGTACAAGTTATAACATAAAAGTAAATTAGTTGATAACCTATAAATGGTTAGTTATAAAAAATATATAAATACAATAAAATATCTAATGTAATGGGGTATAATTTTTTTGCAAAGAAAAACTCTATAAAATTTTGTAGAAGGCTTTTGAGAACTTTAAGATTTACTATTTGTATTTAAGTAAATTTTAACTTGTATGTGGAGATATATTTTCTTCCTTTCATTAATTTGACATATCCATTAAATCTTGTACTTAAATCCCCCTTATACATGGCTAAATCCTATGTGAATATCATATCTTATGCATATCTCTACTATTCTAAGATTTTTCCCATTTATTTCTATTAGTTTTTGTTTGTTTTGATTTTGTGCTTTCAAGTGAAATGTACTTGAAATCACCCTTAGTACACTATTGGTTGTACTTGATTGATAGATTCTATATCCAATCACCTCTGAAGAAAAAATAACATCAATGTGCTTTATAGAGGTGGTGTTGAAGATGTGAATCGAGGATACAAGCCTAAGTTCATCACATAATCATGCACATATACATATATGCATAATATAAGTGGGGAAGTCAAGGAGATAAGTCCTTTCATTCTCAATTCTAAAGAATTGGGTCTAGGAAGATCAGTTCTAACCAAACAAGTTAAGATCAGTAATGCAAAATAGGTCTACAATGAAGAGGTGAAAGATATCCAAGTTAATGAAAATCCTAGATGAATGTGAGAAGGTAGAGCTATAGGTAAATATGTTGAAAGGACAATAAAGCTAGAGAACACACCTTTAAAATTATTTTTTCTTGTTTTCTTGGTCATAATGGGTAAAATTTATTGGATCTATTAGTGAAAAAATGGATAATCAGTGGTAAAATGGAGCATTTGGAGTGCAATGTGCCCCTAATTTCATAGCCCTAAAGAAATATAAAAAAGGGGCTCAAATATGTAACATGTTCATCAATTTGATATTCATAACATACAATAAAAAGGGGTTTTTGTTGTTGATGGGGGATTAGCCTTGGTAAAACTCTAGTATAGGAATTAAACTTCAATCGAAATAATTGGAATAACATGAATGCAAAGTAAATGTATGGATTGACTTTACAATAACTAGATCTCTTCAATGTAATGTAATGTGCTTACTTCACCAATTGATTTGGATCAAGAAGATGATGATGAATAAGTGTAGAAGATGCAAAAATGGATCTTGAATGGATTGAAGAATATCTTTAAGATAAATTCCTTCAATTTCTTGAATACTCAAATCCTTCATCTTTAATGAAGGAATACTTAAACAAATGGTTGATGACTGGAATGCTTGAAATCTTAAAGTATTGAAAGCTTGAGTTGTGGATGCTTGAATACATTTGCATGATATTCTTAGATGTAGATATAAAGAAAATTGAAAGGTTTATTTAGAGGCTTGAAATTGATTAACTCCCTTAGGCTACCCTTTGTTGGGATTAAAGATAGAGTAATTGAGAGGGGGGGTGAATCAGTTACTCACAAAAATTAATTCACAATTCCCTTAGATGTCTTAAAGATCTAATTACTACTTTTACTCAGTAAAAAAATGTTGTAACTAAGTAAATTAAACCATTACTTTCTTTTCAAGCATTCATGCATGTAATTGAAAATAAAATGAACACAAGAGACACCAGATTTAACGTGGAAACCCAATATGGGAAAAACCACCAAGTATCTAGTCACCAATTGTTTTCACTCTTCTAAAGTGAGCCCTATTAGGAGCCAACCCTATTAAAGGTTACAATACACACTATTAGGTGTGACCCTATTAGGAGTGGCCTTGCTAGAGGTCTTTAGAATAATTCAACTGAACTATCACCTTGTTAGAGGATTCACAAAATGGCTCTTAAACCAACTCTGTTAAGAGATTTGAAATCACTACTACAATGGTTAGAAAGCAACAATGAATTGACCTGAACAAGATGTAACTAAATTTTCTAGTTATAGGTCTTTGCTCAACATCATTAGATCCTTCTTGATCAAATATGGCTCTGCTACTCCTTAATGATCTTTGATCATCCTTCAAATCTTCTTTCACAATGATCAGTCTTCATATAAAATTAATTCCACATTCTTCCACATCATACCATTTAAAATTTGCAACTTGACTTCTTACTTATACCATTCAAATTGTCAAGTCGGCCTATTTACATGTTGCATTTACCAATAAATCGTACATCAGTCAGCTATAGAGATTACTCTAAACAAATAAACTTTATTTCATAAGACAATGAAATCCTTTACTAGCCAACCCTACTTAGTAAATACTACTTCTGGAAATTTCCTTAGTTAGCCATCTTGACTCGATTATCATTGCAAAAATCCTTTGGCTTCTGAGTTTACTTGGTAAGAACTACTTCTACCATATTTCCTTTGATGACCGAGTGAGCTAGGTAAGAACTATTTCTGCAACATTTCCTTTGATGACCGAGTGGGCTTGGTAAGAACTGTTTCTGCCACATTTCCTTTGATGATCAAGTGAGCTCAGTAAGAACTATTTCTTTATTTTCTTTGATTATCGAGTGAGCTCAGTAAGAACTAAATTTCTTTGATTACCTTGAAAGCTTGGTAACAACTGTTTACTTAGTAGATGCTAGACTTTTGCCTCACTAACCATCTGAGCTTGGTAGACTCTATGCTCTACCTTGCTAACCTTCTCAACTTGGTATATTCTATCCTTTTCCTTTCTAACCTTCTGAGCTTAGTAGACTCTATCTAATGACTAATATGGCATTTGTGTGACATCAAAGAAAACACATAATTGAACAATTATATCCAACAATCTCCCTCTTTGGCATTGATGTCAACACAACATGTCATAGCAGAATAAAATTTGAAAATAAATAAAATTTTACTGACAGAATACTTCACTTTTTTGTTCAAATACAAAAAAACTCCCTCTTTCATAATAATCTCTCCTTCTTACACAAGCTTTTATTATTTTTCAAATTTCAAAAAGATATGATAGTATACTCTCCCTCTTTGACAACACATGCCAAAGACAACACAAATCAAATAAATAGCATCGTGCCTGATGCACTGATTCATATGCAATGTCTTCATTACTTTGCTACATCAAGTGATAGATCTTCAATCCTAATCTCACTGATGCAACACTAAAACTATATTTTAGTGAGCTTCAGATAGGGAAATGACCCCTAATTTATCTCTTAGATACAAGAATGCATCCTTGGGTAAAGGTTGTGTGAATATGTTAGCAATTTGTTCCTTTGTATGGACATATTCCAATCTTATTTCCTTTTCTTGCACTAATTCTCTAACAAAGTGATACTTTATGGAAATATGCTTGGTTTTAGAATGCATCACCAGATTCTTAGAGATGTTGATTGCATTTGTGAAAACATAACAAAAGGTTCTTTGATTTCTTGCTTCGTACCTTCCAATAATTTTTTGAACCACACATTGTTTGGGTAGTTTACTGCTGCTGCAACATATTCAGCCTCTGCTATGGATTGTGATCTACAATTCTACTTTTTACTCATCCAAGAAACCAACCTTTTTCCAAGAAAGAAAGATCCTCCACTTGTGCTCTTTCTGTCATCAATATTTCCTACTCAATCTAAATCATTGAACACCTTTAAATAAAAATTTCCTCCAAGTTTATACCATAATCCATATTCTTCAGTTCCTTTTAAGTATCTCATGATCCTTTTGATTTCCATCATGTGATTTTCCTTTGGTTTTGTTGAGAATCTTGCTACAATCCCTACTGTAAGGGCAATGTTTGGTCTTGTGTGCACTACATATTGTAACTTTTCAATCATGGATCTATACAATGTCTAACCCACTTCCTTTCATTCATCATCCTTGGTGAGTTTTAATCTAGTACACATACGAGTTCCAACTGGTTTGCAATCTTCCATACGGAACTTTTTCTATATCTCCTTGACATATTTAGATTGAGTGATGTAGATGCCATTCTTTTTCTATTGAATTTGAAGACCAACAAAGAATTTGATTTCACCAAACATTGACATTTCAAATTCCTTGTTCATTTGTTCTAAAAATTCTTTGCAAAGATCATCATTTCCTGTGAATAGAGTATCATCTACAAATATTTTTGGCAAAACAATCTTAACATCTGGTCCATCCTTTATGTACAAACTACTATTGTCATTTGTTCTTTGAAAACCAATCTGAATAAGATATTTATGCAATCTTTCATACCATGCTCTAGGGGCGTGTTTCAAACCATATAGTGCTTTATAAAATTTTTAGACCATGTCCTTCTTGTCTAGATCAACAAAACCCTTAGGCTATTCAATGTAAACCTCTTCATCCAATATGTGATTGAGAAATGCTGACTTGACATCCATCTGATAAACTTTGAATCCTTTGTCTGTAGCATATGCAAGTAAGGTTTTGAACCCTTCAAATCTTGCAACAGGAGAAAAAATTTCTTCATAGTCTACACATTCTTCTTGAGAGTATCCTTTGCATACCAGTCTAGCTTTGTTCCTTGATACCTTACCATCTTCATTTAGTTTGTTTCTGAATACCCAATTTGTTCCAATCACATTCTTGTCTTTGGGTCTAGGTACAAGAGTCCATGTCTTGTTTTTCTCTATTTTTTCTATTTCTTCATTCATAGCTTCAAACCAACTTTCATTGTGTAGTGCATCTTTAACATTTCTAGGCTCAAAATCAGCAAGTAAAAAAGTGCTTTTCAATTTACTTCTTGTCATTGTTGCTTTTGATTTATTTCCAATCATCTGGTCAGGTGCATGATGCTTTCTAACATACTTGGCTAACATGAGTTACTTGCCTTTTGAATGACTTGCATTGTTATCTTTATGTGTCTCATCTTTTGGTTCTGATTCTGGTTGCTCAAGCTTGGTAGATGCTAACTCGGTAGCTTCTGTTTGCAACTCAGGTTCTTGCTGCTTGGGAGGCATTAGCTCAATTTGAACTTTCTATGACTCGGTAACTGAAGACTTTGGAGTTGAGGATTCCTGAATAATAGGTATACTTGGCATTGTATTAGGGTCAATTAAAATGAATCTTCTATAGTCTTCAAGTTCCTTTTTGCTTTCTTCTTTTGTTCTTTCTGCAAACTCATCAACTTTCACATGTGCACTTTCTATAACTTTGTGAGTAGATAAGTTCAAACATCTATATGCTTTGCTTTTGCAAGAGTATCCCAAAAATATTCTTTCATCACTTTTTACATCAAATTTTCCTTTTCTAGATTCTTTCAAAATGTAAGATTTGCTTCCAAATACTTTTAGATAACTTACATTGGGTTTGTAGCCATACCACAACTCATAGGGTGTTTTGAATGAGTCCTTTTTTAGTTGTACTCTGTTCAAGGTATGAACTACAATGCTGATAGCTTCCTTCCAGTATTTGATAGCAATGCCTTTCTCAATCATTAATGTTCTTGTACAATCCATTATAGATCTATTCTTTCTTTCTGCTATTCCATTTTGTTCTAGAGTTCTAGGTGTTGAAACCTATATTTTGATTCCCCTTTCAATGCAAAAGTTATTGAGCTCATGTGAAATGAATTCACCACCTTTGTCAGACCTGAAGCATTTTAGTCTTTTGCCTATTTTCTTTTCTACTCTGGCCAAATACCATTTGAATTTTTCAAATGCTTCTGATTTCTCTCTAAGGTACATGACAGTCATCATTCTTGAATAATCATCAACAAACAGAATGAAGAATTTTTCACCAGTAAAAATTTCAATGCCAATAGGTCCACAAAAATTAGTATGCATAATTTCTAAAACTTCTTCAGTCTGATAGTTCTTTCTTTTAAAACTAGTCTTTCCCATTTTACCAATTTGATAATTCTTGCATAGACCAACCTAGGGCTTCTTTATGTTAGGAATATCTCTTACTTTCCTAAATTTACTAATTTTTATTAAATTGTCAAAATTTACATGACATAGCCTCCTATTCCATAGCCAACTTTTTTCAATTTGAGGAATGAAACATGAACATTTACCAAGTTCAATATAAAATAAGTTACCGTTTGTTTGAGTGCCTGATCCAATCAAGTTTACTTTGCCATCCATGCATAAATTCTACTTTGAATTCATTATTGAGTAGTTGTGCCACACTCAACAAATTGTGCTTTAGTCCTTCTAACCAATATGCATTATCACATACAAGTTCCTTTGTTAGTGAGATTCTTCCTTTTCCTTTTATACAACAAGGTTCATTGTTACCAAATCTTACACTACCACCATCATAGTCTTCAAAATATTCAAAGTTAGTTTTATCACTAGTAATGTGATGAGAACAACCACTATCTATGATCCATGTATCATTTCTGCTCATATGATAAATTAGTGTCATTTCCTCATCATTATCAGATTCATCTTTTACAATAATGTAGACAATTTCATCTTCTTGTTCATCATCAAAATTATTAGAATCTTTTTTCATAAAACATGTTTTCTTACCATTATCCTTGAATGATTTGAATTCTTTTTAGCCATTGTACTTGTGGCCTTTCTTCTCATCCTTGTTCTACTTATTTGGGCACCTAGCAGCAATATGTCCAATTTCTTCACAAGAAAAATAGATTAGAGAAACTTTACCTTTGTATTTTCCTTTGCCTCTTGAATATTTTCTTGCTAGTAGAGCTTCAACCACTTCAAGATCACTGTCTGAACTTTGTTTTGATTCTTCATCACTGTCTAATTGTAGATCTTTCATCTCTTTCCCTTTTTCTTTGAGTGAGAGCTTGGCTTCAAATGCTGATTCAATGTTCTTGGAAGCTGGAACATAATTGTCAAAGTTGTCTAACTCAAATGCAGTTAATATTCCAACTATGGCCTCTAAATTTATTTTATGATTTTCCTCACATCTCCTTTCTTGAATTGTAGAGACTCTGATTGCATAAATGGGAAGTGGAGTTCTAAGAACTTTACTTATAACTGTCTCCTCATTGATATCTCCTCCAAATGCTTTGATTTCACTAACAAATGCTTTAGCTCTTTCAACATGCTTTGCAATGTTTTCATCCTCTCTCATCCTCATTTGATCAAATTGTCCTCTCAAACTTTTTTCTTTGGCTCTTCTTACATTATAATCTCTTCCATAGATTTCTTTCAGCTTGTTCCACATTTCAAAGATAGTTTTGCAATCCTTGATGTCATCAAATTATTCATAACTCATAGCAAATGCTATATTTATCATCATGTTATTGTGAGTCTTCCTATCAGCAATATCATTGATAGATAAGGTACCAGAAGGTTCTTCATATTTTTCATCATGGTACTTTAGCCCTATATCACCAATAGAAGCCAGATGAAGCCTCATCAATCCTTGCCAAGTTGAGAAGTTGTCCCTATTAAGTCTTGGAATTTCCCCTTTGTAAGACATCTTGATCTGTAGCTTAGGTCTCGAAAATCTTTTCCTGCAAGGACCAAAAGCTCTGATACCAATTGCTGGAATTATAGATAGAGTAACTGAGAGAGGGGAGAATCATTTACTCACAAAAATTAATTCACAATTCCCTTAGATGTCTTAAAGATCTAGTTACTGCTTTTACTCAGTAAAAAAATGTTGTAGCTAGGCAAATTAAACCATTACTTTCTTTTCAAGCATTCATGCATGTAACTGAAAATAAAGTGAACACAAGAGACACCATATTTAACGTAGAAACCCCATATGGGAAAAACCACCAAAGTAACTAGTCACCAATTTTTTTCACTCTTCTTAAGTGAACCCTATTAGGAGCCAACCCTGGTAAAGGTTATTATACACACTGTTAGGTGTGACCCTGTTAGAGGATTTAATCACCCTGTTAGGAGTGGCCTTGCTAGAGGTCTTTAGAACAATTCAACTGAACTATCACCTTTTGAGAGGATTTACAAAATGCTTGTTAAACCAACTCTGTTAAGAGATTTGAAAACACTGCTACAATGGTTAGAAAGAAATGATCAATTGACCTGAACAAGATGCAACTGAATTTTTTGGTTAGAGATCTTTGTTCAACATCATTAGATCCTTCTTGATCAAATATGGCTCTGTTGCTCCTCAATGATCTGTGATCATCCTTCAAATCTTCTTTCACCACGATCAGACTTCATATCACATTACTTCCACATTCTTCCACATCATACCATTTAAAATTTGCAACTTGACTTCTTACTTATACCATTCAAATTGTCAAGTTAGCCTATTTACATGTTGCATTTACCAATAAATTGCACATGAGTCAGCTACAGAGATTACTCTGAACAAATAAATGTTGTTTCATAAGACAATAAAATCCTTTACTGACTAACCTTGCTTGGTAAATACTACTTTTTGAAATTTCCTTAGTTAACCATCTTGACTTTGTTATCATTGCAAAAATCCATTGGCTGTTGAGTTTACTCGGTAAGAACTGCTTTTGCCATATTTCCTTTGATGACTGAGTGGGCTCGGTAAGAACTATTTCTACCACATTTTTTTTGATGACTGAGTTAGCTTGGTAAGAACTATATTTGCCACATTTCCTTTGATGACTGAGTGAGCTTGGTAAGAACTATTTTTGTCATATTTTCTTTGATTACTGAGTGAGCTTAGTAAGAACTGGATTTCTTTTGATTAACTTGAAAGCTCAGTAACAACTGTTTACTTGGTAGATGTTTGAATTTTGCCTCGCTGACCATTTGAGCTCAGTAGACTCTGTCCTCTGCCTTACAAACCTTTTGAGCTTGGTAGACTCTATCCTTTGCCTTTTTGACCTTCTGAGTTTGGTAGACTTTGTCTGATGTTTGATATGACATTTGTGTGATATCAAAGACAACACATTATTGAACAATTGTATCCAACACCCTTTATAAGAACTAACACCCTAAACATACCCAAACATAGGACTCAAAGAGGAGACCCAAAATAGGTAAAAAATAAGGGTCTCAAATCCCTAGAATTAGGTCTAGAATCTGTGATATACTCATTAATGTAGACACATAAATTTGTAATCACATTTAGTCATCTTCTAAAGCATATTTTTATTAAATATTTAATATTTAATTATTTTATCACTATCCCTTAATTAATTAAAATAATTAACTAATTATAGACTATTTAATTACTTAGCAAACAACCAATAGTCTAATTTATTAATAAAATCTTCCTTCCTATATCAAACTAGATAAATGTGAAACCCATTTAATTTTAATCTCCAAGACCCCTCTCTATTTATTTAATTTAATTAATTAAACTCATTCACCCACAAACTCATCATATAAACCAACAATTATCCAAATTCAACTCATTCCAATAATTTCTCTTTTAAATTAAATTATTTATTTATTTAATTAAATCTCATGCACTAATAATTTTTCTTTTATTTAAATAATTCAATCATTTAATTAAATCTCATGCATCAACTCTCCTTTTAATTAAATTATTCATTTATTTAATTAAGCTCACCACAAAGCTTTTCTCAAACAAATCCATCCACCTCCAACATCCTCCAGTGAACTAGTCCCCCTAACCCACCTTAACTAAAACATGTCACCTCCTCTTCCATGACTAGAATCCCTCTCTAGATCACTCGCATAAATTTAAAAAATGATTTATTCTTCCTAGCTCAAGTCCAAGCTCACTCTCATTCCATATCTCCCTCATCCACCTATTAACATATAAGTCAACCTCCTTCACCTATCTCGATCAACTCAAGCATATATCACACCTCACTTAGTTAACTATCCATCATCAATTCTTATATCCTCCTCACCCAATTACCTATAAATTGATCCCTTTGCTCCTAAAAAAAAATCCAACTTTTGAGTATAATTATTATATCATTTTGAAAGATAATTACTTTCAAAGTGTTTTTTTGCAATATTCAAATTTCATGCATCCATCCACAATCATCCATTATTGAAGTATTGAGTATAGAATTGAGCACAGATCAATAATCATGTCCATATCCACACAATATGGAAGCTGTAAATATACAAGGTTTGCATGTTTTGTTATTCTCTTTCCTTTTTGGCCAATCTATTTTTTTTCTTTGTTTTTAGTTTTTGAATGCTTAGTTTATTCTTTGTATTCTTTGCACTCTTATTTTATCACTTACAATTATGGCGTGAAGAGTATACTCTAGGTGGATAGATGAAGGAAAGGGAGGATCTATGAGGATAGATCCTACCTCATTCTTGATCCCATGAAAATATGAGTTTTAAAGAGGATCTATTAGGTTTTACCAAAGTTCTACCTAGGAGAAAAAATAAAGAAGAGAATAAAGAATGAAAGATTAAAGGAGATGGATGATCTCACATTCAATAGGAAATAAATTTTATTAAATTGGAGTGCACCTAATTTAAGATGGTACAATGTTCATAGCTCTCCCAACATATCTCAATTTGGTTAGGTCAACAATCAAGTCCATTCCAGAATTTTCATTATCATGTATTCATTTTCTTGAGATCGAAATCCCATTACTCTATGAAGAATTATCTTCAACAACTTGTGTGGATATTCCAACCACATGTAGTATTCATGAACTTGATTGGGTACAAATCTCATCCAATCTAGATGAAAATTGGTGGGAACATCAATAACATACATTAATTATTTTTTGGGAAAATGCATTAGCTTATCCTTCAATACTCCATTTGAGCACATTTTATCATAATTCATTTTGATCATTTTTCTCCAAATTATACAATCTTGCATTGATGTATGCTTGAAAATCCTCTAATTGTTAAACACCTGATGGTATTAGAAATAATTCTCTGAACCTATTCACTTCAAATTTTCTATCCAATTGGGGTATGTAAACTGGCCTAGATTCCTCCTCTTTTGAAATCAAAATGATCATATTGACATTCTTTGAAACTATTCCTCTAATTGAAAAAATGTTTTCAATTTAATAATTTAAACTAGTAGGTTATGAAAGACCAATTAGGGGTCATGACCTATTCAATTGCCACTTCTCCTCTCAAATTTCAATGTTTATATTAATCAATTATTTGATAATGCTTAAGTTTATTTTTAAATACATAAATGAATTTAAAAGTGTAAAATGAATCTCTTTACCACTATTTATTATCGTATGAAAACATTGCAATCTCTAAAGGTTTAAAGAATTCCTTTACTGGAAAGGTAAGTATAATGTATTATCATTGGTTAAAAAATACTTACTAGTTACTTCTTTCTCTAATCTATATGAAATATGAAAATGGAGTGATACTCAATAATATTTTTCTACAATCAACATAGGACTATTTAGAATTTGCAAAAAAACCCTTACAGTAAGTCTTGCAATGTTATCCTTCCTTTTATAACTATGCAGATTAGTAGATAAGTTTCCTTTATGTATAATCCCTTGAAGTAAATACTTTTCTTAGATTCAAGATTAGTTCACTACACTAGATGATAGTGAAGTTATGTAGATGACTTTCCCTATTCTATTTTCTCTTCCTTCTTAACATACATCTTTTTTATTTCATTTTTGATATCATTAAGAATGATATGTTTCTCAATTTTCCCTAGCTCTGACCAATTCTTGAGCCTGCAATCTTTTGTAATATTCCTAAGCTTGTTACATTGAAAATATATTAATAGCATATAATCTCTAAAATTATCCTCACATGATCTATACCTACAATTTTTTATTAAATATCTAGATTTTCCAAATACAAGGCATGTGAGACTAAAATAATATTCCCTTCTAAAGTAAGTCATTGGTTGAAGTACTTATCTAGAAGTCTTAGATTTGCATTCCCTAGCTTTGTATCAATGCTTGTTGCATGTGTAAAAATAACCAATAAAGTTATTATTGTTGGCTTTAGGCTTAGATGTTGATGAAAGGTGCTCCCCTTAAAACCATAAACTCATAATAGAAATAAAGAAACACAACCAAATGTGAGAAAAAAAATGGATTTCTTATTTTTGCCACAAATGTGGAATTACAAAATTCACAAGTACAAAATGTTAACCCATAGAGGCACCTTCATTATAGTAATCTATAATACTAAGCTACAAACTAACACCTAGAATTGTCCTAGGCAATCTTTGGGACTTTCTTAAATAGGAAATTTTATGCTGCCTAAGAAGGTTCTAGTCAATCAAACTTAATACCTAGGGCCAACGGCCCCTAACAATACATATAGATTCAGCCAAATACATCTTTAACAATTATTTTAGATATTTTAGGTAGCCCAACTTTGAAAGTCCATAACTTACAAATCATTGCCCTGATTAGCTATTATAAACTCCTTTTGGAAATGCCAGCTTCTGATCTCATCCTTGAATTGTAACAAGTAAACTTTTTTTGAGTTTTCAAACCTCATTCAGGCACTCTAAGGCCTCCAACAGTGATCCTGAAGATTTTTTTGCAAATATTTCCATATAAAATCCATAATAACTTCTCTGATACTTAAGTTTGAGCAATAAGATTTCTATGGTAGGCTTACAACTCTAAAATGAATCTTCATGTAGAAAATGAGAACATTTTGAGCTTCTATGACAAACTTACTAAAAATAGCAAGTTCCCATAAATAGTAATCACCCTATCTACTAGTCCTTATTAAAATAGAAAAGGATGAAAAGAAAATATTTTTGGGTGATGCAAGATTGCTCTTGCACGTAGGATGCTCCTACATCAAATGTAAATGTGTAAGAAGTACATCCATATGAAATTTATAGAAATCTTCTTCATCTGAATTTTACTTGTTGATAGGTTTTTATCTATAGACTTTTCTTGTGACCAATCTTTCCACATTTGAGACAAGTGGGTTCATTAAACATCTTATCTAAATTGTTTGCAGTCATTTTTGGAATGTACTTTTTTTTTTGTTAATTTAGTTTTATATGTTTCACTCATTATGCCTTATTTTGGACCTTTGTACCCAAGAGTGGTTGTATCATTATGTCTTCTCTAATACATTAATTTCTCATCAAGATCTTGGAATCTTTCATTGTATCACTTGAAATTTTCATTTGCATTGTTCTTTGTTTTCAATTCTCTCTTAAATTTCTCATTGTAATCTTCCTTAATCGTTAGGTTCTTAGTGAAAATTGCATGATTCTCGATAGTCGATAGTAAATTCTCATCATTTATCTTAGCATCTTTTACAACATTCCTAGAATCATTAGTTTCTCTTTTTCTTTATAGGCCTCCACTCATTCTAAATGACATTCTTTTAAAATTTAATTTTTCTTCATCAATGCCTCAATGGATTTGTTAGTCTCTTATGAGATATGAACTTCAAATATTTGTTCAATTTTCTCAATATAGTGATGACTTCTAGTTTTCTTAATTACTTAGTCTCTTCTTATTGAAAGATATTTTTTGAGCTTCTCTTGTAGTTCTTGAATCATGTTAGCTTTCTCCTTAAGCTCTTTCTCATACATCTACCCTTTCATGATTTTTTATCTTTCCCTTAAGTTGTTAGGTTAATGTCAAGAGCACCAAAGAATTGATACCAAGAGTTGGGATTTATGGGTACTAGGGTTGGGGGTGAATCACAACAATTACATGTCTACAAACTTTAACCATTGATCCATAAAACATATTTGCTAATTTCTAAATAGTAAAACACACAATCAATATTATAAAAATAAAGCATAATAAGATAAAATTCCCTCACATTCATAATGCATGATACAATGACTTTCATTGTGGGTTAACCCTTGTTAGAATGTAGAAATTATGGTAAATATAATATCAACAAAGATCACTATGATAGTAAATGAGTTTCTTTTGTAGGATTATATAATTACCCTTTCTAGGGGTTAACCCAATTAGGATATTGTTTTTAACTTGTTTGAATTACCAATAGATCTTCTAGGATCTCCCTTTAAAGGACTTTAAAAACTCTTTTGAGAGTCTACACTACTAGGGGATTTACAAGTAGAACTTATTAGGGTACACCTAATTATAGCATTTACTAATTATAACTATTAGCAAGGAACTAAATTTTTTCATTTCACTATCACACTTCTTTCATATCAGTTTCAATTTTCTTTCTAATATGATACAACCATATTATGGACTCCTCTTCTCACTAACTTCATCAATACTACTCAATCACTCTATTTATTTTTCTATCTTTTCTTTCTTTCAACTTTTTTTTCTTGTAAAATTCATTCTCTTTCCATCTATTCTATTATAGAACTTATCTTTTTAATAACATTTCTTGTTTGACATTTTATTTGAACTTTAGGTCTCCTACTCGATATTCTCATCCATTTCAAATATCTTAATGAGTTAATTTGATTGGGTTATTCTTCATCTTCACTTACCCATCTTCTACTCATTTCAGTCTAAATGTTCTACCTCTCCCATTGCAACCTTGTATCATTTACTTGTATTGGTCCAATGATCCCAAACTCTCTAATGTGATTTCGTTTCTAGCTTTAAATTCTTCCTTGACTAGTTCCAAATCATTTAAATATTGTCTTATTGTTAAGGATTTCCAATTAGTGATTTTGAATCATTATAGGTGTCATTCCTTTAATGATCATTATGTACTTTGTCATGAAGAAATTTACTTCTCACCAATCAAAGTTTAGATAGCTATATAAATTTCCATCAATAAAAATGGTATAATAACCTAATGGAAACTACAATTGGAATCATTTTTATGTTTTCATTGATGTCAAACCTTACTCATGAGATAGTTTCTACCCAAATAGATTTCCATATATAGATGATTGATGAAGACAATTTGAAAAGAAGAGATAACAAGAAGGCCTAGTGGAAAGAATGAGTTATTAGGAATCATAATGGGAACTTGATAAGATGGACTTTCAAAGGATAATATGTTGTTTAATCATAACACTAAGTGGGGAGGATAGTTGTGTTGAAGCCTAGAAAGGATTATCAATGAAGAAAAAATGCATAGGTTTAATCAAAATTCAAAGTGAAAGATTAAGGAACTTATATTTGACGTCAAGTTGTGTTAGTGTCAACTGAGTAAATAGTAGAACTTGAGAAAATGTAGTGACAAGTGAGTGCCAATAAAGATAGTGTATCAAAAAATTTGGACCAAGCATTGGTATAAACGCCTAGTGAAGATAGTGTAAGACAAGAAAGAAATTTAGTATTGATCAAGTTATCTAGTGGTGACTAAAGCCAAGGAACACTTTTTTTTTTGAGTGTTAGCATTTATTATTTTTGAAGGAATTGAGATTCTTGGCCAACATAGTATAATTCTTGGAATATGTAAAGCATGTTGAAGATAAGGATTGATGAGCCAAAACAAGGGTCTGTGTAGGATCATGGTGTGCAAAAAAGTGGCAATCTGAAAAATATGTTGTCTTGAAATGCTTGAAAACATTTCAAAATTTATTCCAAATTTTTCCCCACCCATCTGTTAGAATATTCAAATGGGAAGAATGCTTCTGAGGGGGGGTGAATCAGAAGTATTACACTTCATTCATTAAAACTTTTAACTGAAATTATATTACATGCATGTAGATACATGAAATAGACATGAAGTAAACTCATGCATCAACAACACATAACACTAGATTTTGGTAACCTAGAAACCCTCCAAGAATAAGAAGGTAAAACTAGGGTGGGGATAATACCCACAAAATCACTACAGCAAAAATAGTTTTGACCACTTCTCATGGTCTGCCCTATGAAAGGCGTGCCTTGTTAGAGGCTTTACACCGTATCAATAGTGACCTGATTAAAGGATTTATAAACACTTTTCATTAAATGTCACCCAATTAAAGGATTTAATCACCTCTTCAAAGGATCTACAACCTAGCTGTTAAGCTAATTTATCAACATAGGATTTCCTTTCTAATACAATTGCTAGAGAATATTAGGTATAATAAACCTAATATCTTACAATCCTTGATTGCTGAATTCAAGCACTTGATCTACTTTCTCTGATCTTGATTCTTTGAAATCTAATATCTGTTCATATTCCTTGCTTTGTTCTGATCAACTGAATATCTAATTGCTACTCTTTTCCTCTAAGTCTTTTCACTCTTCACTCTAAATTTCACTATAGCTTTCCATATGTTTCTTTTTTTCATTACTTACAATGATATTTTGTCTTCCTTATAAAGACTTTCAAAGACTTAGGGTTAGGTATGGATCTACGATCCATATTGAATCTTTATTTTTTGCCTTGCACTTTTATTATTGGTTGCATGCCTTCACCATTTTTCTTATTGATTCTATGTAGACTGCATAGGAAATACAAAAGATTCAATCTTATCACTTAGATCCTTCGAGATTCATCATATGTCAACAATAAAAATAGTCTACATATGAGTTTGTGCATTTTCAAACTCATATACAGATTCTATGTCACTTGGCACTTACTAATTCTTGATGCTCAACACATATAAGAAAATAGCTCACTTGGCTACTATAGTGATTCTATCCTGCTCGGCATCATCTATGACTCAGGACCTAAATATTATTTGGCACTTGTATCATGCTCGACACTTGTTGTCACTTGACACTTGATCTTCACTCAACACTTAAAGATTGCTCAACACCTGAAGATCATTCGACACCTGTTGGAATTCTGACTCAACATACATAGTGTACATGGCTTCAATGTAGAAAGTGGTTAAGTGTGTTGGCACTCAAATGTCAAAACCATTTTGAGTCTAACACCATCTTTGTACTAAATGAAAAAAATTTATACCTTTAAAAGCCTACTATATCTTTTAATATCAACCCTATATGGTCAACTTTAAAAATAGTTTGAAAATATGTTTTTGGCCTATTCTTATGTGTTTTTTACTTCAAACATGTAGCTAATGACTTCTTTCCACCAAAATTTGATTAAATGAAAAGTGTTTCTTAAGAATGTTCTTAGCTTTCCATATATGTAAGGTTTGTGAAATTACAAGTTTAGTAAGTAATTATTACTTACTTTGTAATGGAGTTATGTATAAAATGTTGATTGACACATTGCTTGCAAAACAACTATAAATTTCAAATGGTACAACATTTTTGAAATCCAAAAGGTACATTACATTCTATGCTTCTTCTACCATAAGGAAAAATAAAAGAAAAATTAAATTTTGTAGAGCTTTGAATTAGTTAAGGTGGTAAGACATGAGAGTTTTTTTATTTAAAAAATTCTAATAGAAAATTATTAATTCACTATTTATTACAATAAAAATACAAAAAAATATGTGTCACATCTAGGCATGAGTGTACTTCTTCTATCTAGAATATTATTTAAAAATATTAATTTTGATTAAGGTGGTCAAACATAAATCTACTTCTTATTTTTGTCCAGAAAGTTTTCTAATATTGAATTAAAATTTAAAATTATGACCAATAAATTTTATTTTTTTAGATAAGGCCTAGTTGTTTAGAAACTAAATTCAATTTCCTAGAGATTTTCTCTCAACTTTTTGATATAAAGTTTATAACATGTAGAAAATTGCATACCAATTTGACATAACCATAATTTACTAATTTTTTATTGCCACATAAGTGCATAGGTTGGTTGACCATGATCCTAAACATACTGACAATAAATGCAACATAAACTATTTTTGAGCATTTCTAAGCATGAATCCAAAGAGAAGCTTTTAGATGTTTCTAGAAGGAAATGAAATGATGGAAGGATTCAATGAGTTTGACCTAAACCTAAGATTAATGGTGGCATTTAAGCTACAAAATATCAAGCTACTTAGTGAAAAGACATAAAAGCTAAACTAATAAGGTTGGATTACTTATCCATTCTGTTGATTGGAGAACTTAAGAAGAAGGATAAATAGTGAAGATTTTAGAAGAAGAGTGATTTCCTGAGGAGTTTACAAGTGAATTAGTTCTAGAGATAATAATGTAGGTTAGTCAATGAATCAACTATTGAACCAAATTATTATTTGTATTTTCAATGTGAGTTTTACTTATTTAGATCAACCTGTTGTTACTTTCTAACTATTGTAGATCAGTTGAAATACTTGGGTAAAAGTACAAAGTTGTGTCACCTTTTAGGATGACTTATCAGAATGATTGAATTTGAGTGTTTCTATCTAATATTCAATGTTTTAAAAACATATGGTCTATACTAATTCATTCTACCTTAGTTATATATTTTTTGACACTTTTTCGATTGGAAATGTCTATTAAATGAATGTTTTTGTTGATATTCTAGTCAAGTTTTCTTATTAGTGACACACACTTATTCAGATGATTAGTACCTATCAAGCTTATTATATAGTCAATGGTGTTAACCAAGTAATTTTGGCTCCACTAAGTTCTATAGTTGCTACTTACTATTAGGAATAGTATTCAGTTTGTGCCAAGTAGTTTCTACCAGGTTGATGATTATTAGTATAAATTAAGCTTCAAAAAATTTGCCTAGTTTCTTAATACAAACTGAGTTCTTCAATGCTTACCAAGTTCACAGTTTTAGTAATGTGAATCTAGTGTTGACTAAGCCACACACTATCAACCAAGTGATTCAATTTATACCAAGCTTGTAGTGATAGCATTGACTGAGCTATGCAGCGTGAATCAAGTGATTCAGTTTATATGTCAAGTTTCATAGTATTTACTGAGTCACTAGTGCAGACCAAGTTTAGACTACTTAGAAGTGATTAGTATGTATTGAGTTTCTACATCTGTTGAGTGCATAATTATTTTGAGCATTGAAAATGGATGCTAAGTATCAAAACCTCACCGAGTTTGTCTTATAACCTAAGTTCTTGCAATTGGGATGACTTTATTTATATTGGTGAAACTTGTATTATAGCTAACTTTGATGAATTGTAGTTTGGATTGGTATATATGTAATGTATTATATCACATCCAAATATGTATGTAAAAAAGTAGAAATGCAAAGTAAAAGGCTAAAAGTAGTATGAGGAGCAACAAAGTTTTATCTCTCACAACAAGGTGATCATTTCACTCAAAGGAATCTCATTTCGCAAATCATAGTTGCAGATCATAGATTAGCTACTAGTTCATCCTAATAGGTGGAATAGTTGGAATAGCTAAATCCTTTCACAAGGTAGACTTAATAGTCTTTTGTAAATCTCTTTACCAAGTGCATACTTTATTGTATATTTATAAATCCTTTTACAAGGTGGACCTAGTAGTCCCATTTTCACCTAATAGGGCAGATCATCAAAAGTGATCATTGTAAGCCTTATTTGGCAAACTTTATACTAAAATAATAAAGCTTGTGGGTATCATCCCCATCCTAGTTATCCTTTATATTTGGAAGGCTTCTAGGTCATCATATTGTGTGTCAAAGTGTTACGAATGTTTTAATGTTTTCCATTTTTCATGCATGCAATTAGATTAGAATGCACATGAAGGATTAATTGGTAAATAAGGATTAAATTTTATTGGTTATTGATTCACCCCTCCCCTCTTAGTAACTTATCCTATCATATATTTATAGTAATTGGTATTAGAAATTTGTGATTCTCAAAGAAAAAATTTAATAGATTGAGCAAAGATCAAAAGCTATGGAGGTATTCAGACTTGACATGACTATTGATAATGAAAAGCTAGATTTGAAATTGGCTTTTGGGAAACTAAAGAAAGAAAAGAAGAAACTCTCTCAATCCTTGAAAAGAAGAAAAGATCATGCAATTGAGACAAATGAAAAACTCTACATTGAAGAAAGAATTCAAGATATCCGTTCAGCAAGCAATGCAAATGAATCTAATTAGGCAATCAAGGAGCTATTAGAGAAGAATGGTAACCTTCAAGAAGAAGTAAGAAAGTTGAAAAAAGAGCAAGAAATTTAGTTAGTAAGATTGTGTGAAGTTGTGGAAGAGAAAAATAATACCAAATAAGAGTTAGAAGGAAAGAATAATGAAATTTAGCATCTATCCCTTAAATAGATAGACTTCATTGATCATCTTACTAATGCAAATGAAAAAATCATGAACTTAAGATCAGAGAATGAGAGATTGTAGAATGATCTAAACATTGAAAATAAGACCAATGAATGGATGATGAAATCTCAAGTAGACATGGATCAACTAAATGAGCAAATCCAATATAGATAAAAGGGAAAAGAAAGAATTGGATATACAAAAGAAGGTGAAAAGAATCAAAGACCTACTTGTAGTCATTGTGGTAAGATAGGTCATACATCAAAAAAATGTTGGAGCAATGGAAAAGCTAAGTTCAATGGAAAATGTTACAATTGTAATCAACATGGTTATAGAGAAAATGAATGCAAGGAGAAACCTAAACTTAAGGGAAAATTTCAAAAATGCAAGAATCATGGGCACAAATCTTCTAAATGTAAAATTAAGATATTGTATTTAGAAAAATAGATTATAAGAGCTATCTTGGTTGGAACTATAACATTTCATGTAGATGTCATTATTGTGGAGAATTTTGACATATTTGAGTGAATTGTGTAAAACATCACATGAGGACAATAGAAACCACCAGAAGATGTTTCATTTGTATAGAACTTGCTCATCTTTCCAAGAACTATATGAACACTCGAAGAATTGAAGATGAAAAGAAAGCCAAGGATAACAACATCAAAAATTAGATGAGACAACAATGGATTCCAAAATATTTTGAGAATGCAAGGCCAACCAATGCAGCTCATGTCACTCAAGAATTGGGTGACTCAAGCATTTCTACTTGATCTCTCTCAAGGAGAACTAAAACTATGATTCTAAGAAAACATATTACATTAGTTCTAGTTTTTAGAAAAGAAAGATCCATATTAGCATTCAAGATACAAAGGGATCACTGAGTGTTTGAAGAAATTCTAGACATTACTGAGTGAGATCAAGTTGCAAGACCCTGTTGAGCAATGTTGGGAGTTAATAGATTGTTGTGTGGACACCAAGTCATGAATGTTTCTACCAAGTAATTAATTCAAGCTAAGTGGAAGATAGTATGTCATCCAAGCACTTAAGGTGATTAAAAGGAAAAATTTAATAGAAGGGCAACATAAAATTCATTGGTCACTGATGTTGGACTCCCCTTAATACCATGAACTCATAATAGAAACAAAGAAACAATAGAAAATGTGAGAGAAAAATATGAACTTCTTATTATTGCCACAAATTCATAATTACATAATTCTCAATTACAATATGCCAACCAAAATGGGTACCTACATTACAGTAATCTGCAAGATAGTGCTGCAAACTATCACCTAGAGATGTCCTAGGTTATCTTTGGACCTTTCTTAATTTGGCAATTTTATGCCACCCAAGAAGGTTCTATATGCTTAAACTTAATACTAGGGCTGATAGACCCTAACAATACACATAGAGTTGGCCAAATACATCTTTGACAAATTATTTTAGAAATTTCAGTAGCCTAACTTCCAAAGGCCATAACTCACGAACTGTTGCTCTGATTGGTTATTATAACGATTTTTTAGAAATGCCAACTCCTAATCTATAGGCTCAAAATGGTGCTAGCACCCTTCTACTGAGTTTTTGAACCTCATCTAAGACTCTAAGGCCTCCAATGATGAACCTAAATTTTTTTTGCAAATTTTTCCACCAATAATCTACAATAACTTCTTTGATACTAATGCTTGAGCAATGAGACTTTTATGGTAGGATTACAACTCTAAAATGAACCTTCCTATTAAAAATGAGAACATTCTAAGCTCATATGAAAAGCTTACTAAAAATAATAAATTTCCATTAATAGTAACCACCTTGTCTACTAGTCCTTATTAAAATAGAAAAGGCTAAAAATAAAATATTTTTGGGTGATGCAAGATTTCCCTGACATGTAGGATGGTCCTGCATCAGACACCTAGGGTAATTTGAGAAGTGACCCCGTCACATCTCAGATGTTCAAAGGAAAACCAAGATGGTTAACCTCCTCCTTCGCTAGCCATGATGAATCATCAATGGGTCTCCCTTTCCATTTCACTAGATATTCCTCGTAGGTTCTATTTCTAGTACCTTTTCCAATATGACTGTCTAGTATCTCCTCAATCTCCTTGGTAGTTGAACTAGTTGCTAGAATGTTCCACTATGCTTCTGCAACTTCATCTCCATTACCTCCTTCACAATACTTTGTCAAATCTAAAATATTAAATACTGGTGAAATATTCAATTCAACACAAAACTCCACTTCATATGTATTTCTAGAATCATGCCTCTTCACTATCTTGCACAATCCAAACTTCTTCATCTTCAGCTTATTATATGTACCTACTAGAAAATTCTCCTTTCTCAAATGAACCATGACTTCATCTCCAATCTAAAATTCCTTATATCTCCTTTTCACATCTATCATAGCCTTATACCATGTATTCATCTGTATGATGTGCTTCCTCACCTCCTCATGGATGTTCTTCAAATGTTTAGCAAAATCTTTTGCTTCAACACTACTTATCTCTCCCTTATCCAACTTTCTCAATTCAAAAATGTTTTTGGGACTACTCGCATATACAATCTATAACGGTGATTTACTAGTACTCCTATTGATAGAATTATTATATGAAATTTTTTCCTATGGTAAAATCATATCTCATCCTTTTGGTTTATCTCCAACCAAGCATCTTAGCAAGTTTCCCAAACTAAGATTCACAACTTCTATCTACCCATCAGTATATTGATGATGTGATGAATTGAACTTCAAATTTGGTATCTCCATCTAAAACTATACTCTTTGGTAGACCATGTAATCTCACCACTTCTTTGAGAAATAATTTTGCTACATTAACAACATCACTAGTCTTCTTGCAAGGAATAAAATGTGCCATCTTTGAAAACCTATCAATCACCACAAAAATAGAATCATGTCCATGATGTGTCCTCATTAATCCAAGCATAAAATCCATGGTGACATCCTCCCATGGCTTCTTTGGTATAGGTAATGGCTGATGCAACCCTATATTCTGCTCTACTCCTTTCGCCATCTGACATACTTGACAACTTTGTACAAACTTCATCACATCTTCTTGTGATTGTGGCTAGTAATAATTTTTAGTAACCAAAGCTATAGTTTTATCTCTACCAAAATTTCCAACCAATCCTCCACTATGCTTCTCCTTGATGAGGTTCTCTCTCATTGAGCTTCTTGGAATGCACAACTGACTTCCTTTGAAAACCATATTATCTTGGATCATAAAATCTAACCACTTTGTCCTATCAAGTGTAATAGGTTCTGTACAAGCCTTCCACAATTCACCAAAATTAGGATCATTAGGATACAATGTGCTAAGTTCCTTGAAACCAACCACCTGTATCTACATTTCTACTAGCAAAAGTTGTCTTCTACTAAGAGCATCTACAACTTTGTTAGACTTCCAACATCTGTGTTTGAAAACAAATGTATAACTCTACAAAAACTCAACCCATTTTAAATGCCTTTTGTTCAATTTTTCTTGACTATTCAAATATTGCAAAGCTTGATGATTAGTATACAAAACAAACTCCTTGGGAAGAAGATAGTGTCTCCACTTTTTCAATGCTTGAACTATGGCACAAAATTCCTAATCATAAATAGAATATTTTCTTTTTGCATCATTCAAATTCTCACTAAAATAAGCAATACGTCTGCCTTCTTGGCTCAAAATAGCTACTATTGTAGTACCACTAGCATCACAATCTACTTGAAACACCTTGTTAAAATCAAGAAGTGCTAAAATAGGTTGCTCATTAACTTTTAGTTTCAATTGATTGAAACTCTTATCTACTCCTATAGTCCACTTAAACTATTTCTTATCTCCTCTCATTGTTTCAGTCAAGGGTCCACAAATACTGCTAAAACTTCTTATGAACTTTCTATAAAATGTAGCAAGTCCATGAAAAGATCTTACCTCTATCACATTCCTTGGAGTAGGCCATTCAAGGATAGCCTTCACTTTCTCTGGGTCCATTTTCAGACCTTCTCCCAAGACTAAAAATCTAAGGTACAACAACTCCTTCTTTACAAAACTATACTTCTTCAAGTTTATCAACAACTTTTCTTCCCTCAACTTTTCAAACACCTTTCAAGTATGAATAAAATGCTCCTCCAATGTCTTACTAAAGATCAATATATCATCTAGGTAAACAATGACAAACTTACCTAGAAACTCCTTCATTACCTCATTCATAAGCATCATGAAAGTGCTCGGTGCATTGGTTAGCCCAAAAGGCATGACTAACCACTCATATAGTCCTTCCTTTGTCTTGAAATTAGTCTTCCACTCATCACCTTCTCTGATATTAATTTGATGGTACCCATTCTTCAGATCTATCTTTGTGAAATACTGAGCTCCACTCAAATAGTCCATAATATCATCCATCCTCAGCAAAGGAAATTTACACTTGATGGTGATCTTGTTGATAGCATGAGAATCTATGCACATCCTCCATTCGCCATTATTCTTTGATGCTAACACTACTAGTACAACAGATGGACTCGGGCTCTCTTAAATCAACCCCTTCTATAACAACTCATGAACTTGCCTATTCAACTCTTTACTTTATGTTGGTGTCATTCTATGCACTGCCTTGTTTGGAAAACTAGCTCCTAGAACCAAATCAATATTGTCACTAATCTTCCTCATTGGGGACAATCCATCAAGTACATTATCTAATACAACATCAGAACGTTCTTCCAACATATCTGCAACTTCTATAGGTACCTCCTCTACTTCTTCTTTACTATCTTTAGGAATTATAGCAAAACACATGTGCTTATGTTTCATACTTTTAAGAAACTCTTTTCCATCAACAAAACATATTTTGGCAACACTACATACCTTTTCTTCTTTATCCTTCAATGACTTTAACTTATGTTTCACTCTATCCTTAGTTAGAGTGTATGTATTTTGTCACCCATCATGTATATCATGCATGTCAAACTACCACAGCCTACCCAACAAAATATGACATATGTCCATAGGTATGATATCACTATATAGTACCTCATCCTGGTAGCTCCTAATCTTAAACTTCACTAAGCACGACTCGTTGACCATAAACTTGTGGTCATCTTGCACCCAAGAAATATAGTATGGATGTGAGTGTTTCTATCTCTTGAGCTTCAACTTGGTGACCATCATTTCTAATGCTAGATTTTTAGTACTTCCACCATCAATGTTCACATTGCAATACTTATCTTGACATCTACACCTTATTCAAAACAAACTCATTCTTTGATTGGTTCATTTTCACCACTCAAAGGACTCTTCTATTAGCTAGGACTTCTCCTCTTTCAATGCCTTCATCAACATGTGCAACTCTTGCCTTACCTTTTGTTCTTTGATATATCCTTCCTTGGCATTGGGTACATTCAAATGCTCTATGCCCTTCTTCCCTATAGTAAAAAAATTTTCCATGGAAGCCTCCTCTTCCAGATCCTTGTTCTTTTCCTCTTCTTGTCTAGTCTCTATTGATTTGATCATGAAAATAATTGGAACTATTTCCCCTTTGGTTTTGGTTGCTACTTCTAGCCTCAACCTTGTTCTTTTAATCATCATTATAGCTTCTATAATATCATCCATCAGATCTTCCACCAAAACCTCTTCCACTAGTCTTATTGTCAAACTTCTTGCTCAGTTTCTCCTTAACTCTTAGGGAAAACTAGTATGCCTCCTCAATACTATACATTTGAACTAGATTCATCTCATCATGAATGTTGGGCCTTAACCCATTAAGATAATTAGTGACTCTCTCCTTATCAACTTTTGCATGGCCAGTTCTAATGAGAACTTAGTAGAACTCCTCAGTATACTCTTGAAAAGATTTTCTTGCTTTCCTCATTCCTTGCATCTTCTTCAATAGATCAAGCTCATAATCCATAGGAATGAATTGTCACTTCATCTTAGCTATCATCCAATCCCATTTGGTGATTTTTTCCTTTCCCTTTCTATTTCATTCCAACTAAACCTCTTTCCACAAGATCTTTGCTTGTCCCTTCAGTTTTGCCTTCACGAACTTAACCCTATTCAGATCCTCAATATCTTCATGTACTCAAAGTACTCCTCTAGTTCATTGATCCAATTAATCAACTCTTCTAGATTAAGATTTCTTGAAAATGTGGGAACCTAAAACTTAAGTCTTTTTCCAATCTTGGAGATGGCCCTAAAAAGCCTATCTTCCTCTGGGTCTAGAACTACCTCTACTTCGACATTTTCTTCTACTTCATCCTCATCTTCACTTTTATTTCTTATTGGAAGATTCATTCCTCTATGTATTTTTTCTTCCAATTCTTGCATTTGTCTTTGGAGGGCTCAAAAATCCTCAGGTGTAACACTTATTACTCTTCTGCCATGCTCTCTTCATGGAGGCATTTTTGTGCTTCTATTGAAACCCTAGTGCGAAGTGCCTTTTAATCAGTGATCTATCTACATGCTCAGCCCAAACCATAGTCCTGGTGCGAATTGCCTCACAGTTGGCAATCTATCCACATGCTCAAGAACTCTAGCTCTAATACCACTTCATGCATGACTCCCCTTAATACCATACACTCATAATAGAAAAAAAGAAACAAAAGAAAATGCAAGAACAAAATATGAACTTCTTATTATTGTCACAAATGCAGAATTATAGAATTCTCAATTACAATATGCTAACCCAAATGGACACCTTCATTATAGTAATATGCAAGATAGTGCTGTGAAATATCACCTAGAGCTGTCCTAGAAAATCTTTGGGCCTTTCTTAAATAGGCAGTTTTATGTCACCTAGGAAGGTTCAAGATGCTTAAATTTAATAACTAGGGCCAACAAACCCTAATAATACACATAGAGTCAGTCGAATACATCTTTGACAAATTATTTTATAAATTTTGGTAGCCCAACTTTTGAAGGCTATAACTCACAAATTGTTGCTCTAATTGGCTATTATAACCACTTTTCAGAAATGCAAGAACCTAATCTATAGGCTTGGAGCACCCTTTCATCGAGTTTTCAAACTTCATCTGGGCACTCTAAGGCTTCCAATGGTGAGCTTGAAGATTTTTCTGCAATTTGTTTACACCAAAAATATACAATAACTTCTCTGATACTAATGCTTGAGCAATGAGATTTTTATGGTAGGCTTACAACTCTAAACTAAACCTTCCTATAGAAAATCAAAATATTATTTACTCATATGACAAACTTACTAAAAATAATAAGTTCCCATAAATAGTAACCATCCTGTCTACTAGTCCTTATTAAAATAAAAAAGGCTGAAAATAAAATATTTTTAGGTGATGCAAGATTGCCCTTACACCCAAGATGCTCTTGCATCAGTCACTATGAATTTTCAAGAGCTATTTGCAAAGACAATTTTCGTGCATCTAAGAGATCTGTGTGAATTATTATTGAAAGTTTCCACATTTTCTCAAACCCTACAGAGTGATGACATTATCTAGTAGCAAGACAAATAAAGGTTTAGAGATTTTGGTTCAAGGCATTGAATTGAAGGCAAATGATTTCAATTTTAGTCTAGTTGTTGTAGAAACCTTTAATCCCACTAGAGCACAATCTCAGATTCCATCAAAGGTACTTCTGATAAAGGATATTCATTTGCATTTTTTATGTTCTATTCAACATATAGGAATCCTAGAAATGGATGAAATGTTGGAGAAGCTATGTGAATGGTGTGCTAAAACTAGAACATCAACATCTAGAAGTGAAGGGTTTAGCCCACATTCCTCACATGCCTCGAGATTTCCATATTAAGTGGATAAGATTTATACTTATCCATGTGCGTAATAGGTAGTTATGGTTAAATTAGGATATTCCCATAATTAAGAAAATGATTCATTGAATTACAAGGCTTCCAATGCTATTTAAGACTAAAACCACCAAAACCCTAAGTTGGGTGGAACTAGAAAAGAAAACCCTTGCTCAATGGGATGGAAGGGGTATGAAGATCAGTTGTGTTACAAATATGGAGCTGAAATTTGGAATACATGTAATTGAAAACAAGATATACAACTCTAGTAATTTCAATAATGTATCATGTGACTTAGCTGTGGATCTCACTTTCAAAGTGGTCAAGAACAACATGTTGTTTGACCTTGCCAAGTTGATGTTAAACTAGTTCAACAAAAATATGGAAAGCATAAGAACTTCAAAGAATAACTCTTTTAAGTTTGGTTCACTCTTAACCTTTTTATTTTTATTTATGAAAAAGTTTGTTCCATAAAAAGGAATAATTGTATGGAGAAAAGATGTACCTATTCTTTATCAAATCAATCAAGATATAGTAGAAATGGGAGAAAATTATGTCAGTATCATGGACAATTATTTTGATGCATTCAAGGATAAGATGATTAACAAATTTAGAATCCCAAAGAAAATTGTTAAAGACTAAAAAGATGATATTTTTGTTATGGTTTTTGTGGTAAAGTGTATATACATGCGGTCAGATCAAGAATTGTATGGGTCAAGCCTCTAGGTTATGAGGTTAATATTGATGAAACCAAGGACATCATTGAAACATTGTTAAATGAACCCATTGATCCAAAGGCTACATGATTTGGAACATATCATGAAGCTAAAGCTAGAATTGAATTAGAGATATACTTCCTTGGGCTATCAACAAAGGGAAGAAGAGGATAGAAAATTGAAACAAACTAGCTCCACTCTCTTGTTGACAAAAGGTAAAGGAGATGACATAGAAGAAGATGAAGAAAAATTAGAAAAATAAGAGTCACTAAAGCAGAAAGGTAAGGTTATTATAACCAAACATATCAAGCCATCTACTATAGTTTTTACAAGAAGAACATCTAGGAAGAAACAAAAATTGGGTGAAGAAGGAGGAGATGTAATTTTCAAACGGTCACCATCCACATTCCAAGAAAAGTTGAATGAAATTGATTTTGGAGCCAGCATGGAAAATTTGAAACCATTAAGGTATGAGATAAGAACTACAAAGGAGAAGAAGAAATTTCAAGAAATGGTTATGTCTAAGATGGGTAAATGGGAATATTCTCCTAACCACCTTGATCAACAAAATCCCAGTGAATTGATGGAGAAAATAAAGCCAAGATGGGAATAGGCCAAGAAAACTACAAAATACATATATGTGGAAACCCTAAGGAAAAACTCATGCTAAGCTTGAGTGAAAAAGAAGTTAAAGAATCCATCAAGAAAAATGAAGAGAAAATTACTTTGAAGTTTAACACTTGCTTGATATTAATCAATGACGTTGAATATGTAGTGAAGAATGCTACTAACACATGGAAAAAATCTATAATCTTCATAAGAAGACTGATTTTTTTTATTTGTTAGCAATAAGGGTGATGATGGTGATGATGAAAAGCAAGAGGATAAAGATGATGAAGGAGAAACAAATTATGAGAATATAGATGACAAGGAACAAGAACATGAAACCACTGAGGAGAATCTACCTAAGATTCAGAGCATTGAGGAGACTAGCCCTAAGAAGATTGCAATAGCAATTATAGCCTCACTTCCTCACTCTTTGAGGAAAGCTTCAAAGCCATTTAGGTTAGAGAAAGCTACTATCATGTTGGTTGTTTCAAACATTAAAAATCCAAGCACTCAACCAATCTTTACACCTATCTAGTTTAGTACTTCATTGACTGAAATGGCCAGCACTTCTTTTGTCGAGTAGTTAATTATTCCTCCCTCGTCAATTTTAGTCACTTAGAAACAAGGTATTTCCTCAAAAAGTTCCATATCTACTTTTATTGCTAGTCCCTCTATTTCTACCATTGCTTCTATTCCAAGGATGCAAATAATATGTACAAAGATAGCTGAGACCAAGACTCAACTGAGTATAAAAGTGTCTAGCAAAGGCAAAGAAAAGGAAAAAGACATTGTTCTTGATGAGGATATAGTTATCCTGAATTGGGATATCTCTAATCTAAATCCTAATCAGATGCATATAGTAGGAGAACTACTACAAAATAGAGCTAAGCAATAGAGGCTTAGAGAAGAAAGAAATAGAGAATTTCAAGTGCTTAAAGATGCAAAGAACATTCTTGCAAAAGCACTCAACACTAAGATTAATAGTTCTCAACCTATTTATGCTTAGCTATTAGAAGTGGTCTAGAAATTTATTGAAGATTTAAATGGACAAGAGAAATTGTTGCAGACAGCAAAGAAGGAATTTGAAAATAAACTCTTGGAGCTAGTAGCACAAAATATTGCAATATACCAAGTAGATCTATCTATTATTCTAGGCTCACTAGAAACCTCTTGCAACAATGTGACTTCTCTATTTGGTAAATTGTGTGATACATCCATTTTCACTTAGAAAATCAAAGATAAAATCACCAAGATTGATGAAGATTTGAAGGAAACTGCACATCATTTGTCACTTGACCCGAGCTACTATTTTGCTCACTATACAAAGATAAGATTTTTAACTGATATGGACACAAAATTGCTAAGGGAAGAATCTAGGATAAGGGCTACACTTTTAGATATATAAGGCATGATTCTCCTAAACATGGATGCATTTTAGAAACATATTGAACATGGTAAAAATCTCATCCATGATAACAACTTCTCCATCGCTGATCACATGATAGAATTATTAGCAAAAGTTTAGATTACATTACATACATGCAAGATGTTGCAAGATAACTAGGAAAAGAAAATGGCACTAATTCCAAAGGTACATTCTAATTTATTGTCACATTTTGGTATTACAATGTAAAAAGCACATTTTGCATTTATCTCAAAGAGGGGGAGAGGATGTACATAGCATGTTATAAAAGTAGAGAAGATATAATATAAGATGTAATATACAAAGGGGGAGAAGATAAGAAATGAGAAGATGTATATAATATAAAGTATATTGAATTTATATGTATGCGGGAGCATTATCATATTAAATACATGTACAGATATTTAGATAAACATCTCCTACAAAAGAAATTTTTGAAAATAAATCTAAAAAAAAAAGTATATTACTGAGCTAAAGACACAAGTTGAAGACTAAGGATTGTTTGAAACATTTTGAGGATTAAGTTTTCATTGATAAGTTTTTTTGTCACTAATGCCAAAGCAGGAGATTGTTGAAATTTTAGTCAAGTTTTTTTGTTAGTGATACACACTTATTTAGATGATTAGTATCTACTGAGCTTATTGTATAGATAATAGTGTTAACCAAGTAACTTAGGTTCTACCAAGTTCTATGGTTGCTACCAAGTATCAGAAATAATATTCAATTTGCACTGAGCAGTTTCTACCAGGTTGGTGATTATCAGTGTAAATTGAGCTTCATAAGGTTTACCAAGTTTCTTAGTGCAAATTGAGTTCTACAATGCTTGTAAAGTTCACAGTTTTAGTAATGTAAATCCAGTGTTGACTAAGCCATACGGTGTCAACCAAGTGATTCAATTTATATCAAGTGCATAGTGAACACATTGATTGATCTATTAAGTTTGAGTCAACTAATTCAATTTATATGTCAAGTTTCATAGTATTCACCGAGTCACCAATGCAGACCGAGTTCAAACTACTTGGAAGTGATTAGTATGGACTAAGATTCTACATCTACCGAGTGCATGATGACATTGAGCATTCATAATGGATGTTGAGGATTAGAACCACACCAAGTTTGTCTTTAAAACCCGAGTTACTATAGTTGGGCCAAATTTGTGTATTTTGTTGAAACTTGTATTTTAGCTAACTTTGATGAATTTTAGTTTGAATTGGTATATATGTAATGTATTGTATCACATCTAAATATGTATGTAAACACGTAGAAAAGAGAAGAACTATGAAGTAAAAGGCTACAAGCAGTATAAGGGGCAACAAAGATTTATCTATCATAGCAAGGTGATCATTATAGTCAAAGGAATCTCATTCAACAAATCATAGTTTCAAATCAGAGATCAACAACTAGTTAATGGTAATAGGTGGAATAGTTAAATCCTTTCACAAGATAGACTTAACAATCTTTTGTAAATCTATTTACCGAGTGCATACTTCATTGTATGCTTGTAAATCATTTAACAAGGTGGACCTAGTAGTCCTCATTACTCCTAATAGTGTAGATCATCATAAGTGATCATTGTAAGCCTTAATAGGCCAACTCTATACTGTAGTACTAAATCTTGTGGATATCATCACCACCCTAGTTTTACTTTCTATTTGGAAGGTTTCTTGGTCACCATATTGTGTGTTAAAGTGTTATGAATTTTTTAATGCTTTCAATTTTTAATGTATGCAATTAGATTTGAGTACACATGAATCATTAATTCATAAATAAGGATTAAATTTTATTGGTTATTGGTTCACCCCTCCCCTTTTAGTAACTTAGCCTCTCATTTATTTCCAATAGTTTTATATTAACTTGTATCCAATTACTAAAGAAATAAAATTATTTAAGAAAAGTGGTGTTTCAAAAACTCTTACTATTTTTTATGATTTTTTTAATAACACGTAAAAACCATTCTATAAAGCTTAGGTTCAAGAATATTCTCATATAGAGTTTATGATGTTTTAAATAGATATAGTATATTGAAATTGAAAAATTCCATAACAACATATGTTAACACTCAAAAAGATATCGGTTTTGAGAAAGAAAAAAATATTAAATCATACCAAAAAAATTTAAAAATTATCTGGTGTCTAGAGGAGAGAGTCCTCTTCTAGAATGTATAATTTTTCTCTTGGTTAGAATAGATTTTTTTTGAAAAATGTGGTGGGAGATGAAAACCATTGATTTCAGGTGAGTTAAAATTCAATCCTTATAAAAGAGAAAATATAGCTCTAAAGCCAAGTTTTTTTTTTGATTTCTCTAGATATATATGTTATTTATAACATAGTTTGAGATCAAAGGGAAATACATTTATTTGTATCTAGTTTTGTGGTGGGAACTAGACCCTTAATTTTTAGCATTTTTGAGCACCTAAATATTTATCTATAAAAAATGGGAAAATATATCAATTCTTATTCTAAATAATTATTAAAAATTATAATCCTGAAATTCATCCCTTTCTACACATTTCATTAGTTTACTTCATTTCCAAATTTGAAATAATAATACCAATTTTATGTCATTGAAGGTGAACAATTATACTTTTGTTAGCCTTTCCTTTACAAAGGGGTGACATGGGTTTGTGCTTTTACCCACTTTAATAAAGGTCTATCTAATAGTAATTTTTAAATCCTTTAATCAATATGACATTCTAATAGATTGTTCTTAATTCCTCTAGCAAGGCCACTCCTAATAGTGTGATTAAATCCTTTACTAAGGTCAGACCTAACATTGTGTATCATAACCTTTAATAGGGTTGGATCCTAGTAGAGCTTACTTGAGAGGATTAAAATTCAATGAAATCTTACTGGTAGTTTTTCCAAAATTGGGCTCCCACATTAAATCATGGTGTCTTACTTGTGTGGATCTTATTTGATATGTTTACTATTTAATGTATAGGAAGAAGAAATTCCCTACATGGAAAGTTTGATGAAGCAATTCAATAGTATT
The DNA here is from genome assembly GCA_028749045.1 of Cupressus sempervirens. Lineage (NCBI taxonomy): Eukaryota > Viridiplantae > Streptophyta > Pinopsida > Cupressales > Cupressaceae > Cupressus > Cupressus sempervirens. The sequence goes on from CM053783.1 coordinate 299,001,903, forward strand.
TTACTTAGAGAATAAATATGTACTTGTACCTACACCTAAGATAGGCCAAAAATTAAAGGAGAAACAAGAACAAAATCATGCAATGTTGGAGATTGCTTCTACCCTAAGCTATTAAGAGTTTCATGAGATAAATGTTTGCAACACTACAAAGAAGATGTGATATAAGTTGGCAATGATCCATGAAGCTGATAAGAATATACTAAGAGCCTAATCAGATATCTTAAGAAGAAAATTTGATAATATGAAGATGGTAGAAAATGAGAACATTTCTTTATATTTTTTGGAGTGTCAAAGAAGTTGTGAATGCTATCAAATGAGTTGATGGAAAGATTAGTGATGAGATTGTAATCAACAAAGTATCAATAACTTTACTTCCTATATTTTCTATTGAGTGTTTTATACAAGAGCTAAGATGTAGTCATGATGATGATTTAACACTATATAGTCTAGTTGGTCTACTTTATCTTTTAAATTGTCAAATTTGGATAATTTTAATGCCCCTACTATTAAATATTCTCTTAAGTCACAATTGATTTTACATAAGAATAAGAAAAAGAAAGGAAAGTATGAGGCTTGTAAGAGTAAATATTTTTATGATAATCTTGAGGGTCTTGAAGCATTAATGGCTAGAAAACTACCAAGAGGAAAAGACAAATACAAAGGTAAACTCCCTATGATTTATTTTTTATGTAATAAAGTTTCCCATATTGTTAGAAGATGTCCTAATAGGGATGATGAGGATGAAAGGAAAGACAAAAATTTTAAAGGAAGAAGAGATGGAAAATGCAATAAAGGATATAAAGACTAGAAAGAGTATGGTAAGAATTCTTGTAACATTGCTGAAGAAGAGAGTGGTGATGATTCTAATAGTAATGATGAAGAAGTTCTTTATGTTGCTACCAAAGATGATTTTGGTGAAGATGAGAAAATTGCACTTATTTCATATGTGAGTAAAGATGATAGATGGATAATTGATAGTGGTTTCTCACATCATATGGATAGTGGTAAAAGTAAGTTTGAAACCTTAGAATATTATAAAGGAGGTAGTGTTAAGTTTGCCAATGATGCACCATGTCTTGTGAAAGGTAAAGGATAAATAAGAGTGACTAACAAAATTATATGTAATAATACATATTGGGTTGAAGACCTTAACTATAGTTTTTTGAGTATGGAACAATTAAACAATTTAGTGTAAAAATTTGAATTTCAGCATAGTAAGGTCAAGATCTACAATGGTTCTAGTGAATTGATTCAAAGTGGAGACCGAAAAAGAGGTAAATTGTTCTACCTAGACCTATTTGATGATGCATGCTTGTCTGCTCAATATGATGATATATGGTTATGACATAAGAGGTTATTTCATGTCAACTTTGATAATTTGGTAAGCATTAGTAAGATAAAGAAAGTAAGAGGGTTACCAAGATTGAAGAAACCTAATAATGTGATGTGTAAATGATGTCAATTGGAAAAAAATGAAAAGGTCCAACTTCAAGAGAAAGATCTATAATTCTAATGTTATTTTAGAGTTGGTGCATAATAACCTTTGTTGACCTATTAGTCTGAAAAGCTATTGTGGCGAAAAATAATTTATTCTATTTGTTGATGCCTACTATAGAATGATGACTATGACATTTCCTAAAGAAAAATATGATGCATTTCAAATTTTTAAGCTATATTTGGTTACAGTTAAAAAGGAAATAGGTAAAATATTGAAGTGTCTAAGATCTAATAGAGGAGATAAAATAATATCTAGGGAATTCAACACATCCTAGAATGATAGAGGAATCAAGAGACAAATGTCTACACCAAGGAATTGTCAACATAATGGTACATACTTGAAAGCAAGAATAGATCAATCGTGGACTGCGCTAAAACATTGATGATAGAGAATAATGTTGAACCTAAGTACTAGAGAGAAGCTATAAGTACAAATCAAGAAAGGTACAAGTATTACACATTTTGAGTTATGGTCTTGTTATGCACCTAATGTGAAATATTTCAATTTTTTTGGAAGAAAATGCTATATATTGAAAGAAAATAGAAATGGAATACTTGAAGAAAAAAGTGATGAAAGCACATTATTAGGATATTCCACTAAGAGAAAAGTGTATGTGTTTAATTATAATCATAACAAAGTTGTGGAAAGTGCAAATGTAAAAGTTGATGAATATGCAAAAAAGGAAGAAGTTTACTGTGAGGAGGTATATGAATATTATAGAAGTTTCACATACACTTATGAAGGTGAGAAGAACACCTTACTTCAACTTGAGAAGAAAGGCATTGAGTAGTAGTAGCCAGTACATGCCAAGTTACAACAATAATGCGCTGAACATCAAGAAGTTGATGCCAAGCATTAGGAAATTAATGCCAAGTGTTAGGAAGTGCTACTTCAAGAAAATATACAAAATGAACTTGAAGAATAAGAAAGAAGAAAGGAACCTACATTAGAAAAATATATATGAGAATACATCATGCACCTAATCAAATCATTGTAGAAAAATATTCTAGAGTTATGAAAAGAAAATGATTGATGAGTGATACATGTTTACTAAATGAATTTGAGCCAAAATTATTAAAGGAAGCTTTGGATAATTAAAATTGGATCCAAAAAATAAATTAAGAGATTAAATAGATAGAGAAGAAAAAAATTATGTCACTAGTACCTAGACCAAAAGACAAGAATGTTATTAGAATCATAAATGAGAAAGGTGAAGTCATAAGAAACAATGAAAGGCTAGTTTGTAAGGGATATACACAACAAGAAGGTATTGACTATGCGGAGACATTTTCCCCTTTTATAAGATTGGAAGGAGTGAGAATTCTACTTGCATATTCTACTTGCAAAGGATTCAAAGTATACTAGATAGATGTCGAGTCTTCATTTTTGAATGGAATTGTGGAAGAAGATATCTATATTGGACAACCTAAAGGATTTTTTTACCCAAACTAGAGTGATATGTAAGTTCTAAAAGATTTTCATGGATTGAAACAAGCCCCTAGAGTTCGGTATGAAAGGTTACATACATACTTGGTGAAGATTGGTTTTGTAAGTTCAAATAATAATGGAAACTTATAGTTGAAGATTGAATATGAAAAAGGGATACTACTACCAAATTTTTTTTTTGATGATATCATATTTGGAGAAATTATACATTGTTTGAGTCATTTATAGATCAAATGAGGCAAGAGTTTGAGATGTCTATCTTTGGAGAGATAAAAAATTTCTTTTGGTTTGTAAGTTTATCAAATGAAGAGTGGTATCTAAATTAATAAATCAAAATATACTAATGAGCTATTGAATTTTTTTAGAATGGAAAACTCGATACCAATTGGAACACCCATGGCTACTAGACATAAATCTTTAAAGAATGATAATTCTTCTGATGTGAACCAAACCTTATATATTTCAATAATTGGAAAATTACAATATGTTGTTCATTGAAGACAAGACATTACACTAGAAGTTGGGATTGTTGCTAGATCTTGGGCATGTGTCTTATGAAAATGAGTAAGCTCTAGAAATTGTGAAGATCTTAACACTCACTAGAATGGGGATCTTGGATCAATATCTTCTAGCTTGTATCAATTCTGGAAAAAGTGCACCTCTGCAAAAGTACACCTCCTCACTTCTTCTAAATTTTGCACACCACAGAGTTCTGTGGACCTGTGGATCTATGGGGTTGCAGACCTGCAGACCTGTGTACCTATAGACCTAAGGATCTATAGACCTACAGATCTATGAACCTGTGGATCTGAATTTCTAAAAAATTTAGAAGTGATTTTTGAACTTTTACAGAGTGTAGATTATTGCAAGGGTGCAAAAATTTCAAAACTTTATCCAATATTTCTTGTTTCCAATAGTAAGTTCTTTGTTTCATGCCCTCCTTCTAGTGCCACTTTTGTTGGGTGTTCATTTTGCATGAGGTCAATCGTAGGAATCCATAGTGTAATTCCTCTCTTGAAAAGAAAATCTTTTTAAGGATCCAATTTAGTGTTTGTCTTACGACATACCAAAATCCACTCAGTAGAAGATAAATATGAGTGTTCACAAGGAGGCCTTTGCTATTTCTTAAGAAAAACTCTTTTATGTTGGAATCAAAGTAAAATCTATTCACTATTTCAAAACATCACACCAAAAGAACAATATTTTTGTATTTTTATATTTTTTCAATGAATGCAACTCTAACAATGCAGCTATGATGAGGTCCTATTCTAATAGGGGGTTAGCAAAGAAAATAACAAAATTGAAAGAAAATAACATGAAATCAAATAAATTAAAATTAAAATTCCTAAATGGACATAAGCCACAGAACACAACACACTGTGAGTTAAACCTTCAAAGAAATCAATAGGAAACAAATGAAAATAGGAGTAGTACTTCCTAGAATCCACTGATGCAATTGTCGGTGAGAATCTTTAACAAATCAAATGATGTTTCACTCTTCATCAAATCACAAGGCCACGAAAAGTGGGCTCATGCAAAACAAAAGCTATGTAGACACAATTGGTTGATCTCTTCTCAAGTTTGTTACGTTAGTGAAATTCATATATCTGTAGCGAACACCAGAACTAAAAGATCACACAACTAGAAACAATGCAATAAATCTTTGGCTCAATAACAATCTCATGAATAAAATTCACAAAACAATGACACGTTGAGGAAAGAATAACTACACTTTGAATACTAGCACCAAAATCATAACTTTATTGCATAATAAAAAATGCCCTTGTTACATTTTACAATGGGGTATTTATAAGAAATTGTCTCCTCAATTTGTATTGAGAGTGAGAGATATCTTGATGCAATAAAATTCTTTTAAAACATTTAAACAAACTAAATATATAAAAACTGATAATCTAGTTGGTGCTTAGAGGGATTCCATCCATGTCTTATTCATTATTTGGATGCATGAGCCCTTTACATGTCAAAAACAATGAAAGCATGAGAGAGAAAGTAGGAGGAAGCCATCAGTCGAAGTAGAAGTGCATGAAAACACCAAAAGTAGAAGTTGCCCCTTCACTAGGCATGTGTCAAAGTTAAACTATCATTAGAATGCATTTTTGATGCATGGAAAGTGCTATTTTTGGAACTTGGAGTCAACTATCGGTGCACCTCTAAATTGTGGATCTACAGAGCTGCAGACCTGGACTGGGTCAAAAATCTCAAAATTTTACTAAGTGTCAAAATTGAAATTCTGACATCTGGGTTTTGCTCATCTTTATCCTAAATATATGTTTGGATGTTTGCCCTTGAATTTCTCTATAATCTCAATAATATTAGCAGCATCTGGAAGATCCAAAGCCCTATACTTTTCTTTGACCTTCTATCTATAGTTGTCCACCTCAATTTGAGTTTCTACAAAATGTCTAAGTTTTTTGTCTAACTCTAACAGTGCTTCCTCTATCTTGAAGGCTTTCCTGATGTCTTCATCATTGGATGATTTCTCTAAAGTATTTCTAAAATTTTTCACAACTACCTCAACTAGTAAAATCTTCTCTCATTCTTCATCTACAAAAATGTCCAAGCATGCATCATTGTACAACTTTTTTGCTTCCAAAATTTGCTCCTGAGCTTGATCCTTGAGCCTATGTATCTCATCATGCAATGTTTCCATCACTTTATTTCCATCTGCAATCTTTTCTATCCAATCATCTATCATTTATAACTCTTCTCTAGTATATACATCAATTAGAATGTGGTACCTTTTCCTTTTTATGGCTTGTAGAGTTTGTAAATCCTTGCTCCATATCTGTACATTGTCCATAATATTGAATTCCTACCTCAAAATTACCATAATCTTGTCAACATTTTCTTGTGTAGCAATTCAAAATTCTTGTGATTATAGTAACACCCCTATCCTCAAGGCTATCTTACCAATCCTGACAAGCTCTCAAAAATGGACTAAGTTGTACACCTTCCCCTTCTCTAAGAATGGTATTCAAAGTCTCCTCAGGGCATTCAAAATCATGAGGAGAAATAACTTTAGCTAGATATCCCTTTAAGATCTCAACTTGCCTTCAAAGTGTTCTAATTTTAACCTCATCCTATTCTATATGGTTGAGAACCTCCTTGACTCCCATAGTCATCATCTATTGGGAAGTATCTCATGTAGGCTTTCCTAACATGATATCTTTCACTTCATAGTCCTAAAGGCTAACAACTTCTTCATCTATACCTTTTGAAGGGTGAGCCACTTGTGAAAATAAGTCCTAGTTCTAGGTAGTAGTAATGAATGCAAATGGCATTGCATCATGTAATGGAGAGTCAGCCTTGTTCAAAATCTTTGAAATGTCAAAAATATCATCTTCTGAAGCACATAATTGATGCTTGGCACTTCTCATTATCTCTTTTTGAAACCATCTTGAGATATGTCTCTCTATAACCATGGCTTTGGATGATGAAGGGATGTGTTCAACTACCTCCTTCCCTCTATTGCTCTTGCTTGGAGTCTACTGTTGTGAGGCTTCTTCTTCTATAATCACAATTTCTGTAGATCTCATAGTTTGATCCTCAACTTCTTGAGAAGGTTGTTGTATACATTCTACTACATGTGCCTCTTTTGATGGCTCATCAGTAACCCTTGGTTTTGGTTCTCCTTTTAATGATGATTCCTTCTAAACATGCTCTTTTGAACTTAGAGGTGGAGGTGGCACTGAAACCTTATCTACCATCATTACCTAAGGTGAAGATGGGGGAGTGAGATGAGGACCTTGTGTCTCGAGTGGCATCTGTGTCCAACCTTGTTGTTGAAGTTCACCTATAGGAGTATCTCTAATCTTATCTCCAACCAATTCTATATCCACTGGCATGAAATCAAAATCTAGGATGGAGAGAATATCATCACCTAATTCCTTCTTCTCATTCACCCATCATTGTACTTCATCTTCCAAAGAAGGGAGTTCTACCATTTCAGCTTGGGTGGGTGGTGGGGTATTTGTGACACTCTTCCTTCTTTCCAATTTTGTAGCTTTGGCCAATCAAGTTCTCCTTTGTAGAAGCACTTACTCCTCCTCTTCATCTGACTCTGTTTCCCCTTCATCTGATTCTTCCTCGAGAATGGTTTTAGGAATAGAGAGATTAGGCACTAATCTTTTATGAAGTCTTTGCCTCTTGTTCATTCCAATCTTGATCCTCTTTTATTTCTGTAGAACCATAGGAGAAGTGGGCTCTTCATGCACTGAATGAATCGATGTATCTAGAAATTCTCCCTCTTCTTGTTGATTCGACAAAATTGGAGGCAATGGAAATTTAACCTGGATATGAGAAGCTCCACCATCTTGGGGTTCTTGGGGAGTGGATTCCTATCACTACGAAGGGGCTTGTTCTTCAACATGCTCTACCTAAATCCTCTAAGGAGAGGCTCTCTTCTTCTTTTCCTTGTTCTTCTCTGAATGATGGTAGTATCCCACTGGAAGATCAAGCTAGTAGACTATTTTTGGCCTGATAGGAGATTGGAGCACAAAGATAGGAAATGTGACTTTCTTCCCCTTTACCCTTTCTAGATAAGCATGTACATGGAATATCACTATATCCAAAATTGGATCAAGTGGAAAGGGTTTCTTGATCCAACTTTTTGTCATTCTGATGGCATGTCTCGCTCAATGATTAATATCATTTCCTTCCTCTCTATCAATTTCTACATTCACGATGGGCCTCTCGCCAACTTTATCTATATTGAATAAGGGATCCAGTAGCTTCTGTGAGTCTTGTAGCCTTATCTCATCTAGGATGGTCAAATGGAGAGCCTTCTCTACTAAATACAAAGTCATTCTATAATAGTCCCTAATATGAACATCGTAGTCATTTGTGGCATTCATCCAATGATCTTCAATTGCATCCTTGTGGTAGAACTCTTTTCCTGCTAGGTTTTCCACTTTACCAACATTGTCAAAGAATGGTCAGGGAGAGTTATATTCTTCAAGAGGATAATTCTCCCATTCCCACTCAAAAGTCAAGATATCCTACTTTCTCTTTACCTTGTATGCTCCTATTACAAAAGGCCAATCCCAACAAGGCCTCCATTATTTTTTGATCCTCTCATAAGCTAACTCAATCTGTCGAGAAATTTCCCTTAGAACCAACTTGTCACTTGGGTACCTTGGGAGTTTCTTTGGATTGATGGATGCACCACCAACTTGAATGTATGTGAATGTCTGAAACTAGATGAAATATGCACCGAGAGCTATAATCTACATCTTGGCATCATCAAAAAACCTCTTCTCATAATCCCCTTCAATGAATTGAATGATGGAAAAGAAAAAGGCATCATTCACAATTTTGTACTCCTTGCTCTCTGGTGAGAGCTTCTTCTTCACTAGCTGAGGATAGACTATATATGGCCATGCACTAGAATCTTGTATCTACCCTTCTTATACAACCTAGGATAGTTAGTTGCCCATGCTGCAAGTAGATATACCACATAAGAAATCATATAGAACTTATTCTTGTCCTTTACTATCCACAACTGGTCACACAAGTTCTCATTAAGTGTGGTGGCCCAATCCAATGGCATCTTTGCATGTTTAATGGTCTCAATGAAGTTGACCATGAATGGAGCGAGATGACCTGTTGTAGGAAATCCCATAACTCTGCTCAAAAGAATGATTGAATATCCAATGTAATCCTTCATGTATCCTCAAGTCATATCCACTTTGTTGATTGTCTTCACCCAAGGTGGTTTCTCAATGAAGTATGAGGAATATATGATGTTGATGGCCTCCTAGTAATGATCCTTATGCCACCTCTCAGCTACTTCATATGAAAGCCTAATGAATTGATCAACTTTAGGCAGATGAAAAACTCTCTCGATATTATTAGGTCATAGATCCAAGACCACTTCCCCAGTAATGATCTTTACCACCCTTTCATCAGGAACAAAATGTCGAGACAGGGTCATAATCAATTTAGCTGACTACAGGGTCTCGGGATGTGATGCTGCATTTACTAATCCATAATGGATTAGGGTGGATCTCAATGATGACCTTTCAGTTGGATCGTTACAAACTCTTAAGAACTCTCCCAAGTCTGTGTGTCCAAGTTCTATATCTTTGACCTCAGAGTACTCATTCTGCAATCGTGATTTTTGGGTTATGCCTTGGAAGTTGTACACAACTGGTTTCGCTGCTAGTCTGGATGTGGATGCCATTTGATTCTATTACCTGCACGTCATAGGAAAAAGAAAGACATAATTAATTATTGGATATATAAAAAAAATGTAAAAGAGAAAAAAAAAGTCGCCCTAGGGAACTTATTTATTTGTTGTTTTTTTCTTTTTTTCTTTTTTTAAAAAATTTTATTATTATTATTTTTATGCTTTTTTTTCTTTTAAAACTAATTAAACTAAAAAAAAAAAAAAAGAGGTGTGTGTGGGTGGAGGTGAGGCGGTGTGTGGGGGCTAGGGTTTTTATGAGGGCGGTGCACACACACAAATACGCTGCTAATTACATTGCAAATGGGCCCAAAAGGGCACTGCATGTGGCCATGTGCATCACCTATGCACCAGAAGGAGCGACACATAGCGCTCAAGCTTGTCCCTAAAAGCGGTGCAACTAGCAGTAGGTGCCAATCGCTCATCACTTGTGTGCACGTCCAACTGGGCCCACGGGTGTGGTGCTACTCATGCAGGAAAGGAGTAGCACACAACACCCAAGTGTGCCCTTGAAAAGGGCATAGCTAGGTGCAAGCGCCACCCATGTGCACACCCAAATGGGTGCACGGGTGTAGCACTATGCACATGCAAATTTGGCACTGCTCACGAGAGCATTGCATGCGTGCCCAAAAGGGTGCACTTGCAACACCGTAGTGGCACACTGCATGCACACATCGTGCATGCCCTTCAAGTGCGTAGCTTGAAAAAAAGGGAGGGGGGGGGGGGGGGGGGGAGGAAGGATCTTACCTCTCCATCCTTGGTCTTGTGAAAAATGAGCAAGGAAGGAAGGGGAGGGAGGGTTTTATAACACTCTCTCCCTTTTGCAAGTGCGTTGCACCTCGATGCATGTGTGCTAGATGATTTTAACAAAAAAAAAAATAATAATCTAAGGCTCCTAACTAAAATTTCTTCCCCCCACTCCCAAACTATGAGTCCAGGAGTCAAAAAAAGTAGGGGTTCGCCATTCCTATTGAGAAATGGGGTGTGTGTTGTGGACACCATAACAAGACTTCAGATGCTGAGTGATATAGTTTTGACATAGTTATTTGTAATAGCACAAACAACTATGTAAACTATTTTTGAGCTGACTTAAGGATGCATTATGATAGTCTAGAGATAATGATGAATCCTATGTTGCATTCTAAAAGAAATTACATGTAGCCAATTAGGAAAAGGGAAGATTTAAGTGGAAAAATGGAGGAATCATAGCCATTATTCGATACCTAAGCCTAAGTCACCAACATCTTCTTAAGAAGGATAATCCATAAACTCTCTAGTGTATGTAAGAGAGTATGAATGAGAAAAAAAGTAGTTTTGCATACAAAAAATAGAGAATTCATGGTGGCTATCATGTTATGAAGTAATATTGCATTGCAGAACTAGTTAGAGCAGAACAAAGGAAAAGAAAAGGATACAACAAAGAAAAATTCGATCAAAGAGGATTGAGAATACATTAGTTTAGAGGTGATCTATTATCAAGTAGGGAAGTGCTAACCATAGGATCATTGCTAAATCATTCTAGCAGGTGAATTAGTCAAATCTCTTAATATAGTTTTCCTAACAAGCTATATTAAAATCCTCTAACAAAGTGCTTACTTAATTGTGAGTTGAAGTCATTTAGCAAGACACACTTCTAACAGGGTGCTGAAATCCTTTAATAGGGTGATACCTAATAGTCTTTGTAAGCTTTTAATAGGGTAGACCTTTGATAGGTTAGATCATATTTCATGGTCAAAACATTGTAACCTTCATTAGATATAGTTTATTACTTTAGTAGTGAAGATTTGTGGGTGTCATCCCCACCCCATTTTTACCTTCTAATTGGAGGGTTTCTAGGTAATCATATCTAGTGTTATATTTGTGTGAATATCTACTTGCTTATGTGTTTTAATATGGACATGGTTCACATGATATTTTATTTTACTTAGTAAATGTATGAGATGGATGTGTGGTGAAAGTTTTATGGGTCGTAGTTTAAACTATTGATTCACAACCACCAACCCCCCTCCCCCCCAACAAAAAAAAAAATTTACCTTTCCCATTATAATTCCAACAATTGTTATTTGAGCCTAGTTATTTGAAAGAGAAGCTTTGCATCTTTGAGGAAAGATCTTGAAATGGAAGTCTATAGGTTTGGAAAGATTATTGAGAATTGGGAAATTGAAATGCAACTCATTCTACATCAACTAGATTAAGCAAGAGAAGAACTAAAGAAATCTTTGAAGAAAAGGAAAGAAAATGTTATTGTAGAGAATGACACACAATGTAGAGAGATGGACATGACTAGGCCATTTACTAATGGAGACTCCAATGAATTTAGATGCAATAGTTGTAGATCTAATGGAAAAGAATAGAGTCCAAGCTAAGAAAGTTATAAATCTCAAGTTAGAGCAAGAATCACAAGCCATACTACTATGTGAATTAACTAAATAGAAAAAGAAGGCTATGGAATACAAAGCCATGAGTGAAGAAGATAAAATAATTTTAGCCAATAGACAGGAAGACAAGTCATCAGAGCTAACCAAGATTTCCAACATAAAATTGTATACCCTAAGCCAAATGATGAATGCCAACAATGAATGAATATCAAAGACATTGAGATAATAACATTAAATTTTTAGAATAAATAATTGCAAAATGGCCTAAAGAGGGAAAAGGTATATGCTAAAAGTTTCAACAAACCAAATGAAGCTGTCAAATACTTTGAGAAATTATTGAGATACACTAGATCGAATAATGATACATCTAGACTGTGACATGTAAGTACTAAAGAAGTAGAGCCATCCAAAAATGTTGAAGAAAGAAACACCAAAGCTAAGAACTCAAAACCTACTTGTCATAATTGTGGAGAGAAAGGACATACTACTAATGTGTGTAGGAGAAAGATTGTTAATTTGAATGTCAAGTAGAAGAGCATTTTTCACTATCATAAGTGCAATAGTAAAGGTCATCAGGTACATGAATGCAAAACTAGGACCATGCATACACAAATATTTGGAGGATATTGGTACAACTATCAGAAGTATGGACATAGAGCTTTTTAATGCAGATCCAAACTCATGTGGTCATCAAATAGGCAAGCAAAGGTAAGGAACAATAGAAACTCTTATAACTGGGATTATAACACAATATATATTTGTCATTATTGTCAAGAATATGGACATGTTCCTAAGAATTGTATTAGGAAACACTTCAGAGGTAACTAAAAAAGGTGGTTAACCCATACCACATATTTTAGTTGTTTGAAGACTAGTCACATCAGCAAATATCATCCAACAAGGTCAAAGGCACCAAGTTGTGAGTTTGATAAAGGAAAAGGAAAGGAAGATGTTGAAAATTATAGAGATGAGATGAACAAGGCATGGAAGAAGAAAGATAATTGTAGCACATCAAATGGAGAAGGGATCACTTCACCCAATGGGTCAAGTGATCACACCTCATTAAACTAGGAAATCAAGAGGTATGTGGGATTGATATTTGAAGGTTATATTATACATCAATTCTAAAGGAATTTAAAGATCATATAAGCATGAACAAAGATGCAAGATGTTGTTAGAAATTCCAAAAAAAATATTTTATTTTTTGTGACTCTGTCAAGAATGAAATATTTCCTATGTGTGGCAAGTAAAATCATAGAATATGCCAAGCTAACATATTACCCAATTGATGTTGAGCTAGTAATGGATGCTAAGTGAGCCTAAAATTGGTTGATGTAGAGCTTGCAACTATGTAAGCAGTCAACATTAATTGTAGAGTTTCAAAGGGTATTTTATAAATTTATGACTCATTTCATAATCGAAAAAGGGAAAGGAGAGTAGAAGGTGATCTAGAAATCCATTCACAAAAATTGTAGAAGGTTTGACTAATGATTCACCAATAATTTGTTAGATCTTATAATGTATTTATCAAGTGCTGAGCTATGCAATTTATAGTTTTGTAAACCCTAGTTTTACAAAATGCCATCAAGTTCAAAAAATATAGAGGATAAAGAGGTTCTAAACATTCAACTGGTTAGTAATGAAGTTAACCAACCCATGTTCAAAGCTATTCCTAATATTTCTTACAAGAAAGAACCCTCTAGTGTGTTATCCATGAAACCACCAAAAGTTTTAATAGCGTGAGATGTTAGAAAATGTTATAACTACAAAATTGGTAGCATTGGTCATACGGAGATTAGAAAAGCTTACGATAGACTCTGTGATAATGGTGTACTAAAGGAAGAATTCAAAATTATAGAAAAGAAAGGGTTAACATGAGCCCTAGATTTCCCAAATGTGTTAAAAATAGAATGGATAAGGATAGTGCTTAGCAGGATTCATGATAGTTCATTATGGTTGGAAAATGGACCTATCAAGATAACAAAAAGGATAATCCATAGATTATAGGTTATCCAACCCTAGATCAGCCTAAGACACTAAGGAGTGATTCAAAAGAGGTCATTGAGAAGAACACTAGAGCCATGTGGAATAAGAGAGTTATGACTATTGACATAATTACTAATCCTTTGATAGAATTTTTAGTAAGGGTTATTTCAAACAAATTTTATCAATCTAGTAGATTGAATAGTGTGCCCTATATAGAAGTGGATGTGGGATGTAAAATTGTCAAGAAAGATCACACAGTATCTAGCAGAACTCCAACTATAATAACTAGTTGAAAATTTAGGAACAATAAGGAAGACAAAGAGCGTACAATGTAAATTTGGTTCTATTATGATATGTATATTCTTTTATGTGCAAAACACATCTTCTACATTTGGTATAGTTGCATGGAAAACCAATATATTAGTATCAATATAGCTAAGTGAGTGTATTAAACAATTGAGTGAGAATTTTGAATCAATTATGACTATCTATTTTGAAGACTTCAAGTAGTCAATGAAGTAAAGATTGAGAATACTAATATCTCTAGTAGAAAAACATTATGATGATGTTTTATTTCTAGTAGATGTTGACTATACATTTGTACAAGCTACTACACCAAGGATGAGATGGTTAAGACCACTTGGATATGAAATAAATGTGGATGAGGCCTCTGCAGCTATTACAAATTTACTTGTAGAAGTGGTAGATAAAAATGCTAAGGCATTTGGAAATTATGAAATGGGAAAGTCCAAAATCAGAATGGAACTGAAGATTACTTCTGTAATAAAGAAGAAGGATAAATTTGTGAAGAAGTTGAAAGACAAATTTGGAGATGCTTCTATGCAAGAAGAAGAAGAAGAAGAGGAAGTGGATGAAGAGGAAGAAGATTCTCAAAGACAAGCACCTCTTGCACTAACTTAGGGTATGGGAGAAGACCGAAAGGAAGAGGAGACTGAAGTTGCTAAAGGTGCCAAGGGAGAAGAAGCCAAAGAAGCACCTACTCTAATAGAAAACAAAGAAAAGGAAGGCTAAGGCACAACCAATAACAAAAGCCAAGAAGGTAGCCAAGCCGAGTCATCCCAAACCAACTACACCTACTACAAGGGCTAGTGCACATGCAACTATACAAAAGGATAAAGAGAAAACAAAACCTACTAATCAGGTGGGAAAAGTATATAAAAGGACAAGAAGGAAATATTTGCACAAGTTGAATTAGATGAGGAGAAAATAGAATCAGATGAAAAGAACCAATTTAAAGTGGTGGGTCATAATCCTCTATCAAATCTTGAAAATCTATGTAAAAATGTCAAGAATAGCATAGATTTATTAGGATTCTCTCATATAAACTTTGATAATCCTAGTAAAGTGGAGAAGAATCAAGTGGAGGAGGCTATATATGCCATGATGGAAAAATTCAAGACTACCCCACTAGAGATTGCCAACTCAATGCCCAAAAGCTTATATGATAGAGTTGAGTAGAAATGACACTATTGTATAAACTTGGAGAGATATATAAGAGAGTCATCTCTTACACAAGTGATGCCTAAACTCAGTAAGGAAAAAATTGCTAAGGTGATAAAGAAATATTCCTTTATGTTTGTACCTAAATATAGAGCCTTTAGCATTTTGCAAAACAATATTGAAGATGTAGTTAAGAAGTCCAAACAGATGTCGAAGCTTACATATGTGTTAACTAAAATGAAGGAAAGTGAGGAAGACCCCATAGAGGTAAAATATGATGGTGAAGAAAATGATCATGAAAATATTGTTGCGGGAGGAACTAAAGTGAACATAGATGACAAGGCAATAGTTGAAGTAGAGCAGGAAGAAGAATATAGTGTGAAAACACACAATTGTTTAATGTCATCCCCCAACATGTAATAGGCGAGATTACTAAAATAGTTTCAATGAAAGATTTTTTTGATGTCATAGATTAGAAAATCAATCCCCTTACAAAGGAAGATCTCAAGAAGACACTTGATCATTCCACATTGTAGGAAAAACTTTGCGACAATCCTCTATTGGTTAGTGTGGATGAATTGTAGAAGATAGTGACTAAAACAACTAGGGAAGAGGTGAATACACAAGAACCACCTTCTATTACCCCTCAAGTCACTCAAGTAAAACCTTTGGAAAACATACTAGAAACTACATATGAAAAGGTTGATAAAATTGAACCAAATATAGTGGAAGCATAAGGCACTACAGTAGAATAGAGTTAAGTAGGTTAGATTGAATTATCTACACCACTAGCAAAAAAACAAGGGGCATCTCAAGGCATTATGGAACACAAGGACAAGCCTGAATAGAATGAGTTGACTCCAAAGGTGAAGGAGAAAGGAGCTATTCAAGCCCTGGTAACTTTACCATTATCAGGCATGCCTTCAAGTCAAACTCTTTAGAAGCCAAGCAGAGATACAATGCGATTGTAGATCTTAGTACTGATTCCTAGCTCATTAAAGGCTAAAGAAGTAATGAAATATGGATTTGTGAGCCTTGATGAAGAAATTTTTCTACCAAAATATGATTATAACACAATGACTATAGAATATATGGGCACACTTCAGGAAGCCCTAGCAAGAAGTATCAAGAAATGCTTGGAAGGGAGCAAAGGTAGAAGTAGACATTGTAGGATATCAAAGACATCTTTTTAGATGCATTCAATCTACTGACTCTATATGAGACTAAGCCACTAATTGAACAACTAACACATATAGTGGAAATGGTCAGTGATACAAAAATAGAAACAAATTCCAAATTGCTAGAATGGTCAGAAATGAAATTTCAGAGAAAAGTAAATGAAAAGATATTATGTGACATAGCACTAACAAAAGTTGCACTAGAAAAAAAAGTAGATAGTGTGAAGAAGGCACTTGAGAATATCTTCTCATTTTACACAAAAATGTACAATCCAACACTCTTCACAAAAGAGACTAGAAGTCACATTTTGAGCTTGGAAAGTTAGATTAGTTCAACAAGTGCAAAATTGCCTATGACACCAGCTTAGAGTGAAAAGTACTTTAGAACATTACTACAAACCCAAAGTCAATTAGCTACACTATCAACATAAGAAGCCAATATAAGGGCTAAATTGACTGGAATTCAATCAACTTTGACCCCTCATATGGAAATTTTGCACAAGGAACTCGGTTATGTTGAAACTCTCATGAGGAAAGATCACAATCTTTCAACATTAGATGGCCTTGTCCATCTTGCTATTGAGCTAGCCATCCAAATTAAGTCTTTGGATGGAGCATGTGAAAATTGGGATGCCAATCTAAAGATAATCCTAGATGTCCATAAATCATTTTTGGAAAAACACACTATAAGTGTATATCCCATTGACATAAGTGTCAAAAAGGGGGAGAAATATTTTGGGGAGAGTAAGATAAAAAGGGGAGATATAAGGAGAATGAGAAATGGGAGAGAGTAAGGAAAAGAGAAAAAAGAGTAATCAAGATAAGAGAAACAAGAATGAAGAGTAAGACAATAAAGAGGGAGAGTAAGAAGTAAGAAAAAGGATAGAGAAAAGATAGATTAAGCCAAGTTATATAAATCATAAATAGAGAATGAATTCAAAGAGTATCAGTTAAGGCATATTTACTCAGTAGGAGTAAAAAATTTTGATATAGAATAGACATATCAAATTAGTGGGAGTTATTAGATTTTGAGGTATCTATGTTGTTACAAAATTTTCAAATTTTGAAGTTTTGTACATAAGTTGAGTTATAGATATGTTACACTTGTGAGATTAAGTATATTAATGTAAACTAAATTTTTTTTGACACTCATGTCAAAGAGGGAGATTATTGATCTTAGATTGGTTTTCACAATTGAGTGTCCACACACTTAAGTTATTTACTTAGTACATGCTAAACAAGTAGTATATGCTGAGCACAACATTTATATTATAGAGCATGACAAGTCAGCAATGAGTGTCAAGCCACTCATGTGCTAAGTCACTCAAGTGTTGAGTAGACAAAGTATTTCAAGTGATTCAGGAGCCATGCAAGTAGTGCATGCTGAGTGATATAGATGCCAAGTCACAACATAGAGAATAGTGTATGTCGAGCATCAGAGACTTTAGATGCTAAGTGACATAGTTTTAACATAGTTGTTTGTAATGGCATAAACAACTATGTAAACCATTTTTGTGCCAACCTAAGGATGACTTACAATCTTTTGGAGATAAGGATGAATATTATGTTGGATTCTTAATACAATTACATGCAACCAATTAGAAAATGGGAAGGTTTAAGTTAAAAGATGGATGAATTACAACCATTGATTCATACCTAACCCTAAGTCACCAAAGTCTTCTTAAGGAGGAAAAGCGCTAAACTCTCTATTATGTATAAGGAGTATGAAGAAGCTAAGAGAGTAGTCTTGCTTAGGAAAAATAGAGCATTCACGGTGGCTAAGGGTTTATGAAGTAAGATTGCATTGTAAAATTAGTTAGAGCAGAACAAAGGAAAATAAAAGTAGACAAAAAAGAAACATTTGATTAAGGAGGATGAAGAATACATCAGTTTAGACATGATCTATTATTAGGAAAGGAAGTGCTAACTGCATGATCATTGTTGAATCATTCTAGTAGGTGAATTAGTCAAATCTCTAAACAGAGTAGTCATAACAGGCTATGTTAAAATCCTCTAACAAGGTGCTTACTTAATTGTGAGTTGAAGTCATTTAGTGAGGTGTACTTCTATCAAGGTGTTTAAATTGTTTAACAGGGTGAGACCTCATAGTCTTTGTAAGCTTTTAATAGGGAAAATCTTTCATAGGGTAGATCATGTTTCATGGTCAAAATATTATAACCTTCATTGGATACACTTTATTATTGTAGTAGTGAAGATTTTTTCGTGTCATCCCCACCCTAGTTTTACCTTCTGATTGGAGGATTTTTGGGTAATCATATTTGATGTTATATGTTTATGAATATCTACTTGATTAGATGTTTTAAGATGCACATACTTTACATGATATTTTAGTTTACTTAGTAAATTTATGAGATGGATGTGTGGTGGAAGTTTTATAAGTCCAAGTTTAAATTATTGATTCAACACCCCCCCTCTCAAAATTTTGCCTTTCCTATAGTAACTCCAATAGAAATGATAATTACATGAAAACATAGCCAATATTAGAAAATAATAGATTACAGAGAAGAGAACACAAGACACAAATATTTAACATCATTCACACAATCCTTGGGATACATCCACTGACAACAAGTCCAATATTATTATTATGCATTGATTAGAATCCACAATCCATTACAACTCAATATTGCCACAAGAAGTTACACTATCACCATAAATTGTGAAGTCCATAACCCTAAGCCTTTTTATACAAGATTTTTACTGCTTACAAAATTATGGCTAGAATAAGTCAATGAATAGAAAAATAACAGCTACCACCTTTTACAATATAAGGTTACTTTTTTCTTTGTCTATGTTGCCCCTTGATTCTATGTTGGGTATGCTACTCCCAAACCCCCATAGAAATAATCTAGGGAGAAATCATATTGAATAAACCTTTCAGTCTAATTAGGTTCTACATCACAATAATCTTCCACTTGGAGACTAATTAGACTCCACACTTCTAACTTCCCACTTGGACACTGATCATAGCACTAATAAACTTGTAGCTCCCACTAGAATATAAAACCACCCTAAACTCTACTATTCTTTTATTTTGTTGAGTCTAGAAGACCAACCAAAGTTGAAGAGGATTTCAACTTCTCCCTTTTTATTGCCTTGCTAAACATATCTACCAGAATATCATCTGTATGTATCTTCTCCATCTTTAACTATCCATCATCCAAAATTGACCAAATAAAATGGTACCACAACTAGATGTGATTTTTCTTTGAATGTAGAAAAAAATTCTTTGCAAGATGAATGGCACTCTAGCTATTTGTAAAAAAATAATTATCCCTCTATGGCTGTCCCATTTCTTCCATGAAAAGCTGAAGCCATATCATCTCCTTGGCTACCTCTATAGCAACAACATAGTTTTCCTTTTTAGTGGATAAAGCATTAACCTTTTGTAATCAAGAAACTCAACTCACTATCAAGTCCCACCAATAGTAAATCATAATATGTAGTACTACACCTAGTATCAATATCCTTGGCCAAATTTAAGTCAACATAGCACTATAAATTAGTACTAGAGCCCCCAAAATGTAAATACTTACTAGATGTTCCTCACAAATATCTAAGAATCCATTTAACAACATTCCAATGCTCAATTATTGGATGACTCATATACCTACTATAAAATTCTACTACATGTATAATATTTAGCTTCATATATACCAAAGCATACATCAAGCTTCGTAGAGCTAAAGCATAAGGTACCTTGTACATCTTAGCCTCCTCTTCTTGTATCTTTGGACACATTTCCTTAGTCAATTTCAAATGATTAAGTAAAGGTTTCCTGATAGCTTTAACATTCTCCATAGAGAAACACCTTCACAATATAATCAACTTGAGATAATGTCAATTTTCTTTTTTTCCTATCTCTCCAAAATTTCATATCAAGGACTTGCTTTGCTTCCCCTAAATATTTCGTAGTAACTGAATGTGGAAATTTTTCTTTTAATCCCTTAGTGTGATCCATGTTAGACCCAATTGCAAGAATATCATCAACATATAAACATAAAATAATATAGCTATCATCATCTAACCTCCTAAAGTAAATACAATGATATGAATGATACCTATTGTATTCATGTGTATGCATAAAACTGATGTAGAAGTATCCTTGGTGTAATAGAAATCTTGCATCACCCAAAAAAAATTTCTTTTCAATCTTCTCTATTTCAATAAGGACTAGTAGATAGGGTGGTTACAATTTATGGGAACTTTCTATTTTTAGTAAGTTTGTCATATTGGCTTGGAATGTTCTCATTTTCTATACGAAGGTTCATTTTAGAATTATAAGCCTACAATAAAAATATCATTGCTCCAATTTAAGTATTAGAAAAATTATTGTGGATTTTTGGTGGAAATATTTGTAGAAAAATCTTTAAGCTCATCATTGGAGGCCTTAAAGTGCTTGGATGAGGTCCAAAAACTTGAGGGAAGTGATTTTACACCATTTTGCACATGTAGATAAGGGGATGGCATTTCTAAAAAGTGGTTATAATAGCCAATCAGAGAAATGGTTTGTGAGTTATGACCTTTCAAAGTTGGGCTACCTAAAATATCTGAAAAGGGCATAGAGCTTTTGAATGTTCCCAATACTAAGGATAGATCAAAGAATAGAAGGCTAGGCTAGAGTTGCACATGTTGATGAATATGCCAATTACTCACATTCCAAAGATGCTAAAAGAGGAGAAGTCCTAGTTAACAAAAGATTCTTGTTGAGTGGTGAGAATGAACCTAATCAAAGGAGCTTGTTTTATACAAGGTGTAGATGTGAAGATAAGTGTTGTGATGTGATCATTGATGGTGGAAGTACTAATAATCTCACATTTAGATATGTTGGTCACCAATTTGAATTTGAAGAGGTAGAAACACCCACATCCATACCGTATTGCTTGGGTGCAAGATGACCACAAGGTCATGGTCAATGAGCAGTGCTCAATGAAGTTGAAGATTGGAAGCTACCACGATGAGGTACTTTTTAATATTATACCTATGGACATATGTTATATGTTGTTGGGTAGGATGTAGTAGTTTTATAGACATGTTGTACATGATGGGTGAGCAAATATCTACACTCTAACTAAGGATGGAGTGAAACATAAATTGAAGCAGTTGAAGGAGAAAGAAGAAAAGGTACGTGGTGTTGCCAAAATATGTTTTGTTGATGGAAAAGAGTTTCTCAAAGACATGAAGCATGAACATATATGTTTTCCTATAATTCTAAATTATACTATAGAATAAGTAGAGGAGGTACCTACAAAATTTGCAAATATGTTGGGAGAATTTTTTGATATTGTACCAGATAATGTACCTGATGGATTTTCCCCAATGAGGAAGATTAGTCACCAAATGGATTTAGTTCAAGGAGCCAATTTAGCAAACAAGGAAACATATAGAATGACACCAACAAAAAAGTGAAGTGTTGAAATGACAAGCCCATGAGTTATTGTAGAAGAGGTTGATTTGAGAGAGTCCAAGTTCATGTGTTGTATAGGTTGTACTAGCACTAAAGAAGAATGGAAAATGGAGGAAACAATTTAAGTTGACTGAAACAATGAGAGGTAATAGGAAATAATTTAAGTTGACTATAGGAGCAGATAGGAGATTTAATTTATTGAAATTAAAAGTTACTGAGCAACCTATTTTAGCACTTCTTGATTTTAACAAGGTGTTTCAAGTAGACTATAATGCTAGTGGTACTATGATAGGAGTTGTGAGGAAAAAAGGTAGACATGTTGCTTATTTTATTAAGAAGTTGAATTATGCCAAATAAAATATTTTGTTTATGATCAAGAATTTTATCCTAAAGTTCAATAATTGAAGAAGTGGATACACTATCTTCTTCCTAAGGAGATTGTTTTGTATAATGATCATCAAGCTTTGCAATATTTAAATATTCAAGGAAAATTGAATCAAAGGGATTTGAAGTGGGTTATGTTTTTGTAGAGTTATACAATTTTTTTCAAGCATAGGAATGAGAAGCCTAACAAAGTTGTAGATGCTCTTAGTAAAAGACAACTTTTGATGACAGAAATTTAGATAGAGGTGGTTGGGTTCAAAAAACTCGGTCCTTTGTATCCTAGTAATCCTAATTTTTTTGAAGCGTGGAAGGCTTGTACAAAACTTGTTACACTTGATAGGACAAAGTGGTTGGATTTCATGATCAAGGATAGTATGTTGTTGAAAGGAAGCCAGTTGTGCATTCCCAAAAGTTCTATGAGATGGAATCTTATCAAGGTGAAGCATAGTGGAGGATTGGCTAAAAATTTTGGTAGAGATGAAACCATAGCTTTGGTTGCTGAGAATTATTACTCACCATAGTTGCAACAAGATGTGAAGAAGTTTGTAAAAAATTTTAGAGTATGTTAGATTGAAGGAGTGAAGAAGAATATATGGTTTTATCAACCATTACCTATACCAGAGAATTTGTGGGAGGATGTTAGCATGGAATTTGTTCTTGGATTACCAAAGACACAGTGTAGGCATGATTCTATTTTTGTGGTAGCTGATAAGTTTTCAAAAATGGCACATTTTATTCCCTACAAGAAGACTAGTGATAATGTTCATGTGGCAGAGTTCTTTTTCAAAGAAGTCCAGTGAGACTAAATGCTCTGCCAAAGAGCATAGTTTTAGACCAAGATACAAATTTTTTTGGGTATTTCTGGCATACATTGTGGAAGAAATTGAAGATAGATGTGAAGTTTAGTTCATCACACCATCCACAAGTTGATGGACAAAAAGAAGTTGTGAATAGGAGTTTGGGAAATTTGTGAGATGCTTGGTTGGAGATAAACCAAAATGATGGGATATGATTTTACCAAAGGCATAATTTGCATATAATAATTCTATCAATAGGAGTACTAGTAAATCATCATTCTAGATTGTATATGCGAGTGGTCCTAGAAATGCTTTTGAATTGTAGAAGTTGGATAAAGGAGAGATAAGTAGTGCTAAAGACAAAAAAATTGTTAAACATTTGAAGAACATCCATGAGGTGAGGATGCACATCATAAAGATGAATACATAGTATAAGGCTAAGGCAGATGTGAAAAGGAGATATAAGGAATTTTAGATTAGAGATGAAGTCATGGTTCATTTGAGAAAGGACCATTTTCCAGTCGGTACATATATATAGCCAAAGATGAATAAGTTTGGACCATGCAAGATATTGAAAAGACATGATTTTTGAAATGCTTATGAAGTTGAGTTGCTTGCTGAATTGAATATTTCACTAGTATTTAACATTTTAGATTTGATAGAGTATTATGAAGGAGGTGATGGAGATGAAGTTGTAGAAGTGTAGTGGAGTATTCCGATTGCTACTTTAGCTACAAAGGAGATTAAGGAGATATTGGATAGTCATGTTTGCAAAAGTACAAGGAACAAAACTTATGAGGAATACCTGGTCAATTGGAAAGGAAGGCCAGTAGAGGATTCATCATGGCTAGCAAGGGAGGAAGTTCACTATCTTGGATTTCCTCTGAACACCTGAGACGTGATGAAGTCACTTTTCAAATTACCTCGAGTGTCTAATGCTGGAGCATCCTGGGTGTAAGACCAATCTTACATCATCTAATTTTTTTTTTCAATCTTCTCATTTTTAATAAGGACTAGAAGACAATGTGGTTATTATTTATGGGAACTTTCTACTTTTAGTAAGTTTTTCATGCACTCAGAATGTTCCAATTTTCTATAGGAAGGTTCATTTTAGAATTATAAGCCTACCATAAAAATCTCATTGCTCTAGCTTAAGTATCAGATAAGTTATTATGGATTTTTGGTGGAAACATTTGTAGAAAATTTTTAGGTTCACCATTGGAGGTCTTAGAGTGCCTAGATGAGATCCAAAAACTTGATGTAATGGTGCTTGCATCAGTTTGAGCCTGTAGATCACAAGCTAACATCTCCAAAAAGTGGTTATAATAGCCAATCAGAGCAACAACTTGTGAGTTATGGCTTTTCAAAGTTAGGCCACCTAAAATATCTAAAATAATTGTTGAATATGTATCTAGTTGAATCTATATGTATTGTTAGGGTCTCTTAGCCCTAGGTATTAAGTTTCAATGTCTAGAACCCTCTCAAGTGGCATAAAATTGCCTATTTAATAAAGGGACAAACATTGTCTAGAACTACTTTGGGTGGTAGGTTGTAGCTTAGTCTTGCAGATTACTGTAATGAAGGTGCCCATGTGGGTTAGCATATTTTACATGTAAATTTTGTAATTCCACATTTGTGGCACAAATAAGAAGTCCATATTTTGTTCTCACATTTGCTATTATTTCTTGTTTCTATTATGAGATTATGGTTTTAAGGGGAGAACCCTTCATCAAAACTATTAAACTTCAGATACCATTATTGAGGTGCTTGCTTCAGGCCATATAAACCTTTCTACAATCTTCGTACTAGATTCTCCTTACCTTGGGCCTCAAATCCTTATGGCTATGCCATATATATCTCTTCATCTAAATCATCATGAATAAATGTTATTTTAACATCAAGCTTCGGCAAATTCAAATCTTCAGTAACCACAATACTTTAAACATTATGAATAGAAGTCATTTTAACAACATGAGAAAATATCTCATTGAAATCAATACCCTTTTTGCGTGCAAATTATTTTACCACTAACCTAGATTTAAATCTTTTGTTACCTCCATCCTCTTCTTCCAGTTTCAACCTATAAACCCATTTATTTTGTAAAGCCCTTTTACTTGCAAGAAACTTGCATAAATTCTATGTCTTATTTTTCAGCAAAGAGTTCATTTCTTCTTTCATTTTAGACTTCGATTGAATCTTTGTATCCACCTACACAATTTCATCATAACATTGAGGTTCAAAAACATCAGTAAGTAAAATAGGATACAAAGAATGAGAAAATCTTTCTAGAAATCTACTTATCCTTGTTGATCACTAACATTCAATGACGCGTGTGGTATTTTCTATTGCAGTTGTTATAGATCATGAGGAATTGTTAGAACATCATCTTTTAGAGTATCATCTAGCACTACATAATCATTTTATTTCCTTTGATGTTGTTGCAATAGATTTTTGTACAACACTTCCTCATTGAATTTGACATCCTTGCTTCTTACAATTTTACAATTTTCAAAATCCCAAAGCCTATAACCAAATCCATTAATGCCATATCCAAAAAATAAAAAATTCTTTAACTTAGCTTCCTACTTGGTTCTATATTTTGAATCGACATGTGAAAATGCTTCACAACCAAAGCTTTCAAAAAAAGAATAACTCACCTTCTTCTGAGTCCATACTTTCTCTAGAATAACATAGCCCAAAGGAGTAGAGGGACCTATATTAATTAAATAGATAATAGTATTGACAACCTCTACACACATGTTTAAGGCTTGACCATCATGCAACCTCATGCTCCTTGCATATGCCATTATTCTCCTATTCATGCATTCAACCACTCCATTTTCTTGTAAAGTCCTTGGAATAGTTTTTTGTCTCTGAATACCATTAGTGGAGCATTAATCATTTAATTAATGACTCTAGTACCATTATTAGATATGAGACATTTTAGCCTTTTACCAATTTCATTATCAACCAAGCATTTCCATTTCTTAAAATTTTAAAATACATTAGATTCTATCTAAGGAAACAAACCCATACTTATCTAGTTGCATCATCAATAAATGTAAAATAATAATGAGAGCCACCAAAGGAAGATACCTAAGCTAGTCCACATACATTTTTATGCACAAGCTTTAATTTTTCATTTTTTTTTTCTTTCCTAGTCTTACAAAACTCACTCTCTTTTTCTTTCCATAAACACAACTTTGACAAAAATCCATATTGACACATTTCAAGCTTGGTAAAAATTTCTTTGAATGAATTAATTTCATACTGCTCTCACTGATGTGCTCAAATCTATGGTGCCATAGCATTGCATCAAAATCTACATCATTCTTTTGTTCTCCCGGCTCAATTGCAATAACTATTCCTGAACATTCATTTTTCTTTGAAATAATTAAAGTAACAAGAATAGTATGACTTGCAAAAAGATATAAGGTGCCTATTTAACACCTTTTTCTGCTACAAGGACATTTTGAAACCTTCTTATTTTTACCATTAAAAGTAACTATACAACCCTCATCACTGAGTTTTCCTACCAAAATTAAATTCTTTCTTAGCCTTAGAATATGTCTTACCTCATATAGTAGCAAATTATTCCCATTCTACAACCTCATCTTAACTTTTCGCTTTCCAAAAATCTAATAGGGTTCATTATCTCCAAATTAAACAAGCCCAAAATCCCCTTTGACATAATCAACAAAATAACCTCTATGGGATGTAGTATGAAATGAAGCACCAGAATATAAAACCCATGAATCATCAACACTTTCTAAATAAAGAAGAAAAGAAGCCTCTTTAGATTTTTTACTTACCATAATTTCCTCCTTGTTCCCTTCTAGTTTATCTCTTTCACTGTTCTTTTGAGTCCAACAATCATTCTTCTTATGCCCTAGTTTTCCACAATACCAATAATTTCTTGATCCTCTATATTGAGACCTCTTTTCTTTGACTTTCTTCTTGATTTTCCATGATTTCCAAAGTTAATTATCCTCTCATTTGTTCCACCTCTTCTTTGTCCATTAAAGGAACTTCTTGATGTAGATCTACATGAGAGTTTCCTATGAGTTTCCTTACTCAAAATAACATGAATCATATCATCAAATTTTAGGGTATTAGATCTAGAAATAGAATTACTCACAATCATTACTGAGCCATTCCATCTTTTCGACAAAGAATACAAAATCAAGAGAATCCTAGTTTCTTCATCAAAATTGACATTCAAAAAAGATAACTAACTAGTAATAGCATTAAACTCATTTAAATGATCTACAATAGGTCCATATTTTTTCAAGTGGAGGGCTTTTCATACAATTTCTCTATGATTTGCATCAACTCTTATGTTGTCTTCAATTTTGTAATGTTAAATGTCAGTGATGGTGCCAAGCATAATCAAATACTTTCAATTTCCATTCTATCTAAAATCTCCTAGTCCTCATCTGTCACAATTCCCTATTTCTTATTTCTTCCTTCCATCAGCTTCCATAGATCCTTTTGATAAGGATAGTTCTCTAGTTGCATCTTCCAAAACTAAAATTTCTACCCATTAAACTTCTCAACCTTTAGCTTACCCTCATCTACCATGTCTCCCACTCAATGATGAGACCTTCCTCTAGAGTATTACTTTAAAAAATGATGATATTCTAGTTAAAAAAATAATGACCAACCTAGCTCTAATACCACTTGTTGGAATTAACCATAGATAGAAATAATAGTTACATGAAAATATAACTAATATCAAAAAATAATAGATTGTGTAGAAGAGAACACAAGACACAAAGATTTAACATGGTTCACCCAATCCCTAGTCTACATCCACCAACATCAAGTCCAATATTACTATTATCTAGTAATTACAATCAACAATCCCTTACAACTCAATACTACTGTAAGAAGCTACAATAGCAACATACATTATGAAATCCCTAACCCTAAGCCTTTGTATACAAGCTTTTTACCACTTACAAAAATAGGGCAAGAATAATTCGTCCAAGTAAAAAATAGCAACTAACACCTTTTACAATATAAGATCATTTGTGGGCATGCAAAAATAATCTAGGGAGAAACTACATGAATAAACCTCCAAGTCTAATTGCATGTACCAATCCATAGTTGAAGTTGAATATGTAGCAAAAGAAGTTAATTATTTGAACATAGTGGGGATCAAGTATTTATTGAAAGTAATGAAGGAAGATATCAAAAAATCTATTGTTATATTAAGTGATAATGAATGTCCTATAATCATATCTAGAAATCCTATAATGCATACTAAGACCAAGCATATTTCTATCAAGTATCATTACTTTAGAGAGTTGGTATAAGAGAAAGAAGTGAGATTGGATTATGTGAATACAAAGGAAAAAATAAATGACATATTCACAAAATCTTTACCTAAAGATGCATATGAATATCCAAAAGGTAAACTAAGAGTGATTCCTCTAATTGAGGCTACTTAAGTTAATATGGAGATTTGCATCAAATTCTTTGATTAGAATATCTTACAAATTGATCTAGAAGGTCACACTTTGGAACCTTCCTAAGTAGGTGAAGAGAAAAGCACAAGATGGTGAATCGGGCATAAGGAAGATGACAAAAGAAGAACCTAGTTTAGAGAATGGAGAAAGATATATCTACATGGTGAATATGTATGCAAAAAAGTTAATTAAAATATTCAAGTTTCTTTGGAAGTGTATTTGGCATTATTTTCATAGAGGGAGATATGAGAATAGTTACCATCAATAAATAAAAAAAGAGAGGGAGATTATGTAGTTACTATTGAAACATGAGTAAAGAGGGATAGATTACTGTTGGTGTAAATAAGTATTTACAGAAGAAGGATGACAATAAGAGGGATAGATTACTGTTGGTGTAAATAAGATGACAAAAGAAGAACCTAGTTTAGATAATGGAGAAAGATATATCTACATGGTGAATATGTATGCAACAAAGTTAATTAAAATATTCAAGTTTCTTTGGAAGTGTATTTGGCATTATTTTCATAGAGGGAGATATGAGAATAGTTACCATCAATAAATAAAAAAAGAGAGGGAGATTATGTAGTTACTATTGAAACATGAGTAAAGAGGGATAGATTACTGTTGGTGTAAATAAGTATTTACTTATTACATGTACTTATGTTTACTTGGGTTTAATGCATTATTTTATTATTTTTATTTGTGAGACACTTAGGAGTAGGCAAACCTTTGTGAGTTGTCATGTAGACAACATAGGAGTATGCAACTCTATTTAAGCACATGGTGTCTACAACACTATTTTGCATGTCACACCCTTGTAGGCTTATCCTCACATCACCGCACTTACTTCTGTGCTTAATGGAGGATAACCCATATCTAGTGGACCTGTGCTTGGTTGTATGACACATCATGGTGCTGATTATGAGGCATTCTAGAAGCTCTTTTGAGGCCTTTATATTCAAGCACTCCTAGTATACTCTCAATCTAGTTATTGAATGCATTGTTATTCTGATCATACTCTGTCTACTTTGGTCTACTGTGTTCTTGTGTTTGAGTTCTTAGTTCCTGGGTGAATTTTTCCCTTAGGAAAATTCTTACATGGTATCAAAGCATAATTTTGATGCATATATTTTGGTGCACAAATTTTATAGAATTTGCATTTTTTGACGACTGTACCTACATAATCTTGCATTTTGCAACTTTAGAAGCTTCGTACGGGCACATTTGATCACTTTTTCAGTTTCCAATTTTTTTTGAAAGTGTGTATTTTTGTGTCTACTTTCCAGATCTAAAGTTAGATTCTAGGGTTGCATGGACCAATTTCTCATTTTCAAAATTAGGCCTTCTTTGGCATTGTAAAGCTTTGATTCTTTTTCAAAATTGTCGTAAAAATAAGCTACAGTGCTTAAGTGATAGATTTTAGCCTTATAAGGTAGTTGTAAAAGAAAAATTAGAAAGTCCACTTTGTTCATTTTGACAAGTGGCTCATTGTAAACGCACTACTTATAAAGTGCCAAAAGCATCTTTTTTTTGGGGGGTGGTCTTTTGATTGAGTGAAAAGGGGGGGGGGGTGTACTGTGTTTTTTGTGTCTCTCTCTATTGTGCTCTTTTCATTTTTGCATCATGGATTTTAAATTTCCTCCTTTAACTTCATGCAACTATTCTACATGGAAAGATATTGCATGGACTAGATTAATTGAAAAAGGATATAGTCTTTATGTAGATGGTACAATTACCAAACCTACTGATGCTAAAGAACTCATTCATTGGCAAAGACAAGACCAAAAAGCTTTAGGTGTAATTAGGAGTTGTGTACATGGTGATCTTCTCTTTCACATTAAAAATTGTTCAAAATCTAAAGAAGCTTGGGATAAACTCGAATAGTTGTATGGTAAAGTGGATGAAGAAAAGGGATTTTAGATTGAGGATGATCTATTTCTCTTGGATCCTAAGAATTATTCATTTTCATCCTAGTTTGTAAGCTTAAGGGCATTCCCCTAAGTTGCACTTAAGGGGAGTTGTTGGTGTAAATAAGTATTTACTTATTACACTTAATTTTACTTAGGTTTAATGCATTATTTAATTATTTTTATTTGTGAGACACTTAGGAGTTTGTGCACCTTTGTGAGTTGTCATGTAGACAACATAGGAGTACACAACTCTATTTAAGCACATGGTTTCTACAACACTATTTTGTGTGTCACACCCTTGTAGGCTTATCCTCACATCACCACACTTACTTCCATGCTTAATGGTGGATAACCCATATCTGGTGGACATGTGCTTGGTTGTATGAAACATCACAATGCTGATTACAAGGCATTCTAGAAGCTCTTCTGAGGCCTTTCTATTCAGGCACTCCTAATGTACTCTCAATCCAGTTATTGAATGCATTGTCATTCTGATCATACTCTGTCTACTTTGGTCTACTGTGTGCTTGTGTTTGAGTTCCTAGTTCCTGGGTGAATTTTTCCCTTCGGAAAATTCTTATAGTTACAGATGATAGAAGTCATACATGAAAGAAATAAGAAGTATGGAGTAATCAAAGAGAGAGGTACTGCCATAAATAGATAGTAAAGAAAACTATCAAATGATGCATATCAAAGAGGGAGATTATGTTCTAATATGATAAAGAGAGATGTTGCAATTGTTACTAGAATTGTTGTATACCAAAGCCACATGAATGAGAATCACAATGAAAGTAAAAGATAAGATTAGAGATATTTTTGGACATTGAGATGAGAATTAGGATGATACCAAG